>OZ022564.1:21991595-22616595 GCA_963991005.1 Barypeithes pellucidus | reverse complement strand
TCTTGAAGCGCGTTTAACCCCTCTGGGGGGTGGTTTTTGGCCGTTTTGAGGGGTTGCGCAACCCAAATGAGAAATTCTGACACCGCCATCGTGTTCAGCATCCTCGAAAACAGGGTGGGGGGGGGGGGGGATACTCTTGTTCCGGCTTAAAATATTTCGATGTTCGCCCGACTCACAGACGCCACTAATAAGTTAGCTTTAAAGTTAACTGAGTTTCTCGTATTGATATGTTAATTATAGAACTAGATTTACCATTTACATGGATACACTGACACACTATTTGCGAAATATAATTTTGTGTTTCTAAATTCACAAGAGTATATCAATACAAGAATATAAAAAAAAAATATCTTCATAGTTTTTTTAGTCCATTTTTATGATCTATATCTCGAAAGAATTCGTCCATGTCCAGGGAGGAGGGCCCCGTGCCACCAAAATAGCCTCAGTGAACAATTTATTACGTTGACATACTAGAATTTCTACTAAATTTAGTAAAATCAAGTAAATACTAAAATACATAGTAAATTTGAACAGACACTATAGTAAACTTATTATGGTAAAGATTTTATTGTACGATATCCTATAAAATATTGTAATAATTACAGTTTTCATTATTAATCCCTACCAAGATAATATTCTAAACATAACTTACAAAAAACTATAGTAAAGGGTTTCTAATTTTAGTAAAATCAAGTAAAATATATAAAATTTTACAACGAATGTAAGTGAAAATTATTTATTTATAACATCACTACCTAAATATTTTTAAATGTACGGTACCTACATTTTATTGACGACGACTAAGTATTTTTTATTGTAAAAATGACCAAGATTATATTAAGTATTGTAAAAATGGTTTTTACAAGAATGAAGAGCTTAAATCAGATGCAACGGATCAATCAGAACTCGTTCTTCGTAAAGAGAACAGGTGGGGAACTTAAGAGGAAGTATTTATCGGTCACCGAAGTTAGGCGACGTTAATACTTGCATGGATCACCGCTTGGGAATACTATGTATAAAAATTTTACAAAAGATTTTAGTAAACTTGACAAAAGGTTTTATTAAATTTTACAAAAGATTTTAGTAAATTTTACAATATAAATACTTTACTAAATGTTTTTGTAATTTTTAATAAAAATTTTTGTTAAACTTTTGCTTTAATTTTATGGCAGTTCTTAATAAAAGTTATATAGAGCCATAAATTATGGTTAATTTTACTACTTTCATATTAAATTTAACCAAGTTTTTCTTTCGTTGTACTGAAAACTGAGAAGTATTTTTTTCATTATTCTCTTCAATAATTTGCGCGATCTGTATTTCAGGAATGATCTATATTTTTTTGCTTAAATGTATAATAAATTTGGGTAGCCTTGTATTAGGGAAACAGGACATGTTCTAGTACAGCCTTCAGTTCATTAAACATATCTAGAAAGCATGAACTATTATATTCAAATAAAAATAAACCGTTGAATCAGACACCACAAATTTTAATATATGCACACAATTATTTAAGGCGTCGACATCTTTCGTTCATAGCTTCTGGCTTCAGAATAAAAACTTGTCTGGTCATTTATTGTGATGGGTTAATTCTTTGTAAAAATGTCATATCTTTAAAAATAAATATTTTTCAGAATATACCGTTTTTAATACGTACCTGTAAAAAATGTAAATCATCAAATAATCAGATGCCATAACTTACTAAACAGCAAAATTTCAAACCGCCTCTTATCTAGATGCAGGAGGCATGCAACATAATTATAACTAATAGCTTGTTTTACTTTTATAAATTTTAATAACATCGGTTTTACCTGTTCGTAGAAATAAACCGGTCATTTCACGACATTTTTATTTGGTTTTGTTGGAGATTTTTTAGGCAAAGTGACTACAAATGAGCACAGCTCATTTATAATGTTTCATATAATAGATTTTTCTAAGAGCGGGTGCAAAATAGATAATTTGTATCAATTTCAATTTATTAATAATAATAGAAAGAAATACAACATTTGAAAAATTAAATTCCCAACCAATATACTATGGAAAATAAGGTCACAAATATATTTACTACACCTATGTGTATGTGCATAAATTAGGGTTGTTAAACATTTTCTACGTAATTTACTACCGCTTTCCTAATTCCACCTTTCATTTTTAGAATATTTTTATTTAGATTAAATGCTAAAAAGCAACAGAACAACAATAACCAAAGACTACTATTTTCTACTTTTCCACTCGAATTTCCAACTTTTAACATTAAATTTATAATAAAAAGTTGAAGTTATGCAGTATTTTTGACACTTTCAGCCAATCAAAACAATAATTACATTTATTACGTTTGCGACGTAGCAAATATAACAAATGTAGTAAATTCATTGCAAATGAAGTTGATGATTGCTTGAAAACGAAACGTCGTATAAAAATTTTTTATATGTAGTCTTTGAGTCCACTAAGGGCCGGTTGTATAAAACAATTCTGAACTTAGGTTCAACGGAATGCCGATCAACCTGTGAACTACGTTCATTCAATATTACGTTGTTCAATATAAATTCAACTTTAGTTCAGATGAATTACGATCAGTATATATTGGCATTACTTTTTTTCTAGACATAAAATATAACCTTTTATTTGATTTGGCGTTTCGCGGGCTTGCTTCCTAGGTTTTCCAGGCTTTCTACTCTGTGTACTTATAAAATATTATTAAAAATAAGAACTAAAATATTTTAATTTTATTTGCAGACTGGTGATACATTTCTAAAGCGGATAGAGATTATTTATTTTGGTGGTTCATCTCTACATCTCTACACGAGGTGAGATGAACCACCTTTTCAAAATGAGCAAGTTTTATATAAAATTCAAAATTAAAAATTTTTTAAATTTTAATTATGCATTCGTATTCTTAAGAAGAAAAGAAACCTTTAGTTTTTTACTTTTTTATTTCTATTCTTTATTTTTGCATAATCATAAAAGTTTTTCTTTTCCTGCTTTGTTAGGTAAGAAAGAGTTTTCATACTTTTTACTCCCCTTTAATTATACTACTCCATTGAGTCAATTCCATTTCTTTCAATCATTTTTGCTTAAACTTAACTTATTTAAACTTCTTTTTTCTTATTTACAGTTTAACAATGTCATAGGTACCCTTTGATGTTGTATTTTTCACTGAAGATGAAGGCTTAAGCCTTCGAAACATGTATGGTTTCATTAATTATTGTTATTAAACTAGTGGAGCAGACTGTGAGTTTCTTTACCTCCTTAAATATATTTAAGGTTAGAAAGTGGCTTCTATCGACAGTTCAACTTCTGAACCGCAAAAAGTGGAAGCTTACGTGAACTACTGATTTGAAGATCAGATTTTGAAGATCAGTGTAGAATACCGTTTGTACAACAACTTTTTTACTTTGAACTAGAGTTCAAGACTGAACTACAGTTCAAAGTGCTTATACAACCGGCCCTAAAAGTTGCTGTGGGAATGTTTCATCAGTTTTGCTCTAACTTTTATATTAACGTCGATAAAAAATAAAAATCAAAATTCAAAATATCAGTTATTTTTTAAATAACTCAAAACTTAAAAATTTTGCCAAATCTTTTTATACGGCATATTTTTCGTGCTTTGATTGCGATACTTTTTTCCCATTTAATCGAAGTTGTATCAGGTACCATTAACGAGATCCTCATACAGGCCCTCCTTATCTTAGGCACCCTGAATTTCACTTCCGGTTATACTTTATTTTAAATATAACACTCTATACAGGGTGTCCGGGAACATGTGGGAAATCTCCCGGATATGAAGAAAACACGTGAAAAGAATACTATAGGTTCATATAAACTTCTTTCGTATCGGCCTCCTCTTCGGAGATATGGGCTCCCAAAGAGCACCAATGGAATCAAGTTTTTTACACATAATTATTGAACCACCTGGTATATTTCAATTATTTTTTAATATGATGTATATCCAATTACTACCCAAGAAACTGTTGTGAATTACTCACAGCTGCAGGGACGGACTAGCTGTAACACTCATGGGCCCAGTTTTTTAACGCCCTGTATGATGAGAACTTTGGACAATATTTTTTACATACCTTTAACTATTGGCTAAAAATTAAGTACTCTTCATCCATGTGGCTAATCCTAACCGTTTTCGAGAAAACGTCATTTTATTTACACTGAGTCCCCTAACTGCTCATGTGCTAAATATGAAAAAGCGGAATCTTGAAGGTTGAACATTGGATCGGAACAAAGATCTATCTTTTATTGAAATACCCACAGCACATGATGTATATGAAATGCCGTTTTTTCGAAAACGGTTAGGATTAGCGACATGAATGAAGAGTACTTAATTTTTAGCCAATAGTTAAAGGTATGTAAAAAACATTGTCCAAAGTTCTCATCATACAGGGCGTAAAAAAAATGGGACCATGAGCGTTACAGCTGCTGTGAGTAATTCACAACAGTTTCTTGGATAGTAATTTGACGGGTCTTACCTGGTATACATCATATTAAAAAATAATTGAAATATACCAGGTGGTTCAATAATTATGTGTAAAAAACTTGATTCCATTGGTGCTCTTTGGGAGCCCATATCTCCGAAGAGGAGGCCGATACGAAAGAAGTTTATATGAACCTATAGTATTCTTTTCACGTGTTTTCTTCAAATCCGGGCCATTTCCCACATGTTCCCGGTATACTATACTATATATAGTATACTATTATATTTTTGGTTTCTACGCAAGATTCTAAACAGATTACGTAGATCTTACCATATACCTAAGTCTAAGGTGTATTTGACAGGTTTTGTGTCTAAAATGACGTTTACGATCTTTAAATAACTGATAATTTTTCCTATAAGGAATTACTATTTAATTAGACTTTTTTACATTATGTAGCGATTTTGCTGCAGATTTGTTCGGGTTTGTTCAGCTAGTTGGGTACGATTATTATTAATTTTCAAATGGTGTGACAGCTTCATACATTTATTTAGCATTTGACTATTTTTAAGCTCCGTCATATCCAACTAGGACTAACTAAACTTAATATCGCAGCTAAATCGCCATATAAAGATATTGCATTGGCAATATTTCGCAAACAACATATTTTCCATTTGAAAATATAGATTTTTACAGTTTTTTCTATTTCATTTTTAATGTTATTGTTTGTACACCCTGTATATAGTAATAGTTACCAAAATATTATAAATAATCCATTAAAGTATGTCCTTTTCAACAAGGAATCCATTCTAAATTAAATAATAAACGCTTCTTATAGGAAACATTAATAATTATTTTATGTCATACCAGTGCATTATTGTGTTTTTTTACCTTATAAAGTCGGTGCGGTGCGGTGTATGAAGTCCGCTAGCTCTCAAACAAAAAATTATGTTTTAGGTATTTTCTAAATAAAATAATTTAAAGTAAATAAAAAATTAGTTTAGGCAAAGAAATATAATAATTATAAGCTTTTATAATATTTCGGCAAATTAGTTTTACGAATTCTTTTTAAAAAAATTTTTGGGTCTAAAAAGAACCGATGTCGCCATCTTCTTGAAACATTATTGGATAGATCGCAAAGCACTTTTCTGTTGTTTGTTTTTTTGTATTTGAAGCCCAGCTCATTTAAAATGATGGACAAACTGGTAGTTCCAATATCGCAAAATTCTTTCTTCTTTATCTTATCAAGAATAGCTTTGAGGGTAACATATTCCTTGGCTTTATAATCATTAACAATATTCCTAATCGATAGTTTTATCTCTTGGGATAAATCAAAGGTTTTAGAATGGAGTCGAACCCTTTTATATGGTCTGTCCAATTCCTCTTCACTCTTTGTTCGAAGTCTTCTTAAGGTCTTATCTAAAATGCCGCAAGCATCAGACGTTCGTTTTTGCACTGCCAAAACAGACACTAACGGGCCCAAGTTATCTTTTTCTAAAGTAAAATAACGTTCCACGTATAATGCCAAACGGCCTTCACCTGGAGATAAGCACCTTCTAGGCGTTGGGTCACCTTGCTGAACATTTTCCATAACTTAGATTTATAACTGCTTTTAATTCACACACAATAATGAGAAACAAACTAAAAGCAAAAAGCATAACTACTTATTTAAAATAGAACATACCATCCTGCAATCGAGCAAATTTTAATTATTTCTTGGAAAATAGTGATTATTATATAGATTTAACTATAATGATCCAAAAATAACTAAATTCTAGGAAAAAGGTTGACTCATGATTCATTGTCTGGGTCTCTAGATTCTGTAAGGAAATGCGAGGTCCAGATGGTACGCCTACCAACATCCTTCAAACCTAATTTTTGTAGGATATGCTATCCTCTAAATCTAAATATTTTTCAGCAACTGTGGCACTCTTCCATCCACCATGGCGCTTCAGCGTAGTCATACTCGCTCCAGCTTCTGCTAAAAGAGTTGCCGACGTTCGAGGTAGACAATGACCAGCGTTCTTTTCGGGGTTGTTCAAACCCAAATATTTTGCAATAATACAGCAAATTTTCCCAAATGTGGTTTTTCCATCAGATTGTACAGTACTGTAGGTTTTGCGTTGCCTTTTCAACATTTTTTCAATTTCGTCGGGAATTTCAAAACCTTGTTGCATTTTTGATTTTTGACTTTGACACATTAAACTTTTGAATACTTATCTCCCTAGCAACAAAAACGTAGGCTATAATAATGCCAAGGTAATGTCGCAGGTAAAAATAAAAAAATTGGTAAATCAAATTAAATTTTAAAAAAATATTTATTATTTACAGCGAACTGGTATGACATAAAAGTTTGTATGCACCACTGGTACTAATAGATATGTATATATATGTATACCCGCCGGTGACTGTCGCCCTCAGGGCATAATCATCTACTTAGTACCCTTGATACATAAATAACTATTTAGGTGCCCTAACGTCATTTTAGACATAAAATCATAAATATATCACTCTTATACTTAGGTATAGGACATGGTATACAAAATCTGCCTATAATCTAATAATATATTGGGTGTTTTATTTAAAAAAGAGAGGAACCTTTAAGCGAGTACCAATATTCCAAAAAAAAATATGTTTTTTAAATTCCCGCGCTTTTTAATTGGCCGTGAATGGCCCTGTCTGCTATTATGTTAGCTGAACATTAGTTTGTGATCTATAGATTAGTTTAATTCTACTTCACAAAGACTGGACAAACTTTTGACATCAACAACAATGGCAATTTAAAATTGCCCAGCACGAAAATGAATGTCTGATATCTTAATTACGAGATCACGCCAAGCTTTCCTGTACTTACGTTGAACGAGTAGCAAATTTAGAACCAATTTAAATGGTGTAAGGTGTTGTTTTCAACCACACCGGTCTGTCGTAACATATCCAGTGAACTATTTGAAAGGTGGCAATTAGTTTTCCAACATGCAATTACACCAATAGGGCTCTTGTGAAAATGAGCTTTATTTCGTAGGTTGTATGTTAATAGGTGCCAAATAATACAGGGTGGCAACTATACTCGCCGGCACAAAATTCCGCCACCCTGAAATTTGGGTCAAGTTTGATATTTTATAACTTATTTATGCGATTTTCATGATTTTGTTATCAGTTTGTAGATTCCTTTATTGTATTTTTCTTTAATAATTTTATAAAGTAACATTTTTCGATTAGGCTAACTGTTGTTTTTTGTCGTAATTTCAAAACACCATGTAGGAAAATTGAGTTGGATAATTTTATTTACATACTATATTTCTGGTGTATTCTAAATATTTCGTTTGTGATTAATTCCATTATCTCAGTTCTGCTGCGAGCTGCAAAATTTTAAATGAATCGCTGATTTGAAGCCTATTTTTATTAAAAAAAAAAACACTAGGTATATCATAAAGTTAATTAACAAAATAATTTCAATATCGTGTGTTTCCTCCTCTCGCAGTAATGACAACTTGCAGCCTTCATGGCTTCGAATGAATAAGGTTACTTATCCTTTCTTGAGGGATGGCCTGCTATTCTTCGGTCAGCGCCAGTTGTAAGTCTTGCAAGGTTTGTGGTTGTACAGGACAATGACGAACGACCTTTTCAAATTGATTGATTGACAAACCCGAACAAACCCGAATAAACCCGAACAAACTCGAACAAACCCAAAAATATTCGATTGGGCTGATATTCGGGCTACATGCGGGCCATTCCAATCTTGGAAGTATAACTATCCATCCAGATATTCGCTCAAGTGTGTGACGTGAGGTCTAGCATTATCATCCATTAATGTAAATTGGTTCCCAATGAAAGGAACAAATGGAGCAACAACTTCTTGGAGGATTTCCTCAATGTAACGGTGGTCGGTTAGAGCTCCATTTTCAACAAATACAAGATTGGTGCGTGCTCGGTAGAAACGCCCGACTAAATCATGAACCGCCATGATATGAGGATCGTGCTGATATGATGCAGTCAGCACATTTTATTTCTACGTATGTACATGTAAGAAAACACCGAATTTTACAAAAAATATGTATTTTTCACCAGTTAATTACAAAAAACACGTCGAGGAAAGCGACATGCACTCCGAGTGACAAGCGGAGCATAAGTGTCCCTCCTTAAAAATAATCTGGGAATAATCCTAGCAAAGTTGACCAAATCTATTTCTAAGAAGTACGGTATTCTTCCCTAACAGCCAGTCAGGTCGTAAATGTATTTCTTTATCGGCTATAACTTATAACTTCTAACACATGGGGACGTATACAAGTGCGTTTTGTTATGGTAGTTCCGTCCAGCTTAAGGGTGGAGGCTCACAGTTTAAGGGTGTATGCTGACACGGCCAACCTGACACATAATTCGCTCTCGAATTAGCAGGAAAACAGCTAAAATCTGAAACAACATAAAAGGCGACAGAGATTCGGTTTTGGTTGGTCATTAAGTAAACTTAGACGTGTGAGCTGATCGTCAACAACATAACTAAATATATTTTTATATATCATCCTAGGAATCACAGTATATCATGGTAGAATTTGAAGTACCTATCGAAAGTATCTCATCGTAGAATTCAGAGTATATCATCATAGGATACGAAAATTAACATCATAAAATTTAAGGTGTATAGTCGTGGAATTTAAAGTATCTCATCGCAGAATTAAAAGCATATCATCGTAGAATTTAAAGTATGTCATCGTAGAATGTAAAGTATATCATCGTAGAATTTAAAATATATCATCGTAGTAAGTAAAGTATATCATCGTAGAAGTAAAAGTATATCATCGTAGAATTTAAATTATGTCATCGTAGAAGTAAAAGTATATCATCGTAGAATTTAAAGTATGTCATCGTAGAAGTAAAAGTATATCATCGTAGAAGTAAAAGTATATCATCGTTGAATTTAAAGTATGTCATCGTAGAAGTAAAAGTATATCATCGTAGAAGTAAAAGTATATCATCGTTGAATTTAAAGTATGTCATCGTAGAAGTAAAAGTATATCATCGTAGAAGTAAAAGTATATCATCGTAGAATTTAAAGTTAAACATAGTTTCTAACAAACTCTCTTATCATTTTACAAATCGTTAACCTAATAAAATGAGAACAATAGTCATTATCAGACAATCATTTAGCGTTGCTCACCATTAGCTCACATTTTCATATATTTTTTTTTTATAATATTCACATACTCCGAAGGATCAGATAATTCTCCGGGCCATATACGAAGCATAAATCTTTGGCAACGATGCTCTTACGATCCGTTGACAAAATGACAAAACCTTCATACTTAGCTAAGAGGCTATTGCCCGATGGATGGAATACCAGATCGCCAATATTTAAAACTTTATTGGACTACGTGTTTTATCAAACAAAACTTTCGCATCGTCGGCCTGTTTCCTTTAAGATATATCGCGGTTTGATAGACTCGGTCAGTTTCCTAATATCAGACACATTGCCTTTGACACCAGTCAATAATAAAATCGCAGAATACCCTGTAGTTTTTTTTAATTGTCGTAGAAAGCATGGTTTGGGTTTTAATAATTGATTGTCGTCGATTTCGGTGCGTGACAAATTCAAAACAACTTTTAGTATCTTTCCACCTGACCGTAATATCGAGGGACGCCGCTGTCGTAAATAAGCAAATTTTGTAATGCTGAACAACGTCAGATGCATTTTAAGAGCGTCGCATGAAAGTATTTTTATCAAAAAAAAACAAAACCTTCGTAAAAGCATCTAGGTACTAATAGCGACAAGTGTTTAAAACTATCGACGGATACTGGGAATGGACCCACACACGCCGCGTGATCTATCTGAAAAGGGATCGGCTTTTTGTCGATGTGATTTAATCGTCTCTGTTTACCAATTCCACTTGAAATAATGGCAACAATACTTTTTAACAAACCTGGCCATTTTGTGGAACCAAAAATAATGGTTTATTTTGGAAAGCGTTTCGTTTGGCACCACGTGACATTGTTCATTGTGAAATAACCGTAATAACCCTAAACGACTATCCTTAGGTATAAAAACCCTATAAATCTGTGGGTTCTGACCTGAATCTATTTTCCGGAGTAGGCTATCAATTTGACAGAAATATTGAGCAGTTTACTGACCCTCTTAGAGCTTTTGTTTTATTTCCGATGTCTCGCGGTATTTTTTTTCGTAACTTCTTTAACTGAAATAACGCTCATCACTAATTTCGCCGGTTTCAGGTTCAACATCAAGCGTAGGATTTCTGCTAAAATATGTACCCTTCGGGTAGTCGAAGTCAAAATTAAATTATTGTAAATAAAGCTACAGCCTGACAATCATGCGAATTTCTTATGCTGTGACAACTTTAAAGAATTATAGTCGGTGCCCACCTTAAATTGCACGCCGAATAGATAGACACAAAAATGCTTAATCGCATAAAAATACAGCAACAGTTTTTAACTCGTACGAGTGGTATTTAGACTCTTCCGGTGTGGTCCCAAAAGCTAGAAGTTGACTTAAAAATACACAAACATAATTTTTTAACAAATTTCTTGTGTCGTCGCCCCATTATAGCGTCGGCGTTATTATAGTGTTAACAACTATAAAGAAGCAAATGTCAAAAGCGGTGCTATTACATTCAATTCCAAAATTAATTACTTGCTAAGACGTTATAATTAATTAAAATAATGAATGCAGGCTCAAAGTACTACTCTTTTTTTTAGCAACTTTTTTGGACAACAGACTGCACTCCGCTGAGAATCTATCAAACAGACTGACTTTCATACTTATTACAAAAAAAGTCGACAATTTCCGACGTCCGTTGGTCAAAAGAGTAAGGAGTTAACTGACCGACTCTATATTGCTGTTAAACGTTGCATGGATATCAGCGATATCACCAATAACAATTTTCAAAATTTGTGTGGTGTACAAGTCAAAATTTAACGAATATTTCTCTCTGGCATACTCACAATAGAATTTTGCCTCCCTACTAGTGTATTGGCTAGCGTTGCGAAGTTTCTCACTCAAATTTCGTTTGGCAGGATAAAGGCTGGATAACTCGTTACGAACTCCTTCCAAGATTTTTCCAAAAATTTCCACATTGAAAAGCATTCCTCGGCTTCTCCGGTGAGTCCGGTAGCACTCCTCAGTAGCAGTTCGTGGGTTGACCATTTAAAAGTCTCTCCTAATTTTTCCATTTCGTCACACCACTTAGTCGCACCATCGTCATCCCGATTCGGTTCGAAAATTGGTACTCCAAAGTTGTTGATATAGTTGATCGCACACTTACGTCTCTTAATTCGTTAATAGAATCGGTTAAAATTTTCGCAAACTCTTCCATTATGACGCGACTCACGAAAATTAATAAATTCACTACAGTTGGATGACCGCTGGTAAAACACGCCGTGGAAAAACGCGAATTCTATCCCACTTCTGATGTAAGAAAACACCGAATTTTACAAAAAATATGTATTTTTCACCAGTTAATTACAAAAAACACGTCGAGGAAAGCGACATGCACTCCGAGTGACAAGCGGAGCATAAGTGTCCCTCCTTAAAAATAATCTGGGAATAATCCTAGCAAAGTTGACCAAATCTATTTCTAAGAAGTACGGTATTCTTCCCTAACAGCCAGTCAGGTCGTAAATGTATTTCTTTATCGGCTATAACTTATAACTTCTAACACATGGGGACGTATACAAGTGCGTTTTGTTATGGTAGTTCCGTCCAGCTTAAGGGTGGAGGCTCACAGTTTAAGGGTGTATGCTGACATACATATGTTTACCCGCTCGCCACCATCCGGCGACTGTAAAGAATCCGTGGATTCATCAATGAATAGCATGTAAGAAAATTGTCATTGTCAAATATTCTGTCACAATAATCGCGTACTTGCCAACGTCGATAATAATATTTAACAGAAAACTTGACATACTAAAAATAACATCGTTTCATTTAAAATTTTGCAGCTCGCAGCAGAAATGATATAATGCAATGAATCAAAAAAGGAAATGTTTAGAATACATCAAAGATTACAAAAAACAGTAGGTAAATAAAATTATCCACCTCAATTTTCCTACAGGGTATTTTGAAATTAAGACAAAAACAACAGTTTGATTAATTCCTGTTTAATTTAGCATAATCGAAAAATGTTACTTTATAAAATAATTAAGGAAAACACAATAAATGGATCTATAAGCTTATAACAAAATCATGAAAATCGCATAAAAAATAAATTAGTTATAAAATATCATACCTGACCAAAGTTTCAGGGTGGCGGAATTTTGTGTCGGTGATAGTATTTAATTCATCACTGTGGTAATTGCTACGAAGTTGGTTAAATTAGAGAAAATGTGCAGATTTTAGAGCTTTTTTATAATCCACTATCGGCGTTGCAGAATTGTTGTTGATTCATGAAATACAGGACGATTTGTTAAAAACGTATAAAATTAATTTCTTTAATGACTCGAAAGGTTTTGATTTTAGAAAAACGCTCATTAAATAAAAATGTTATATTTCTTCTTTTCTTTCCGTGTACTTAAAATTATTATTTTAAATAAAAATAATCTTTTTTATAAAAATAATTTTCGTATTCAAAATAGTTTTTTTCGGGTCAAGAGGGTCGCAATGTTTTGAGATTTCTTTGTCCCTGAAGTTGACCACTTAATATTTACTATGAATACAATGTATTTTTATGGGTCTGTAGGTATATCACCAAGGCAGTATTAATTTTAGTTAAGTATTATGTTTACTACACTTTATATGTAATTTTCTATAAATCAAGTTTCTTGTAATATGCACACGAAGTATTACATTCGATGAGAAAACATATTTGTAGCTTCTTATTACTGTTAAAATACCCTTCATATACCAGACAGTTTGAAACCTGTCATCTACCCAGAACTCTATTTTCGGTAATCTAACTATACCGGGTTTGTTTCTTTAAGTTGAACATAGTATACCCATGTAATTTTTGAGGTGACTGAATATTCGCTGCCCCGTACATTTAACAGAAAAACTGCATAACAACTTCTTGAACAGGCCGACAGGGTAAACCCATGTGCCAGGTTTGAATACATTTTGGTGCGCCAATCTTAAGCTATTCAATTAAACTTAATAGGACAACCACGAAACTTTCATAGTTCAGGTAATAGAGCTACTAGGAGAGTTTCGTCATTTTGCAATCACGTTTAATTGAATAACTGAGAATTGTTGCACCAAAATGTATTCAAACTCGACACATGGGTTTACCATGTCGGTTTCTTCAAGAAGTTATACCGAGTTTATTCAAGAAGTAGTACTGAGTGCTTCAAGTAGCACTAAGTGCTATTGATTCATGAGATACAGGATGATTTGCTAAAACGTCTAAAATTAATTTATTCTTAGTTAAATTTACTATAAATATAGACTAATCATATTTTATGGCTATATATATGACTGGAATAACTTTTACTAAGAACTGCCATAAAATTATAGTAAAATTTTAACAAAGATTTTTAGCAAATGACCAAAATATTTAATAAATCAGTTATATTTTTGTAAAATGTACTAAAATATTTTGTTAATAAAACCTTTTGTAACTTTTACTAAAATCTTTTGTAAAATTTACCAATATCTTTTGTAAAAATTTCGACCCATGATATTCCCAAGCGGTCGCCCATCCAAGTACTAACCGTGCCCAATGTCGCTTGACTTTGGTGATCGATTTCATCGCTTCCTTCTATAAGATCCCCACATGTTTTCCTAACGAAAAACGAGTTCTGATTGATCCGTTCTGATTTAAGTACTTCATTCTTGTAATGAAATTTTTACACTTAAATACTTAAAGTACAATAATTGCCGTCAGTAAAATGTAACAGAAATTTGAAAGTATTTAACTACTGGAATTATACATAAATTATTTTCACTTACATTCATTGTAAAATTTACAATATATTCTACTTAATTTTAGTAAATTTATTAGAAATCCTAAATATAGATTTTTATAAATTTGGTTTACAATATTATTTTGGTACGGATCAGCGATGAAAATTATAATTTACAATATTTTATAGTACAATAAAATCTTTACTATAATAATTTTACTGTAGTGTTCATTAAAATTTACTGTATATTTTAGTATTTACTGGGTTTTACTAAATTTATTAGAAATTCTAACTATACTTTTTTAGAAATTATTTTCAGAATATTATTTTGGTACAGATCACTAATAAAAAATGTAATTAATACTATATTTTTCGGGAAATTTTACAATAAAATCTATACTATAATAATTTTACTATAGTCATTTTTCCTCTTCGATATCTTTTATTCATGGAAATAAATTTCGCTTACCTATAAAATATAAATATTATCTTTCAATAAGGAAAACAATATTTTTCTTAGTTTTCTTGTAACGTATTTCAAGGAAACGTCACAAGCAAGTGACAAATTCTTACCTATTTTGCTCAGCAAATTTAAAAAAATTAAATAGTGTGTATGAGTGCGGTAAACGCTTTTCTGTAAGCATTTTAAATAGCAGTAACATACCACTTTGCCTGCGTGTTGAGTTATCGGTTTTGTCATACTTATAATTTCAAAAATTGGCAAATTCGTAGAAAAGCGTGTGCTTTCGGTCAGGTGCAAGTAACATAAATAATAACCTATACTTATTCTGCTTCCAGTATCTTATTTAATAACTAATTGATTTCTAAAACAAACTGTGCAGTTTGAAGGAAGGTAATGCGACTAGGGAACAAAAAATGCGACAAGAATGCTAAGCATGATGGACATGGTAGATTATGGCAATTCCTTGGTCACTATTGGAGCTCAACAGTTAATAGTGACAACCTGAGCAATTTCAACAACAGGCAGGGCCGGCCCTACAGTCTTTGGCGCCTGGGGCAAAACTTAAATTTGGCGCCATCCTCCCCTCTTTTTCAGAAAATACATCGGCTCATTTGAACATATGAAAGAACCAATTTTTTAAAATTGAAATTTAAAATAGCATAGCATAGCTTTAGTCCATTTTCGTGTAGCTGGTAAGCCCTATGAAGCTGATCTCTCAATGGGTAGAAGTCCCAAAAAATGTTCGCTAACTTTAACTTGAACCTCGGATTCTGATTCGGCTATGGAAACGCATCTTTCCACAAAGATCATTTGTTCCACCTTAATGGCACCAGGATTACAATCAGGAATCACTAAATCATATTTGGCTTTTTGAATCGGCTTGTTATTTTGAGACTTTATATTTCATTCTGTATAGTTTTCCTTTTTAAGAACCCTGCAGACGTGTAAGCCAATAATGCAATGCTGAACACTGAATCCTTAAAAACGGGATAGAGCAAGCATTCTTTTGAAATTTGTGGAAAACATGTTTATTCATGAAAAAGGAGCTGTAGTTTCATGTTCAATATTGCTAGATATTTGATATAATAATATTGAGCAATGCCGCCCTTCACGATTCAATCATTTTATCATTTCTTTACCCCCTAATTAATAAAAGTACACAACTTAGGTATGTAAGTGATTGTGGAAATGAAAAAGGCTACACTGACAGAAGACTTTTACTACCGTTGTAAAACTACGATGACAAAAAAATACCTACATATGTACAGGATGTCCCATTTTCGATAATTTTATAGGGTATCTCCGTAATTGTTAGTGCTATCAAAAAAGTAATGTAGGTGTCATGTGCTCTTTTTGGGTCAAATTTAATGATAAAATCAAGATTTGAAAATTTTCGCTACGGAGGAAAATCAAAAAATTGACAATTTCAAAATTACCCTATATTTTCTTAGTTAAAAGAGATATAGAAAAAAAAACGTTTCATATAGAAGTTTCTTTATAATGATTGTTGAATGATCTGATGTTTTCAGAATAAGTATATGGGTTCAGGTAAAAAAGTTATCGGATCTAACCTCATTTTTTTTATATGGAACACCCTGTATATTTTAATCTAAAAAGATAGCATTTTACATTCTCTTTTCAATATATAACACCATGGATAATATTGGTTTCCTAGGCGATTTATTTAAACTTATGCTTACACTGTCACTTACCACCGATTGAAAAGGTATTTTGCTGGGACAATAGAAATATTTTCTTTACCCCCAGAAAAATGATAGGTTATGGTTGGTAACTGTTTGTGTGTTTTAATTCAAAATGTGTTCTATAATATATACAAAACTCAACACAATATACTGTTTTCCTGTTTAAGGTTATTTATATCATTACATTTAAACCTTTAGAAATAAATTTATTACAAATTAAGCACTAAAAACGAAAATTGTATGAACAAAGTTTAAATTAAGTGGTAATATAACCACTATAATATAACGCCAAGATAGCTTCTCAGAAACTTAGTGTACTCTTCCGAACCAGAAAGTTGTACACACCTCAACAACTTTTGACACTATACAAACCCCAGATTCGACCATCACTAATCACTAGAGTACTGCTCTCATGTCTGGAGCTCTGCACCCAAGCATACTCTTCGGCTACTGGACTCCATCGAAAGGAGGGCCATTCGTCTGATTGGAGACCACGAGCCGACGAAGAACCTCGACAGCCTGGAACATCGAAGACAGGTTAAGGATTTGCCTCTCTTTTACAGATATTTTCGTGGAAAGTGCTCCGCTGACCTTGCCCTCTTAATTCCGCCCAGAGCGGCGATTAGCAGAAAGACACTGCGAACCACTGCCGCAAACCCATATGTGGTTAAGCTTAGTACTCCTCGAACTTCATTGTTTAAGAATTATTTCATCTGGAGGACTACATCCTTATGGAACGACCTTCCCGAGGTCATTTTTCCAAACGAATATAACCTCCAACGATTCAAAATCAACGTGAATCGTTTTTTGCGCACACGCACCACTCCTAGAGTGCCCTAAACGATTTTTCCTATAGTGCTTTTGTGCAAGTGATCATAAAAAAAAATATAAATAATAGGTTGGTTATACTTCTAACAGTTCATATACCACATATCAAACCGAGCTCAAACTTAGGCTATTATAACATAAAACGAATATAGAACTTGTAACAACTTTGAAACAACTTTTTGTTTCGTTTCTCAAAATAGCGCACAACATAGCACAGTCAATTGAAACGATAAAACAATTAAAGTTCTTTAGTAAACTGCCGTTGTGGAATTGAACCGTGTCTGTTCTTCTCGGCTTGTGTTTTGTGTAGACCGAAGCAAGACGGAACGTATAACGGATAACTGCGAAAGTGGCTAAAAATAACCGAACAATCCAGGATAGGTCATTTTTCAATCAAAATATTTACCGTGCCAGTAAAAAAATTTTACAAAGAAATGTTTATGAAGTTTTCTGTTAATCACAGTAAAGTGCATTCCTTCCACTGCATATATGAAGATGAATAACAGACAATAATATTTTCAAAGAGTTACTTAATTGTCACTATAAAGCAGTGACGAATTAACCAGTACGCGTAAGAGGATCACGCCTCAGGGTCCTGGTGCCAAATGGGGCCCATTCGAATCGTTGAAATATCTTAGTACCGATATTCGAACAGATGTATCCTCTAAATTGTTAACGCTCAGGCCCAAAAATGCCTTGATCCGGCACTGCTATATAGTAAATATTTGTAAAATAGCAAAGGTTCAACAAGAGTCAAGAATTTCCAGAAAATGGTTTCTACTTCTCACAAGAAATCAATTTTACTGTTAGAATTAGAAAATATTCGATTCTAAAATAATTCTAGCAAAGATTTTTTAGCTAGAGCTTCTCTCAGTGTATAAGAAATTGAATACCAAGATTATTTGGCTAACGCAATTATCTTTAATTAAACTTTAGTCATAATTAAATTCCCTTATAACGATAGTATATATTTAGAAATTAATTTTAAAAGCAAAATTGATAATTTAAAAAATAATTCCAAGACCACCAGTAACGGACTATCCCATTACCTTATAATTTGCAACGTACTGTTGTTATTGGACACTCATTAACATGTTTTTAAACCTAGTCGTGCCCAATTTTAGAATCAATTTTCTCTGTTAAAAAAATCCACGTTTACCGTATGTATCATTACTTTTCGCAATTTGGTTTAAGTAAAGGAACATGGAAAATAAACAACTCGGCAACGGTATCGGTGGCATCTCTTGTTCGGATTATATAAGACAGCTTCTAGCAACCACGTTACGACAACTTTAAATGCAAAATTCACTAAGACTGGGCGTTATGAAGCGGCGTTTATAGGCTATTAAATTAATTCTTGGCGCAGCATAAGGAGGTAATAGCTGTACGCTATTTAAACAAAATAGCAGCAATTTTCGAAGAAAATAAACAAACATGAAGTAAAATAAAGCTATAAGATTAAATTAGATTGAAGATCTGGTTAAGTCAATTATTCGAGGCTGTGTTTATCTTTCGTCGAGTCGCAATTTACAGCTAATTTTCTGCATTTTATCATAATTATTATGTGAAAATAAAACAAAATAAATTAGTTCCATAGAATGACTATGTTCCCAGATGACTATAACAAATTAATATCACTGGGAAACAAATTTCAACTTTTTTTTTGTTTCCTGAACAAAACCTATTTTTTTGGATTCAACTGTACCCAAGTAACTAAAAAATACCTATTAAAGATTTTAGTTGGCTCGCAAAAAAAAAAATCTCAATTATTTGTTACAAAATTTTAATTCATAGGCATATACAATGGACATACAAAATACAGATAACAATATATTGTTGGTTCAACAAAAGCAACTAAATAGCACATTTTTATCATTGAATCCAAAGTTTAGACACTCATTTTGCGCTTCTTAGCTTGCCTTTTGAAAGCAGCCTCTGGGGCATCTCTCGTAATAGTCCAGCAGTAGTCGGCTAACATCTCACAGTTCCATTTTCCCTGATATCTTCTTTCCATGTTCGAAATATCCTGGTGGAACCTCTCACCGTGTTCGTCACTTACAGCACCACAATTTTCCGGAAAGTAATCCAGATGAGAATCCAGGAAATGAATTTTCAACGACATATTACACCCTAGGTTTTGGTAACACAAAAGAAGTTGGGCAACCAGGTCTTTATAATTTTCTGCTTTTATGTTTCCCAAGAAATTTTTTGCAACCATTTTAAAGGCATCCCAAGCGTCTTTTTCCTTGCCTTCAAGTATGGAATCGAATTGCGCATCTCCGAAAAGTTTCCTAATCTGGGGACCCACAAATATTCCCTCTTTAATTTTAGCGTCACTGATTCTAGGGAACTTTTCTTTTAAATAACTAAAAGCACGGCCTTCTTTGTCCATTGCCTTCACAAAATTTTTCATAAGTCCCAATTTTATATGAAGTGGCGGTAGTAAAATCTTTTCTGGGGCAACTAATGGCGCGCTGGTCACATTTTTCTTTCCTGGCTCAAAAGACTCTCTCGGTGGCCAAATTTTCTTTCTGTAGTGATCCGATCGTGCTCGACTGTCCCATTCGCAGAGGAAGCAGCAGTATTTGGTATAACCTAGCTGCATTCCAAGCAAGATCGCCACAACTTTTAAATCCCCACAAATTTGCCATTTATATCTTTCATATTGTATGGTCTCAAGTAACAATTTCAAATTGCTATATGTTTCTTTCATATGGACTGCATGACCAATTGGGACTGAAGGCAATTTGTTTCCATTATGGAGTAACACAGCTTTAAGACTTACTTTTGAGGAATCAATGAAAAGTCTCCAGTCGTTTGGATCATAGTCCAGATTTAAAGCTGCCATTAATCCCTCAATGTCCCTACAGGCTACCAAATTGTTATCCATGTTAAAAAATGGTGTTAGGTTTTTCTGACGGCTTCGGTACACAGAAACTTTTACTTCATCTTCAAGTAAATTCCATTGTTGCAATCGAGAGGCCAATAGTTCTGCTTTTGTCTTGGGCAGTTCCAAATCCCTTATAAGGTCACTTAATTCACTTTGACTTATTTTGTGAGGCTTTTTACTTGGAAGTTCACAGACAAAATCGGAGTCTTGCGAGGTTGATGGGTCGGCGACATTTTCCGGTACACTACCGTTTGAATCCTCTTGATCATCATCAGAATGAAGGGTATATTCCTGAGGTGGATTAGGTATAGGCAACTCGTCACTATGAGGCACCGGGCGTATGGCGGATTGTAAATTTGGATACTGTATCGCAGACCTTTTTTTCTCTGAAAAGCCTTTTTTGATGGGAGGTGTCAAACAAAAGTAACAGTCAGTAACGTGATCTTTCGGTTCTCGCCAGATCATAGGAACAGCGAAGGGCATCTTACGGTTTTTTCCACTTAGCCAGCCGCGAATGTTGGACGCACATTTGTAGCAGCAGATATGGGGAGCCCAATTTTTATCCTGGTCTCCAACTTTGCAGCCAAAATACAAGTGGTAAGCCTTTTTTATTAAAGGGCTAAGCGTACGTTTTTGTTTCACAAAAGTCATTTCACCACATATATAACAAAAATGATCCGGCTTATTTACACAAACTCGCGACATGTTGCTCAAAACTCTCTAATTTCTCAAATACGAACAGCTCTCGATCAACTGGTGGTTGAAATACAACTAACTAACAATTTAGGGTTTATATTATATGTATTTAAACCCCTTATAAAGTACACCTGTTATAATAAATCCAGGTATTTCTCATTTAATGGTGAAATTTTCCCATATATTAAGGGCAGGTAGGTAAATTATCATAATTGGGATGGATCTATAAAACCGGAGCCAACTGAGCCTTTTGCAAGACAGATTGTTAATTAGTATAATAAAATAAGTAAGATTTTGCTATTTTGGTCTCGGAAACATTTTTGCTGTTCCCCAGTGTATTCGAACGGTTTGGTTATACGCTGCTCACAAAAAAACTATCAATCCTTGGATTCTCTAATTGTGATTGCGTACCGTGCCCCGTACGAGATATCCGATCTCATCCGGCCTCGTTACCGATATGAATGGTGTGGAGATGGAGGATGTTATATTTTTTACTCTTCTCCAATTTAGTTTATAGTCTCCAATTTACGATAAAACGTACACTTTGACGGTTGACAACCACAAATTACATTTACAGTTGATAACTGTTGATTCAAAAAGTACATAAATCGGTAGTGGGGTGTAACAAGCTCACAAGACAGGTCGCATCGTATTATTTGTGTATGATTGGAACGATGAACAAACCCGAACAATGAGCTTGTGAAAGTAAGCGTCTAAGACCTATTTACTGAATGAACTTGTGAAAGTAAGCTTCTAGGACTAATGAGCTATCTACTTGTCACATTCTTTATATAATTCCAGTGGAACGATGAACAAACCCGAATAATGAACTTGTGAAAGTAAGCTTCTAGGACTAATGAGCCATCTACTTGTCACATTCTTTATATAATTCCAGTGGAACGATTAACAAACCCGAACAATGAACTTGTGAAAGTTCGCTTCTAGGATCTATCTACTTGCCACATTCCACATTATTGAATTATTTTCCAATACGAATTTGTTATTTTACTTCAAAATGCCAAGAGCTTCAATCGAACTAACTGATATGATTTTATGCTACGCAGGAGCATAGGAAAATGGTACGCACAGTCAAATCGAAGGACCTGATTGATTTCGCAGGGTACCATGTGCATTTGTTCTATGTGTATGGTAGTGTTTAGTGATTTTATCTTCTATCTATCTATATTCTATCTTCAACAAAACTAATTTGAAACTCATGGGTGTGTGTGTGTGTTTATTTAAATGATTTAGTGTAATTTGTTCTGTTTCACTATGTGTTTTTTGCCTCTCGACAATATGCATGTGCCCTGGATTCCTTGCTAGTGTCAACGAACAAACCCGATTTACTTTCTATTTGGATACAGGTAGCTAAATATTTATTTTTTTAAGGAACTAAAGTTTCACATTTTTATACAGTTTGGCAACATTGCGCGGAACATGTGTTTGTGAGCTCTATAGAGTGATATGATACAGTGCCGCGGAGTGACCTATGGGTGTGTTACCCCACTTTAAAAATGGTCGATATGAAAAAAAATATGTCGCGCTTTTCTAGGACACCCAAGGAGTCACCCATTTAAATATAAGTCATTTTCATAACACCCTGTTTAACAACCGCCCTCGAATGTGAAACTTAAGAAAAAAATTACAAATTCTCATTCTCATAAAAACATCACTTCCAACTTTCAATTCGATAGATTTAACAGTTGTCAAATTATGGCTTATTTTCAAAAATAAACTTTCATCCTGTATTTCTAGAACGAAAAACATTTCGAAATAGCTTATATATTACTTAATCCGTCTGGTTTAATGTTTAGTATCTCCAATTGCTCTATGGCCCACAAGTTATGTGACACCCTGTATATTAAAATATATTTGTTCGTTGCTTAGCAGAATATGTAAATAACTCAGTGTTGCCAATCTCAATTTGTGAAATTACACAATTAGCTGAACAAATTACACTTTTTGCATGATTTTTGTCACAAAATACACGTTTTTTACACACCATTTACATGTATGTATGGTGGGCTCTGATTTGCAAGAACAAAGGTCACTAAAACTGAAAGTAGTATACATTATGTGGGTTCTGATTTATTTTACCTAAAAAACAAGGAAAAATAATTTGTTGAGCACGCAACCCGAGCACACCCAAAATTTTGGGTTAACAACGTAATATGTTCCCTTAAAAATTACTTTTGTATTTTTGATTTTCAAGTTTTACCCTAAAACTAGAATAAATAAAAATGATTTTCTAATCTATTAATTTTTTTACATTTTTAAATTAATTACATATGTATGTTAAATTTTATATAATAATTTTATAAATTTTGCATAAAAAAATTCCTTTTCCTGCTGCATAAGTTATAATTTTGGCAATTTCATGAGTTCTCTATTTTCAAAAATTCCACTGAAGATGAAGGTTTATGCGTTTTAAACATGTATGGAATGTTTTTTAGAATATTGTTACTAAACTAGTGGACCAGAAAAAGATCAACTGAGTGTAAAACAATTATTTGTTGGCTTTCATGCAAATTACACATACATTGTGCTGCCCAAAATTACACACAAGGCAATGAACATGCACGCACATCGTGTAATTACACGCTAATTAGCAACACTTATTCAACTAGTAGTTCTTTAACCTTTCTGGGCTAACGTGAGGACTATGAGTCCGCACCGTTGAGAATTGATCGATATCTACCGAACCATTCGGATTAGTCAATATCGACGCTGAGTAGCTATTGCCTCTGACGTCGCGAAGTCAGTGTTAATAAGTGAAAGATGAGAAGTGGTTTATTTTGGAGCTGGGCGTAAATGCGGACTGACACTCTGCAGTCTTATTGTGACATTTTTGGAGGTAAATATTTCTATCAACTTTACCTTTTTACAAATAACTAAAGATAAATATTTGATTATAGGATCAAATATGAACCACGAAGAGGAGCAGAAATATCTACGCCAACTGTTCGATGAAGTTGAGCCTGATGTTGAGCCTAATGTTGAGCCGGATGACGACGACATTAGTTTGGAAGACGATAATGAAGAAATTCAAGATCGCAGGGTAAATTTAGATCTTTATCCAGGAAGGACTATAACAGCAGAACAAAGGGTTACCTATTATGTTGGAAAATACTTGTGTAATGACTGTTTGGCTGATGAAAGTGACGAAGATTAAACTTTAAAATTTCAATAATCGACTTTTAAATTTAAGTTTGTTGAAATTGTTTTTTAACAGAATGTTCTATTTTTTTGTGATTTATTAATTTTTTGATATTGAAATACTATGAATCAGTTAGTTTCTTTTATTTTTTTCATAAACTTTTTTTTACATTTTGCAATCCTTTTTGCTTTTTGCTCTATGGGGATATACCTAAGACGTGGTTAAGGTTTGGATCATTTATCATTTTTCCAAATCTGAACGAACGCATAATGGAATCCTGATATTATACAGTTTTCAGACTTATTTAGGTTCACTATTTCGAGTGTTCACTCATTATTGGTCGTGTTCACTATATGGAGAGTCGGAAAGTAATGTACTTTACTATAAGCTCTAATATCCTTCTACGGTATAACACACACAAATGATATATTTGTTTATATGAAATGATACAATTGCTCCGACTAATTTTTATCCGTAAAAATATCTTTCTAATTTCTCTATTAACCAAATAAATGCAAAATGCGTCAGAGGTCCACGGTTCTAAGAAGGAAGGAATTCGGTATGTGGTTTTGGTCTTAAAGAACATTTCAAAATTTTTAAGATCATAAAGTTTGCCGTTACGTAGTTCCAAATAAACCAATCTCAGAAATTGCTATGATGTTTAAAAATAAATTCCTAAAAATTGCTTTACTGGGATGCTGCATGAAATGAAATATAAATTTAAGAACGCAGCTGATCTGATTTGATAAAAAATATACTTGAATATTTACCATTTTAATCACATAATATAATCGGATATTGATGGGTTTGATTATTGGAAGGACCGTATTTATAATGATAATGAATTTAAAAGCGAGATTAGAGCAGAATTGTTTGTTAACATCATCCATAAATGGTGTTAGTGTTGTTAAATTTCCCAGTGTTGTTGATCTGCATCGAATGAGTCTCTTCATTTATGTCGTTTTTAACATGGTTCTGGATGCTTTTTCAAATTACAGAATAAAAAGTGGTTCATCCAAATGGTTGTCGGTATATTAGTGCTTATAAACTTTCATTACCTAACAACAATTTTTGTAAAGGAGGTTTAATTTGTGGTGATTCGATTCTCTGTTTATTTTAGTATCTTGTTTTGTTTAAGATGAAAGAACACAAATGAATGGTGCTTTTTTGAAAAATAAGTCGTGGATCAATACCAGGTATAAAGTATTTCAGGTATGTATGTACATACTATATACGAAAATAGTTTGCTTATCACATTATCCGATCTTCGGAACCGAATTTCACTAAAATGCTTGTAAAAAAAAGTGTCACTCTTATGCAATAATATATATATGGTCACTACCTAACCTTAAAATTAATGTATTTTTAATTTGGTGCATTAGTAGCTGATAATAATTTCCAAAATAGTCAATATAGTCATTCATTATTAATTTTTGGTTTAGATAAATGTGAGGTTAAGACACATACGATGAAAGTTAAAATAAAGCTCATCGTATGGCTTGTTACAAATATTCGGACGGAATTTGGCACCAAAAGTTTACACCAATCAGGGCACCGTCGGATCATTATATCGTCAGAAATCGTATGCATAAACCGCTGTCTTAAATCGAACTAATCATAAGTTGTTTTAGATTGTCGCTCGCTCAGCTCTTGGGTGAGCTCGAAAATGATGATGTGGAATAGCCAATTGACATTTATATTGAACCTCCTGATGACGGACATCACAGAGTGCAAGTTGGTCGAAAGAACAAAAAAGTAAGATCTATGTATATCAGCCCGAGAGATTTGCCGATTACAACACATATACAGGGTGTCCTAGAATATGTGGCAATCTCCCGGGTTCAGATAGAACACTTAAAAATAAGGAGAAGTTCCTATAATTTTTTTTCCTACGGCCTCCCATACGGAGATACGGGCCCATAACGGACCTCCCAGGAAATCGTTGTTTTTTTAAATAATTTTTTAAGTACTTTGACTGTAATTTAATAATTCTTTAGTATAATGGTTACTAGATGAGTCTTCTTAAGATTCTCAGTTTTAAACACATTTGGCTTATTTAGTTTGCCAGGGACGGACTAGACGTAACACAAGAATGCTTTTTTTACACCCTGTATGATGAAGGACCGATAATAATATTTTTGGATACTCTAAACATTTAGCTGAAAAAAAGGTACTGATCAATGTCGATAAAATGAACTGTTTTCGAAAAAAATATATTTTTGTTCAATATTGGTTGTTGTTTTATGTTCATAATATTCCCTCACTGTTGCTATGGATTTTTTCACATGTACCGGTTCAAATAAGAATATTTATGCCAGTATCAGTTTATGGTAGTGTCTTGAAATTTGCGGTTTTTCTCCTTTGTCTTATTAGTTACTAACTTAGTAATAGAATTTACGTATACTGAATATGCCGACATACATTTAATGTATGGACAAAGATATTTTTTTCTCGAAAACAGTAATCAAGAGTGCCTTTTCTTCAGCTTAAGGTTTAGAGTATCCAAAAATATTATTGTCGTTCCTTCATCATACAGGGTATAAAAAAAACATTTTTGTGTTACGTCTAGTCCGTCCCTGACAAACTAAATAAGCCAAATGTGCTTAAAAGGGCGAATTTTAAGGAGACTCATCTACTAACCATTATACTAAACTAAAACTATACAAAATTATTAAATTACACCTAGTATTTAAAAAATTATTTAAAAAACGATTTCCAGGGACGTCCGTTATGGGTCTGTATCTCCGAATGAGACAAAGGAAATGGGTTTGGCTGATTTTTTGTTACTTTTTGACGCTTCTGTTACAAATGCATGGCTGCTAATGAGAAGGTTAAAACCACTAAATAAAGAATGTTCCACACTGCTAATATTTCGAAAAAACCTTGCTAATTCATTGCTTGAAACATATGGGGATGAATAGGGAAAGAGTATTCTAAATCTTATAAATGATATTATATAGTATATGGCGCAAGAGATCATTGGCCAGAACACGTACCAACTGAAAGACTCTGCAGATCTTGTAGTGGAAAAGCAAGTTTGTTTGAACTAAATGTGAAGTCGGACTACATCCAAAATCCATGATTTGTATTTTTGCAAAAAATGTTTTTTTTTTATTTTTGTGTTTGTTTTTTGTATTACTTTGAACAATATTAACTAGCCTTTTTCAAAAAAATCGTATTGTTTTCTATCCGTAAACTTTATACACAAACCCTACCTAAATTCTATAATTTCTGAAATATTTTAAGATTTGTCTAAACTTAGGGGAAAATGGGAAATTCTGATTACAAATTTAGTCAAGATCGATTTGGAACGAAAAATAAACAATTTTCTGTAACGCAGCTGTCTTTATTAAATTAGTTTTCACTGGCGCCCAAAACATAGATCGTGATAACCACTTCTTCTTTTGAAAAATCCATATTTTTCTATCCCGATAAAGTTAACTGAAGGAATTCAACTCCAAGCAGTAATAAAGCACTCAACTTTAGAAAACTAATTTAATAATCACACCTGCGTTAAAGAAAATTATTTATTTTTTGTTCCAAAGCAATCTGGACTTGACATCCCATTTTTACCTGAGTTTAGACAAATTTTAAAATATTTCAGAAATTATAAGATTTAAATATAAGATATATTTAACAAAAAATGAATGTATTCGGAAGATACATGCATATGCCTAAAAATATATGGGGTGTCCTATTGAAAAAAATTAAATATTTAAAATCGCTGAGTTGTCCAAATTCTAACAAACGCTTTATATAAGAGATTTAAAAAATAGTAGCATAGATCGATATTACGTACTTTAGGGTAGCCACAATGTAAATTGTATTTGTTCAGGTTGTGTCAACAGATTACTATGATTTTAAATTGTACCATTAAAAATTACTAAAATTTGAAAAAAAAATTAATTACTCGACAACGGTGCATTTCAGCTCAAAAAATTAAATACGGCTGTAAAGCTTTTATTCTACTAAATAAAATTCTGGAAAAAATGTACCGCATATCCTATTTAGAAAAAATAATTTTTATTCAGTTCCACTTTTTAGGGACATCCTGTAGGTTGTAAAATATTTCTGGGTTATTCATCTTAGTAAACCCATTAACTTTTGTATTCAGTTTTTCCTATCTTGAACTGACACACGCCCTATATAACTAGAGCTCCTTTTCTCGATAAAATTTGTAGAACAACTCCTTACTTTAAAGAATGTTATTTTATAAAGGAACAAGAAATAATCAGTTCTGTTACAGTTTGCCTAGAACAAAATTATTTCGAGTTTAACGATATGTTTTATATAAGTAAAAATGGTCTTATTATGGGGAACCCACTCAGTCCGATACTAGCTGAAATATTTATGGATTTTTTTGAAAGTCAAATTAGTAAACACCCTCTTTTTAAACAATTTCTTTACTGGCGCAGGTATGGTGACGACATCTTAACATGTTTTCTGGTAACGGATAGACAGTTACAAATATTTCTCGAATATATCAATAATTTACACAAAAATATCAATTTCACAATAGAGGAAGGAAACCAGAATTCCATTAACTATAATATAATATAATAAATAATAAACATATTTTTTCAGTTCTCCACAAACCTTCTCATACAGACACAACGATCCATAATTCTTCTTGTCACCCAATACAACATAAGTTAGCAGCTTTCCACAGTATGATTCATAGACTATTAACTCTCCCACTTAACAAAAATAACTTTCAAAAGAACTAAATATCATTAAACAAATAGCAGTCAATAATGGTTATTCATCGAATTTAATAAACAAAATCTTAAAGAAGAAGACTATTGATTTAGTTTTTCCAAATAGTAAAACGTCAGCAGATAAATTTAAAGTTGTTACTTTCATTGGAAAACATAGTAAAAATGTGGGTAATAAACTCAACCTAAGAGTAGCTTACAAAACTAACAACACTTTAGGGAAATATATAAAAAATAATAAAACTAAAAATCATAAAAATAGAAAATCAGGGGTGTATAAACCAAAATGTAAAGATTGTCCGAAGACATACATTGGCCAAACAGGAAGACATTTTGGAAAAGAATACATGAACATTATAATAGTTACATAAAAGATAAAACAGATTCTAATTATTCCAACCATTTAAAAGAAAAACAACATAATTTTGATTCAAATTTTCAAATCTTACATACTGAAAATAAAGGCATAAAGCTTAATCTGTTAGAATCCATGGAAATAAATAAACTTAAAAATACCGATGTTACTGAATGATCAAATAGACCATAACAATTCTCCTTTGTTACATTTATTTCACTAATCCGCTATTGCATGTATAAATAAATCTATAAAATAATTTATATAATCACTTTACTGACCATTTGGAAAATCCCACTGTTACTATTATATCCCCTACAGTCTACACCATCTTTATACCTGTAATTAATATTTTAAGATTGTACACTTTGTTAGATGTAGAAAAATATTCATTTATTTTCAATCTGAAGAAGCTACAGTGATAGCGAAATATCATCATTTTTAAGAATATAGTGGAAAAGAAATATAACGTAGTTTTATTGTTTCTCATAATATTAGTTATGGATTTCCATTAAGTATCGGCTATCAATTAAAATTTTTCTTGTTCACAATAAGTTTTGTTTTTGAAATTTTGGTGGCATGTTTATTCTCATTAAATCCCGAGAGCGAAACTCGAATGATTTAATCTATGAATAGTGCTGAGTCGCTATATTTTTTGGTTAATTTTTGTCACCTTGTCTGAAGCACAAAAAGCACTTTAGTTCTTCAATTGCTAAATCAACTTTAATAATTGTACTACTACTTCTAATGAATCATTAGAATAAAATATGTCCCTCTCAAGCAAGCGACAGTAGTAGGACACATGTCAAAATCACACGTAACATTAAAAACACAAATACTCGTGACGCCCTCCCCTCCTGTAAACAATAGAGCATCAGCCCTTGAATGGGCCGAGCGACATAAATAATAATCAGCAGCAGATCTGCTGTCTATTTGCCATTCCCACGTTGAGCTTTTGTGACTTTCTAACCGCACGCTTATGATCGTTAAATATGTCATAAATCCGATTCATATGGTAATCCTAAGATATGTGTCGATATTATACAGGGTGATTCACGACGAGCTTGCATCACAACTTTGGGGAGAAATACTTAACATATGTTTCTGAAACTTTGGGAATTTAGGTTTATCGATACACGCTCTATAACTAAAGTATTCCCATGTTCCAGTCAATTCCGGTTATACCGGAACTAGCTGTCAGCTTTCATTTTTTAAATACAACATAGTAATTTTTATTATATATTTCGATTAACCATTAAATTCTAATCAAATCAACTGCATTTAAAATGATTTTTTAAATTTTTTAATGGTTTAATTCTTTTACAATGAACCGTGTATTGTGACCACCCTGTACATTTTCTGCCAAGTTTGAAATATTTTTGAGATTTGATGATCTTCTAGTTATTCGGTGAGTACATTTTTTTAGTCCAAGAGCTAAGGATTATTTCGTCATCATGCATTTGCCCAATAATTACAAAAAGTCCAGATAGCTCAAAAACTGACAAAAATATGTTCTATAAAATTTGCTTAAAATTTAATGGTTAATCGAAAAATATAATAAAAATTACCATGGTGTATTTAAAAAACGAAAGTTGACAGCTACTTCCGGTATAACTGGAAATGACAGGAACACGTGAATATTTTAGTTAAAGAGAGCGTATCGATAAACAAAAATCTCCAAAGGGTCAGAAACATACGTTCAGTAGTTCTTCATAAATTCCTAATGCAAACTCGTCGTGAATCACTGTGTATACGTTGTTCTGAGGGCAGCACTAACTAAGGTGTTGTTATTTTTATTTTTAGTGACCTTTAGTGACAAGAAACCAAGATATTGACAAATTTCTGTTCACTCATTTTAGACTATGACCAACATTTTGTTTATATAGGGTGTCCTCTAATTAATGGTACATGGAAAAACCACAGAATCCTTACGTGAAAATATTAGGATTTGATGATACTTACCTATAAAGTTAGTGTGTTAGTGTTAAAGTTAAAACTTTTTTGTTTCTCTCTAATACGTTTGAGAGAAACTAACGTATTTTTACAAAATTTGGCATTTTTTTAGGACAAGAAATTGGTTCCTTTGTGAAATTTTAATGTGCAATGTGGGGGCGCTGTCTGCGGCATTTTTCGCACATTCATACGGTCATAACTTCTTTGTGCCTCAGTGTATTTAAGTTTTTAATAAAAATAATACTTTTCTCATATTTATTCCGTAAAAAAGGTATACTAAGTTCAAGTCGCCCAGAGTTACCGTTTCGGACATATTTGCATGTAAATTGTTTAGCACGTAAGCTCAGGTAAGCAAATAATATTTTGTTACTTCTTACCAATTCACTTTTACATGATAATTAATGTTCTAGTAATGGTAATTGGGAATAATAAATGCAACAATTGGATTTTTCTTAAAACTTACTTTAATTAAAATAACTTTGACCGTAGAAACTATCGTATTGAAAGAAACCAACAGCAATGAAAACACAAACTTACGATAAACTCAAAAATGGAACATTTTCTGTTCCATAGCAACTCCATCTCTAAATTTTATTTGTTTTTTCATAGGTTACTTTAAGAAAAAAGTGTTGTTTGTAAATTAATAATAATTGGGCAGGGTAGGGTGCACTAAACAATTTAAATGCAAATATCTCCGAAACCGTAACTCTGGGCGACATGAACTTAGTATACCTTTTTTTTGCGTAATAAATACGAGAAAAGTATTATTTTGATTAAAAACTTAAATACACTGAGGCACAAAAAAGTTGTGACCTAATAAATGTGCAAATAATGCAGTAATGCAATAACAGCGCCCCCTACATTGTACATTAAAATTTCACAACTAAATCAATTTCTAGTCCTAAAGAAACCATAATTTTATTGTAAAAAAACGTTAGTTCGTAGAGAAAAACAAAAATGAAGTTTTAGCTTTAACACTCTGTACCTCAGTTAATATAAACTTTCGGATATAGGTACGTATAATAAAATCCTAATATTTTTACGTAAGGAGTCTGTGGGTTTTCCATATACCATTAATTAGCGGACACCCTGTATAGTTTTAAAGCTTTTCAATTAAGGTATCAAAAAACTAAGCAAGGTATGCGGTTGTATCTCGGAAACAGTTAATTATAATAAATTCAGAATAAAAGATTTAAGAAAAATTATTTGCAAGTTTGTGGAACGGCCGCTAGGGGGCGTAACGCTAAAGGCAATTTTTAAATAGTCGATTTCTATACAGTTTCTACGCCACTGGCCTGAACGTTATGTCCCGCAGTTGCACTATTAACTGATCTATAAGATAATATTTTTGGGCCAATTTAAAGTGTATTAGATGAAAGAAGGAGAAGGAAGTAAGAAAACAAATACACTTACTTCTTACTGCCCCTTCGGAACACTGTAAAAACCACATTTATTGCTTTGCTGTATAAACAAAGCCACCGAGGGGTCACATAAATATCTACTTATGAGTGTCCTTTTCGCATTACATCTGACATATATGATGGATTTTACCCTAAGAATGATTTATACGAGTTGTAGACTATAGAAATTGGATTATGGCCCTGGTTTGGTTATATCTGCAATTAGATAAAACTCAAGGCAAGAACATATACCAAAAGAAGTTTCTAAAGGGAAAAATACGTTTTTAATACATATTTTATCAATGATGATCTGTAATGATACGGCAGTAACGCATCTACAGGAAAGGGCGTCATACAAGAAAAAGTTACTCAAAGTAAAACACTGCCGCGTTAGTCAAGTCAAGTATATGGTATTTTTCGTGTTAATTGTGTTTGTATGGTATGATTCTTTTATTTTTACTTTAGCCACTGCGAAATGGACCACTCTTAAACCTTTAAAATGGTATTATTACTAATATGGTATAACTTTACAAAACATTATTAGCGTATCTTAGAAAAGATCAGATGCAGTTGGTGATTGCTACGATACTAGCGGACCACATATGCCAAACTGAAGATTCAAAGGTTCAAGAAGTGGGTCATTTTTACAGTGGTTAAGGTAAAATGAAAGATATGAAGGGCTGTCTAAACCACAAATATACAATTTTTGCCCTTCTCCTTTTATCTAACTCATGCTTAGATGTGTTTCGCCGTATCACGATTCGTCAGTAAGGCCAAAGTCTGACCAAAGGATAAGCCATTATCATGAAGAGATGTCAGGGGAAGAGCACTGCTAATCTTGAATTTTAGTTGTAATTTTTAGGTATATTACACAAGGTTTTATTTCTAGTTTATATATAATGTATATATACAAGGATATTACCAGTGAGTGATCTGAGTCCTTGTTTGAAATATTGGTACTCGCTAAAAAAAATGTGATTTTACATAGAATCCTCTGTATATTTTGGCATTTTTCGATTCTCAGTAAAAATCCAAGTAACTTTTGTTAACAATTTAATATCTGAGATAAAATTCAATAAAATAATTTTTGTATATAGAAGATCGATCTTATTTTTTATTTGTAATAATGCAATACAAATAGGAAATTCTTCAGAAATTCAAATAGATAGATTTGATAATATTGAAACTATAATAGAATATTGGTTTCTTATAGACCTACTACCATTTATTTCAAATGCGTAAATGTGATTTTAGGGGTTTCTCGGTATGAGATTATTAAATTATAATTTAATATATGCGACAACATTGTTGACCCCAGAAAATTTTTTGCCCGCATTCCTTTCGTAGCCACAGATAAACTTGTCGACCTGTATATCTTCAGATATTGTGTATTTATTTAATTACTTCTTCATGCACCTAAGATAATTAAAACTCTTAATTTCACAACGTTTGACAAGTACGGTATATTTATACAGCGTAGAAAAAGTTCTTGCAGAAGAAATTTGTCTTCCGCCTCATAACCCGTACTTCCCAATAACTTACGATTTATATATAGGGTGTCCAAAGTAAGGAGGGCCTTCATGAGGATCTCGTTAATGGTAACAGATACAACTTCGATTAAATAGGGAAAAAATATCGCAATCAAAGCACGAACAATATGCCGTACAAAAAGTTCTGGTAAGATTTTTAAGTTTTGAGTTATTTAAGAAAAACTAAAATTTTGAAATTTTAATTAAATTTTTTCCTTGACGTTACTAGTAAAGTTAGAGCAAACCTGACAAACCATTTTCAAAGCCCCTTTTAGTGAACTCTAACAATGCATAACAATTTTTTTATACAACTTTTCGTTTTCGAGCAATCATCTTCAACTTCATTTTTTCTAATATGGCATGATTTTATAAGGTCAAATTTTTATTCTAAATTCTATGATGTACCACACATTATTGTTTAATTACGTTTCGAGTCTTTTTAATCGTCTTACGAAAATGTACATTTTTAAAATTCTTTTATAATAAAACAAGATAATTTATTAAAAATAACAAAACAGTAAGTTTGAAAAAATAAACAACAAATGGATACATCGGCAGAATTGATTAAAGTAAAACTAACACTAGATTATTAGAAATTAATTTTCCAAGAGGTGTACGAAATGATTTCCGTCATTTTCCAGAAACCTTAAACGATTAGTAAAGTTATTGAAGCCTTTCAGAGCGTAAGGCCACAAATGCTAATGAATGTTTAAAATTTTGCAATTTTAAGATGCTATTTGTTTGGAGACTGACGGAAATCATTTCTACCACCTTTTGGAAAATTAATATCTAATAATCTACTATTAGTTTTACTTAATTAATATTTTTTGCCGATGTACCTATTTGTTGTTTATCTTTTCATATTCATTGTTTTGTTATTGTTAATTACTGTTAGTGTTAATTAAAATGTTTCATGATTATTATGTAGTACATTATTATAAAATAATTTTAAAAATATTCATAAAGATTGTTCCACGAAAAATGAATATAACTTAATGACTGCAGTAAAAGTACCTGTGGCCATCCGATTATTTATGACCGTTTGATATTATTATGTAGAAAGGACCGGATTGTAATAATTATAATTAAATATAGGCACATCAGGTAGGTTAGGTTGCTTAATTTATATTTAAATATCTTTTTGTGGTAAAATTTGTTAGTTTTTGAGGAATGGTTCAATAATTGTATTTTACCAAACATTCCTCAGAATAGCGTGATAGTAATGGACAATGCGAGCTATCACAGTCGCCAATTACATAAAGCTCCAAGCTCAAATAATATAAAATTGGAGATCAGAACTACATGGCGGCGAATGATATATATTTTGAAGAAAGTGATAAAAAAGTGATGTTTTAGAAGTTTTAAAGACATTTTGTATAAAAAAAGTATATGTTTGTCACACATTGGCAGAAGAAATTGGACATACACGGACTACGGCTCCCACCCTATTATTGCATTTTTAACCTCATAGAGCATATGTGGCACCAGTTAAAATCACTGGTTAGGTCTGAAAATATTTCTCCGACTTTAAGTTCTAGTGTTGTTGAATTAATACGAAAATGCTTTAATGATATTCCCCCAGGTAGTTGGAAAAATTCAGTCCGTCACGTAATAACTGTAGAAAATTCGTATATTAGTCTGGATCGTATAATTAATCCAATTATAATTAATTTTTATTAGGATAGCGATAGCGAAACAGAACTATCTATAGAATGACATTATAAATGTAAATAAATACGACTAGAAATATTTTAAAAAAATGTTATTTCATTTGATTACATTAATATAATCATATCATTGTTTTCCTTAGTCCGTCCCTTCATACTTCACTTGTTTATTGCCAAGCTCTTGTCGATACAATGGGACCGACCCAGGAAATCATTACGTCGTATCCACTTTTCGTGAAACAATCTTTACCATTAACGAGATCCCCATAGAGGCCCTCCTTATCTTAGACACCCTGTATAAGAACTGAATTTAATCGCTCCTTTAAGAAAATTCCGAAGGACGTCTCTGTTTGCATCTCTGTTCAAATCATTTTTAAAAAACAAAGATTTGCACGTTAGATAAAGAAAGATATATATGCTCATTCACGCTTAATCGTGTATGCGATATTAATGTTCCCGAGATGTCCCCGGCAGATTTTAAAAGTGGTTAATGTGATTGTGGCGTCCTCCTCCCGCAAAATAATTTATTACGTTTTATTATTGCCGTAACAAAGAGATTTTTTTATATATTCCTGATGAAAATATTTTGGTTATTTGCTGGTAATTATAAATAACACAACTGTGTCCTGTACACGGAAAGAAACCTTAGTTAAATTTATTAAAAAAAATAATTTGACTAACTATCCATAATTTATGGCTCTTCCGGGTGTTTCAGGAAGAATGCTTACCGCTATAATTTTTTTATTATTTAAATTACAGATATAAAATTTGGTTAGTTTATATACAGGGTGGTCCAGCGAAAACTTAACACCTCGATTTTCCTGCTTTAAAATGAAAATGTAGAAAATCGCTCGGACCCGTCGATTTCTGATTCGAGGGGAAATAACTTTTTCGCCTTTTTTATCTCGGTAACTTCAACCCCCTGGGTGAACACAACCCCCTGATTTTGAATAGGGATGAGGGTTGTTGCGATACCTCATTTTGAAGATCTTATCGAGTACTATCTGACCATAAAATTTCGCTTCAAAATTTTCATCTTTAACGAAATGACAGCAAAAATAGTGGAAGACTACTTACTTTTGTGATTAGTTTATTAAATGCTGAAAATGGCCCCCATTCACTTCCATTAAGTAAAATAAATTTTGCTCAAAACGTTCACGGACATTACTCAACATTTGTGTTGTAATTTGACGGCATTCATTAATGATCCATGATCCATGATTTATTAAGCTCATAACCAGTGACTTTAAAGCTATAAAACAATTATATTGTTCACTAATAAAAATCCATCTGGAATACTCCTCCTGTGTATGGAATCCTTGCTATAATGTACGAGTACATATCTTGAATATTGAAATGGTTCAACATAAATTTTTTAATTATATGGCCTATCAACTTAATACACCGTAACTAGATTATTCTCAGCTTGAAGTAAGTATCCAGATCAGAACCCTCAGGCTACGTCGGGATCATATGGATCTTATAATGTTGTATTACCTATTACATAACAAATATAACTGTCCTTTGTTACTTGACAGAATAGAATTGCACGTACCATCTAGGGAAACACGTCAGAGGAATACCTTTTTTATACCACCTCATCGAACTAACTATGGCCAAAATAGCTTTATATCACGATGATGCAGACTAGTAATGAATATCCCACGCTTGACTTCTTCTTAGGTAAATCAGATTATATGAGGCAACTATTGACTATAGATTGACTTCTCTATTATAGTATTTAATTAACATTATAAACTTTCAATTCATTATAATTTTCTTTACTAATACAATATAGTGAGAAGTTTTTACATCCGGATGGATTCTATAATAATGTATATTTGTGAGCCTGCCATAACCCTTCCATTGTTTGTTCCACTCTTTTATTATACTACATTTTTGGATCAATGGGATGAAGTCAGGTATGATAAGGTTTGTGTCTGACAAGAAGTTATTTTCATTCGTTGACTTGACAATTTTGATAATTTCAAGTTGCCCTTTATTGCTGCATATCCTTTTATCCAAATAAAATTGATCTATTTTATAGAAAATTATTTCATGTATATCGTTAAAAACGTTGCCTTATGATAATGGTTTGACGGAGATACGTAAACTTTTAAAATTTTTCTACTACTGTCTGTTATGTTCAAACCCCAAAATCATCTATAATAAATCGGAAAATAATATAAGCTATGTTTTCCAAGAGTAATACAGTGCAGTACGACGTCAGGGCCAACAGCACTTTATGATACGGCAGCCCATTACCAGGATTTCAGACTGATCACGACTTAAATTTGAGTTTTTTGGTGATTTAATAAGGACTTGAGAAGGAAATTAACAAGAACGGACATTAGCAACGTTGCGAAATCATTGAGAATCATCTTTGCATATATAAAAAAAAAGTGGCCGTAATAGTTATCGCGCTTCGTCCGTTCTTTTTATTTTTTGATTGAGAGTGATGTTTTTGATGAGATGAAAATAGTAACTGACATTTTCCGGGCGGTGAATAGTTTTGGTCTGAGAAAAATGGAAAATTGTTTACTGCGGACAATTCAACAATTCAACTTATCAAGCTTCGTCCGTTTTACTTGTCGTGACAAGAAATAAATTAGAACGGACATTTTCATTAACGCGCAAGCGCAGTGTTGGATCTTAGATATGTAATTTTTTTAAGGCTGTTCGAGTTATTGAGCCTCGTCCGTTTTCAAGCAGAACTCGTGTATTTTGGCTCGGAAAATTGGGGGAAAAATATGAACTGACATGTTTTAGCAAAACCGTTTCCAGTCAAGATAAAATGTGTATCAATAATAATGCAATATGGGGACATAGCTGATGCCGAGTTGTTATAAACAACCAAGCAACACAGCAAGCCGTCCCATGCGCGTGCCGTATACCGCGATCATGCCCTGGTGCTGCGCAAAACAGAAAATGTCCGTTCGACTCGATTTACTATTTTTTAGAGTGTTATCAACAATTTAAAAAAAAATTGACTCGGGCGCTGTAACTTTTTATACCCCTTTTCTTTACATCATTTATTTACACTGTGGAATTTTTACAACACTCAAAATGTCCGTTGTCAATAAATTCACGATTTTTTTTTATATTTTTAATATAATTTCATCAAGAACGGACAAGGCGTAATAACAAAAAGACGATCTGCTTTCTTACGGACTGTCACTCTGACCGGTAACTTTTTCGCTCGAGTAAAACTTTCTTATTTTTTAATAATCTAGCGATTAGTTATTGACTAGATGGAGGCGTGATAACATGATATTTTGGTAACGGGCTGCCGGACCATGAGGCAAGGCTCGACATTCTTTTAATTAGATTGCCCATGCCCAGTCCGACACTGGTCACGCACGACCAAACTTGGAGAACAATTTTATTTAAAATAATACCCCAATTGCGATATATGTAAGCAAATGTTTTACATATTGTAAACTGAAGTATATAATTATTTTAAAACTACTACATATCTGATCGGTAATGAATATCGACTTGATTTAAATTATATTTACATAACGACAGCTAAGAGCCCATAATTACTTATTTAAATTACAAATTGCATGCTCTCGCTAGTAAAAAAAAACGGTTTTCGCCTTATTTTCTCCAGTTTATCATTAACACATCATTTTCAGTTTCGCAAAATACGTTTTCATACAATGGCGGATTATCCTTATCAAAAAAAAATTATTCATTAAAATGTTATTTAACAATTTAAGGTATACTTAAGTGTAATTACAATGGTTGTATTGAATTAAATAAGAAAATTTCTTGAAAATGCAGGATGTAGCGAATAAAAGACTTATTATCGCCGAGAGCTATAACTGGTGTTATACAACCTAACAGTGTCATGCATGGTCGTCATATTATTATAAGGGATTAGCAGGAAACCCATATTTTGCGGGACAAGAATCTAAGTGGCAAGCGGTTCCGGAGGAAGAATATATATAGCTTTAAAAATCAGTGGATCCAATCCGAATAAATATTAAGATTCATCAACAAGTAGACAGAAAAATAAAATATTTATGTCACTAATTACACGGAAAAATAATATAGTTAAGATTTTATTGTAAAATTCCTTATAAAATATAGGAATAATTACATTTTTTATTAGTATAATTACTACCAAAATAATATTGTAAACATAATTTCCAAAAAACATAGTTGGGATTGCTAATAAATTTAGTAAAATGGAGTAAAACCGACTCTCTTCTTACTCTACATTAAAGACCTTCTAGTGACAACTAAAAATCCGATAGTTAGCTTTGCTAATGATAGCACAATTGTCTCATCTTTCTCTTTGAATGCACAAACATCGAACAAACCCGAACATCTTCGAAGACAGCATGAAGTATCACGACTCAACAAAGACCTGGAAGAAATTTTGGTTTGAGGTGACAGTAACCAAGTCGAATTTAACGCTAAGGAAATCCAGGCAACAGTTTTCTCTAAAAAGGTGAACATTACAGAACCGGATATAGTCATTGCAGGATACGCAATTCCATTGGCTTCATCTATTAATTTGTTGGGCGTCAATCTGGGAGGAAATTTGTCTTGGCATAACCATGTTGTGGCCATCGCCAAGGTAGCTTCGCAGAAACTTGGTGTACTCTTCCGGACCAAAAAGTTGTACACACCTCAACAAGTTTTGACACTATACAAAGCCCAAATTCGACCATCACTAGAGTACTGCTCTCATAACTGGAGGTCTGCACCCAAACATACTCTTCGGCTACTGGATTCCATCGAAAGGAGAGCACGAGCTGACAAAGAAACTCGACAGCCTGGAACATCGAAGGCAGGTTGGTGATTTGACTCTCTTTTACAGATCTTTCCATAGAAAATGTTCGTCCGTGCCCTCTTATTTCCGCCCGGAGCGGCGAATAGCAGAAATACACGATGAACCACTGCCGCCCATCCATAAGTGGTTATGCTTAGTACTCCTTGAAGTTCATCATCATCATCAGACGTCATCCTTATGTAACGACCTTCCCGAGGTCGTGTTTCCCAACGAGTAAAACCTCCAACGATTCAAAACCAACGTGAATCGCTTTATGCGCACACGCACCACTCCTAGAGTGACTTAAAGGATTTTCCTATAGTGCTTGTATTTGATGATCATAAATAAATAAAATACTATAATATACAACGTGTTCAAGATAAGGAGTGCCTATACAGGGATCTCGGAAACCGTAAGAGATACGAAGTCGATTAAATAGAGGTAAAGTTGCTCATTTACGTGCCTAATAATATGCCGTTTAGAAAGTTTTAATATTCCGAGTAGTTCAGGAGATATTGCCACCTTTTTCGCTCTATCTAACAGCGTTAATTGTTTTGTAATCCGACGAGTCGTCTTCGAAGGGCCATCATCATCTTTCTTTTTTTAAATACGGTCCTGTTTTTCTGATGTTGGAATTTGATAGCTTTTTTTCTTCCGAATGCAACGATGTATGACACATTGTGGTTCAATTACGTTTCGAGGGATTTTTGATCAACATCAGGAAATTTTGGAATACGGTAATCTATTTGTCCTAATTTTATAAATAATAGCTCATAAGTAAGATCTAAATTTTTTACTTATGTTGGACTAGTTCAATAAATAACAAATAATTTAATAATAAACTACAAATAAGTGAACAAAATACAGAAACATTATTTCAAACTTCTGTTGATTCGGGATTTAAAAGAAAAATAGGCGCATGAAACAAAAAAATTAAGATGGTGACGCGTGATTTGTTTCACTTGACATTCCCATGATCGTCTACTCGGAATTATAAAACTTTCTAAACGGCATATTATTAGGCACGTAAATACGCAACTTTACCTCCATTTTACCGACTTCGTATCTCTTACCGAGATCCTTGTACTGGCCCTCCTTAGCTTGGACGCGTATTGTAAATTTTACAACTAAAACCAAAATTTAAAATTTAAAATGTATGGTACATTTCACTCACTAATATTTTAATAATAAGTATTTTTTATTGTAAAAATTACCTAGTTCAAATGAAGGTTCTAAAAATAGTTTACAAAAATAAAAGACATACATGAAATGCAACGAATTCCTAGGATTTCTTTTCTCATAACAAATAATAAATTGAGATGAACTTAACAGCAAACATACTCTCGATCGATGAAGTCAAGCGACACAAGTAGTAACTTGGAAGAGTGGCCCCATGTGCCAAAATTTTTACAGAAGATTTTTAGTAAATTTTACAAAAGATCTTATTGAATTGTACAAAAACTTTCATATAAATGTTTACTAAATATTTATTATTACTAAAAATTTAGGATATAAAATTCGGCAATAATTTAATGGCAGTTCTTAATAAAAAGTTATTCAAGTCACATTTAAGGCCAATTTATAAACTTGACGGTGACGACGATAACATAACCTGTTTTTCTCGGCTTTTCTATATTTTTATGTGATTATATTAATTTTGGTGTTTATGTGATCTGAATGATACTATCAATACTTATCAACAGTACACTTTAAAATGGTTAATAAGATGGTATAAAATAAAATAATATTTACTAAATATCACGTGACAGGCAAACACGATTTTGATTGGCTGTGGAAACTTGCTACGGACGTTGCTACGACCGTCCACCGTCAAAAGATAAAATTGGTTTATATCGGCCGTCAAACGGCACCATCATCGTCAAATATAAATGGTCTTATGCATTTCAATATGTTTAAGCTGTAACGTCACCGTCAAACAGCACCGTCAATCGTCAACGTCAAGTTTATAAATCCAGCTTTATAGTTAGTTTTAGTATTTTTATAGTAAATTTAACTAATATGTTCTTTCCGTGCTTGTAGTCATTATACTTAAATAATATTTATTTGCAATAAGAATATGAAAATACATTGTTTAAAATATCACTTTATTTTTGTCGGCAGTTTCTTAATTCAAACAGAACATATTTATTTATTTTTTTTTTAAATTAGGTACTGTAATTTGTATATTATGTTCATGATTGTATCAATCTTTACTTATGCAGCCTTTGTAATTTAACTCCCTGGAAGGGGGAGATGTTACCCTTAAAATCTTAAATGGTATACCCCTGGTAACGAGTTGGAAAGGGTTTCACCCAGAATGACCACATACGGACCTCTAATCACTCGTTAACATAATAAGGTTTTTTAAATAACCATAAATGTTGGGAATGTCAGTGTTGGGAATTACGTCAAATATTGGAACGTGATTTCTCGGAAATAATAAATTATCGTACCATTGGAAGGAGATTTAAAGAGTTTTAAAATGATGTGCTTGTTGTCTCGCCTTCCCATTTAAGATTTTAAGGTTGACATTTATCCTCCCAGGGGGTTAAACCACGAAGGCTGCAAATATTATTTAAAAGTGTCCCCCTTTATAATAAATTGACCCATGGTAACAATAACATTTATACCATGAAATTGACCTGTCTTTCCTATTGATAATATTATTTACTGGAAGCGAGTTCTAAGGGATGGGAAGTTTTCAAATTAACAACCTGTATAATAAATAATTGCTATTTAGTCGATATAGTTCAGCCGTGTGTATCTTCTATTGTGAATATAATGACTTTAAAAAGTTGTACGGCAGATTTGTTGATTTTTTGTTTCTTTTATATTTTTTAGAACTCAATGCAATTTTAACCAAAAATTCATAGCAAAAAAAAATTTTAACACAATTTAAAAATATGCAGCAATGTTGCAAATTATTCGGTTATTGTTTGTTCTGAGCAATATTCTATAGGTAGGTATACACTTTTAAACTTTCTTGTTTAACAATATTAATTTATTAAATTATAAATCAAAAACTCCGCAGAGCTAATCCTTCGCATTTTAATGCAAAAAGTTTTACCTGGTTGGTGGGTCTTTGCGCGCAAGAGTTGTTTGATATTGTTTTTTTCAGTGAAGTAGATAGGAAAAGTCCAATTCCACGACATATTTATCGATAATATTTTTTTAAATTATAATTTTTAACAAATTTTTTCTAAAAGAAATACCCAATCCAAAACAAGATCATGTTAATATTTAAGGAGGTTATTGTTGGGTTAATTTGCAGAAAAATCTTCACATATGTCCTATACGTCTTAACTTTTGAGATACAGAGTGTTAAAGATATTCAGAAAAATCTCCATTTTTATTAATCTTTGTGATACTCTAGATATTTTTGTGAAATTTGGTACACACTTTCTATTCATTAAGAGTCATTTTATGATGTATTACATGCTTTTTATTCCGACTAGTGGCGTTCGTTTTCTTTTGAAGACATTTTTTTTTTAACTTTTCATTCCTTGCTGAGCAAATGTCGTCTCTTGATTTTTTGTCGTTTGACATACAGTTTTTGTAGTGTTCACAAGGACATTTTTTTAATATACTGCGAAAACTAACGTCTTCAATCGTATATATACAGGGTGTCTGCTAAGTAATGGGACATGGAAAAATCACAGACTCCTTACGTAAAAATATTAGGATTTAATTATACTTACCTATATCCGAAAGTGGATATTAACTGAGATACAGGGTGTTAAAGTTAAAACTTCATTTTTGTTTTTCTCTAATAACTTTGACAGAAACCAACGGTCTCTTACAAAATTTGGCAATTAGGGTTTTTTTAGGATGAGGAACTGAAATTTTGATGTACAATGTAGGGAGGCGCTGCCTGCGGCATTGTTTGCACATTTATTAGGTCATAAATTTTTGTGCCTCCGTGTATTTAAGTTTTTAATGAAAATTATACTTTTCTCATATTTATTACGTAAAAAAGGTACACCAATTTCAGGTTGCCCAGAGTTACCGTTTCGGTGTTATTTAGTACCATTATTAATTTGCAAACAATTTTTTTTTAAAGTAACCTATGAGAAAACAAATGAAATTTAGAGATACAGTTGCTATGTAACCTCCATGTGTTACTTGTTTGTTGATTATTGTGGCACAAGAAAGTTATGACCTAATAAATGTGCAAGAAATGCCGCAGGCAGCGCCATCTACATTGTACATTAAAATCTCACCAAAAAATCAGTTCCTCATCCTAAAAAAATCATAATTGCCAAATTTTGTAAAAAACCGTTGGTTTCTGTCAAAGTTATTAGAGAAAAACAAAAATAAACTTTTAACTTTAACACCCTGTATCTCAGTTAATATCAACTTTCGGATATTGGTAAGTATAATTAAATCCTAATATTTTTACGTAAGGAGTCTGTGGTTTTTCCATGTCCCATTACTTAGCGGACACCCTGTATAAGTTGTAAAAGAATTTTCGGACGATTCTAAAATGTCAAAGTTAAAAGTGTGCGGTTTGTAAAAGGGTGACCCATTTAGTGTAGGTCCCGACTCACCCTGTATACTCTATCTATCTTGCTGCAGGCTAATAATGCCTTCGCGTTGACTCTGGGCAATATATTTTTTTAACATCAATTAGCTCTAGCAAGACTATCATTACATAGGTATTTTTAAAATAATTAATGAATTACCTTCATTTGCTGTTTTTTATTATTCCATGGCATATGCAAGTGAAAGATTGTTAACTGGATTTTAATTTGCACGCAAAAAATATTTCATCTAAACTAGCAATCATGTAAAAGTAACGACTTAAATTCCTGTAAAATATTAATTTGGCCAAATGATTTTTTGGCTATTTTTTTTATGATCATACACAAGCACTATAGGAAATTCTTTTAAGGCACTCTGGGAGTGGTGTGTATGCCCATAAAGCGATTCACGTTGGTTTTGAATCGTTGGAGGTTATATTCGTTGTGAAACACGACCTTAGGAAAGTCGTTCCATAAGGATGACGTCCTCCAGATGAAAGAATTCTTAAATAATGAAGTTCGAGTTTATTCGGGTTTGTTCGGGTTTGTTCGAGTTTGTTCGGGTTGTAGAAGGCAGTCAAATCACCCTGTCTTCGATGTTCCAGGCCATCAAGACTCTTTTTCAGCTCGTGGTCTCCGATCAGACGAATGGCTCTTCTTTCGAAGGAATCCAGTAGCCGAAGAGTATGTTTGGGTGCAGTGCTCCAGACATGAAAACAGAGTTAGTGATGATCGAATCTGGGCCTTGTATAGTGTCAAAAGTTGTTGAGGTGTATACAACTTTTTGGTCCGGAAGAGTACACCAAATTTCTGCGAAGCTACCTTGACGATTGCTACAACGTGGGTATGCCAAGACATATTTCCTCCCAGATTGACGCCCAGCAAATTAATAGATGAAGCCAGTGGAATTTAGTGTCCAGCCATGACTATATCCGGTTCTGTTCTGTTCTGTTATCCTTTTTAGAAACAACTGCTGCCTGGGTTCGACCCATTCGACCCATTCGATCCAATTCGACTTGGTTACTGTCACCCCAAGCCAAAATTGTGTTTCGTTGAGACGTAATACTTTATCCTGTATGTGATGACCAATTCATAATGCGTTGAACTCGACATGACTTCAACGGACGTTTCGTTTTGAAGCGCATGGATATCCCACGCGGTATGTCTGAAATAGATCGTAATACGTATAAACCAGGCGTTTGTATCCCAATATAAGTGTTAGATTTTTACATGGATCTATTTTTCTTTAACCCTCGTTATTCAAAATACTAGCTGTAGAACGCCACTGTCAGTAACCTGAGTTTTTCACCTCGCTGTTAACTTTATTAGCGTTCTATATTATGGAATTTACATGTAGTTTAAAAGTTTTTAATACGCGCAAAGTTCGCAACTTTTTAATATCGCTTCGGGGCCTGCTTAGCTTGTTGACCCGACACCATATTAATTCCTTTTTGAAGCATGGCGGCGTTTTCAATGCAAGAGCAAGAAAAACTTTTTTAAAATTAACTTTTTATTAATAACGTTCATTTTTCCCTCGCCGGAGTATTTTCATGTACACTTTTAAGTTAAAAGTTTGGCAAAGCTGCTCGATCAAAATATAAAAAGTTTTTGCCAACATTGTACCTGGGTATACGTACAGGTTATTTTTTTAATATAAAAAGTTGTCAATATCAAAATTTTTTTTAATATTAGGGACAATATTACTTTGTGTAATTTTTATTTCAGTTTTCTTAATAATAACCAAGAACGTACAAAACCCATATATTCAATAAAGGGTTTTTACCTTAAAACTGGCCTAAATTGTTAGGTTTAAAATAACAATTGTCAGAATTAGTCGTTGTGTATTAAGTATAAGTAAATTTTTCAGTTTTCTTTGAAATTTATGGAGGAAAGAGTATTTCCGGATGTGCTTTTGTCATGAACTAAGCTATTTTGACAACAATATCCCGATAACAGGGCCGGATTTCAGCATAGGCGACAGACGAAATTCCTGTTATATACACCAGTATTTTGTAGACTTTTTACTTTTCCTACAAACAAGGAATATTTCCATCGTGCTGCAAGACGGCACGAGTCCAGCCTATACCAAAGGAAGGTAAGAGAACCCTGCCTAACAACTATCGATCAGTCGCTGTTGCACTGGATATTTCTAATTCCTTTGATCGTGTTTGGCATGAGGGACTTCTAAGTAAACTGCGATCCTATGGTATGCCCAGTCGATTCTGTGCATGGTTGTCTAGCTTCCTTAAGGACCGCTCTTTGCAAGTGGCGATTGGCGAATTTCTTTAAAACACCTTCACCATCCGGTGTTCCTCAAGGGTCCATATTGTCTCCCACTCTCTTCTTACTTTACATTAACGACCTTCTAGTGAAATCGAAATATCCGATATTTAGTTTTGCTGACGATAGCACACTTATCTCATATTTCTATTTGATTGCACAAACAACGGCTGCCGACGCACATCTTCGCAGACAGTATGAAGTATCACGTCTCAACAAAGACCTGGAAGAAATTGTGGCTTGGGATGACAGTAACAAAGTCGAATTTAACGCTAAGAAAACCCAGGCAGCAGTTTTCTCTAAGAAGGTTAACATTACAAAACCGCATATAGCCATGGACGGACACGCAATCCCACTGGCTTCATCTATTAATTTGCTGGGAGTCAATCTGAGAGGAAATATGTCTTGGCATAACCACGTTGTGGCAATCGCCAAGATAGCTTCTCAGAAACTTGGTGTACTCTTCCCAACCAGAAAGTTGTACACATCTCAACAACTTTTGACACTATACAAAGCCCAGATTCGACCATCACTAGAGTACTGCTCTCATGTCTGGAGCTTTGCACCCAAACATACTCTTCGGCTACTGGATTCTATCGAAAGGAGGGCCATTCGTCTGCTTGGAGACCACGAGCTAACGAAGAACCTCGACAGCCTAGAACATCGAAGACAGGTTGGGTATTTGACTCTCTTTTACAGATATTTTCATGGAAAGTGTTCGGCTGACGTTGCCCTCTTAATTTCGCCCAGAGCGGCAAATAGCAGAAATACACGACGAACCACTGCCGCCCATCCATATGTGGTTAAGCTTAGTACTCATCGAACTTCATTATTTAAGAATTTTTCATCAGGTCGTTTTTCCCAACGAATATAACCTCCAACGATTCAGAAGCAACGTGAATCGCTTTTTGCGCACACGCACCACTCCCAGAGTGCCCTAAAGGAATTTCCCTATAGTGCTTGTGTTTGATCATAAAAAAAAATTGCCTGCATGTGCCGGCCCGCACCACGAAGGTTCCTCGTACTGTTCTAGAGTCGTGAAATTACAATCCACCACTTACTCTGGGAGTAGGAAAATTCCCTCCCAAGAAAAAAGGGGTAAAAAATAAATTCGGTCCCGAATTTTGGTTTTTCCTGAAACTCCATAGGTAAATTCGGTCCAGGGCAAAATGTTTTAAGAGGGGACCAGTGAAATAAAGCTAATATTGAATAATTTTTGTTTTATTTAATTAAAAAAATATATTTACTTAAGTACATATTGTATACCTAACAATTAAGCGCCACAGTTAAATGAGACACATTTAATAAAATGCAAACGACTTATTTCATTTTTCGTATATGATTCAATAATTTTTGTAATAAATTTTTGACGGTTTTTAACTTTACTATTGGTAATTAAATGTACACTTTACAATTTTACATAGGTTTCGATTTGAAACTCTTTAAGTTTATTAATAAAAAAAAAATGTTTGGATGAGACTTGTAAAATGAATCGTTGAAGGACAGATTCGCATGTATTCGTAGTCCGTGTAAGCTCTGCTGGGTTTTTAACCCAAAGTGAAGGGGGAATAGTGACTCCTCAGATATATAATTATCTATCAAATAATCGGAGTACATTTGAATCTTCATCGTCTCGTGCTATTGAGAGCAGATCGAATAGAAAACAATCACTGATTTCTACAGGATTTAAGAAAGTAAGGGCAAAAGTCATTTTTAGCCATCGCCCCGCATCGGAACTTTCATCTTTGTAGGCAGATATTCAACCAATTTCCTGAATTTTTCTATACCATGACTGCAAAAGATGAAATCGACATCCGATTATTTGAGCTAATGGCCAAACTTGTTCGACAGCCTTATGAATGAATGCATTTTTCAAAATCGATTACAATTTCAGAAATGTCTAATCTATCACTATTTTTGATGCTGATTTCCAGTACAATATTAAATAATTTTTGATACGTTTCACTACGTTTGTTGGGTAACAGGGAAAAAATCAGAGGAATATAGTGGCCGTTAACCCGTAAGTACTACTATCGGGTCCATGGGACCCATGAGATATTAACGTCATTTACATTCGGTAAAAATAAAAGAGTTAGCTATGTTTTCTCTTGACAGTGCCTTGATATGCGCAGGTGTTTGGGTGTGTGTCCGATTTACTTAGTCGTGGCCTTACAGTGACGTTGGGTCTGTCAGACCCAGTAGTAGTCGGACTGTAACTTATTTGATTAAAGTACGTATAGCAATATTTTAATTTAGTTTTTTATTAGAGTATGTTAGTCGCTATTTTTAAAAGTATAATGAAAATTATAAATTAGTTTTTTACGAATGACGCCAAAAAACTATTATTGGTATAGAAATACTTATATTAATTTTTTTTTTAATTTTTTGTACTTACTTTTGTACTTGCCGTCGCACTTTATTTTTTTACATCCGAATTACATTCAGATATGGCTCAATTGTCAAGTGCAAAGCTGCCCGATGGTGAGCTGAGGAAAATATTAGAAGCGGATGACTTCTGGACACCTGAAAAAACTAGGAAGGTAATTATACACTCCCCATGTGACGACTGGAATTTATAATACAAATGTGCCCAGCAAAATTCGTATGAATGCTGCTGATATTTTAAATTTGACATTTGAATAACCTCCTATACCTGATCAAATGCCCCAGAGACCAAAAAGACTGAGATGTGGCATATTATTAATATGTCCCCCAAAAAAGGATCGGAAAACTAGTAATCGATGTTCAACATGTAAAATACCTGTTTGCTCCAATGCTCTGGTGTAATATGTAAAAACTGTATTTAATTTATTTTTTTACTTTTTATAAATAATATATGTTTATCCCAACTTGTTTTTATAAATAAAATGTTTATTTTCAATTAGTGGAAATTTCTATGAAGAAAATTAAAATGGGTCCGTAGGACCCAATAGTAGCGATTATGGAACAAAAATTGGATAGTATAACTTACGGGTTAAAATACCTGTGTATCATAAAAAACTGACAAAAAAATTATGGGCAGTAGTTAAATGTACCATCTAAATATATTCGTCTGACTTTTCCGATAAATTCAATATTTGATTTACAAGAAAATACAGCGATTTGATAAGCTGTAAAACTCTGGTTGGGAGGGAATTTACCTACCAATAAATGGGTATAAAATATTTAACATAACCTGCTGGGATCGAATTTAACATCACCCCTTACTCTGTTATTCTTCAATTGTGTTGTATTTAATTGCTCAGTTTCGTTGAACAAAATAATTATTATTCAGTTCTTGTAGACCTATTTTTTTGCAAATCAGATTCAATATCACCTGCAAACTTGCTTTCACTAACTGTGTGTAACTTTTCCACCTAATCCAAATAATTTCACAGTAGCCACAGGTTCAGCCTAGGGACCCACAAATCCTAAATCCGGCCCTGTCCGACAAATATATGTATTTATCGGAATAACTAATGTACTGCAAATAAATTAAATTAAAGAACAGCCTCATATTAGAACGGATAAGTGGGCTCAATTTAATAACCATAAAAATATTTATATAAAAAACCATAGAACCAAAATTAAATGAAGGAGTATGTCTAATGCAGCTAATTTTATACATTATATGAAAGTAACGACCTTTTTTTTTTCTTTTGGTTGGTCTTATTACTATGATCACTATTTCTACTAGGGTCGTGACCAAATACAAAACCCATAAGCGCTCCGCGAACTAAAACAGGTTGGGAACCACTGCATTATACATTACTCATGTTTTTACATTTTTTATTTGCATAGTAGAGCCCAGCGGCATTACACAACAGATTTGTTACAGCAGACAATGATCTATTACGCTATAAATCTATTACGAACAAACCCGAACAGTAAGTATATTACATACTAAGAGAGGTAAGAAGTCTATTACACACGATTTCGAAACTTAGGGTACGAGCGAGGCGAGCGCCGTACTTCCAAACAGTGTGTAATAGGTTTACCAGTCGAGTTGTGTACTATACTTTTTCTACGACTTCATATTTACTTTTTTGTTAAATTATCGAAATATGCTATTAAAACATTTTCCGAGTTGTTTCATACAACCCCTGGAATTTTCTAGTAATGAATTATTTACTGCAGCTTGTAATATAATTTCCCTTGGCGTTCCCTCAATCTGAATATCGTAGTCACTCATCCTTTAGTAATATACCCAAAAATAATACCCAAATTAAAAATGTTGACGTTTAAAATTTGCTGACATTTACGTTGTCAAGGCGACCCGATGGATTTCACAGCCACTTTGCATAGAATATATCGGAAACATTGACGGTTTTGGCATATCACGGGTAATGTGATTTGTGGAACTGTTAAGTAATAGGTTATCATTTAACTGGTTAGCAAAATATTCTTATTTTTGCCAACAGAAAAATGTAATCGGTCAGCCAAAATGGCTAGTTGGCCAGCAACTTATGGACAGCAAACTTTTCTGAATGGTGACAGTGCTCTGGGAAAACAAGTGGAAACCCGCCCCCGGTACACATTTTGTAGCCGATTTCCTTCTGTATTCGGCAAAAGAAAACACAAGAAAGTTACATAAATTGACAGTGCCCTGGGACCTCTGAAGTAAACTGCTTCTAGACATGTTTGTTTCTACTGACCAAGTAATCATTTCGCAGCTCGACTGTTAATAACGGCAAACCTTTTAATTTCTTCTCTTAAGTAATATATATTCGTACCAGTCATTACGTAACAGTATACAGTGCTACAGTTCTTACTGATATAAAAGTAGAAAAAGTATCGATAGTCCTACAAAATGTGAATTGTTTAAAAAAATTATAAGAATCGACATCTAAAAAAAAAAGTTGAAAAACTTTCATTGTGGCCCCCAGTATGATGTTAGGATATTCATCAACATCATAATATTACAGTAAAGGTAAAAGACTGGTGATTATGTGTAATTGCCGCGAATTATAATATATAATCACCAATAATGCCGGTAAATATGATAAATAATTGAAAATTTATCAAAATTTGCTTGTTTTTTACATAATTCTCAACTTAATGGCGAATGTATTAAATACCTTGACTGATGGGGACAGTTAACATTGGGCACTATCGTGCGAAAGACTGCGAATAACAATATTTTATATTTTACAATGTCAATAAATGGTTATTTTAAGTCACATATACAGGGTGTCCCAGAATACGTGGTCAATCTCCCGGGTTTAGGTAGAACACTTAAAAATAACAGGAGAAGTTCGTATAATTTTTTTTTCCTACGGCCTCCCCTACGGAGATACGGGCCCATAAGGGTCGTCCCTGGAAATCGTTGGTTTTTTAATAATTTATTAAGTACTAGGTGTAATTTAATATTTTTTTAGTATAATGGTTAGTAGATGAGTCTCCTTTGCCAGGAGACGAACTAGACGTAACACAAAAATGTTTTTTTTGTACACCTTTTATGATGAAGGAACGACAATAATATTTTTGGACACTCTAAACCTTAAGCTGAAAAAAAGGTACTCTTGATTAATATCGATAAAGTGAACTGTTTTCGAAAAAATAATATTTTTGTTCAATATGTTTTTTTGCATTAGTTGTTTTATGTTCATAAAATTCCCTCATGTTGTTATGGTTTTTTCACATGTACCGATTGAAATAAGAATATTTATGCCAGTGTCAGTTTATGGTAGTGTCTTGAAATTTGCATTTTCTCTCCCTGGTCTTATTAGTTAACTTAGTAATGGAATTTACGTATACTGATTATAAATCATATTAAACAAAAATATATTTTTTTTCGGAAAAAAGTTCATTTTATCGACTTTGATCAAGAGTACTTTTTTTTATCTTAAGGTTTAGAGTATCCAAAAATATTATTGTCGTTCCGTCCGTCCGTCCGTGTACAAAAAAAGCATTTTTGATTTACGTTTAGTCCGTCCCTGGCAAACTAAATAAGCCAAATGTGTTAAAAGGGCGACTTTTAAGGAGACTAATCTAGTAACAACTATACTAAAAAATTATTAAATTGCACATAGTACATAAGAAATTATTTAAAAAACAACGATTTCCAGGGACGTCCGTTATGGGTTTGTTCGCCGTAGCGTAGGAAGAAAAGTGTATAGGTAATTATCCTGTTATTTTTAAGTATTCTATTTGAACCCGGGAAATCGCCCGCATATTCTGGGACATCCTATATACATAGAGGTAAAAAATATACAAAACACTGCGATAACTGAACTTAACCAAAGAAAAAGTGTTTGCACTAGAAATATAACATGCGTACTTAGGAAGTAGGGAACAAAATCGTATAGCAAATTTAAACCAGTGCTCTTTGAATAAGCTATCGATTGTTTAATCATAATAAGTTGTGCCTATTTATTTATTATAACATATAGAGAATTAAGTATACGCGTTGTAGCAATGTTCCACATGGAGCTTTTTTTTTGAAATCTCAATCACGACTTACTTTACATACATTGTTATCATTAAAGTTGGAACAATATGGGGAAAAATGTACTGGTCGATTTATATAAAATTTTACTTCACCATAAGTTTTTGCTTCAGTAAACACTAAAAATGGGACTATGCGGCTTTTGTTAACTGTAAAATTTGACAAATTTCACAAAATATCGAAAAATGGCATTGTTGATCGAGTTTTACAAAATTTTATTTGGAAAAATTGTTTGTATTATAATTTTATGCCCGTCACATACTAAATCATATGATCATTTTTGTTTTCTATCTATTTTTGGCCAACATCTATTTTCATGAAAAACGGAAGTCGAACCACCAGAAATCGTTCTTTATAACAAGAATTTTATCAAAATATTCATTTTCCTAAAAAAATTAAATTGCAGATTAAAAATGTTGCCATCTGTGGAGCAAATTGTTCATAACTTTAACGATTTGAACAATGAGGAGGCGTGTTTTTAAATAAAAATACGTTGAAAAAATGGAAATATCAGTCTTTATTTTATCTCATGTTACCTTAAAAACATGTTTAAAACAACAAAGAGGATACATAATGGAGGTTATATTCGTTGGAAAAACGATCTCGGGAATGTCGTCCCATAAAGATGAAGTCCGCCAGACGAAAGAATTCGTAAATAATGAAGTGTGAGGAGTACTAAGCTTAACCACATATGGATGGATGTCTGGGCTCTTCGTCAGCTCGTGGTCTCCGATCAGATGAGTGGCCCTCCTTTCATAAAGCAGCGTGTATCCGCTTGCTGCTCATAAAGCTGTTCATTAAAATGTCAAATTAATAAATAAGTCGTAGATAAAGTAGAGTATACTACTCGCAATAATGTCTTCCGTCAGAATGTTACTCCCTCTATATCATTAACTACCACCAATTGACGCAGTGTCGAAGTAGAAAATCACTTAGGTATATATCATCTATCTTATCCATCTAATTCTGACATTTTAATAAAAGTTATAATATATGCTTTGAATATAAAACGAACAGGAACGAGCATTGCGAACACCGCGCACGATTTAAGCGAGAGACAGAAACGGCCATCTTGAAGCTCTACGGATGACTCATGTTTTGCTTCTTGATCGTAGATGTTGGAAACAAATTGGATTTTTGATAGTTTTGAGCAGTTTCAAGTGTTAATAATCGTTGTAATTAGTGTAATAAAATAATTTTTTGGTTGTTTTAGTGATAATATCTATCATTTAGCAATAATATCTAAATAAATTGATAAAACATTTTCATTATACTATTACTGAGACAATAACGAAAAAGATGGTTAGTTATGTATCTATGGTTGTTCCCTGACACCAAAACATCGAAATTCTGGTTTAACATTTCACAGATAAGCGTTTTTAATGCCAATTTTATTGAATATTCAGAAATAAAAACTCATTTCGTTTGAATGACATTTAAAGGTTATCCAATAAACGTATCACATAGGCGTACCTGGGGATAAAATTATTATTTTGCATTAATTTTATGTTACATGCAATATATATGCTCTACGTCACTGACCAGACAGAAGCAATAGTCGGCCATATTAAAGCTCCATTCCGGTCTCACTTGTCTTAACATATGCTCCTTCCTGTTTGTTTTATATTCAAAGAATATATGAATGTATTGTTTAAATTATATTATTTTGTACCTTTAATGAATTCAAATACATTTTAAGCCAGAGATACAAATGTTCAAAAAATAAAATTTCTTGATTCGATTTGCGTTAAAACGGTTCCTTGTGTTTATTTTGTTAAACAATATCATGTGTACTTGATAAAGAGTGAACAACTAAAAAAAGTAAATATGTGACGAAAGTGTCGTACAACGATCGTTCCCGATTTTTTTAAGGCATATTCTTTCCTCATTTGCCCTAAGTAGGTTTGATGGTAGCTTGTAATGCTTGTATTATACAGAATACATTTTGTGGAACTCATAGAAACTTGAAAGAATTATTTTAACAACAATTTCGTTTATGTAGTCACTGGGACCAACTGACAAATCAGAATCTGTGAATCACTACCTACAGTAAAACTTCTCTATAGCGGACTCTAAATATGTCCCCTATAGAGAGGTGTCCGTTATTGGGACGATCAAAAAAAAAGTTTATTTGCATATGGATTATATTAAAACTATATATTAATACTAAATAATAATATATGTATTCCTTTAAAAACAAACGTTTTCTTTTTAGCGGCATATTTCACACTTAAAAAAAATGTTAACATCCAATGAATAACATCAACTAAACAGGGATTTCAAAAAGACCCTTGAGCTAATGATTTCTTTGAATAGCCCAATTAAATGATAATTAATGTTTATGATAGCATTTAGAGGGTATAATCCATTTCACAGAAACGTGAAAAATCAAGAAAAATACCTGTCTAATAGAAGAGCTCATTGAGTAATTAAATAGAGGTAAACAATTTAACATTCTCCGGTCAAAAATAGTTGTCCGTTATAGGGATGTAAAAATAAATTAGAAACATTTTTTGCACCAATGATGCCATATTAAAGCGCGTTTACATTAGTCAAGTGAGTTGATCAAGTCATTTCATTCGATCGCGTAAACTGAAGGGCTTTTCAGTTGAAACTGTTCTTTAATTTAAGCGGCAAGATAGTCGAAGGAGAAATCTTGGGAGCCTATTAACATTTACGAGAAATATGGAATACGAAAAGTAAGGAATAGGAATAGAGATACTATAATACATAATCTCTGTATAGCACTTGGTTAGTTATTGGTAAAGAATAAAAGCTACAAAACAGTGTTTACATGTTAGTAAGGAAAATTATAAACCCTACTCTACATGTCCTTCAAATACTGAAACAATATTCTTTTAAAATCACTTAGCGGCCTTAGTCCATTTGCGTTCTTAATCCCCTCTCCAGACGGTCATTAAAAATGCGAACTCCCTCAAGAATAGCGATAACTGATTTAATATCATAGTGTCGCCCAGAGCGAAAGTTAAAATCACGAAAATTTGATATATTTTTAAGAAAATCATTAAAATATATTGTAACTGCTCATGTTCAATTTTATATATAACTTGGTTATAAATAACTAAGTTCTGGGCTCCAATTAGAAAAGCAATAGACAATTTTTAAGAATTGAGTATAAGAATGACAGAAGATGATATTAGGAATAGAATAGAAAATATCCATTTTCTGACTTCGGATATATCTTTTTCCAGTAAATATTCTCTTTGCTTCTCATTTAGCAGTTTAGTTCACGTAGAAGGTTATTTGAGATACCCTGCTTACCTATTCGAGAGATCTACTCTTTGACCCATATCCTTCTATTCCGTTGTCTTCTGCTAATTCGATAGCTAAGTAGACTTAAAATTGTTTGCGAATAGCTTCGCTCTAAAAAATGGTCTAGTTTAGGGTACCAAGATCTTAGTCTCAATAACAAGAAAATTTAGTGAATTTGGCGATAAGATTAAATTTAGTATTGAAGGCCAAATTTTATTGCTACGATTATTCTAGCTGAAGTCACTAATAACTCTTTTTAAGTCAACCAAGACCAATCGACGATACCTTATACAATAAGGGCGTATTTAGTCTACACAGTTACAGTAGAACTTTAAAATACCATTTCAGATTGAATGGTACTACCAAGAAAAGGAAGCCTTTTCCATTGATAGGATGTAACCACCTGCAGACCGGTATCGAACTCTTTAGTTCTCGTCAGTACAATGAAGGTGTACATCTAATATTTCACGTCGTATTATCAACGGTAGTCGAGAAAGTTCAGAGCGCAGCGCCATCTCCCAGCAGCAAATAGCGGCAGTTGGTGTGACGTCAGGTCTCACATCGTACCTACTTATTACTACTATATCTGGTCAATAACAATAACTAAGTATAAATTAGTATAGGGAGCTAATTAATAAAAAAGTGTTGGTTTCAACATGATAATGTAGTTATGTTAATTAAGAAGTAGTTAAAAATAAGAGTTAGTTCTGTTAACTAGATCATCTTATTCATCGTCATTCAGTTAAAACGAAAATTTGTTTTGCTAACAAAAAATTACTTTTACATCAGCTAAAACTTTAACAGCAATGTAAAAATTAGCCTTAGACACTAATGCATTTTTTAAAGTGTTCCTTTATTACTCGTATCACCATTTTAAATCCAACTAGCATGGAGTCAATTAAAATATGATGTGTAACTGGAAATTGAAATAAAGTCACTTGAAACGTCCTTGATTCTGACGAAAAATGATAAATTATGCTGGTCTGTTGTGACAATGTTGCTGAAGAACTTTATCCCAATTATTTTATGGATCTTTTAAAAGTATTATAATTAATTATTATAATTAAGGATTATAATCCACATAGTAGTCCTGAATCCTGATACTAAACTACTGGAAGACACAATAAATGTAGCTCGATCCAGTCAATTAAACGGAATGATTTAATGCCTGAAATTGGCATATAATAGGCCTTATTTACAGGCCAATATACCTTTCAGTTCCGACAAGAGCATTTTCGATAAAATATGGCTTTTTTAGTCCCTTATTTTGCACGTAATATCATCGTCACTACATTAAGCGTATCTTTTCTATTGTAAATTCATTCATCCAATTGCTAGAAAAGTTTAATTTAGAAAAATTCGTGAATGTCGTATGGATATCTCAGAAGCATTTAGAATGTCACAGCGATTTTTGGAGAATTTTTAGACATCTCAGAAATATCTCAAATATCTCAGAAATATCTGAGATATTGTGATCAATATGAGAGCTTTTTGATATACATATATCTCTGAGATATTTGGTGCTGAGTGGGTAATGGACGTGTAGCCCGGAAGAAGCCGTTTAGGTATTTCGGAAATTGATCGCAGAAAACGATTAGCTTGTTAGGGAATACGTTTCAACGGCTCCTAAGTTTTGGGAAACGGTAATTTTTGGTGATGAAACTAAGATCAATCCTTTTGGGTCTGATGGCAGAACTAAAATTTGTAGGAAGAAGAATACAGCATTGAAAATTGAAAATATTTATTCCTCGATGAGACAGGCTGGATGCAGTTTCCTGCTGTTGGGATCTTCAGGGGGTGTAAATTTAAACTCTATTGATGGTATAACGGATAAGCATGTTTATTTAAAATTTTAAGGCAAAATTTGAGAGGAAGTGTCAAGAAATTGGGACTCGAAGGAATCCTCCAATAGGATAATGATCATAAACATTCCGCAAAGATGGTCCGCGAACGGATGATCTATATTATGCGATAACATTCATACCACTACACAATCACCCGATATTAACCCCATCGTGTTGTGCATGGTTGTCTAGCTTTCTTAAGGACTGCTCTCTGAAAGTGGCAATTGACGGATTTCTCTCAGGCACCTTCACCATTAATGCCGGTGTTCCTCAAGGGTCCATATTGTCTCCCACTCTCTTCTTACTCTACATTGACGACCTTCTAGTGAACACTAAAAATCCGATATTTAGTTTTGTCGACGATAGCACACTTATCGCACATTTCGCAGACAGCATGAAGTATCACGCCTCAACAAAGACCTGGAAGAAATTTTGGCTTGGGGTGACAGTAACCAAGTCGAATTTAACGCTAAAAAAACCCAGGCAGCAGTTTTCTCTAAAAAGGTTAACATTACAGAACCGGATATAGTCATGGCCGGACACGCAATCCCACTGGCTTCATCTATTAATTTGCTGGGCGTCAATCTGGGAGGAAATATGTCTTGGCATAACCACGTTGTGGCAATCGCCAAGATAGCTTCTCAGAAGCTTGGGTACTCTTCCGAACAAGAAAGCTGTACATACCTCAACAACTTTTGACACTATACAAAGCCCAGATTCGACCATCACTAGAGTACTGCTCTCATGTCTGGAGCTCTGCACCCAAACATACTCTTCGGCTACTGGATTCCATCGAAAGGAGGGCTATTCGTCTGATCGGAGACCACGAGCTGAAGAAGAACCTCGATAGCCTAGAACATCGGAGACAGGTTGGGGATTTGACTCTCTTTTACAGATATTTTCATGGAAGGTGCTCGGCTGACCTTGCCCTTTTAATTCCGCCCAGAGCGACGAATAGCAGAAATACACGACGAACCACTGCCGCCCATCCATATGTGGTTAAGCTTAGTACTCCTCGAACTTCATTATTTAAGAATTCTTTCATCTGGAGGACTTCATCCTTATGGGACGACCTTCCTGAGGTCCTTTTTCCCAACGAATATAACCTCCAACGATTCAAAACCAACGTGAATCGCGTGTGCGCACACGCACCACTCCCAGAGTGCCCTAAAGGATTTTTATTTTTAAAGGGTTCTAATTATATAATTTGAAATTTAAAATTTTTGTAGGCAACAGCCATACGTTGATATACCAGTTCCCTTTAAATGAAATGTCAATGTCTTTCACTGAGTGAAGACGTGTATTTTACTTAATACTGAAAAGTAGTGAAAAACAATCCCAAATAGAATGAAATTTTTGTGAAAAAATAAGAACAATTCAAGAAACATTCACACAAGTGCATAGGCACGAAACCCCAACGGAAAAAACTATTAAAGGTTAGTCATAGTCACATAAGATAAAACCTGACAGGAAATCACAAAAAGTCAAATACCAGCAATATATTTTGAAAACGTTACAACAAACAAAAAAATCGATCAAATTGACAATCAAAAATTTTTAAAGGAAAACACAGATAAATTATTTCAAAAGGGGGTGCCAAAGGCACCCCACAACTGCCAGCATTCCTAACGATACTACATTGATATACCACGTGAAACTCAATACCAAGATAAATTTAAACGTGCAATGGCAGTTATAGAGTTTGTCACTAATGGAATCAACAAATATAATATATTAAAGATTAAAAATTGCTTTATGGAATGCAAATGGCATTCTCTCAAAAATAGGAGAATTAATTTATTTTTTAAATAAATATAAAATTGACGTAATGATCATTACAGAAAGAAAATTAGCAATAAATAAAAAATTCAAAATTCGTAATTACAATTACAAACATAAGAGACTCATCATAAAATGCCAATCGTGAACACACAAATTGAAAACATTTCGATAAAAATTCACAATAATATAATAATAAATGGAAGCTACGCCAGCCATAGGCGTAACTAGGGGGGGGGGGCAGGTGGGCCATGCCCACCCCAGATTGCTCTGGTGCCCACCCCAGAATTTCTGAAGTTCGAAGCCATACATACGTCATAGTGACACATGACATTAAAATCCTACTAGACTAGGGGCCAGGCCCCCCCTACAAAATCATTCTAGTTACGCCAATGACGCCAGCCCCTACTTACCTATGAACGATAATGATCTAAACAATATTTTTGCCCAAGGTAATAATGTTATCCTGCTTGGAGATCTAAACGCGAGACATTCTCAGTGGCATAATCGTCAAAATAATAGAAATTGACGTTTCATTCACGACTATGTCACGGAAAATAATATACAAATCTTAGCACCGAATGCACCCTCGCACCACCCTGTAAATGGAATTACGCCATCTTTTATCGATATAGTACTTAATAAAAATGTATTAAATCTCCCGGACTTGGTCGTTCTCGACGAACTTTCCTCAGATCACCTTCCTCTCCTCCTAGACTGGAAAGTCGACGTAGAGAGGGAGGAAGGACCTGAACAATGGTCATACAAAAATGTAGATTGGAGGCATTTTAAAACTCTCGTCAACACTGGCTTTCAAATATATAACAACAACACCGCAATTGGACGAAGAAGATAAAATAAATTAACAAAATGCCTCTAAACTGCACGAAATGCAACAGCTACAAAAATACGGCCAAGACTAGCGGAAGATCGACTCCCCCAAGAGATCATAAATTTAATTAAATTTAAAAAAAAAATACGTAAAAGATGGCAACGCCATAAACAACCGCAGGATGGCGCCAGGGTGCAAAAATAAAAACTGGGAGGGTATCTTGCTGAATTTGCAAACACAAGACAACAAGACAACTCATTGTGGAAACTTACAAAAACTTACAAAAAGGCTTAAAAACAAGTTCAGCAAGATACCATCCCTGTCAGCAAATAATAATATTCAAACCAAAACACAAAATGCGAATGCACTTTGCACAACCAAGTGCACGAAGAAAAACCAAATACTACGCCTGAGCAGGATAGAATAACAACCGTTACTAACAATACAGTGCGGCAAACCTATCCTATCCCTCCCCCCCCTCCTTAAGAAACTGATTATACAACCCAAACTACTCGATGATATAATCAGAAAATTACCCAATAACAAGGCACCCGGGGAGGACAGTATATCTAACATTCTGCTGAAAAATCTGCCAAGGAAGGCATTCATACAATTACTATACATAATCGATGCGATAATTTTGTTACAACATTTTCCAACAAAATGGAAACAAGCAATTATAATTCCCATTTTAAAGCCAAACAAACAATCAACGGACCCAGACTCTTATAGACCAATATCATTGCTTAATACAATGTCGAAGGTCACCGAGAAAGTTATTTTGCACCATATTAAAAACTTAAATTAAGAAAAACATGTCCTAACCGAACAATTCGGATTCAAGAGCAAGTATAATACTGAAATGTTGATCGCCAAACTGCTACAGGACGCAATAGATGGACCTCAAACAGAGCACGGTTATGCTTGCTCTTGATATTAAAAAAGCCTTCGACACTGTATGGCACGATGAATTAATATATAAATTACTGGAATATCATAATTTTCCCCTATTTCTAATAAAATTATTGCATTCTGTTATTAAAGGCAGAACTTTTCGAGTCAGGGTGGAAGAAGAAGTGTCCGACCCGATGCCTATATACACCGGGGTTCCCCAAGGGGCGGTGTTATCGGCGAAGTTGTATAACTTGTATAATTCTGACTTCCCCTCCCACCCTAATACCCAACATACATGTTGGCTGACGATGCACTGATCTATGCACATTCATTCTCAGCAAATGTAGCAAACATGCGTATAAAACAACACCTCCATAAACTACTGCCATGGATGCAAACATGGAAAATTGATTTAAACGCCTCTAAGTGTGAAACAATGGTTGTAACAAAGAAAATGCCAATTAGAATTAATAACACTCCTGTAAATCAAGCAAAGAAACTGAAATACCTTGGAGTGATAATAGATAAGGGACTATTTTTCAAACATCATATTACAAACGTACTGAAACGGGGTTTCTTGGCGATGCAGAGCTTGTACTCTCTGCTATCGCCAAGATCCTGCCTTTCACCGACAAACAAACTGACAATTTACAGACAAATAATACGACCAACTTTGCTATACGCTGCACCTGTCTGGTGTAGCATATCTGATACCAAGATGCTCAGGCTGCAGCGTATGCAAAATAAAATCTTAAGATGTGTCAAGTCTGCAGGACGTTACGCGAGGATTGATGAATTGCACGATGTGACAAGTTACATGTTAAGAATTAATGAACATTAGGGTGGCCCATCTCCATGGGGGTGAAAAAAAGTTTTGAACATTCTTACCGGGCCACCCTGTGAAAATGTTCCTTTATATTAAAAAATAAAACCACCAAAAATTCAATCCAATCCGACAACAGGAACACGTGCCGCCAGTAGGTCAAAATATTAGGTACAGGTAGGTACCTGGTACTACATACAATATTTTATTAAATAATCCTCATTTTATTAGCCATTGCGGGGTAGATCGGTGTCAGATTGTTTTGTTGCCTGTAATTAAAATATTTATTACCAAATTGGTCACTTCTAAAAATATCCCTAATCCTTTACAGGTAGCTGTTTTCTTGGAATAATTTTTGTGTATTTCCAGCGGCTTAGCCAGTAACCCCCTATTAATAATTTCTTACTTATGTTAGTATGCAACAGACCTTCTTAGAGATAAATTAAGTTTGTCTGTGTATTTTCTTTGTGAAATTAAAAAACCATCGTGATGTCTGGGAATCGAAATTTACGGAACGATAGTATCGTGTACTTAATTGGACATTATACACCTCAAATTATTGGTAATAAGTTGCCTTCAAATAAACAAGTTTTGCATGTTTTATTCTTTAACATGCGTGAAGTGAAACTAAGTTTACGTGATAGTGCTGCGCTAACTATTAAAGAAGCTTCTATTTTTTGGAACAAAGCTCGCATACCAGTACGAAAAGAAAGCCACTGTGTTGAAAAACTGGAAAAACTTTACGCAGAGTGGAGAGCGTTACAAAAGTCAGCTAAGAAAAAGAGCGAAAGTGCAAAACAAAAAGAACAAACATTTGTTTAAAAGATGGACGATTTATTTGATATCTCCCAGGCACACGCCCTTGAGCTAATAACAATTGAAGAGGACAAACAGTTTTTAATCAGTCAGAAGCACAAAGGTCGCCCGGGGTTTATGTATGGCATCGACTACCAGCTGGCTGCTCGAGAAAAAGTAGGTGAAGAGAAGCACAAAATACTGTCGGAGCGATTTCAACGAAGTCTTCAAGAAAAATCTCAACTAATGGAAACCGTGACATTTTCATCCTCGGGAAGCAGTTCTTCTGTTGAAATTGGGAGTAAAATAGAAGGGAAGCTAGAGTCCCAAGTGGAAGTACCGCTAGCCATAGAAGAGCCTGGTCCACCACAGCCAAAAAGAAGAAAATTTTACTGAACAACTAACATTGTTACACCAAAAATAGTAGCTGCATTTGATGCCTGTAGGATAAGCGATAGAGATGGAGTTCGTATTTTGACCGCAGTAGCAGAAGCAATAAGACATGATGTTCCGTCTCTGTCCTGTCTATAAGTAGAACAACTCTTCAACGAAGTTGGCAACGTATGCGAAAAGAAAGGGCTGCAAAATTAAAAGCAACTTTTAAAGGATATGATCTTTTGGCACCACCATTTGGGATGGAAAACTCCTGCCTTCCTTGACGGGGATGGAGAATGTGGACAGACTTGCTGTAGTAGTTACTAGTGGAGAAGTGGAGCAGTTGCTTGGAGTGCCTCCTTTGCAGCATTCGACCGGTAAAGAACAATCCTTAGCAGTTTATGAAACTCTAATTAATTGGAATTTAGAAAATAAGATTATTGGTTTATGTTGTGACACCACAGCCTCTAATCTAGGGTATTTAAATGGTGCAGCAACAATTAGAAAGAGACATTTTATATTTTCCTTGTTGACATCATATTTTCGAAATAGTTTTGCGAAGCGTATTTGATGTAAAAATGCCCTCGTCATCTGGTCCTGATGTTGCCTTATTTTAACGTTTTAAAGAATATTGGTCTGAAATAGACCGAACTAATTTTAAAACCGGTTTTCAAGTCGAAATAATTAAGCAAATTTTGCAGCCTCGAAAATCTGAAGTTGTCAATTTTATAAATTCATTCCTAGCAATACAACACCCCCGCGATGATTATAAAGAATTTTTATTACTTCCTAAATTCTTTTTTGAAGAAAAACCGTCAAACGGGGATTTTTATCGTCCTCTATCTCCTATTCCTATTATCCTATTATCTCACTTGAATTTTCAATTTTTGTAGGCAACGGCCATACCATGTTGATATACCAGTTCCCGTCCGATCACTGAAGTCAAGCGACATTGGGCACGGTTAGTACTTGGATGGGTGACCGCTTGGGAATACCGTGTGTCGTTGCCTTTTTTACATTAAAATTTTCCGTCTATTATCTTATTTATCTGACTTGAATTTTCAATTTTTGTAGGCAACGGCCATACCATGTTGATATACCAGTTCCCGTCCGTCCGTCAATGTCTTTCACTGAGTGAAGACGTGTTTTTTTAGTTACTGAACCAAAACGATCGAAAAACGAGACGGATTGAATCGAATCTTGTGTGGAATATAGACGACCCCTTGGGCTACCCATAACTGGAATTTGGACACAATACAAAAATAAATACCTAAAAGGTTCGTCCTAAATAATTAAATTTTGACAAGTTCAAAAGTCATTCTGGAATTTATTTTTGAAACAAAATCTTTAACCCAATTTTCGAAAGGTAAAAAACTAACCAAAAATCTCAAAAAGTCAAAGGCAAATTGACAGAAATAAAATCTCAAGTAAGAATATACGAAAATGAGCACGACTAGGGGTGCCAAGGGCACCCAAAGTTCAATTGAAACAATAGAAACATCAACTGATGATGAGTGCAATACGTCAATGGTCGATTTAATGAAAAACAAACCGAGAAATAATAAAGGAAAAAATCGAATAAAAATGTTACAAGCCAACCAAATGACCTGCCTTGAATGCAAAGTTTTTTATTCGCAATGTAAGGATCCCAACAACAAAGAGAAGATAAGAGATGTAATAATAAAACATCTAGAAGACAAACATCACTATGAATCGGCAGTAAATGATAATATTGCTGTGTGAATTTGCGGCTCCGTTTTGTTGTCACCGAAAAACCCACACTTGATTTTGATAGCTTTTTTATTAAAAACAAATGCACATAAAATAATAACTAATTAAAATTATACAAATGAAATTACAAAAAGTGTCCATCTGCTTATTATGTCGATTATCCCGTGCTGACCGGGACGACACCCACGCGTTGGCTGCACGTACGGGTGCCTTTTTTGAACTCTCTCAAAATATCTTGCTTTGCCCTGTTCCTCGGGATTTTTCTACCTCTTCGGGGAAGGGCATCTGGTTAAGCCATGTTGGACCAATTCCATTTTTAATGTTTTAAGGGATGGTCGGTTGGAAGTTAAAATTATTTTAATGCGTTGAAATGTTCTTAGAATGATGATTTCGTACATGCCGGCCCCCTTGAAAGTACTAACTTTCAAAATCAAACAAAGTCTTAACTGATAGGTAAAACAGAAAGTTTATGCACAGCACGCCTTAAAATGCCGGAGGAAGTACGCACATCAACTACCCTGATGACTCCGTCCGAGCCTGGATAGAGCTGCGTAACCCGTCCCAGAGACCACTTCAATGGGGGAAGGGATTCGTCTTTAATCAAAACCATGGTACCCTCCTTGAATACTGAAGTATTGTCCTGCCACCATTTTGATCTGACGTTGAGTGTTGGTAGATACTCAGCTGACCATCGTTGCCAGAAGTGTTGGATTATCTTGGTCAAATGCTGATACCTGGTCAAACGATTGACTGAAGTATCCCTTTGGTCTTGTTGAGGTAATGCAACTAATGGGCCACCAATTAGGAAGTGACCTGGGGTTAAAGGATTTAGGTCTGTAGGATCATCGGATAAAGGACAAATCGGTCTAGAATTCATACATGCTTCCACTTGTGTTACAATTGTGGAAAGTTCTTCAAAGGTTAAATTTATGTCACCAATTACCCTTTTTAAGTGATATTTAGCGGACTTGACACATGACTCCCAGAGTCCTCCAAAATGAGCTGACCGGGGTGGAATGAAGTGCCAAGTAATTCCGTCTTGAGACAATGTGTTGGAAAATATGTTTTGCTTCGATTTTAAAAAATTGGTTAATACCTGTAATTCCCTATTGGCTCCGACGAAATTAGTTCCATTATCGGAAAACAAATGTGTGCTTTTACCTCGGCGCGAAAAAAATCTCTTTAATGCGTTTAAAAAAAACGTCGGTGGTTAAGTCTGAAACGACTTCTATATGTACCGCCTTTGATGCCATACATACAAAAATGCATAAATAAGATTTCATAATTTTACTGTTTCGTAATTTGGAAGCCTTTGTGTAAAAAGGTCCAGCGTAATCAATGCCAGTATTGCAGAATGGCCTTGAAGTTGTTACCCTGGTTTCTGGCAACTCTCCCATTAAAGTATTAATATTTACAGGTTTAATGCGAAAACATCTGACACACTTACGCACTACTTTTTTGACAGCGCTGCGGCCTGCAAGTAGCCAAAACTGAGAACGAATGTTAGCTAAAAGAGCCTGTGTGCCCATGTGAAAATTTATAATATGTGTTCGTCTTATTATAAGTTCAGAAAGGGGATGTTTTCCGGAGAGTAAAATTGGAAACTTTTTATCGTATTCCTCATGTGACTTTCCTATTCTACCACCTAGACGTAGAATACCTTTATGATCAAGGAAAGGGTTTAAAGAAAGAAGCTTACTTGATTTTGGTAAACATTTATCTTGTTTTAAACATTGTATTTCACGTAAAAAGTCTTGTAACTGTGCTTGCTTAACTAGAAACTCGAATGCTGATTCTAGCTCTGCGACCGATAGATTGCCTGTCATTTGTTTGTTGTTGTATTTGGATGATTTTAAATTTTGGATAAATCTGAAACAATATGCTGTAACCCTTTTTAGTTTAAGCAGACATGAATATCGTGCAAATAAATCTTCTTGACAAACGGCCATGTATATTTGCGTCTCGATTGTACGTCGCTTTTCTAGGGGTTCTTCTAATTGAACTGATGATGGCCAATGTTCTGTTGATCGTTTAAGCCATGCTGGCCCGTGCCACCATAATGATGATTCTGTAAGTTTTGCGGGAGTAAAGCCTCTTGAAATGATATCAGCAGGATTTTCTTGGCTGGGCACATGAGCCCATTTGTTTCCATTTGTCAACTGCTGTATCTCTGAAACTCTGTTGGCCACAAATGTTTTTAATCGAGCTGGTTCTGATGCTAACCAAGAAAGAACAATTGTTGAATCAGACCAATAAAATATGTCTTCAATATCTGTGCGTAGTGCTTCCATAGTCGCCTTCATCAGCTTTGACAATAATAATGCTCCACATAGCTCAAGTCTTGGAAGAGAAATATTTTTTAATGGAGCTACCTTGGATTTGGCGCATAGCAATATTGTGGCTACATTACCTGTATTGTCTGTGGATCTCACATATACGCACGCACCATACGCCTGTTCTGAGGCATCACTATACCCATGTAACTGAATTGTCATCGCTTCAAATATTAAAGCATGTCTCGGAATTTGTAATTCCGGTATATGTGATAAATCTTTATAAAATTCGTTCCATGAAATTTGTAATTCTGGGGAAACTGTGTCGTCCCAATCCAGTTTTTGTGTCCAAATTTTTTGTAAAATTATTTTTGCTATTATTATTACAGGTCCTATGAGTCCCAATGGATCGAAAATTCTACTAATGATTGATAAAATATTCCGTTTAGTGGGTTTGACCTCCATTTCAAGCGAGAAAGTGTATTTTAATATATCCTGATCAACTTGCCATAAAACTCCCAGAGTTTTTATTTGAGCGTTCTCAGCTATATAATATTCAATGCTTTCAGTTGATGGATCTGTCGTATCAAGAATTGACCTGTCATTTGATATCCATTTTCTTAAATTGAGACCTGATTGTGATAAAATTTCGGAAACTTCATTTTTCAATTTTTTAGCACCTTCCTTTGTATTTGAACCTGATAAATAATCGTCGACGTAAAAATCTTGAATAATTGATTGACTTGAGGATGGATATAATTGTTCAAATTGTTTTGCTGCCTGATGTAGGCATCTTATAGCCAAGAAGCTAGCTGGTGCAGTGCCATACGTCACTGTATTGAGACGAAAATGTTGTAGCTCTTGTTCAGGTGATGCTCTCCATATTATTCTTTGAAGGTCACGCTGAGCTGGCTCTATCCAAACCATCCTATACATCTTTTCTATATCTGCGCCCAAGACATAATTGTGTTTTCTAAAGCGTACTAAAATTGAAAATAAATCATCCTGTATTGTAGGACCTACTTTGAGCTTGTCATTGAGACTAATGCCTGTATTTGTTTTGCAACTTGCGTCGAATACTACCCTGAGCTTGCATGTGACACTCGAATCCTTGATGACAGGATGATGAGGTAAGTAGTACACTGGTTGCTTATTTTGTGTAGTTTGATTCTTTGGTATAGGACTCATGTGTCCTAAATTTTCATACGTTTCCATGAATTCAACGTAAAGTTTTTTAACTTCTGGATTCTTGTCTAATTTTCTTTCTAAATTGTAAAAACGCTTCACTGCTATGTGCTCGTTTTCACCTAGTTCTTCTATCCCATCTTTGACAGGTAAAGTGACTAGGAAATGTCCGTCATTATTGTATCTTGTAGTTCTAGTGAATGTATTTTCACATTCTTGTTCTTCAAGTGTGTATTTTTTTTTAAAAGGTGGCTCTTCAATCGTCCAAAATTTTTCAAGCTGATTGCTTAAATTGAATTCATTTTTATCCGACTGAAAATGCGATGTTAATAAATTGCAGTATGCACTCGAATTTGAGCTTGAAATATCCCTTGGGTTATGAAAATTAAATTTACCTGATACTATCCAACCCAGTTTAGTTTCCACTAAATAGGGTTGATTTCTTCCCATTTGAATTTTACCATTACACACTAACTCATAATAAATATCTGCGCCTAATAGTAAGTCGATGTTGCCCGGAATATAAAATGAGTCGTCAGCTAAAGTAATGTCTGGTGGTAAAATAAAATTGCATGGATTGATATATGAAATTGGAAGTTGACCGGTAATCTTATCTAGAATGTAAAAATCTAAGTTCGCGTGATACGAATTGTGAATAGAGTTAATTGTGGCTTGCGTCATTTTTGTAGAAGTTGCGATTGCTGAACTGACTCCTAACACTGACAAATTTATATTTTGTTTGCAAAGACCTATTCTGTCACACAGTTTACTTGTCATAAAATTTGTCATTAAACCTGGATCTAGCAGTGCTCTAACTTTATGAGGATTATTTTTGTTATCGAAAATAATAACGCACGCTGTGGCTAACAAACATGAAATTTTGGGTGTGGTATGACAAGAATGTGCTGAAATTGTGTCTATTTGTTGATCTAAATTTTGTGCAGGCGTTGAGTAATCTGTGTCGTGATTGGTGACTACATTTGTAGCTGAGTGATGTTGGTTTTGTTTGTGGCTATGCGATTGCGCATGTCCAAACTGAGTTTGAAATTGTGCTTGATTTTGTCTATTATTCTGGAAACGATTTTGTGAGTAATTTTGTGGGTAGTTTTGTGATTTGTTTGACATGTGATATTGTGATTGGTTTTGTGAGCCATGTGGTGTATAGTTTTGAACATTATTTTGTGTATGATTTTGTGCATGAAGTTGTGAATTATTTTGTGAGTGATTTTGTGAGTGGTCTTGCATTTGACCTTGTGAATACTTATTTGATTGTTGATTATATAAGTTTCTTTGTGAATGTATGTGCAATAAAGTGTTATGTGACCTGCCACAGTGTTTACACTTGCTTGTCCAACTGCAATGATCAGTTGTGTGATTTGATTGTAAACAAACCATGCATAATTTTAAATATTTAGCTTCATTTACTCTGTCAGAAACAGACATATTTAAGAATTTTCTGCATTGAAAAAACTTATGATTTTGATTGCAAAATGCGCATAATTCACTAGAAGCTAAATGCGTGAATGAGGTTGAATGTGATTTATATTTAGGATGCTTTGATTGGTCACTGTTGCTATGACCTCGCGTTTGACTTTTATTGTCAAAGTTACTGGACTGCATTGTCTCTTGAACTTGACATTTGTCCTTGAGGAAACGAATGAAATCTTCAAATTTTTTAATATTTTGCTTTAAGCTGTGAATTTCCCATTCACGTCTGGTGACACTATCTAATTTTGCGCTCACGATAAAAATAAGTAATGTATCCCATGTGTCCACAGGCTCATTTAGTGAATTTAATGCCTTTAAATCCCGCTGAACGCTGTCAATGAGTTTGCGCAATGCCGTGTATGCATCCTTTTGAATGGGTTGCATATTGACGATATTTTTGACATGATTATTTATAATTAACCTTTGATTTTCATATCTTTCGCGCAACAAATTTATTGCTACTTCATAATTATTTTCAGTGACTTCTAATGAGTGTATAACCTCTTTTGCTTCGTTTTTTAATGACGTCTGCAAGTAATAAAATTTTTGAATTTTGCTTAATCTAGTATGATTATGAATTAATGTTGAAAAGGTTTCAAAAAATGGCAGCCAATCTGAATATTTTTCTCCTGAAAATGTAGGTATTTCAATAGGGGGTAATTTGACATTAAAAAAATCGTTATTTTGAGTATTTGATGGGTTCAAGGTTGTACTGAGGTTTGATGAAAATTGATGATCTATTGAAGGGTTAATAATTTTTTGTGCCTTTGATATTAATTTAAAAAATTTATTTTCAAATGTTACCCTCTCTGCCACTTGCGCATCAGAGCTATCTAACATTTCAATCTCGTTCTGCAGGGCATCAAAGCTGTCAAAAACCGACTGACATCTTTTTAAACGTTCGTTAATTTGAACCTTATCATTGTGATTTTGTGTTGCTTGTAAAAATGTCTCAAAACGGGTTAATTGACCTTTCAAACTTCCGCGTTGTACCAAATATTTTTTTAATACGTCGTCTACTTGGGACTCTGTAGCCATGGTAATATAAGTCTAGCCAAATATAGCAATAAATAATATATATCTCCCAAAAAATGTTTTGATTTTCTGAATAAGTGAAAACCTGTATGAATGGAGAGAATAGGTAAAAAATATGATTAAAATGGGATAGTGAAAGGAATTGATGACTCACCAGTGCTTTCCAGTGGTTGTTACCTTTCTGTGATGATTGTGTTATATTGTGGACACTTTTTTGCTGATTGATTGGTTGCAGTGCGCCGCTGCAATGCCTGCTGCTGATGTGGTTGTGAAATCACTATTTATGTGCAATGTTCAATGTGTAATGTTTTTATTGTTCGTTTTAGATACCAGCGTACCGCGATTTTAACGTGAATGCTTTGACACTACGCGGCCCGATGGTCCATTTCGACTCGAAGGACCAACTTTTAATGTGTGAATTTGCGGCTCCGTTTTGTTGTCACCGAAAAACCCACACTTGATTTTGATAGCTTTTTTATTAAAAACAAATGCACATAAAATAATAACTAATTAAAATTATACAAATGAAATTACAAAAAGTGTCCATCTGCTTATTATGTCGATTATCCCGTGCTGACCGGGACGACACCCACGCGTTGGCTGCACGTACGGGTGCCTTTTTTGAACTCTCTCAAAATATCTTGCTTTGCCCTGTTCCTCGGGATTTTTCTACCTCTTCGGGGAAGGGCATCTGGTTAAGCCATGTTGGACCAATTCCATTTTTAATGTTTTAAGGGATGGTCGGTTGGAAGTTAAAATTATTTTAATGCGTTGAAATGTTCTTAGAATGATGATTTCGTACAATTGCGCCAAATATGAAGTCAATAAATATAATTCCGACATCGGAATTCCACAAAAATAATGACTTACTGTCAAAGTTACTCAACCAATCCAAAACTATAGAGCAAATATTTGTTGCGCCGCAAAGCAAAATACAAACACTGAAGGAAACAAATGAACAAGAAATGACAAAAGAAAGCAAATATAGTAAGAGGAAGCATAGCCCCACGCCTACGGAAAATTTAAATAAGCAGCCTAAGATGTTTGAGATAAGAAGTTTTATCCCGCTGCACAACAAGTATCAACCACTGTCTGATACGGAGCCGGAATCAGAAATGGAACTAGAATATAGATCTGAAGAAGACGAAAACGAAATATATGCAAATAATCAGAATAAAAATGAAAAAGAACAGAACAAATTTAAACATCCATCAAAACAACACAAAAATAACAAACCGCCGCCGATTATAATAAGCGGAACGATAAACAATAAAGAAATGTACCATAAATTCTACAGTGAAATAAAGCAGATAATAAAAAATAAATTTACAATTAAATTTACAAAAAATTCGACGATAATTTATACTGAAAACATGGAAGACTATATAAGCTATAAAAATGAACTTGAAAGAAAGAATGAAATCCAATGGCACACGTACAGTACAGAAGATGAGAAAACACACGCATTCGTGGTAAAAGGTCTGGACCATCTGCCGGAATGTGAAGAAATCAAAAATGAATTAATAAATACACACAAAATTCCAGTCAAACAAATTTATATAATGAAAACCAAGTTTCGACCTCTTTACCTTGTCATAACAACATCTGAAATTAACCTCTCGAAAATATCCGGAATTAAATACCTAAATTTCGTACGAGTATTATGGGAAAGAAGACGAACAAATAATGCGATAATACAATGTAAACGCTGCTGTCAATGGGGCCATGCGACAACGAACTGTCACAGGCAACAAACTTGTATTAATTGTTCAGAAAATCACAGTACGCAAGTTTGTACGAAAATAAATAGAAATAAATGTGCAAACTGTAAAGGAGGACACAAAGCAAACAACACAATGTGTCCCGTATACAAATTTAAATTAACACAAATAAACAACAATAAATTCCCAGCAGCAGCGCAACAACAACAAAATAGATACATACCAGCACCTACTCCAAAATATAATGTGTGGCAGACAAGGGCAAATGGCCCTCCAAATGGCAGGGCAAATACCACCGTCGCAGATACCGTTAGAACGTCACAGCAAGAGACAAAAAATAAGAAAGAAGATTTTCCCCCACTCGGACATTATAGTCAGCAAAATCGACAACAACAGCAGTCAGCAGCCGTCGCCGCCCAACCGCTTGTTGAGAGTGTAGCTGGGAACGATCATCAAGTTAGCGCTCTTTTCAGTGCAATTGGTAATTTCAATTCTGCTTGGGACACGAATGAATTGTGTCGTTTTTTGAACGATTTTTCTAACATAAAAACAAAATTTACAGATAAATTTCAAAGGGCAATGGCTGTTATAGAATTTGTAACTTCTGGAATCAATAAGTACAATATATAAAAAGTTAAAGATTTCATTATGGAATGCAAACGGCATTTCAAACAAAATAGGAGAGTTGATATATTTTCTACAACTTCATAAAATTGACATCATGATAATAACAGAGACAAAGCTGGCGCAAAATAAGAAATTCAAAATTAGAAATTTTAACATATACAGGAAAGATAGAAATGTTAGAGGTGGCGGCGTAGCTATTTTGATTAAACAAAACATACCACATGTGAAACTGCCACATGTGGATACACAAATTGAGAACATCTCAATAAAATTAAAAAATAACATCGTAATCAATGGTAGCTATGCCCGGCCATATTTGAGAATGCAAAATAATGACTTCGATACTATTTTCAGACAAGCCAACAAGGTGATATTGCTCGGGGACCTGAATGCACGTCATTCCTTGTGGCATAATCGGGTAAATAACCGCAACGGTCGCCTCGTGCATGATTATGTCACGGAAAATGACATCCAACTGATAGCACCACACACGCCCTCGCATTATCCAGTAAATCGTATGTCTCCATCGTACATTGATTTGGTTTTGAACAAAAATATTCTGAATCTCCCGGATATAATCGTCTTGGATGAATTGTCATCGGACCATCTCCCCCTCCTGCTAGATTGGAAAATCGATGCGGAGGAGGAGAGGATGCCCGACCAATGGTCATACAAAAATGTGGACTGGAGAATTTTTAAAGAAATCGTAAGCAGTGAAGTGGTAATAAATCATAACATCACAACAACTGTACAACTAGAAAACGAAATTGAAAAGCTAACAAAAATTCTTCAGAATGCACGCGACAGGGTTGCCACAAAATTCAGTCAAAAACCGTGCACAGACAGATTGCCCCGGGATATTCTGGAATTAATAAAATTCAAGAATAGAATTAAAAAACGTTGGCAGAGACATAGAGGTTTGTTGGACGGTGCGAGGGTACGTGATCTTCAAACACAAATAAGGAACAAAATCAACACGCACAAGAACGAAATTTGGGAAAAAACACTTCAAAATTTAAAAACTCAAGATAATTCTCTTTGGAAACTTACTAAAAAATTGAAAAATAAATTTGCCAAAATTCCGTCCATGAGACAAAATTTACCGCAAACGAACATGGAAAAAGCTAACACCATCGCACATCATTTCGCACAAGTACACAAAGGTGTACCGAACGATGGCCCAGAGCAGGACTATATCACAAAAATAGTAAATAACACGGTAAAACAAAAATACCCGATAGCACCGTCTGTTTTGACGCATCTTTTGGTAACGTCAAAACAGCTATCTGAAATTCTGCGTAAACTGCCGAGCCGCAAAGCACCTGGGGATGACAGTTTACCAAATATTCTTCTCAAAAAATTACCACGGAAAGCTTTTGTTCAATTTCTTTACATTATGAATGCAATAATATTACTGCAACATTTTCCGGCGCAGTGGAAGAACTCAATCGTTATACCGATATTAAAGCCGAATAAAGACGCCACAAACCCTGATTCTTATAGACCTATATCGTTGCTAAACACAATGTCAAAAGTTGCGGAAAAAATAATTTTGTTAAAATTTGAATTCTTTAATTTTGAAGAAAAAATTCCAAATTTACAATTCGGGTTCAGGAAAGGGCATAATACGGAGATGCTTGTCGCCAAAGTACTTCAGGACGTATTAGACAAGTTTAATATGAAACAAAGCACCGTAATGCTCTCCCTGGACATAAAAAAGGCCTTTGACAGTGTTTGGTTTAACGGTCTATTATTCAAATTACTAACTTTTCATAATTTCCCGCTAAATTTTATAACATTATTGCACTCGTACATAACGGGAAGAACTTTCAGAGTTAGAATAGAAGGCGAACTGTCAAATCCGATGCGCACACACGCGGGGGTGCCGCAAGGGGCAGTACTCTCACCAAAATTATATAATTTGTATACGGCGGATTTCCCACAATATCATAACACGAAAAATGCCATGTTTGCGGACGATGCATTGATCTATGCGCATTCATTTTCCGCAAATGTGGCAGCGACGCACATCAAATACCATTTGTTAAAGCTGGAGCCGTGGGCGCGGAAATGGAAAATAAAAATAAACACATCTAAAACAGAATGTATAGTCCTCACTAAAAGAATTACAAACTATAAAATACATATACCGCTACGCATCAATAATGAAACAATCAAAGAAACTAATAAACTAAAATACCTTGGTGTAACCATTGACAGGCGTATGTTTTTTAAACAGCACATCTCACACATACTAAAAAGGTGTTTTTTGGCAATGCAAAGCCTATATTCTTTGCTTTCGCCAAAATCATACCTTTCACCATACAACAAACTGACAATCTACAAACAGATACTCAGACCGACATTACTATATGCCGCACCAATTTGGTGTGGTATAAGCAAAACACAAATGTTACGCCTTCAGCGAATGCAGAATAAAATTTTAAGATGCGTAACGTCAAGTGGACGTTACGTAACAATAGACGAATTACATGACACGACAAATATGAGTAGAATTCAAGATTATATTTTCGATCGGTCAGACAAATTCTACAGACAAAAAACACAGGCTACGCCAATAACACAATTCATTACGCAAATCAGGTCTATACATTCCCCAAAATATAAGCCGCTTTACGCCAAATTGCCGATTTATTTCGAATATTAATCGAAAAATACGATTTTTACAAGAACATGTAAAACTCACTAAATTAAACATAGGAATGAAAGAGTTGTAAATAAGCATGAATGAGGAATGTATGAGCGAAGGATAAAAGGAAGAATGAATGGGGAAAATATTTTTATTATAAGCATACAAACAAACAGCAAAATTCGGATATTATCATGACCCTTTTTTTGTCTATTTTTGTCTATTTTGTTTATTTTAATCAACTCTCCTAGATTTAAGCTCTAAAACGCTACCCTACTAAACTATTACAAGCTGGTTTTTTAGAAAATTTTTCCAGTAGTTACAAATTTTAAAAAACGCAAATAAAACTCAACAAAATTAAACAATTTTTCCTTTTCCCATAAAGAACTGAAAATACCAATTGTCGTCGATGAGCACTGACTCGAGAAACGACATAGGTACAGCTGCATTTTTAAACATGCGGACAGTCCCAGGGCTAAAACCGTCCCCGGTTCGGGCTTCAACCCGACCGTATTGTCTGAGTGGGGGAAAGTTCAATCTTTTCACCGTACTTAGATCACTAAACACTTTATAATATGTTATTTACACTTTTATTTTATTATGACTGTCAGCCTGCAACCATTTTTTATAATTAATTACTAAATATACACTATTTGAGATTTGAGTTCCCGTCCGATCACACTGAAGTCAAGCGACATTGGGCACGGTTAGTACTTGGATGGGTGACCGCTTCGGAATACCGTGTGTCGTTGCCTTTTTTACATTAAAATTTTCCGTCTATTATCTTATTTATCTGACTTGAATTTTCAATTTTTGTAGGCAACGGCCATACCATGTTGATATACCAGTTCCCGTCCGATCACTGAAGTCAAGCGACATTGGGCACGGTTAGTACTTGGATGGGTGACCGCTTGGGAATACCGTGTGTCGTTGCCTTTTATACATTAAAATTTTCCGTCTATTATCTTATTTATCTGACTTGAATTTTCAATTTTTGTTGGCAACGGCCATACCATGTTGATATACCAGTTCCCGTCCGATCACTGAAGTCAAGCGACATTGGGCACGGTTAGTACTTGGATGGGTGACCGCTTGGGAATACCGTGTGCCGTTGCCTTTTTTACATTAAAATTTTCCGTCTATTATCTTATTTATCTGACTTGAATTTTCAATTTTTGTTGGCAACGGCCATACCATGTTGATATACCAGTTCCCGTCCGATCACTGAAGTCAAGCGAAAAATATCCAGTTTGCACGGAACAAAATTGCTAAAAAGGTCAGCATAAAACCTGCTGATGACAAACTTCCGGCCGATATACTAAATTTAATAGAATTCAAAAACGCGACGCGAAAAAAGTGGCAAAGATTCAGACGCCCACTGGATTGTGCGAGAGTTAGGGATTTGCAAGAAACGATCAGACAACGCATAAACGAACACAAAAACAACACATGGCAAAACAGACTCAAAAACTTATCAACAAAAGACAACTCATTATGGCACCTTTCACGAAAACTAAAAAATAAATACAATAAAATCCCAACACAAAATTCAGATGAACCACAGACAAATGTAGAAAAAGCAGAAATAATAGCTAACCATTTTGCCAATGTATGCAAAGGTACACCAAACACAACACAAGAACACACAACAATCACAAACTGCACCAACAACTTTATACATCAGAAATATCCTATACCCCCTAAAATGTTACTGAAATTATACACAAATCCACAGGAAGTTAAAAATGTGATTAAAACTCTGCCAAATAACAAAGCTCCGGGAATGGATGAAATCTCCTATATTTTAATCAAAAATTTACCTCACAAAACAATTGTCCAAATTATGTATATTTTTAATATGATTATTTTACACCAACACTTCCCTAAATCGTTCAAAGAAGCCATAGTAATTCCAATTTTAAAACCAGGCAAAGATTCAACAAAACCTGAATCTTATCGCCCAGTCGCTCTATTGCCCGTACTTTCCAAAGTACTTGAAAAGATTATACTAATAAAAATAGAAAATCTAAATCTAGATGAGAATATTCCGGACGTTCAGTTCGGTTTCCGAAGAGGACATAGTACTACGCTACTAGTATCGAAAGTAGTACAAGACGCTTTAGATAAAGCCAATATGAAGCAAAACACCGTAATGCTTTCTTTAGATACCAAGCAAGCGTTCGACAGAGACGGTCTTCTATACAAACTTTTAACTTTCCATTCTTTTCCCTTGTACATAATCACACTTTTACACTCATACCTAATCGGCAGAACATTCAAAGTTAGAGTAGAAGGAGATTTCTCCATTTCTAGGAAAATACATTGCGGCGTACCACAGGGGACAGTACTTGCAGCAAAACTCTTTAATTTTTACACTTCAGATGTGCCCTTATATCCATATATAAAATTAGCTATATATTGTGACGATATGCTCATTTATGCAACATCGTTCGCTGCAAACGTGGCAAAGGCACATATACAAACTATTTACACAAACTTATACCTTGGTACACAAAATGGAAGATGGCAATAAACGAAAATAAATGCGAATGCATAATTTTAACTAGAAAATACTCAAATCCTAAAATACACATACCAATCAAAATAAACAACACACCCATTATACCCAAAAACAAAATTAAATACCTTGGTGTCATAATAGACTCACGACTCAAATTTTACGCACACACATCACACATTTTACACAAAGCTTTCGGCGCAATGCAAAATTTATACTCTTTATTATCACCGAAATCTCATTTGTCGCCGCAAAACAAATTAATAATTTACAATCAAATAATAAAACCTGTAATCGCATATGCTGCACCAGTATGGTGCAGTATGGTAAATGCACATATGCTGAGACTGCAAAGATTTCAAAACAAAATTTAAAGATGTGTAACATCGTCTGGCAGATATGCTAGAATCGATGAACTACACGATCTAACAAATATGGAAAGATTCACCGATTATATTTACAACACAGCGGACAAATTTTACAGAACAAAACCACAAACATCAACACTAACAACAAACATAACACAAACACGCGACATACACAATGTCACGCACAAACCGATTTATTCAAGACTTCCAATTTATTTTGAGAATCCTTAAAAAATTACATACAAGATGCTAACACATATACTTAATCACAACAAAATAAGAAACAACACAACACGGATTACACAACTTATCACATCGACAAAAATATTATGCTAAGGTTGGTTTTTACACATTTTTTCCAATCAGTCTAAATTTTATACAAACCCTTACACTAAATTAACCCTAAATTAGATCTTTTCAACTGAAATAAAGTCTTGCAGGGTCTTGTAAAGTTGCTTACTGGAAAGGACCGATTATAGCTATTTCGAAACTTCACACATCTACCAAGGGTCAACATCAGCCCCAGCTGGTCCATGATTAGCTGTTTCGTCTGGACAGCAGTTTTGGAAACAAAACAAAGTCCTTTTACAACTTAATTTATTTTTATATACAAGTAGATGTCGAAGTTATACAATTTTTTATATTTTACAAAGAATAAAGTTTAGTTGAGTTGAGTTGAGTTGAGTTCCCGTCCGATCACTGAAGTCAAGCGACATTGGGCACGGTTAGTACTTGGATGGGTGACCGCTTGGGAATACCGTGTGTCGTTGCCTTTTTTACATTAAAATTTTCCGTCTATTATCTTATTTATCTGACTTGAATTTTCAATTTTTGTAGGCAACGGCCATACCATGTTGATATACCAGTTCCCGTCCAGCTTTCGGCGCAATGCAAAATTTATACTCTTTATTATCACCGAAATCTCATTTGTCGCCGCAAAACAAATTAATAATAATAATAATAATAATAATAATAATAATAGCTTTTATTGCCCAACAAGAAAAACCCATTTACAGAGCAATATATAAATAAATAAAAAAATAACATAAGTTATATAACAGTAGGAAAGTTAAGGATAAATAAATATATATAAGAAAAATAATACATTGCTAATCCAGCTCCACAATTCTCCTTAGTTCACCCAAACTGCAAAAGAATATATCACAGTTTCCACACATTACGTTGAAATTAGAACACATAAAGTTTAAAGGGGACTTTACCATTACATTTGTTCTTGCCCTTTCACATAAAAAAAAAGTTAAATGCTGTCTGGTATTTAATCTAGGAACAAAAAAATGTATTTGATTTAGCAGGTCAGGACAATCAATTCCACCGCGCAGCAACTTAAATAAAAAAATTAAAGATGTAATTATTCTTCTTTTTTCTAAAGTAGTGAAATTGTATCTGTTTAATAAAGCATTATATTCGATTCCCCGTTCAGGATATACTCCATCTAATTTAAACGTTAAATATTTTAAAAATCTTTTTTGAATTCTCTCAATATTATTCACATGACATGCGTAGTAAGGATTCCAAATCAGCGAAGCATATTCAAGCTTCGATCGAACATAGGAAAAAAATAGTGTTTTAAAAACTCTCGAATCATCAAAATTTCTGCAGTTGCGCACAACAAAACCAAGTATCCTACCCGCCTCCAATACTACTTTATTAATATGTTCCACAAAAGTTAACATAGGATCAAAGATAACCCCTAAATCCTTTAACGAACCAGGCCGCTCCAATTCTTCCCCCACAACAGAATAAGGATACAGTATTGGACGCTGCTTGCGATTATATGACATAACTCTACACTTTGTCGCGTTAAGGTTAAGCCTGTTACTTTCACACCAGCTCTGCACCAAGTCTAGTTGTTGTTGTAACCGAATACAATCAAGTAGAGATTTAATTTGTAAGAATATTTTCAAATCATCAGCAAAAAGCAACCTTCCGCACTGTATAATTTCGTTGAGATCGTTAATAAAAAGTAGAAACAATAATGGCCCCAAATTGGAACCTTGTGGTACTCCTGATGTTGAAACATATTCATAGGACATATAACCATTATAGCAGACAAACTGTCTCCTATCGGTTAGGTATGACTCAAAAAATGCCAGAGCTGATGCGTCAAAGCCATAACCCCTCAGCTTACGCAACAAAACAACATGATCGATCCTATCAAAAGCCTTTGAAAAATCCGTATAGACGACATCTACCTGCCCTTGATTGTCCAGCACACGAGACACTTGCTGAGTTAAACATGACAAATTGGTGATAGTTGACCTATTATTTACAAATCCATGCTGCTCAAACGCAATATTTGTGCGAAGTGACATATAGATTCGTCGATACAGAATCGTTTCCAGGATTTTTGAAAAGTTACAAAGTATGGAAATCGGTCGGTAATTATCAATTTGATTACGCCTGCCACTCTTATAAATAGGACACACTTTTGCCCGTTTCCATAATTTAGGCACCGTTGACATCGTCGTGCATAGGTTAAAAATAATTAACAATGGTTTTAAAAAAGCTCCTATGCAATCTTTCACAATAAAAGAAGGGACCTGATCCGGACCTGATGTCATCTTGTTTTTAAGTCTCTTAGAGGCATCCATAATGTCCTGCCCTGTTATAGGTTGCAGAATTGGAATATATTCATTAATAACATTATTAACCGGTTGATGATGGTCGGTAGGAATACTCTGGATATAAACACTACTAAAAAACTCGCCAAAAGAATTTACAATATTCTGTGGTTTGCAGAGGCGCTGATCTCCGAGGTGCATCTCACCCGGTATTCTTGAGGTCCTATTTTTTGAATTAACAAAACTCCAGAACCTTGCGGAGTCATCCACAATTGAGGTTTGTATATCGGTGATATACTCATTGTAAGCAGCCTTAATTTGCTCCTTTATTAACGATCTCAAACGTCTAAATTCTAAGAGGTAGAGATTAATATTTGTCGTCCTATATTTACCGTGCATTCTTGCCTTCAGTTTGATGTTTTTTATAATATCTGAGGTATACCATGATGGAAACTGCCTTTTAAATTTTCTATATACAGGGACATATGAATCAAAAATTTCATGTAATTGATTATAAAAACTTTCAAGAGCTAAATCTGCAGTGTCGAATTCATTTAAAAAATCCCAGTTAGTTTGTAATATAGCACTATATAAAGAAGGAAAATCAGCTTTGCGAAAATTATAAGTTTTTGCTAAATCGTTTGGTGGAAGAGCAGGCTCTTTAAAACCTATATCGTTAAGAGTAAGAATCAATGCTGGATGATACACATCCTCGGGTACCAACGGCTCCACATCCCTTACAATCACGCAGTGTACATTACTGAAAACCAAGTCCAATATTCTATTTGTGCTATTAAGTACACTATTAAACTGATTCACGTTAACAAAATGCATGAAGTGAGACAGACAGAATGTTCTTGTATCTGTGTTGTTTAAGTTTACAAAATCTGGTACATTAAAATCACCTAAAATTAGTATATTTTTTGTTTGCAAACATTCAAGCTGTTCTAAACTTTCAAAAAATAATTCAAAATCCTCTGTAGATGTAGAGGGGGGTATATATAATAATTTATAATCAAATAATAAAACCTGTAATCGCATATGCTGCACCAGTATGGCAAATGCACATATGCTGAGACTGCAAAGATTTCAAAACAAAATTTTAAGATGTGTAACATCGTCTGGCACAATGTGCTAGAATCGATTAACTACACGATCTAACAAATATGGAAAGAATCACCGATTATATTTACAACACAGCGGACAAATTTTACAGAACAAAACCACAAACATCAACACTCACAACAAACATAACACAAACACGCGACATACACAATGTCACGCACAAACCGATTTATTCAAGACTTCCAATTTATTTTGAGAATCCTTAAAAAATTACCTACAAGATGCTAACACATATACTTAATCACAACAAAATAAGAAACAACACAACACGGATTACACAACTTATCACATCGACAAAAATATTATGCTAAGGTTGGTTTTTACACATTTTTTCCAATCAGTCTAAATTTTATACAAACCCTTACACTAAATTAACCCTAAATTAGATCTTTTCAACTGAAATAAAGTCTTGCACGGTCTTGTAAAGTTGCTTACTGGAAAGAACCGATTATAGCTATTTCGAAACTTCACACATCTACCAAGGGTCAACATCAGCCCCAGCTGGTCCATGATTAGCTGTTTCGTCTGGACAGCAGTTTTGGAAACAAAACAAAGTCCTTTTACAACTTAATTTATTTTTATATACAAGTAGATGTCGAAGTTATACAATTTCTTATATTTTACAAAGAATAAAGTTTAGTTGAGTTGAGTTGAGTTCCCGTCCGATCACTGAAGTCAAGCGACATTGGGCACGGTTAGTACTTGGATGGGTGACCGCTTGGGAATACCGTGTGTCGTTGCCTTTTTTACATTAAAATTTTCTGGATTTAATTTTCAAACCCCGTTGCGGAACAATAAACCGCTTTGAGATTGTGTTTTGCTGGTTTTTCTCTTTTTAGAGAACCGACCCATTGGCTTCATGGTCTAAAGACCAGCCTTGTGGTACGCAAATACACCGCTAGATGGAGATATTTCATCTATCTTACTTCTTACTTAAAATTTTCCGTCTATTATCTTATTTATCTGACTTGAATTTTCAATTTTTGTAGGCAACGGCCATACCATGTTGATATACCAGTTCCCGTCCGATCACTGAAGTCAAGCGACATTGGGCACGGTTAGTACTTGGATGGGTGACCGCTTGGGAATACCGTGTGTCGTTGCCTTTTTTACATTAAAATTTTCCGTCTATTATCTTATTTATCTGACTTGAATTTTCAATTTTTGTAGGCAACGGCCATACCATGTTGATATACCAGTTCCCGTCCGATCACTGAAGTCAAGCGACATTGGGCACGGTTAGTACTTGGATGGGTGACCGCTTGGGAATACCGTGTGTCGTTGCCTTTTTTACATTAAAATTTTCCGTCTATTATCTTATTTATCTGACTTGAATTTTCAATTTTTGGTGGCAACGGCCATACCATGTTGATATACCAGTTCCCGTCCAGTTCCCGTCCTTTCACTGAGTGAAGACGTGTTTTTTAGTTACTGAGCCAAAACGATCGAAAAACGAGACGGATTGAATCGAATCTTGTGTGGAATATAGACGACCCCTTGGGCTACCCATTTATAATTGGATTTTGGACACAATACAAAAATAAATACCTAAAAGGTCCGTCTTTAAATAATTAAATTTTGACAAGTTCAAAAAGTCATTCTGGAATTTATTTTTGAAACAAAATCTTTTAACCCAATTTTCGAAAGGTAAAAAACTAACCAAAAATCCCTAAAAGTCAAAGGCAAATTGACAGGAATAAAATCTCAAGTAAGAATATACGAAAATGAGCACGACTAGGGGTGCCAAGGGCACCCAAAGTTCAATTGAAGCAATAGAAACATCAACTGATGATGAGTGCAACACGTCAATGGTCGATGTAATGAAAAACAAACCGAGAAATAATAAAGGAAAAAATCGAATAAAAATTTTACAAGCCAACCAAATGACCTGCCTTGAATGCAAAGTTTCTTATTCGCAATGTAAGGATCCCAACAACAAAGAGAAGATAAGAGATGTAATAATTAAACATCTAGAAGACAAACATCACTATGAATCGCCAGTAAATGATAATATTGCGCCAAATATGAAGTCAATAAATATAATTCCGACATCGGAATTCAACAAAAATAATGAGTTACTGTCAAAGTTACCCAACCAATCCAAAACTATAGAGCAAATATTTGTTGCGCCGCAAAGCAAAATACAAACACTGAAGGAAACAAATGAACAAGAAATGACAAAAGAAAGCAAATATAGTAAGAGGAAGCATAGCCCCACGCCTACGGAAAATTTAAATAAGCAGCCTAAGATGTTTGAGATAAGAAGTTTTATCCCGCTGCACAACAAGTATCAACCACTGTCTGATACGGAGCCGGAATCAGAAATGGAACTAGAATATAGATCTGAAGAAGACGAAAACGAAATATATGCAAATAATCAGAATAAAAATGAAAAAGAACAGAACAAATTTAAACATCCATCAAAACAACACAAAAATAACAAACCGCCGCCGATTATAATAAGCGGAACGATAAACAATAAAGAAATGTACCATAAATTCTACAGTGAAATAAAGCAGATAATAAAAAATAAATTTACAATTAAATTTACAAAAAATTCGACGATAATTTATACTGAAAACATGGAAGACTATATAAGCTATAAAAATGAACTTGAAAGAAAGAATGAAATCCAATGGCACACGTACAGTACAGAAGATGAGAAAACACACGCATTCGTGGTAAAAGGTCTGGACCATCTGCCGGAATGTGAAGAAATCAAAAATGAATTAATAAATACGCACAAAATTCCAGTTAAACAAATTTATATCATGAAAACCAAGTTTCGACCTCTTTACCTTGTCATAACAACATCTGAAATTAACCTCTCGAAAATATCCGGAATTAAATACCTAAATTTTGTACGAGTATTATGGGAAAGAAGACGGACAAATAATGCAATAATACAATGTAAACGCTGCTGTCAATGGGGCCATGCGACAACGAACTGTCACAGGCAACAAACTTGTATTAATTGTTCAGAAAATCACAGTACGGAAGTTTGTACGAAAATAAATACAAATAAATGTGCAAACTGTAAAGGAGGACACAAAGCAAACAACACAATGTGTCCCGTATACAAATTTAAATTAGCACAAATAAAGAACAATAAATTCCCAGCAGCAGCGCAACAACAACAAAATAGATACATACCAGCACCTACTCCAAAATATAATGTGTGGCAGACAAGGGCAAATGGCCCTAAAAATGGCAGGGCAAATACCACCGTCGCAGATACCGTTAGAACGTCACAGCAAGAGACAAAAAATACAAAAGAAGATTTTCCCCCACTCGGACATTATAGTCAGCAAAATCGACAACAACAGCAGTCAGCAGCCGTCGCCGTCGCCGCCCAACCGCTTGTTGAGAGTGTAGCTGGGAACGATCATCAAGTTAGCGCTCTTTTCAGTGCAATTGGTAATTTCAATTCTGCTTGGGACACGAATGAATTGTGTCGTTTTTTGAACGATTTTTCTAACATAAAAACAAAATTTACAGATAAATTTCAAAGGGCAATGGCTGTTATAGAATTTGTAACTTCTGGAATCAATAAGTACAATATATAAAAAGTTAAAGATTTCATTATGGAATGCAAACGGCATTTCAAACAAAATAGGAGAGTTGATATATTTTCTACAACTTCATAAAATTGACATCATGATAATAACAGAGACAAAGCTGGCGCAAAATAAGAAATTCAAAATTAGAAATTTTAACATATACAGGAAAGATAGAAATGTTAGAGGTGGCGGCGTAGCTATTTTGATTAAACAAAACATACCACATGTGAAACTGCCACATGTGGATACACAAATTGAGAACATCTCAATAAAATTAAAAAATAACATCGTAATCAATGGTAGCTATGCCCGGCCATATTTGAGAATGCAAAATAATGACTTCGATACTATTTTCAGACAAGCCAACAAGGTGATATTGCTCGGGTACCTGAATGCACGTCATTCCTTGTGGCATAATCGGGTAAATAACCGCAACGGTCGCCTCGTGCATGATTATGTCACGGAAAATGACATCCAACTGATAGCACCACACACGCCCTCGCATTATCCAGTAAATCGTATGTCTCCATCGTACATTGATTTGGTTTTGAACAAAAATATTCTGAATCTCCCGGATATAATCGTCTTGGATGAATTGTCATCGGACCATCTCCCCCTCCTGCTAGATTGGAAAATCGATGCGGAGGAGGAGAGGATGCCCGACCAATGGTCATACAAAAATGTAGACTGGAGAATTTTTAAAGAAATCGTAAGCAATGAAGTGGTAATAAATCATAACATCACAACAACTGTACAACTAGAAAACGAAATTGAAAAGCTAACAAAAATTCTCCAGAATGCACGCGACAGGGTTGCCACAAAATTCAGTCAAAAACCGTGCACAGACAGATTGCCCCGGGAGATTCTGGATTTAATAAAATTCAAGAATAGAATTAAGAAACGTTGGCAGAGACATAGAGGTTTGTTGGACGGTGCGAGGGTACGTGATCTTCAAACACAAATAAGGAACAAAATCAACACGCACAAGAACGAAATTTGGGGAAAAACACTTCAAAATTTAAAAACTCAAGATAATTCTCTTTGGAAACTTACTAAAAAATTGAAAAATAAATTTGCCAAAATTCCGTCCATGAGACAAAATTTACCGCAAACGAACATGGGAAAAGCTAACACCATCGCACATCATTTCGCACAAGTACACAAAGGTGTACCGAACGATGGCCCAGAGCAGGACTATATCACAAAAATAGTAAATAACACGGTAAAACAAAAATACCCCATAGCACCGTCTGTTTTGACGCATCTTTTGGTAACGTCAAAACAGCTATCTGAAATTCTGCGTAAACTGCCGAGCCGCAAAGCACCTGGGGATGACAGTTTACCAAATATTCTTCTCAAAAAATTACCACGGAAAGCTTTTGTTCAATTTCTTTACATTATGAATGCAATAATATTACTGCAACATTTTCCGGCGCAGTGGAAGAACTCAATCGTTATACCAATATTAAAGCCGAATAAAGACGCCACAAACCCTGATTCTTATAGACCTATATCGTTGCTAAACACAATGTCAAAAGTTGCGGAAAAAATAATTTTGTTAAAATTTGAATTCTTTAATTTTGAAGAAAAAATTCCAAATTTACAATTCGGGTTCAGGAAAGGGCATAATACGGAGATGCTTGTCGCCAAAGTACTTCAGGACGTATTAGACAAGTTTAATATGGAACAAAGCACCGTAATGCTCTCCCTGGACATAAAAAAGACCTTTGACAGTGTTTGGTTTAACGGTCTATTATTCAAATTACTAACTTTTCATAATTTCCCGCTAAATTTTATAACATTATTGCACTCGTACATAACGGGAAGAACTTTCAGAGTTAGAATAGAAGGCGAACTGTCAAATCCGATGCGCACACACGCGGGGGTGCCGCAAGGGGCAGTACTCTCACCAAAATTATATAATTTGTATACGGCGGATTTCCCACAATATCATAACACGAAAAATGCCATGTTTGCGGACGATGCATTGATCTATGCGCATTCATTTTCCGCAAATGTGGCAGCGACGCACATCAAATACCATTTGTTAAAGCTGGAGCCGTGGGCGCGGAAATGGAAAATAAAAATAAACACATCTAAAACAGAATGTATAGTCCTCACTAAAAGAATTACAAACTATAAAATACATATACCGCTACGCATCAATAATGAAACAATCAAAGAAACTAATAAACTAAAATACCTTGGTGTAACCATTGACAGGCGTATGTTTTTTAAACAGCACATCTCACACATACTAAAAAGGTGTTTTTTGGCAATGCAAAGCCTATATTCTTTGCTTTCGCCAAAATCATACCTTTCACCATACAACAAACTGACAATCTACAAACAGATACTCAGACCGACATTACTATATGCCGCACCAATTTGGTGTGGTATAAGCAAAACACAAATGTTACGCCTTCAGCGAATGCAGAATAAAATTTTAAGATGCGTAACGTCAAGTGGACGTTACGTAACAATAGACGAATTACATGACACGATAAATATGAGTAGAATTCAAGATTATATTTTCGATCGGTCAGACAAATTCTACAGACAAAAAACACAGGCTACGCCAATAACACAATTCATTACGCAAATCAGGTCTATACATTCCCCAAAATATAAGCCGCTTTACGCCAAATTGCCGATTTATTTCGAATATTAATCGAAAAATACGATTTTTACAAGAACATGTTGTAAAACTCACTAAATTAAACATAGGAATGAAAGAGTTGTAAATAAGCATGAATGAGGAATGTATGAGCGAAGGATAAAAGGAAGAATGAATGGGGAAAATATTTTTATTATAAGCATACAAACAAACAGCAAAATTCGGATATTATCATAACCCTTTTTTTTGTCTATTTTTGTCTATTTTGTTTATTTTAATCAACTCTCCTAGATTTAAGCTCTAAAACGCTACCCTACTAAACTATTACAAGCTGGTTTTTTTAGAAAATTTTTCCAGTAGTTACAAATTTTAAAAACGCAAATAAAACTCAACAAAATTAAACAAATTTTCCTTTTCCCATAAAGAGCTGAAAATACCAATTGTCGTCGATGAGCACTGACTCGAGAAACGACATACAGCTGCATTTTTAAACATGCGGACAGTCCCAGGGCTAAAACCGTCCCCGGTTCGGGCTTCAACCCGGCCGTATTGTCTGAGTGGGGGAAAGTTCAATCTTTCCACCGTACTTAGATCACTAAACACTTTATAAAATGTTATTTACACTTTTATTTTATTATGACTGTCAGCCTGCAACCATTTTTTATAATTAATTACTAAATATACACTATTTGAGATTTGAGATTTGAGTTCCCGTCCGATCACTGAAGTCAAGCGACATTGGGCACGGTTAGTACTTGGATGGGTGACCGCTTGGGAATACCGTGTGTCGTTGCCTTTTTTACATTAAAATTTTCCGTCTATTATCTTATTTATCTGAGTTGAATTTTCAATTTTTGGTGGCAACGGCCATACCATGTTGATATACCAGTTCCCGTCCGATCACTGAAGTCAAGCGACATTGGGCACGGTTAGTACTTGGATGGGTGACCGCTTGGGAATACCGTGTGTCGTTGCCTTTTTTACATTAAAATTTTCCGTCTATTATCTTATTTATCTGACTTGAATTTTCAATTTTTGTAGGCAACGGCCATACCATGTTGATATACCAGTTCCCGTCCGATCACTGAAGTCAAGCGACATTGGGCACGGTTAGTACTTGGATGGGTGACCGCTTGGGAATACCGTGTGTCGTTGCCTTTTTTACATTAAAATTTTCCGTCTATTATCTTATTTATCTGACTTGAATTTTCAATTTTTGGTGGCAACGGCCATACCATGTTGATATACCAGTTCCCGATCGAGATACGGCAGTGAACAGTAGTGCGTAAAAAACACTAAACGTGAGCTCCGTTATCGGCTAGCGAGATACCATTCCATTTCTTATACATACAATAAATTGAAGGACATCTGCGAACCTAAAATTCTACATAAAATTAATACACGCCTAGCCAAATTTTATGCTAGAACCGCTTTTTAACAAAAATGGCAACAAATAGGGGTGCCAAAGGCACCCCATACCCAGAAAAAGACGAATACACCTCAGACGACGATAATCGCAGTACACGTAGTGAATCTGTAACGGTAAAAATCAATAAACCGCGCGCCGGTAAAAATTTACTTCAGAATCTCTTCACCTATAAAGCCTATTGCACCATATGCATGGATTTTTATAAAAAGTGCCAAGACCCTCGCACCAGGGAACAACTAAGAGATGAGGTCATAGACCACATAAAAGAAAAACACAAGCATAAAACAAAAATCGCTCAAACTCCACCAATAGATGCCAAACAGTCAGACAAAGAGGACCAAAACTTCAAGAGTCTCTATGAACTACATGGCGTACTAGCCCCACAAATAAGACCAAGATCGGAAGAAACACAACAATCCCCACAAACGTCCGGAAAAATAGTAGACGAAAAATCAGAGAACATGCCAGAAAATCAAAAAGTAAAAATCATCCAAAATATCGAAATAATGCAAGGAGAAAAAAGAGAGGAGCAACAAAAACGTAAGCATAGCCCACCAACCGGCGAGCCTCAAAGCAAATTTGCAAAATTATTTCAAACAAGAACTTTTATCCCCTTACAAAACCGATTTCAACCCCTCACGGATGCAGAGGAAACAGATATAGATGACAATGACCCAATAGATTATCTTACAGAGGAAGAAACACATCACACAAGAGAAGAAATAAGGAGCAAAGCGATGAAATCAATCGCGAAAACACACACAACAAAAACCATAAAATCAAACAAACCTCCACCAATTATAGTCAACGGAACAATTACAAATAGTACGAGCTACCAAAATTATAACCAGGAATTAAAAAAGACAATCACAGGAAAATACACCATAAAATTCACAAAACACTCCACAATATTGTATATAGACGACATCAAAGACTACCAGAACTTCAAACAAAAGCTCGAGAAAGAAGAAAATGTTGACTGGCATACATACTGCACAACGGATGAAAGGACACATGCCTTTGTGGTCAAGGGGTTGGATCACCTCCCAAATACAGAAGAAATAAAGGATGAACTGAAAGAAACATATAAAATATCAGTCAAGCATGTATATATCATGAACACCACATACAGGCCTTTATATCTGGTGATAACAAGTTCTGAATATAAACTTTCGAAATTAAATGAAGTTAAATATCTAGACCACGTCAGAGTAAACTGGGAAAGACGAAGAACAATAAACACAATCATACAATGTAAGAGATGCTGTCAGTGGGGACATGCAAAAACAAACTGCCATCGTCAACAAAAATGCATCAATTGTGCAGGCCCCCACGCAACAACGGAATGCACTACACCCCAAAATATTAAATGTGCAAACTGTACTAAAAATCACAAAGCAAATGATATACAATGCGATGTTTACCAATATAAACTTTGCCAACAGAAGCAAAGACAATTACCAAAACCGCATCAAAAACAGTACATTCCAGCTCCAATACCTCAACAAAACCCATGGAACCAGCAGGCCAGGGCAAATGGTCCACCAAGCGGAAGGGCAAATACCGCCACCGTAGCAACAAACATCCCCCAAAACCAAAAACAGAAAGATCACTTCCCGCCGCTCAGAACACGCCCCCAAATTGAGACTGCCCGTGCACCACAACCCTCAATAGCGAACAACAAAAATCAGGTTAGTGCCCTTTTTGATGCGATAGGAAATTTTAATTCTGCCTGGGATGCAAACGAGCTTTGCAGGTTTCTAAATGATTTTGCTGAAATTAAAAATAAATTTACCGATAAGCTACAAAGAGCTATGGCGGTAATTGAGTTTGTTTCTAATGATATAAATAATTATGACATTTAAAAACCTGAAAATCACACATTGGAATGCCAACGGCATACGTAATAAAATTGGAGAGCTCAAATATTTTTTACAGGAACATAAAGTAGACATCATGATAATTACTGAGACTAAGTTAGCTAATAACAGCAAATTTAAGGTTAGAAATTATTGTATATATCGAAATGATCGTAATAATCGAGGAGGGGGCGTGGCATTACTAATTAAACACAACATACCGCATACACGAATGCCAAATATTGTTTCTCAAATAGAAACAATTTCAATTAAACTAAAAAACGACATAGTGATCAACGAAAGCTACGCCCGCCCCTCTCTCAATATGGTAAATGCGGATTTGGATGCAATTTTTTCACAGGGAATTAAAGTGATCCTGATAGGCGACATGAACGCTAGACATGTTTTGTGGCATAATCGCAGAAACAATCGTAGTGGCAACTTCATAAATGACTATGCCACAGATAATGACTTGCAAATACTCGCCCCGAACTCACCCACACATTATCCAGCAAATAATATGACACCATCTTATATCGACATAGGAATAAACAAAAATATCCTTGATCTACCTGATCTGATTGTTTTAAACGAGCTTTCGTCAGACCACCTCCCCATTATGCTGGATTGGAAAACCGATGCAGGGAAGGAGAACCCACCAGTACAATGGGCTTATAAAAATGCGAACTGGAGGCTATTCAAAGAAACTGTAAATAATAAAATCCAAATAAATAATAATATTAAAACACCGGAAGAATTAGAAACAGAAGTCAAAAAACTCACTGATATCCTCCAGAACGCACGAAATATAGTGGCAACGCAAGTTCGTTCCAAACCAATCGAAGATAGATTACCAACGGAGATCACGGAATTAATAAAGTTTAAAAATAAAATAAGAAAAAGGTGGCAGAAATACCACAGGATACTGGATGGTGTGAGGGTGAGAGAACTGCAAGAAACAATAAAGTCCAAAATAAACCAACATAAAAATAACTCCTGGTCAAAAATCCTCCAAGGGCTACAAACTCAAAATAATTCTTTGTGGAAATTGACCAGGAGATTAAAAAATAAATTCAATAAAATTCCATCCCTAACACCGGGAAATCCGCAGAGTGACTTGGAAAAAGCTAACACGTTAGCAAACCACTTTGCGGAAATACATAAAGGCCAACCTAATACAAGCGCAGAGCAGGACCACATTACACAAATTGTGAACAATACAGTGAGGCAAAAATATCCTATCCCGCCTACCGTCCTAACCAAACTCCTAGTCAACCCAAGAACCCTATCCAGAATTATACAAAAACTACCGCTAAATAAAGCGCCTGGGGAGGATGGACTGCCCAACATTGTACTAAAAAATCTGCCAAGAAAAGCGTTCATACAACTAATGTACGTGATAAATGCAGTAATGATTCTCCAGCATTTCCCATCACAATGGAAAAAATCCATTGTGATTCCCATTCTTAAGCCAAATAAACCACCCCAAAATCCTGACTCATACCGCCCCATCTCATTGCTTAATACACTGTCAAAGGTTACCGAAAAAGTAATTTTAAAAAGCTTCGACACCTTCCAATTGGAAACGCGTATTCCAGATGAACAGTTCGGCTTCAGGAGCGGGCATAGCACGGTAATGCTAATCAGTAAAGTGTTACAGGACGCATTGAATAAGATAAATATGAAACAAACCACCGTCATGCTCGCTCTTGACGTTAAAAAAGCCTTCGATAGTGTATGGCTGAACGGTTTATTATATAAACTCATCACCTATCATAACTTCCCCCTCTACCTAGTATCATTGCTGCATTCCTACGTCATGGGCAGAACCTTTGAAGTCAGAGTGGAGGGTAGACACTCACTCCCAATGCGCATTCATGCAGGGGTACCCCAAGGGGCGGTACTCTCTGCAAAATTGTATAATTACAATAACTCCGATTTTCCCACATATCCGAATACCCAAAACGCCCTATTTGCGGACGACGCGATGATATATGCTCATTCGTTTTCCGCAAATGTTGCGGCCACTCATATCAAATATCACCTCTTAAGACTGCTGCCATGGCTTCAAAAGTGGAAGGTTACACTAAATGCTTCCAAGTGCGAATGCATTGTGGTTACTAAAAAATTCAATGATATTAAAATTAATATACCAATCAAAATTAACAACGAAATAGTAAAGCAAACAAAAACCCTAAAATATCTCGGCGTCACAATTGACCAGAGGCTCTTCTTTAAATCACATATATCAAATATTTTGAAGAGGAACTTCCTGGCAATGCAAACACTATACCCCCTACTCTCTCACAAATCGCATCTTTCCCCCCAAAATAAGTTAACCTTATGTAAGCAAATACTGTTACCGGCATTACTCTATGCTGCACCGGTGTGGTGCAGCATATCAAACACACAGATGACCAGACTCCAGCGCATGCAGAACAAATTACTAAGATTCGTAACATCTGCAGGGCGCTACACGACAATAGACGAATTACACGACTTAACAAATATGCCACTCATAAAGGAACATATATATGAAATATCAGACACATTCTACAGACATACAATACAACAATCTCCTCTAACTCAGAACATAACATCAGTTAGAGCGGTTCATGAACCTAGGCATAAGCCATTATATGCCCGGCTACCAATATATTATGAACAATAAACACACAGACGAACAAACATTTACAAAACCCAAAAATCCTTTTTAGAACCTGCTAAAGTATGATCAACCACGAAATATAACACTTGGAAACGATTGACAGCAGTCTCTCTCTGACTACGCCCACTACATAAATTTAATGCTCTGAGTACAAAATCCAAATCCGTATCAAATACAGACATGGCAACACTGCACATAAGAACCACAGTATGAATGAGATGAAACAAGAATGAAAGGAGAACGAATGAGGAAGAATGAATGGAGAAAACTGTAAATATGTAAATAAAACTAAAAATGTAAATAAATGTAAAAACAAACAAATGTACAAATATGTACATACCTAACTAAACCCACGTAATTATCATGATACCACCGCATGTTCCTCTCTTTAAAACTGGTTTTTTGATTAAATTTTTCCAGTAAAAGCAAACTCAAATACTGAAATACTCTTAACCGCAAGGCTCATAAACTTCCCGACAGGGTCTTGACTCTCAAAAGCCTCCAAAGAGCACTGACTTGAAAAAGGCTTAAATAAAACAAACAAAAATGTTAAAGCTACACCTAGGGCCACCACCAACCCCGGGCAGGTCTCCCCCTGGCTGCTTGTCCTGAGCGGGAAACCGACAGGAATCCATCGCTCAGAGTGTATATATATTTTTTGTATTATATATTGTATATACTATAAAATAACTGTGTAGATATAACAAGTATTGTAAATATAAATATTGAAATAAAAAGTTAAGTAAGTAAGTAAGTTCCCGTCCGATCACTGAAGTCAAGCGACATTGGGCACGGTTAGTACTTGGATGGGTGACCGCTTGGGAATACCGTGTGTCGTTGCCTTTTTTACATTAAAATTTTCCGTCTATTATCTTATTTATCTGACTTGAATTTTCAATTTTTGTAGGCAACGGTCATACCATGTTGATATACCAGTTCCCGTCCAGTGTCAATGTCTTTCACTGAGTGAAGACGTGTTTTTTACTTAATACGGAAAAGTAGTGAAAAGCAAGCCCAAATCAAGTGAAATTTGTATGAAAAAATAAGAATAGTTCAAGGAACATTCGCACCAGTGCATAGGCACGAAAGCCCAATAGAAAAAAACTATTAAATATTAGTTCCATAAGATAAAAACTGACAGGAAATCAGAACAAGTCAAATACCAGCAATATATTTTGAAAAATTACAACAAACAAAAAATCGACAAACATCAAAGTCAAATTGATAACCAAAAAGGAAAACACAGAGAAATGACTTCAAGAGGGGGTGCCGAGGGCACCCCAGAATTCCCATCATCAGGGAATGCTAGCAGTGACGATATACCCAAACGCACACAACAGTCAATTAATCAGAAGAATAAATCAGAAAAAACCATAAACAGCAAGGATAACAAATACAATAGAAAACATAGCCCACCGGCAAATAATGAGAGTAAATATGCCCGCATCTTTGAAAATAGAAACTATATACCATTACGAAATAGATTTGAACCATTATCAGATACCGAAGAAGAAGGAGAAATTGAAATAGATAACAAAATGGATTACCAAACATCAGAAGAAAACCAAAACCGAAATATACCGACAAAGATACCCACTAATCAGCAAATAACAATTAGACATCCAAAAAATAATAAACCTCCACCAATTATACTAAATGGCACAATTATGAACAAAGAAAGTTACAAGAAATTTAACGATGAATTAAAACAAATAGTAACGAAAGGATTTACAAAGAACAATACAATACTTTACATCGAAGATATACAGGAGTATAAACTATATACAAGTAAAATGAAAGAGGAAACCGACATTGAGTGGCATACATATGCCACACAAGAAGATAAAACCCAGGTTTTTGTGGTAAAAGGTATCGATCATATGCCTGATGTAAAAGATATACAGGAAGAATTGGAAAAAGAATACAAAATTAAAGTAAACAATATATATATATAATGCAAACCAAATATAGGCCCATGTATTTAATAATAACAAGTATAAAATACAAACTAACGCAAATGAAAAGTATAAAATATATAAATAATATCAGAGTTACATGGGAAAGAAGAAGAAACAATAAGGACATAATCCAATGTAAAAGATGTCAACAGTGGGGTCACGCAACATCAAACTGTTTCCGCCCACAAAAATGCGGAAAATGCGCCGAAAACCATCAAACGATAACATGCGAAGGAACAAAAATTAAATGCGCAAACTGTGGGAAAAATCACCCAGCTGCTTCCACAGATTGCGCAATATATAAATACAAAAAATATGTTAATGACATAAACAAAGAGAAAACAACACCTAAAACTTACAAAGATTCTACTACTTGGTGACCTCAATGCACGTCACACTCTATGGCGCAATCGCACAATTAACAGAAATGGCAACCTCGTTAGCGACTACGTCATAGATACCTACGCCCACGCATTATCCAGTAAATATCCAATAAATAATATATATTGCTGAATAAAAACATTTTAAATCTACCCGGTCGCTTGTTATTAACAAACTATCATCGGACAATCTTCCCGTTGCAATTACATTAAAAGTAACCAATACGCCTTACCACCAATATATAATATATACATACATATAACCAATATATACAATATATAACCAAAAAGGTCCGATGATGTGGTTATATAAAGAAGCAAACTGGAGATTATTTAGACATATAATGAACGAAAAGACGAAAATTAACAATAATATAGATTCAATTGAACAACTCGAATTAGAAGTCGAAAAAATGTCGAAAAATATCCAGTTTGCACGGAACAAAATTGCTAAAAAGGTCAGCATAAAACCTGCTGATGACAAACTTCCGGCCGATATACTAAATTTAATAAAATTCAAAAACGAGACGCGAAAAAAGTGGCAAAGATTCAGACGCCCACTGGATTGTGCAAGAGTTAGTGATTTGCAAGAAACGATCAGACAACGCATAAACGAAGACAAAAACAACATATGGCAAAACAGACTCAAAAACTTATCAACAAAAGACAACTCATTATGGCACCTTTCACGAAAACTATAAAATAAATACAATAAAATCCCAACACAAAATTCAGATGAACCACAGACAAATATAGAAAAAGCAGAAATAATAGCTAACCATTTTGCCAATGTATGCAAAGGTACACCAAACACAACAAAAGAACACACAACAATCACAAACTGCACCAACAACTTTATACATCAGAAATATCCCATACCCCCTAAAATGTTACTGAAATTATACACAAATCCACAGGAAGTTAAAGATGTGATTAAAACTCTGCCAAATATCAAAGCTCCGGGAATGGATGAAATCTCCTATATTTTAATCAAAAATTTACCTCACAAAACCATTGTCCAAATTATGTATATTTTTAATATGATTATTTTACACCAACACTTCCCTAAATCATTCAAAGAAGCCATAGTAATTCCAATTTTAAAACCAGGCAAAGATTCAACAAAACCTGAATCTTATCGCCCAGTCCCTCTATTGCCCGTACTTTCCAAAGTACTTAAAAAAATTATAATAATAAAAATTGAAAATCTAAATCTAGATGAAAATATTTCAGACGTTCAGTTTGGTTTCCGAAGAGGACATAGTACTACGCTACTAGTATCGAAAGTAGTACAAGACGCTTTAGATAAAGCCAATATGAAGAAAACACCGTAATGCTTTCTTTAGATACCAAGCAAGCGTTCGACAGAGTATGGTTTAACGGTCTTCTATACAAACTTTTAACTTTCCATTCTTTTCCCTTGTACATAATCACACTTTTACACTCATACCTAATCGGCAGAACATTCAAAGTTAGAGTAGAAGGAGATTTCTCCATTTCTAGGAAAATACATTGCGGCGTACCACAGGGGACAGTACTTGCAGCAAAACTCTTTAATTTTTACACTTCAGATGTGCCCTTATATCCATATATAAAATTAGCTATATATTGTGACGATATGCTCATTTATGCAACATCGTTCGCTGCAAACGTGGCAAAGGCACATATACGAAACTATTTACACAAACTTATACCTTGGTACACAAAATGGAAGATGGCAATAAACGAAAATAAATGCGAATGCATAATTTTAACTAGAAAATACTCAAATCATAAAATACACATGCCAATCAAAGTAAACAACACACCCATTATACCCAAAAACAAAATTAAATACCTTGGTGTCATAATAGACTCACGACTCAAATTTTACGCACATACATCACACATTTTACACAAAGCTTTCGGCGCATTGCAAAATTTATATTCTTTATTATCACCGAAATCTCATTTGTCGCCGCAAAACAAATTAATAATTTACAATCAAATAATAAAACCTGTAATCGCATATTATGCTGCATCAGTATGGTGCAGTATGGCAAATGCACATATGCTGAGACTGCAAAGATTTCAAAACAAAATTTTAAGATGTGTAACGTCGTCTGGCAGATATGCTAGAATCGATGAACTACACGATCTAACAAATATGGAAAGATTCACCGATTATATTTACAACACAGCGGACAAATTTTACAGAACAAAACCACAAACCTCAACACTAACAACAAACATAACACAAACACGTGACATACACAATGTCACGCATAAACCGATTTATTCAAGACTTTGAGAATCCTTGAAAAATTACATACGACATGCTAACACATACTTAATCACCACAAAATAAGAAACGACACAACACGGATTACAACTTATCACATCGACAAAAATATTATGCTAAGGTTGGTTTTTTACACATTTTTTCCAATCAGTCTAAATTTTATACAAACCCTTACACTAAATTAACCCTAAATTAGATCTTTGCAACTGAAATAAAGTCTTACACGGTCTTGTAAAGTTGATTGCTGGAAAGGACAGATTATAGCTATTCCGAAACTTCACACATCTACCAAGGGTCAACATCAGCCCCAGCTGGTCCATGATTAGCTGTTTCGTCTGGACGGTAGTTTTGGAACCAAAACAAAGTCCTTTTACAACTTAATTTATTTTTATATACAAGTAGATGTCGAAGTTATACAATTTTTTATATTTTATAAAGAATAAAGTTTAGTTGAGTTGAGTCGAGTTCCCGTTCGATCACTGAAGTCAAGCGGGTTAGTACTTGGATGGGTTGCCTTTTTTGCGTCAAGTTATTTTTAAACAAGGTTCTAATTATGTAATTTGAAATTTCAATTTTTGTAGGCAACGGCCATACCACATTGATATACCAGTTCCCGTCCGATCACTGAAGTCAAGCGTCGTTGGGCTCGGTTAGTACATGGATGGGTGTCTGCTTGGGAATACCAGGTGTCGCTGCCTTTTTGCCGCGAATTTTGTTGCACGGCCATGACTTTTCCATAGCTATACCGATTTAATTGCATGTGTATTGCATACTGCACAGCCCACACAATATGTTTCGCTTGTTTTGAACAAACGCTACAATCAGTTTTTATTCACGGAAATAGCTATTTGTGTATTATCTCTCGAGATAGCCGCGCTCCGCTACGCGTCGCGCGTCAAACTTCTCGCTCAGAGCGGCAATGTATCACTTTGCGCTCGAATTAAACACATGATTTTTTTCCACAACCAGTGTTTTTATAAAAATGTTTGGTAAAAATTAATAATAAAAAGCTTTGTAATAAATTCAAATAATACAATTAACATTAATTAAGGTTATAGTTTTTTTTAATAACACTATATCTATAAACTATCATTTTTCCTATTATTTACAATATTAAAGTTAAATGTACAATTTTCGCAATTTTTAATGATGATTTCAGAGGAAGTTTCTGATGGTAAATGTATCGGGATGTTTTCAGAATTTCTCGCTTCCACAAATATGGGTGATTTATTTATCGTTGGTGCCGGTCCCAAAATTTTTTCAGACGTAGCAATTTTCTGAGCAAGACATTCATCTATATAGCCTTCTGCTACGTTAGTACTCTTCCATCCTCCATGTTTTTTTAATTGAGTGATGTTGCCTCCTCCATTAACTAAAAGAGTGGCAGAAGTTCTCCTAAAGCAATGACCGGTATACTTGCATGGTTTTTGGTTTTTGGTCTTTTGGTACTGTTGCAATAGAATTCATTCCTACTACTTGATTATGGCATGTACCATTCGAATATTTTAAAAATAATCTACGATTCGTACAATTTTTGGGCATGAGGCTAATATATTTTCGATAGATTGATAAATAGTCGAGTGTTGCGTTATTTGTCACAGTGAATGTTCTGTTATTGTAGGTCTTAGAATCAGGTATGTTTACAATAAGGATTGACTCTTTATCCTCAATGTCGTCCACTACCATTTTGACAAGTTCGTCCCACCTACATGCCCCGGCGATACCCACAATTAAGATCACTTTTTTCAGTAAATATATCTTATCAGGAGCTTCTTCTAAAAAGTTTTCACTTCATCAAAATTTAAGGTTTTTGATTTTATAGGTTTTTGGCCAACAGCTTGACGTTTTAAAAAAGTGAAGAGTTTCTTGTATTCGCTGATGTTTATATCATATTTTGCTGATATCGTAGCTCTTAGCATTGAGTACATTGACCAAAGTGTAGAGGATTTCATTACCTTCGCTTTTTCGGCAAAATATGCAAGTAAAATATGTTCTGATATCTTGCTGGTTTCTTTTGATTCGCACCATTTACTAAAAACTTCATACTGCTTTTCATATTTGCTTCTCGACTTCTCTGGCAGTAATTTAAGAGTAACTGATTTTGCAGCTTGCGCAATTTCCGGCGGTGTGCACGAAACTTCACTAATTTCATCGATTTCCATTGAATTTTCACGGAAAAACATTTTTATTTTACGAGAATGATCGAAAATTACGCGCTCGCGCGAGCGACAAAGTATAAATACGCTCGCTCCTCGAAAAAGTGCAACTTCGCGCTTTCTTTTGAAAGCACAAATTTGTACTTTGTGCTCGGTTGTACGAAATTAATTTTACAAATTTACCCATACAAGTGTTTTAGTACTTATCGTGCTGAAAGGTTATAAACATATATTTTCATTATAAGTTCAGCAATAACTACCTACACCGCGATATTTTCAGTTATTCGGACATAGTGACGTTCTTAGTTCAACCACACCCCCATATATTTTTTTCAGGTGAAATAATTTTACTATTAGATCTTAATTCTTCATCAGGGGCGCCTTATTTTACTCTTTCCTTCTTTGCTTGCTCACAAATTTTAAAGTCTATTAAAAGATCGGCGACAAAATGCATAATGCAAACATCCAAAATGAAAGAAAGTTTATCTGGTATCTAACGCTTAATGAAGTGGAGACATTGATAAAAAGGCTGTTTCAGAGTCGGGAGTTCTTAATTCAGTGACATTAAATAAAGTTGAGAAGCAAAACACTGTTGCCATATTACTGCTGGTTTCAATTTGTATTATTTAATATAATTAAATCGTTTATAAAAAATATTTCAAAATCGGAACTTATAACTGATATTTATTTCAGACAAATAAAATATTCTTTTAATATTAATTATACAGGGGGATTCTTAATAATATTCTAATATTTAAGACGGTTATTCTTGGGTCCATTTTCAGAAAAAGACTTCATCTGAACATATGTGCTAAACGTCTTAACTTTTGAGATACAGGGTGTTAAAGATTTTCATTTTTAATAATTTGTTTAGGTTAATAACTTAAATACGTAACAACTAGACTAGGTAGACAACTGTCGAAACTGCCTATGTTCACAAAACAAAATCTGCTTCTTACCTGTTAGATCCTTTTAAATCTTTGTTAATACCTAAATTCATAACAGAGTTCAATTGAATGAATTTCATTTATACGAGAACTTTATGTCAAACAACAAAAAATCAAGAGACGACATTTCCTCAGCAAGGAATGAGAATTAAAAATAGAATTTTATTTAAAATAGCGCAGTGGCGTACCATTATTTTCTTCAAAAATACCGAGGAAAATTTCCGTACGAACGCTACTAGTCGAAATAAAAAAATGTTATACATCAAAAAATTCCTCTTGATGAATAAAAAGTGTGCACCAAATTTCATAAAGATATCTAGAGCAAGCAGTATCACAGATATTAATAAAACAGGAGATTTTGTGAAAATCTTTAACACCCTGTATCTCATAGGTTAATACGTTTAGGACATATGTTCTTATGAAGTATTTTTCTAAAAGTAGACCCAAAATAACCTTCTTAAATATTAACATGTTATTAAGAAACACTCTGTATATTAATTTCAGAATTGATAAGTATTTCTGTATATTCTGCGTCCAAGATCCTCCTTATTTTGAGCTCGTCATTCCCCATTGTCACGTTTCGGAGCGAGAAGGACCTAGGCAATTTTGAGTATTGGTACTCTGGCCAGTTTGTAGGTAGCCATAGATTTTGAACAATTTCTTATCTCTTTATAATTCGGCCAGTGTCATGCCAGTTTTCGTCATTTAATGTCTATAGAAATTCGATACCCTCCCATCAAGTTCCTTACAGCAACCACAACTCTCCCACTAATCTATTGGCCTCTTAGCTCGATTAAAGATTGTGGAGTTTTTAACTTCATGAGGTACCAATTACCCATAACCAGTAATTATCCGATAACCAGTCCTTCATGAATACCCAATCTATCGATATTCCGAATTTCTAATTTATAAATCATATTGACTAACTTTTGCACACATACACACATCGATCGATCTGCATATTAAAAAACTAAATAAAGTAGTCACAGTGTTTACCGGTGAGTCACACACGTCATAAAAATCATAAGATCAATCAACATTGGCGCAAGAAAAATATCAAAACAAAGACTGATTTCATAAACATTATAATAGACGTGCCTAGCGTTCCAATATACGTATTACGAAGAATAATTTATAATTTCGAAAAAAAAATGATAATGGTAATGAAAAACTGGTGTTATATTTTATCATAAGAGTATTATAATGAAAGCTTTGGTCACCATTTATTTCGCTTTTTAAACGACGAGAGCGAAAAATAATGAATACATCCATTAAGCCGACTTTCGCCAGCTCTTAAATTTTCGACATGCTATGACATGACTTTACAAAACAAGGTTTGTTCGGGTTTGTTTATCAAAAAAGTCAATAAATATTTACCACAACAAATAAATACGATGAAATAGCTCTAGCAGAACAACTCAGTTTAGGATTAAATTCAACTTGAAGGCACAAAGACTTATAAAAACCAATAGACTGACACGTGATTAACATCAAAATATTATCAATACAGCAACCGTACGTACCGAGGTGGAAAGTGATTCATTCCTGTCGAGAGAGTCGGTAATTCTAAATCTCGAGACAGTAATGAAACTTTTCACCGTGGTTTGTATACTATTTTATTTACAACCACATCTAACATCCACTTCTTATTATTGTGAATTAAAATTATTAATAAAAGATAAATGTCATTTTGACTTTTCCATTGAAAAATTAGACAGAAATTTCAAATAAGCGCAGGTGGTAAAATAACGTAGGTGGCAAATATAATTTTTTGAATATAATTTCCATATCACTGAACAATATATTATTTTAACAACAGAAAATTTTAACAACAGATGAGGAATTTCATTTTGTTGCTACTCCACCAAAAATTTGAGAAGCAGCAAAAATAGTAGAAGAAGATCGTCTGCCAACTAAAAGCCGTCCGAGATATGACAAGGCATATTATAACTGTTTCAAAAAATGGTGTACGGGAAACAAAGTTCCAAATCCTGGTTCCGAGTTGGCGCTACTTGCTTATTTGACAGAAAGTGCCAAGACAAATAAGTTAGTTATCAACGATTTGGTGACAATATTCAATGCTGAGGACCACTCTATCAATTAGGGAAAAAGTAGACATATCTAAACACGGAAAGCTATTAGCATTTTTAAGAAAGTTTGTTATTAGATATTATGAGGTATCGGGTTTCTTGATTTTTTTAAAAATTGTAAAAAATAATTTACTTTCCACCCGGGTGGAAAGTAAAAGTAAAAAACGTCAACTTTCCACCTTTCAAAGATAGATAGATAGATACCATTATTACGTGCATGGTTAAACAATATTCTACTGCGATTGTAACTTCTGTGTTGGTCTAATATATTATCGACTTCAAAATGTATTGCGGAACTCTGCAGACATTCTATTATATTTTTATTCACTTTTAAGTCTGTGATAAATAAAGATGGGAGCTTCAAGTCACGATGACCCTTGATCCCTGTATCTGTGCTTATAGCTTATTTAAGAAACACATTTTCGGCAAACGTGTAGTGTGGTATGCTCCATTGTTATTTAAATTCGCTCTTCCATTTTGGAGAAAATTACAAGAACAACTAGGGGATGTTCCTATTAACATCAGAGTGCAATTAATTGTATTCAGTACGACCTCCGGCACATTTCGCTCATCAGGTGAAGCCACATTTGGGCGAGAGGTTCCCAGAGCATTGGATTGGTCGAGGTAGTCGTATTAGTTGACCTCCAAGATCTCCAGACCTCACACCACTGGACTTTTGTTTATGAAGCTGATTCGAAAGTTATGTTTTCAAAGTAAAAGTCGACACTCAAGATGCACTAATTCGAAGTATTAGAAATACTGCAGCCGTAAGAAGCGTCCATAAGGTTTTACCTGACGTCTTACCTGACGTTTTAGGTATTCAAGTTAAACTGCAGGCACCAGAAATCGGGCTTTTTAAAACGTTTTTCACCAATTACCAGATTATTCATAAAATTATCAGATCTGATGTTCCACCAGATTTGAGAAAATTGTTAGACTGTCATGTACAAAGTCAGGTAAAACCTTATACATGGGTGTTCCTTAATGACGTGCTAATATTTCAGGGTGTGATTCCTTAGGTCATTTTATAAAGAAAAGTTCTAAAAAGGCTAATCAGAAAAAATATCCACGTGGAAGAATGTCAGTGTCGTACCATCTTTTTGTAAAAATATTAGAGGACATGTTTGCAGGGACGCCACTGGTGGAACAATTGTATAACTTTTCTAACTAAAATTTGTGGTTCTATATTCTATTAACAGATACCAAAATTGAAAATGATGTCTAACGTATTTTCGGAGATATCGCCACTATATGAAGCAATCAGCAGACCTTAGTCGAAGCAACGCTAGAGTATGGCGATATTTTGTAACATTTATTAAAGGAACGCTATAAATATAAAAATGTTGATGCAGGAATCTTTGTTTATTAGTAGTTACGCTAGTTACTTGAAAACAAATTAAAATCCCATTAGGATTTTTACGGAGTTTTTTAGATTATTTTCAGTGATACAAGCTCCTGGAGTTTGGACCATTTCTACCGACCCACACTGTATAATAATTAACTTATTCATAAAACTGTGTCCAAAACATTTTTACAAAGCGATTCCAAGTAGGCCGAGTACTAGAAAATTACTTAATGAATGTCAAGTTTGAATGACTTTTTCTTTACATATACATTTTTTATTAGATTTTCATTGTTATTTACCCGTGACAAACGAAAAACTACCTTAAAGTAAAGGATCTAAGTAAATAAATATATATTTATATATTATTATATATTTAGTTGTAATATATTTTTTACCGATATTCTTGACCTGTTTTCTTTTGAAATTTAATCACTAAACTTACGAAACGTCAAAAGGTTTGATGTTTAGAGTAGAGAGCACAAGCTAGTATCGATATATTCGACTATCGATATTGTATATAGTAAAAGTATTTCTCGAATTATTATAATATTTAATTTAGATTCTGGAAATAATCTTATCAAATATAACTCGAGCGTCGTTTTAATTATCGATTACATTTTTCATCGTAACACTCAAAGTTTTGTTTTTTTGGAAATTTTACTCAATGATCGTTTGAGCATGTTTATTCATAGATTAAGTCACTCGAGGTTCGCTCTTGAGATTTAATCAGGATAAACAAAATGTCAACGACATTTCGTCAAATTTCCAAAACGAAACTTTTCGTGAACATGAAAATTTTTATCGATAAAGAAACGAGCTCTAGTTATATTACTTCCGATTATTTCCATCACCTGTCCAATATACTGTTTCGACCAATCAAATTGTTTCATTTTCACCAGTCATATGAAATTATACTGATAAAATTTTGTATCTTCCTTAAAAGTGGTAAAACTGTCTCATTTTTTCACAACATTTTTAAGAAGCGTTTCTAAGTAGACTTTGTATTTGTTCCAGTTTGAATTACCCTCTATTTTAAAAAAGCATGGTTTCCTTAGATTTTCATTATTATTTACCCATGGCAATCGGAAAACTATTTTAAGTAAAATTTAAGTTAAAAAATACGTCCTTAAGGTTTATTTGCAACGTATTTTCCTATTTAAATTGCTGACTTGTTTTCTTTTGAAATTTGAGTCACATAACCTTAAACTTACGAAACGTCAATAGTTTTGAAGTCCAGAGTAGACAGCATATGCTAGTATCGATATCGACATTGTATATATTAAAAGTATTTCTCGAATGTACAGTTGTATTAATTGAAAATGGGGACAAGTCTTATGACTAGTTTGCCATATTTGCGTAAATCCGGCTTTCCTGATTGATTTATTGTTTCTGCACTGGATGCCTTTGATCGTGTTTGGCATGAGGGCGTCTAAGTAAACTGCGATCCTATGGTATGCCCAGTCGATTCTGTTCATGGTTGTCTAGCTTTCTTAAGGACCGCTCTCTGCAAGTTGCGATTGACGGATTTCTCTCAGATACCTTCACCATCAATGCCGGTGTTCTTCTACTACTTCTTACTCTACATTAACGACCTTCTAGTGAAAATAAAAAATCAGATATTTAGTTTTGCTGATGATAGCACACTTATCTTATCTTTCTCTTTGAATGCACAAACATCGGCTGCCAACGCACATCTTCGCAGACAGCATGAAGTATCACGCCTCAACAAAGACCTGGAAGAAATTTTGGCTTGGGGTGACAGTAACCAAGTCGAAATTAATGCTAAAAAACCCAGACAGCAGTTTTCTCTAAAACGGTTAACATTACAGAACCGGATATAGTCATGGACGGACACGCAATCCCACTGGCTTCATCTATTAATTTGTTGGGCGTCAATCTGGGAGGAAATATGTCTTGGCATAACCACGTTGTGGCAATCGCCAAGATAGCTTCTCAGAAACTTGGTGTACTCTTCCGAACCAGAAAATTATACTCACCTCAACAACTTTTGACACTATACAAAGCCCAGATTCGACCATCACTAGAGTACTGCTCTCATGTCTGGAGCTCTGCACCCAAACATACTCCTCGGCTACTGGACTCCATCGAAAGGAGGGCCATTCGTCTGATTGGAGACTACGAGCTCACGAACAACCTCGACAGCCTAGAACATCGAAGGCAGGTTGCGGATTTGACACTCTTTTATAGATATTTTCATGGACCTTAGCCCTCTTAATTCCGCCCAGAGCGGCGAATATCAGAAATACACGACGAACCACTGCCGCCCATCCATATGTGGTTAAGCTTTGTACTTCTCAAACTTCATTATTTAAGAATTATTTCATCTGGAGGACTTCATCCTTATGGAACGACCTTCCCGAGGTCGTTTTTCCCAACGAATATTACCTCCAACGATTCAAAACCAACGTGAATCGCTTTTTGCGCCCTAAAGGATTTTTCCTATAGTGCTTGTGTTTGACCATAAATAAAAATAAGGTTATGAGAATTGGCGTCGCTAAACAAAATAAAATAATCTAATTAAATGTGATAAATGAGTTAAATTTATAAAAATATTTCTGTAAAAACACATATTTTTTACTCAACGTAACATAACTAATAACGGTATAGGTACCCGAATTTATTACCTATATTTAGATTGAAAAACCACAACTAACAGGCGCGGAATAGATAATTTAAGGTGAAAACTATCCGAGACTGTCTACGTTTTCCGATTCTTTTGGGTTGGAAATGGGGGCCTGATCAATACCAGTTTTTCCTTTTCAAATAGTCTTCTTGTCACCAAATTTGCTGAACTGTTGTGTTATTGCCTTTTCCGTATAAATTTGCTAGTGTGCGTGTATTGACCACCCATCTTCAATTCTGGCTACTATTTGAATTTTTTCAAGTTCTGTTAAATTACAAGGCATTTTGAGAATTCTGACAGTGACAGTTTAGCCAACCATAAACTTTTGAAGAAGTCAAAATCAATGAAGACCGATTTACATTATAACAAATTTACTGTCCCCATTTTCAATGAATACAACTGTACTACATGCAAACGACATTTCATAAAATTTCCAAAACAAAACTTATCGTGGATATGAAAAATTTTATCGATAAAAAAACGAGCCTCGATAAATAAATCCGGCAACGCCGAATATCAAAGACAACTTTTTTAATCAGTTGATTCCGGAGATTAAGCCCTTCGATAAGGAGTGATGTTAATGGAATTACTATCAGTGTTTTAATTTCGGGACTTTTTCCAGTTTAAGGGGTTTAATTAAAAACTTTTTAGAAACTTTTCTTCGGCAACTCCCTCGACCGGCTTTTTATTTGGAACTTTCTAATTCGACAGCTAAAAGGATCAGTTTTTTTTCGATAGAACCGAGAGATACAAGCCCAAGTATTACGGGTTTTCGAGTCCTTAAAGGGTTAAAAGTTTTTGTGTTTAACGGAAAAATGGGGGTAAGAGAAGGTATTGTAAAACACTTGGATTTTTAGGGTACCTACAAGTTGTATTGGGGTGTAAGAAAAAGTTCGGTAAACTTTTGCGTTCTTACGATAAATAAACTGGGAATATTTGAATATTTGAGTTTCAACAAGATGAAACAAAAAAATTAACAACACGCTTTCTTTTAGTTAGGATTTCTAGATTGTGTAGATACTACTATAAAATATGTTGTGGTGAATTAATAGTACCATATTAGCATACTACAGTGAAACCTCCCTTAGGCGGACACCTACAGAACCGTCTAAATGTGTCCTCCTAATAGAGGTGTCCGCCCATGGGAAATTTGTTATTAGGTAATATGTAAATGCAAAATTATTACTCTGTATATGTATGCATAAATAAACATAACATAACAAAGTTTAGTTTGACATGTTTGCGTTTTACACTTGCAATCTAGAAAATGTAATTCCAAGTCTGATAACAATTCCATTGCTGTAGTCACCTCTATTCTTTGCATACTCTTATAATTCCTTTACCATACTAATGGCTTGATAACTGGTGACATTTGTTTGATTCTTGCACCGTTTTTATTCGTCTCCCAAATACTACAAAATTTTTTGTCCGTTTAAAGGAGGGTTTTCGCACTCTGTGTATGGAAACCGCCTGTCCGCGTGAGCCCAAAGGATAGTCTGCCCAAGAGAGGTTGATTTTTATGAAATTTCATATACCTAGTTCCGGACAATGAAAAAATGTCCGCTTAATAGAGATGTCCGCTTATTATTAGAGGTGTCCGTTATGAGAGGTTTCACTGTATTTTAAAAACCAGCCAGCAAGATAAATGATTCACATGAAGGTCTGAAATTTGTCAAAGGAGTGCGTACTACGAGTTGGATAATCACCCAAATATGTTAATTGGTCGTTATCACACGTATATTTCTCAATTTTTTTAACCCTCGCTTCCCAAAGAGTAATAATAAACGATAATCGTAATTTTACATTTATGCATGATTTATTTTGAATGTCAGAGTATTCAAACTAACAATCGTGGCGGCAGTTGTAAAAATGATGTCCACACGTTTCGCTTTTGCAGGCACCACAGTTAAGAACAGGTCAATGAATTATCTTGATTTATTATTTATAATAATTCAGTACATACGAGAAAGAGATACTTAGTTTAAAACCGGCTCTGGTGGCTCCGTGGTTAAAGCGGGTTCGCAGGTTTGATCCTGCGGGCGGGACACCGATTCTCACTCGGTGGATTCTAGTGACATATGCCATGCCCTTGATGTCCGGCGCCATGCCAAAAATAATGATAATCCCCCATTTCCACCCCATTCACGCCGGTAACCAGGCCGGATGGGATCGGATGTCTCGTGGGGTACTGGGGGACGATACCCACTCCCCAATCGGTAAGTTATACCGCAATACAAGAAACCAAGGATTGATAGCCTTTGATGCGGCGCAGCGTATGACTGAGGATCGTGGTTCAGAACCCACGTTGAGCTGTATGTCTCCTCAAGGTCCTGGCAGCGATCGAAGAGGTTAAAATTGAGACAACAACAACTTAGTTTAAAAATATAATACTTAAAGTATTACGCAAGTAGGAATTGAGCACTTAATCTCATAACAAGGAATCCAATTTTCAAAATAATAATTATCTAATGTATTTAAATATTTGTTTTGAAAACATATTTCTTTGGGTAAGATTTATTCTATTTGAGTGTTATTTTTATATTTATATGTAGGTATTTCTTTTTTTGTATGTAGAGATTTCTAAATTTTTATTAAGGTTTGTGAAGGATTGGAAAAATTTGAAAAATCCAGAATTATAGTAAAGATTTTATTGTACAATTTAGTATAAAATATAATTATAATTGTCATTATTAATCCGTGCATGTACAAATGCACAAAAAACTATGGTTAGGATTTCTACTAAATTTAGTAAAATCAAGTAAAATATATTATAAATTTTATAACGAATGTAGTGAAAATATTTTATTTATAACTCCATTTTTAAATGCATGTTACATTTTACTGATGAGTATTATTGTAGTATAAGTATTTTTTATTGTAAAAATGACCAAGTTTAAGTAAAGTGTTGTAAAAATGCTTTCCTACAAGAATGAGCTTAAATCAGATGCAACTGTCAATTAGAACTCGTTCTTCATTAGGAGAACAGGTGGGGAACTTAAGAGGAAGCGAGGAAATCGATCACCGAAGTCAAGCGATATTTGGAAGGGTTAATACTTGGAACGCCGCAGGGTTCAGTACTGGGACCTGTGCTGTATTCACTTTAAGGTATGCACATCTCAAAGCTAGGCATTTTTAATTTGCGGATGATACAGTATTAATGTATACCGGTAAGGAGGAGAAGGCATTGAATAATGTGCTAAATTTATATCTTAATTGGTTATATTATAATAAACTAAAAATAAATGTAGACAAAACGAAATATATGATATTTTACAAAAAAATAAGCAAATAGACCATTTGTATATTAAAATAAATAACTTAATTTTAGAAGAAGTTCTAAATCTAAAGTATCTGGGTTTGGTGATTGGCAATGATCCAATACATTAGACATCTCTCAAACAAAATACTACCTATGATACCTATAATATACAGATGTCGAAACTATCTTACCAATAAAACTAAATTGAATGTGTACAATGCCTTTTTTCCTGTCACACTTTAGATATCTAATGCCAATATGGGGAACATATGGGAAAATTAATTTTAACGCAGTCCAAGCGCTCCAAAATAAACTATTAAAAATTCTCTTTAATTATGATTGGTTGACAAGTTCAGAAACTGTATATAGAGAGTTGAAAATACCAAAATTGAAGATGATTCTAGAATTGGAACAGGTAAAATTAGTGTATAAATTTTTAAAAATAACTAAAGATCTTATTGTCCAATAATATAGACAATCACGAAACTATATCTCAAAATAATATATATTCTGTAACTACCAGGACGAATGTAGGATTGAGTAACCCAATAGTAAGAGCGGCCAAGGCTTATAATAAAATACCAGAGGACATTAGAGATCTTAGAAAATTATGTCAATTTGTTAAACGAGTGAAGTTGTATTTAGGGATTTAATTAGGAATACGTCCAGCATTGTGAATTATTACGTATTGATGCTCGAGGCCAGTGCTATCAGGCTCTGATTAGAGTATAGTATTCAGGTGAATGTACATTATTGTTTTAAAATAAAAATTGTTTTTTTCAAAAAATTTACAAAATGTTTTAGTAAATTTTACAAAAGATTTTAGTAATTTTACAAAAATGTAAATGGCTTACTGAATATTTTGGTAATTTTTACTAAAAAGTTTTGTCAAAATTTTACTATAATTTTATTGCAGTTCTTAATAAAAGTTATTCCAGTCACACGCCATAAATTATAGTAAGTTTTACTATTTTGATGGTAAGTTTTTCTTTCAGTGTAACATTAACATTGAATCCTCTTTGCTCTGCCTACTCCTTATTACTTTCTATTTAAACAATAATGATAATTATAATTATCTAATAAAAATGTTCAACTCTTGCAAATACGCGCCAGCAAGGTAGCCGTTTAATGGGGGGGGGGGGGCGTTTCGTTTAAAAACAATTTTTTTTCAAAAGTTAGAGCCCACTCTATATGTGTGTACTGTGAAAAATCTACATGTTCTGTATAGTATTAATAACGGTAAAAAGTGTTATACGGAGTCATCTGTATAGCCCTGAGGATGACCTCATAGAAGTCGAAACGTAGGCCAAATGCAAATTTGATCTTCTAAGCTTGCTTTACTGACCTATATCTAACGAGTGAACCCTTTACTTTACTTAATTACTACAAGAAATAAAATGTTATTGCCATAAAAACGATATTTACTGTCAAATGGTTATATATGTTTATTTCATTTATTACTCAACTTCACTTTACTGGTCTATTACATTAATAAGCTCCTGTTTAAAAACTTCCGCATACAAATGTAAATTCTGACACTTTGCGGTAACACGTAAACATGAATTAATACTTGACCGTACGTAAAATAAATTGCCCTAAAACATCAGCTTTTTACTTTAGATCTTAAGTTCGAAAAGTAAAGCCGGAAGCATTTGTTTTTGACAAGTTGTATCTGATTGTACGTCACTTAAAATACCGAATACCGAGAGATTTTCAGATATTAGTTCTTGTTAATTCGGTTTATCATGTACATTTTACCATTAAATACTAACGTATAGATAAAGTTATAATTAGCAATGATGTATTTAAATAACATTATTATATAACACGTATATAATGGATGATAATCAAAAATTATGCGATGTGCCAAAATTGCCATGTTCCTTTCCTTGCCTATTTATTAAGTAGACTTTATTAATCATACTAGTATCTATCAGTTCCACCGGAAACCGCCTCAATATATATGTAAAATTGGGTAGTATGTTAATATTGATGGGGACAACTTGGCTAAGATATTTTCAATATGGTGGCACATCCGGTTATACCGGGAGTTGGTGTCAACTGTTTATTCAAATTTATTGTTATAAGAACGATATTTACTGTCAAATGGTTTTATATATACAGGGTGTTCATTTGAAAACTTCCCACCACGGATTTATCGAAAACCACCGATTAAAAGAAAAAACGCCGAGATACGTCAAAAGATTTGCCAAAGGGGACAACTTTTTAACCAAAAACTACTTCACCCCCTTTTACCCTCTGGCCCCCGGGGTCATCCCCTTAAAAATTTTAAATGACAAGGGGTAGCAAGTAATAGCTTGTTTGAAAGGCCTTTCAAAATGTTTTATTTTGACGTTGGATTTTTTTAAATCGGTCGATTCGTTTTCGAGAAAATTAGAAAAAATTTTACCGCCTTCTTTTTATCAACACAGATAACATGGGCGAACTGTTTTTATTCTTATACCTGTTTAGTTTTTTATACCTGTTTAGTTTTTTATAGTTACTAAGTGGAAGAAACAATTTAATTTGCTGTCAGTTACCTTTGTGACAATCTTGGGATAGTGAAAATTAATTTATTGATTCAGATTTTACTTCCAAAATGGTTTACACACTAGCGGAAAGAGTGGAAATGATTCTAATTTATGGTGCCCAAAATCAATGTGCTCGGCAAACTGCCGTTACATTTAACGCCAGACATCCGGAAAAGATAACTTCGCATAGGTATGTTTTGGACCTTGTTACTAAATTTACTCGAACTGGATCTGTTGCAAATAAAAAACGTAATCATCGTAGAGTTTTGGATGAAGCCGCTCAAGTTGAACTTTCGGGTCATTTTGCCATAAATCCTAATACTTCATTACGCAAAATTGTTGCTGCGACTGGTATTTCATTAGGCTCTGTACACACAGTTACTAAATTACGTAAATTTCATTCAATCAAAATGAAAATATTACAAGAGTTAACGAAGATGATTTCGATAGGCGAGTTGAGTTTTGTGAATAAATGACTACAGCGATTAATGATAATACCATTCATGTAAAGAATATCTGCTTCAGTGATGAATTCACATTTTATCTAAATGGATTTGTTAATAAGCATAACTGCAGGTATTGGAGCAATGAAAATCCTCATGCTTTTGTAGAAGGGCATACTCAGTACCCCCAAAAAACTAATGTATGGCCAGGCATTTTAGGAAACAAAGTGATTGGGCCATTGTTTATTAATGGGAATTTAAATGGAGGCATTTATTTAGATATGTTGGCAAATACCATCAATCCGCTTATCACTGAAACCATTGAAAACCGAATCGAAGACGATACTTGATGAGGCTGAAATATATATCCAGCAAGACGGCGCTCCTCCTCACTATGTTCTTCCGGTTCGGTAATGGCTAGACGACGAGTTTCCAGATAAATGGATAGGGCGAAGAGGGCCTATAGAATGGCCTGCTAGATCTCCTGACTTGACGCCATTAGACTTTTTGCTATGGGGCCATTTGAAAACTATTGTGTTCACTCCCCAACCTAACAGTTTGGATGAACCTCGTCAACGCATCACCGAAAGCTGCCATGATCTCCCACAACATGTTTTTGAAAATGTCCGTCAGGAATTTGAAAATCGCCTATATCATTGTTTGGCCAATAGCGGGCAACATTTTGAACACTTATTGAAATAAAAAGTGATATTTTCGTGTCCTTTTTTTATATCTGAACAAATTAAGATAAATAAAGATTTTTCTAATTTTCTCGAAAACAAATCGACCGATTTAAAAAAATCAAACGTCAAAATAAAGCACTTTGAAAGACTTGTCAAACAATCTATTACTTGCCACCCTTGTCATTTAAAATGTTTAAGGGGATGACCCCGGGGGCCAGGGGGTAAAAGGGGGTGAAGTAGTTTTTGGTTAAAAAGTTGTCCCCTTTGGCAAATCTTTTGCCGTGTCTCGGCGTTTTTTCTTTTAATCAGTTGTTTTTGATAAATCCGTGGTGGGAAGTTTTCAAATGAACACCCTGTATATATTTATGCAAGAGGCGATTGACGGATTTCTCTGACACTTTCACCATCAATGCCGGTGTTCCTGAAGGGTCCATATTGTCTCCCACCCTCTTCTTACTCTACATTAACGACCTTCTACTGAAAACTAAAAATCCGATATTTAGCTGACGCTGACGATAGCACACTTATCTCATTTTTCTCTTTGAATGCACAAACATCGGCTGCCGACGCACATCTTCGCAGACAGCAAGAAGTATCACGCCTTAACAAAGACCTCGAAGAAATTTTGGCTTGAGGTGACAGTAATCAAGTCAAATTTAACGCTAAAAAAAACAGGCAGCAGTCTCCTCTAAAAAGGTTAACATTACAGAACTTCATCTATTAATTTGCTGGGCGTCAATCTGGATGGAAATATGTCTTGGCATGACCACGTTATGGCAATCGCCAAGATAGCTTCTCAGAAAATTGGTGTACTCTTCCGATCCAAAAAGTTGTACACACTTCAACAACTTGACACTATACAAAGCCAAAATTCGACCATCACTAGAGTGCTGCTCTTATATCTGGAGCTCTGCGCCCAAGCATACTCTTCGGCTACTGAATACCATCGAAAGGAGGGCCGTTCGTCTGATCGGAGACCACGAGCTGACGAAGAACCTCGACACTCACTTACCAGACCTGAGTCCGGAATCGGCAAGGCCAAAGTGTGTGTATTATGCAAAGGGTATGCTAGAGCAGTTCTAGTTATTGACTTTCTTCTTATAAGGCAAGCCGTTAATATTTTGTGTTTAATTAATAGCGGTCTGCATGAATCTCTAGACTTAGCCCGACATAAAAATCTAATAGTTCTTTTTTTTTGTAAGATAAACACCCTGTTGAAAAGATAGTCAGAACAAGAACCACAAAAGCAGATGACATAACTCAAGTGAGACTCAAATAGTGCAAAATGGACATTATGAGCTATTGGAAATTTTAAATCACGAAACACTACTCGCATTACGCAGTATCCACGAGCCAATTTTGAATTTAATTCAATAAATGACCATCGAATTTCAACTAAGAATCAAAAGAAGCCCCCAAAAATTTATATATTATATAAATTAATTATTATTTATTTTAGAGTTATAATAAATATGTTGATGTAACAACCTGTATTTATATGAATTAAATAATCAAATAAATCAAAAATAAATTAAATAATAAAATTGCCAGAGGCCATTTTGTTCATCAAAAGAGCCCCGGAAACAGCGTACGTCGTTAGCGTTTCACCAAAACTCTGCTATAACAAGCGCTGCTTCAGTCTGAAGCATGTATTGTTGTTTCAAGAGCATTTTTAGGTTATAAAAAGCGTTCATATTAGAAGGTTTAACAATGTTTCCATAATGTTTGATCTTATAATGAGATGATTTTCAAAAGAGGCTAAGTCAGGCCGAATAATGAGGCTAATTGAGTGCTTTTGTACAGTTAACATGCGGGAAACAGCCTGAAGAGTTGTGTTTGCTGTATTTATTAGACATTTTTCTTGAGTACACTTTTAAAAAAGGTTTTAATACCTTCGCGGAACTAGAAAAGGTTTGTATATAATAATGAAACAAGAGACAAAGGAAAAATGATTCCTAGTAGTACTTAAATTAGAGATGAAATACTCTGGATATATATTTCTTGACCACCATTAGAGATTTTAAATTTCCGAAAAAGACGGAAATTAATATTTTCTTAGAATTGATTGACTCGTCCGTTACTTTGTGACAAATGTTGTTTAAAAGGTTAATATTACTGTCTTTTTTATGTTTATTAATTTCAATGTTTCCTAGTAAATTCAATTTATGGCCTTTTTGTTCAGTGTGTAAGATTTGTAGGTTACTTATATCTGGAAATGTGTGCTGTGTATCTAAGAAGTGATTCGCAAAATTATATGATCTTTTATTAAGTCTAAAGCATGCGTTGTGTTCAAAATTTCGTCCCGTTTGTCCTATATAGCAGCTATTGCATTCATTACACGTTACCTTATAAACTCCTGATTTTTAAAATTTTTCACAACAAAGTTGTGTTACGTCTAGTCCGTCCCTGGCAAACTAAATAAGCCAAATGTGTTTAAGAGGGCGAATTTTAAGGAGACTCATCTAGTAACTATTATACTAAAAAATTATTCAATTACACCTAGTACTTAAAAAATTATTTAAAAAACAACGATTTCCAGGACGTCCGTTATTGGCCCGTACCTCCGTAGGGGAATCCGTAGGAAGAAAAATTTATAAGAACTTCTCCTGTTATTTTTAAGTATTCTATCTTAACCCGGGAGATTGCCCACATATTCTGGGACCACAGTTCACCGAAAATTTTTGCTGAAAATTACTTTCCCCTATTGTGTGAAGATTTTCCTATCGTGAAAGGTAGATAATTTTTTTTTGCGCTATATCTTGAAATCAAATGATAATCGAATAAGGACATATAAGTTTTTGTACGTTACTTTCACGTATGTAATACATACTAAAATATTATTATGTATATTATAATAGATACCCTGCCGAAGGCATGTTTACCAGAATTTTATCAGATTTTTTACCACCTGTTTTGCAAAATGCTACATATCAACTGTTTGACATCCCCTACGTGTAATATTCTAGAATTTTTCTAGAAATATAAAAGAATGACGTCAAATTATAATAAATATTTAAATAAGTTAAAGCCTAATAATAGTATATGTCTGCGAAACTTATTACTTTGACACTATCTCGGTCAGGTGATCGATGTTAAACATATGCCGTTTCAACATTTGATTGAGAATATTATTTGTATTGAAAGCTCAGACTATATCTGGTGGTCACGTGCCATGTCCAGATAACTTATATTTCGATGACAGATAGCCAGAGTTAAAAATAATTGCTGTGGTATGAATGCATTGGCGTAGAATGAGATGGTTTGCAATCATATAGGGGAAAAACAATAATTTACATTTCTGCCCCATACAGTGTGTCATAGGATAAGCAAAACTATAGTTGTAAATGACAAAAAAATTCTAATTGAAATTTGATTATTTGGGATCTAGGCTTGCTTGATTAGAAAATAAAATTGAACATATTTTTTAAAGAAATCAATATTTTTATTATCTGTCTTGGTAAAGTGCCTCTTCTTCGCAAAATATGGAAAAAGTTCATTAAGAAAAATTGCTCAGAATTCTAAACCATTAGAAATATTTTTTTTCCATATTTTAAAACTTTTAAACAGAAAAATAAATTCTTCGTGGAAATAAATACATTTATTAAAAAATATTATTTTGGCAAAAAGATTTGATGAACAAATTTCATTTCCTAGGCTAATATGCCAAACGATGAAGAAATTAGAAATTTCTAATTGGGGAATCGACATATTCCCATTCCCCGTCGGCGTTGGCATCCCGCATTATAAAATGCTTGTAGCGGGTTGGGTGACTCTAGGTATATGTAACTTTTACAATTTTAATTTTTGTTTCTGTTTGGTACCTCAGAATCGAAAATTTATTCGAGTACCGAGTAGAAGTACAAAAGCGACCGAAAAAGAAATCGCCTACTACCAATAAAAATTGGATATGATAATATTTTTAAATTTTTATTGTCATTCAATTTGTTGCTTATGTTGAATTTCTTTTGTTTTTTACTATTATTATTATTAAATATAAGTATTAAAAATTAAACAACAGAGTCTGATCCATCCTATTTCATCCTTGTTTTCACTCTTCTTATTCATACGCAAAACAGTTTGCAGGTAAACTAGCTAAAAATCGAATCAACCGAGAGTTATTTAAGTTAAGTTTGAGTTAAAAGCCAAAAGTAGTAATTTAACTCCATACTCGAATATCGTACTCGATTCTCGAGACGAGTATACGAGTATACGAGTACAAAATCTTGGAAACGACCAAAAGATTTATATCCTTTCGGACAGTCAAGCTGCTCTTAAGGCTCTAAACTCCAATGGGTTTACTTCAAAACTTACACTAGAGTGCCATACCAACCTAAAAGAACTGGCGGCCAGGGGAACAAGGTAGAGCTCTTGTGGGTTCCTGGTCACTCTGGAATATTAGGTAATGAGAAAGCGGATGAACTAGCGAGAGCCGGATCCGCAGATAGTCTCAGTGGCCCCGAACCGGCCTTTGGGATATCAAAACAGGCAACAAAATCAACATTAGATGGATGGTCGAAGAAACAACACCTATCTCGATGGCAAGGGTTACTTGGTCAAATACAGTCAAGGGCCGTAATTGGAAGCCCATCGAAAATACTATCGAATGGAATGCTAACGCTGACGCGGCCCCAGCTGAAACCGGTGATGGGTCTGCTAACAGCTACTAGCACCTGCGAAAACAACTTCAACGGATTGGTATAAACAACGGATCCATTGAATGCAGACTCTGCGGCGAAGAGGATGAAACCGCCTCACACATAATATACCGCTGCGTAGCGCTGTCTCGTAGAAGACAAAATATCTTCGGGAACATACGACGTGGTGAGAACCTCCCACATGACAAGCTTTGCAGAAGGTTACTGGACCTCATAGAAGGAACACACATCTTCTAACAAGATCGGGGTACACAATAAGCCGAAAGGCTGCATTGAGTTGAAGTTCGGGCCTTTGGACCGACCCCCGCCTTTAACCAACCAGTAGAACATCTACAACAACCAATCTGTCAGAACTTACTGAATTTGTAAGTAAAGAACTTGATGATCGTGGTCAAGTTGACATTATATACATGGACATCTCAAAGACACTGTTGATCATCAATTACTATTGCATAAACTTCAAATGTTGGGATTTAGTAATCAAGTACTGAGTCTCTTAAAATCATATCTATACAATGAAAGTTTATTTGTAGAGTGTAATGGGCCTAAATCCAAAACATTTTTACAAACTAGTGGTGTGCCACAGGGGGGAGTTTTGGCTCCACTGCTAGTTGCTCTGTTTGTCAATGACATATGGCAGGTTGTGCTAAGCAATATGATGTTAATGCAGATGATGCAAAAATATATCGTAAAATCTCGACCATTAATGATTGTTATGCGCTGCAGCGGGACATTGACAGAAAGTGGAGTGGTGCCTGAACACCCGTTTAGAACTTAACATAGACAAATGTAAGACAATGACTTTTACTAAAAAACATACAAAACTTATTTATCAATATCATATAAATGATAACGCAATATCATCCTGCAATAGCTATAAGGACCCGGGAGTAATGTTTGACACAACACTGTCATTTGCGGGGCATATAGAGAATATCTGTAACTCTGCCATAAGGATGCTAGGATTTATATTTCGTGTTTGCAAACATTTCACCAATGTGGATGCCATTAGAACTCTGTATTTTGCTTATGTAAGATCAAAGCTTGAGTATTGCTGTGTTGTCTGAACCCCCTACTATGACAAATACATGGTTGAGTTGGAGTCAGTGCAGCGTAAATTATTAAAATACCTTGCATATAAAGTGGATAACACTTATCCTGCAAGGGGTTATGACAGCAAAATATTACTTCAAAGATTTAAAATAAACACCATAGAATACACACGTAGATATCACCAAATACATACATTATATAAAATATGTAATAACTACGTTGAGTCATCATATTTACTTGGTCAAATTAACTTTTATGCTCCGATAGTACTACATCTAAGACCAAAAACCAATCTGTCTCTACCCCAAATACAAATATACTTCCTAAATCGCCAATATACAGCATGTGTGCAAGCTTCGACTACTTGCACCAGTAAAAATGAAATTAAAATAGCTGTGTTGAGTATATGTTAATATAAGCAACACAAAATTAAATTGAGCTGTATGCTGTTGTTAAGTATAGGATAGTTAGGTTAAGTTAAATTGTCTTATAAAGGGTATGTTTCTGTACTGTTAGATAATTAAAGCTATTTTATTTTTTTATTTAAATGAAAACTGGTATTTTGAAATAATCTTGCCACTTGATTATTCCACATTTTGAAATTAGATAAAAACAACATTCCAATTATCCTTGTATAATATGTCGAATAACCAATGTTACTGCAAATTTCCAAAAGATACGTTAAAACTGATAGTTGTACAGGGTGTCCCATTTTCGACACTTTTATAGGGTATCTCCGTAATTGTTAGTGCTATTAAAAAGGTAATGTAGGTGTCATGTGCTCTTTTTGGGTCAAACCTAAACTTGTCAACATTTTGAAAAATTTAATATGATATCAATTTATATTGAAAGTGGAAAAAACGAGGAAATGGCGCAAAATGTATATTTTGTTCGCTATCCGGAAAGACTGTAACCAGTTAAGGACATATTCCGAACATTTGCGATGATTCCCGTTATTTTTTAGTTTAATCTGAATCTTTTATTTCGTTTCAAAGTAATACAGTTTAAATAAATCACCTAGGAAACCACCAACCACCAAGGAGAATTTAATATAGTATCTTTTTTGATTAAAATATACAGGGTGTTACGTTTAAAAAAATGAGGTTAGGTCCGATAACATTTTACCTGACCCCGTATACTTATTCTGAAAACGGCAAATTATTCAACAATCATTATAAAGAAACTACTGTATAAAATATTTTTCTTTATCTCTTTTAACTAAGAAAATATAGGGTAATTTTGAAATTGTCAATTTTATGTTTTTCCCCCGTATCTCTTAAGCGAGCGAAAATTTTCCAATTTTGATTTTACCATTTTAAGTTTGACCCAAAAAGAGCACATGACACCTGCACTAGTTTTTTGATAGTACTAACAATTACCGAGATATAAAAGTGTCGAAAATGGGACACCCTGTACCTACAATTCTCTAAAAAAATCATTAATATCGGACTAAAAACAACAATGTTATCAAACCTATAACGTTATCAAAATTTTGTAATGACCGTATTCATTAGGTATATTATGATACATACATGAAAAATTTATTAATTCATGGCTTAAATGCGATAACTAAAAATGCATATAAAAGTTCAAACAATATAATTGATTGAAGCAAAGAACCATATCCTGTAATTATTAAATGAAGAATTTTGTTCTCGTTAAAATTCGTTATTCAATCAAATTAGACTCCATATAGACAGAAATAAATAATATATTTAATATTATACATACTGCTGGGAAATATTTTTTGTTTTCCATATTGTATTTTTAGTAACAAGCGACCAAACATTTTTTAAATATGAATAATGGAAAAACATGGAGTGTATGGAAAATTAGTAAATTTATTAAAGTTTTGTATTGGGGTTTCAACACAAAGGGTTAATTTACATTAAAATATTCATGGTTGTTATATTTTCATACTTTCTATTTATTTATTGTAAAATGTTTTATTAAAATTTTGTCACAATGGGAATGATGCATTTATTATTAAAATTTTTGATACATAAATTTTAATATTTGTTATACAGTTCAATTTAAAATGTAAATAACATTTCATCTAATAATGATATTTTTATTTTTAGTATATTTTATTGACTCGTACTAGTTTTTAGTAGTGTAGTATCTGTGTGAATTTAGGTTATTCTTTTATGGATGTTTAAATTAAAATAAATGGTATCTATCTACCCTCAAATGTTGACGCCCTTCTACTATGTTTTTTATTCTGCCATTAAAACTTGGTGACATTCTGGTTTCTTCATTGTAAATTCGGGATTTTCCATTATTATTACCTTCATTTTGTGTTTTGTTGTTGGTATACATTACGCCAATAAATTATCGAATATTCAAAAATTCACGTCCTAATTAATGAGATGTTATTTCGTTAATAATGAACTGATTTTAATCATTTTTATTTTAACTGATAGAAAATATGAAAAATCCTTTAGGGCACTCTGGGAGTGGTGCGTGTGCGAATAAAGCGATTCACGTTGGTTTTGAATCGTTAGAGGTTATATTCGTTGGGAAAAACGACCTCGGGAAGGTCGTTCCATAAGGATGAAGTCCTCCAGATGAAAGAATTCTTAAATATTGAAGTTCGAGTAGTACTAAGCTTAACCACATATGGATGGGCGGCAGTGGTTCTTCGTATATTAAATTAAGAGGACAAGGTCAGCCGAGCACTTTCCATGAAAATATCTGTAAAATACAGTCAAATTCCCAACCTGTCTTGGATGTTCTTGGCTGTTGAGGTTCCTCGACAGCTAGTGGTTTCCAATCATGCGAATGGCCCTCCTTTCGATGGAATTTAGTAGCCGAAGAGTATGTTTGGGTGCGGAGCTCCAGACATGAGAGCAGTACTCTCTCTAGTGATTGTCGAATCTTGGCTTTGTATAGTGTCAAACGTTGTTGAGGTGTGTACAACTTTTTGGTTAGGAAGAATACACCAAGTTTTTGAGAAGCTATCTTGACGATTGTCACAACGCGGTAATGCCAAGACATATTCCTCCCAGATTGACGACCAGCAAATTAATAGATGAAGCCAGTGAGATTGCGTGTCTTGTCATGACTATATCCGGTTTTGTAATGTTAACATATTTAGAGAAAACTGCTGCCTGAGTTTTTTCACCGTTAAATTCGACTACATAATGATTTAATTTAATTTATTTTTTTTGAACTAAATCAGTTAGAGATATATCTGGATTAGACACAGGCCCAAAAGTGTCGCTATCCCACTCAAGGTAACGAAAGAATTACCATTTCTTCTTAATACGTTATATTGTCGAAAAACGTGGTAAACAATCAAAGCGATATTTTATCACTTTTTGCTTCTGCTAATTTAAAATTAAAATCATTTCAACAAATTAAGTTTTTAATATAGAGTGCTACGCTAGTTTAATTTATTTATTTAACATTAAAAATTCGAAAATGACGATACAAATAGCATAACAGCTATAAAATTAAGTAGGAAATCATGAATATGGTAAGTAAATCATTTTTGTCTATTTGTCATGAAAATTTATCGGACACCTCGCATAGCATGAACAAGATGTTAATTATACAAGACCACCATATACCGTGAACAAACTAAACCTTCGCTAATGGATACAAAGGCATTAACCCTAAAAATTTACATTATGTGGCAGTCGTTGTTCCGCGGTGCTGTAAATCCCCGATATATGCGGTACTTCTCCACCGCTGGCGCTGTGTTAGCTAGAAATGCATTCGTTCTGTACCAGTTGTTCGATGTTAATGCATATTTGGGTCACGTAATTTCGGTAAATATCGGTGAAATGTCGCTTAAAAAAACCAAAGTGGCTGTACTGTTTATAAAAAATCGCTAGTGATAGGATTAAATGAAAGGCAAATTTTTACTTTTTAGCCAAAATTAAGCCAAAAAAAATGGTGTTGCAAAATCCACAATTTGTAAAATAAAACAAAGAAAGGAACTGATTTCTAAAGCTGTGAAAGATACATATGTGGGCCCAGGTAAAAGACAAACATTAAAGAGTTTCCCAGAATAGCAAAAAAATTCTGTAAGTAGTTGCTGAAGGATATTTAGAGGATAACATATCCTCCTCCATATGAGGTTTCCAGGATGTTGGGAGGTTCCTGGAGCAAAGAAGTAAACATTTTATTTTAAGTGGGGATATTATCAAGCAAAAAGCAAAGCAAATCCATTTACAAATTAAAGAAAATGATAAGCAATTTACAGCCAGTGAGAGATGGCTACAATGCTTTAAAAAGAGACTTGGAATCCTCTTTTTGAAAATTTCTGGAGAGAAATTGTCCTCACGGCCAGAACTCCCACTAGATAGAGTTATAGAGCCTTTAAATGTAGTAAACCAGTGGGGTTAGGAAAGTGACATTGATATTAATGATCTTGTAGATATAAAAATGCGAAATGACAAAGCCATTAACGAACAAATAAAGGTTTTAACAAAAAATAATTATTTATACATTTTCTTTAAATTTGTTACTGTTTGTTTTAATGAGTATTACTAGTTTATATGTTTATTATGTTGGTTATCAAAAGTTCTAACATACATACCTACATAAATATAACCTCCGGTTACGTGAATAAATCGATAATGTCAACGGACGTTGTTTTTTCGGTTACACTAGTGTGTCTACTGTAATATTTTTGGGAGTAGATATAATGAAGCCGATGACGTCTCCCGAACTAATTGGACCGATGCCTTCCAAGCTTGAAACAAGCCGTCGCTAGCAAAACATTAAAATAAATAATTTAAGAGATAATTTTATTTCCGTTAATAGATGGATCGAATATTCCAAAATATTAACCATGATTTTATAAAAAATCTAATTTTAAACATGGCACAACGGTGTTAGTTAAGAAGTTGTCAAAGCTCGTGGAGGAAATACCCGATATTAATTTTATCGCTGCACTTATATGTATCGTTATTTTCGAATTTTTAATGTTAAGTAAATGAATTGAATCATTCAATCATGAAATGAATCTACAAATGAAAGATGTTAGCCCACCCGGCGTCGCCGGGTGAGATACCATTGCATCGGTTTAGGCGGCGTGCAGTATGCTCTTTGAGTTAACGTTTCTTCTTTGTTTTCCTTTCGTTGCTATGCCGATGTGTCCAGTTGCCAGGGTGGGACCTGAAAAATAGCATGATCCAGGCCCAAAATACTCTGTAGGTAAACTACAAACTCTATCGGACTCCGAGCGGGGGTTTGTCTTGCGGCCCTTTCTAGCGAAGTTCATCAAACATCGCCGAGAATTTACTGAGTTCCTCAACAACACTCAACGAAGAAATGGTGTGGTACCTGCAGTTGCTAACCAACCCAGAATTGCCAACTTAAAAATTGATTTCTGCAATATTAGAGGGTTTAACACGAACATACATTCAATCCACCAGCACTTACAATCTTCTAAGCATCACATGCTCGCACTGACCGAGACAAAGGTCAGATCGTCAACAAACATCGTCAGCTATTTATACCCTGCATATGATTTTCATTTCCTACTTCGACGCAACTTCGAGGTACCTATGTATTTTTATTCTTCGCTATGATCTCTGCTTGCAACGAGAACTCACACTTGAACCGAAAGAGTTTGATGTAATGTGGTTTAAAATATGAATGCAGAAAATTAAAAAGCTTATCTGCGGCATTTACTGTCCTCCAAGTGATACCCATTAAGATCCTTTTCTCATCAATAGCCAACACAATCGACTCATTGCAAACCAACCAAGAATTAAATTAGAGATATCAAATCAATCAAATCAAAATATACTTTATTGTATGAAGAATATAAATTCTCATTTACAAAGCACCCAAAGGTATATAAAAAATATCAAATATGAACATAAACACAAAAACAGAAACATCTTAAAATAATAGAATAAATAAATTAATAAAAAATAAAATATTTAAAATCTTATTACATAATAAAAACAAAAACATTTACGAACTACGCCACAGAACACACTGTGTCATCATCATAAAATTCACTTAAATTATAATATGCCTTCGACCTCAAAATGCTCTTTACTCTTCTCCCAAATACCTTAATGTCATTAATGGATTTAGCACTAGCAGGTAAATGATTATACAACTTTAAGCTTTCATAAATGATAGAATTCTTGGCGACTGTACTCCTTGGAATTGGAAGAGGCAAACTATTCCCATGACGTGTGTTATGCATACATATGTACAACACATTTAAATTTTTGGTGGACCAAGGAGACAGTTTCCAAAATAAAGATGCATGGTAACGTCAAAATACCCATCTGCAATAATAAGGGCCTGTAATGATCCCTAGTTCCCGCCCGGCACAAGTACCTTATTGCTCTCTTTTGTAACACAAAAACAGAGTTAAATCGTCCTCGACAGCAGAAACCACAAAAGGCAACCCCGTATCTCAAATGGAACTCAATAAGCGAGTAATAAGTTGTTTTTGCCATAAATGATCCCAATTCCTTGCTATAATATAATCAGATAATCGCGCTGCACTATGTATTATAGACTTTTGTTGAAATAATTTTTATTTTTAATTTGGCAAAAGTCAAAAATAACAAAATATCGCATTGTTTTCAACAATATAACGTATTGAGAAGAAATGGAAAATATTTTGTTACCTAGAGTGGTTGACGATTCTTTTGGGCCAGTGTCTAACCAAGATATATATCTAATCTCAATTTAAAGAATCTTACATGCATCTAGAATTTATGCGCTACCCCGTTGGATCAGGACGTAAACTGCTTTGCAGTAAACTCTAAAATCTTTTTCTATTATTTAAAAAAATATATTAAAATCGGTCATTAATAACATCTTATTAAGTTAGACTTGAGTTTTTGAATAAGCGGTAATTATTTGGCATAGTGTATTAGTCTTATGCAAAAACTACTTTAACAAACGGAAAGCAAACTATCCATTTTTGTCACTGCCTGATCTTTGGTTTTAACTGCTCTCTTTCTTCCTAGCACAAATTATGATAATACAGTTAAATAAAAATAAAGCTGATACAATCAGTGTAATTATTTTTCTCTTTAGCTTCTATCAACAAACAAAATAGGTACATTTTATTTAAGTTAACAGCCAATCTTCTTCTAAATCCCCTGATCCAATAGAAGGTCTTTTAAAAATGCGACAAAACAGTCAATAAAAAAAGAAAAACACATGGAAAGCCCGCTAGAAAATCGAAACAACATAAAATCGGAAAAACAGCAGCAATTCCACAAACAGTTGACTATCGACCGCCCCCGAGGCTGCCTTGATCAACTTTTCTGCAGTCATTTGTTCGACACGGGCGCCAACAAATCCCGTGCTGCTGCTTTGTCCTCGGCCTTCTCGATTTTCATTGAAAAATCTTATTCCTTTCTCTCTCCGACTTATGGTTTTTTACTTGGAAAAGCGACAGAGAGAAAAGCGGTTGCTGGAGAAACATTTGAACGTCGGGGAAAGCAAAAGCCGCCCGGAATCGAAAACAGTTAAATGCGAACCAGATTTGAGTGGAAGAGTAATGGCGGCTTCTGTTAAGAGCCAGGTGGAATGGAAACGCGCTTGTACGGGGAGATTAAGTTCGAAATTTGCCTTTTACAGGGTTTTTAACATTGTCGTTTTTTAAATCGAGACGATTTAGAACTCAAAGATATTTTTGTTAAATAAAATACTTTTTGTTCAGCAATAAGGCGGTGACACCTTTTGAAATCATGTTGTCAATTCATAATAACCAGCAACAATTTAGACAAACTCGTAATTGGGAAAAATTAATCTAGGTCTGAAATCTGAAAGTCTTTAATTTTCTTTAGAAACGACAGTAAAATATTAATGGCAATGTTTGAGGGGTAGGGAGCGGATGCTTCCCATACTTCAAGCACCAAATACGTACACTGAGAATAATTAAACCATTAGAAAGTTTGTAAATCCCTAAATCGCATCGGCAGCAAAATTTTCGCTTAACACTATTAGAGTAAGCATAATCATTATAAAAATAATTTCTATCGGTAACAATCTCGCTTATTTAAACATTTCTTATATTCGGTATTGGCCCTGTTTAGATGTTTAGCAAATCAGTTCCCCGCGCTTATAATACAGGCATATTTAAAATTCAGCGTAATACTCGCAGCGCTCTGTCGGTAAGGTGTTATTAGAAATCTTAAATTGCGAAATTAGCCGAATGAGATTCTTTCCCCGACCTAGTCCGAATCACGCCCACAATTTTAATCTCGAAGACTCCGCGCCGTGGTCGCAAGTGTTTTTATTGATGTGTAATTGTGTATTGAAAAAAGTGAGAATTAAAGACATTCAAGGCTAGGGCTGTGTATCATTTATAGTAAGTATACACTATAATCTATAATAAAGTAATATAATATAATACTGTATTATTTTAAATCATTTTAGTAGATCCATTTAAAAAATTGAGGTTAAGTATCAAAAGGAAATAAAATGTTCTCTTTGTATCCGTCTACTCAAAAAAATTGTATATTTTTAAAAAAATTTCGGTCACAATAAGACTAAAGATAAAGTATTATACAGGGTCTGCAAACGAAGCGTGGACGGAAGATTAAATCGTTATCGAAGAACTTATCAACAATACTGAAACAGCTTGAGATATTGGATTAAAAGCGGCATGTTTTAAAAATATTTTACATTATACAGGGTGACCCAAAAAAGTCTGAAAGCTTAAAGTTATATTTTTTTAAATGGGACACCCAGTATTTTATTGCATATTTAGGTTCGTATTACTATCGTTTATAAGTGCCTCAAATTATATTTTATTTGGTTTTGTAGTTTCGGAGAAATAAATTAAAAACTAAAGAAAAAAAGTTTTGCAGTCCTGAATAAAAAAATAAAAAAAAACAATCCAGAACTATTTTTTTAACCTCGGCATTGAGTGAAATTTATGACAAGAGGTCAAGAGATGCTATGAATGTAATTGCGTTTATTTATTTTATACAGGGTGTTCATAATAAGCTTTCAAAAACCCCACATTTTAAAATAATTTTTCTCAAGTTTTTCAAATGGAACACCCTGTATATTATTTAGCTATTTGACGTAGAATTCATAGACAATTTGTTTTTGTAATACAAACATATAAGTTATATCCAGCCGTTTTCGAAATAATTATAAATATCATAAATTATATTGTTTAAATAGAGTTTTTATTGGGAAATTTTGTTATAGGCGACTAGACAGGCATATTTAAAATTCAGCGTAATACTCGCAGCGCTCTGTCGGTAAGGTGTTATTAGAAATCTTAAATTGCGAAATTAGCCGAATGAGATTCTTTCCCCGACCTAGTCCGAATCACGCCCACAATTTTAATCTCGAAGACTCCGCGCCGTGGTCGCAAGTGTTTTTATTGATGTGTAATTGTGTATTGAAAAAAGTGAGAATTAAAGACATTCAAGGCTAGGGCTGTGTATCATTTATAGTAAGTATACACTATAATCTATAATAAAGTAATATAATATAATACTGTATTATTTTAAATCATTTTAGTAGATCCATTTAAAAAATTGAGGTTAAGTCATAAAAAAACTTCTGTATAAAGCATTTTTCTGTATCTCTTTTAACTAAGAAACTATAGGGTAATTTTGAAATTGACAATTTTTTGATTTTCCCCAATATCTGTTCAAATTTTGATTTTACTATTTTAAGTTTGACCCAAAAAGAGCACATGACACCTACATTACTTTTTTGATAGCACTAACAATTACGAAGATACCTTATAAAAGTGTCGAAAATGGGACTCTGTACATTGATCACATCAATAATTTAAGTAATTAAGTTGCTTTCTCTGGGAAAGTTCGATATTTATAATAAGTGAGAGAATTAAGTATATGTTATACATATCATTAAAAATATATACTGTTATAAGAGGCATTACGTTATTTTTTTAATTTAAGAAAAATATGGTTATATAAAATGTTCTAAGCTTTAATAAAAAATGTTCGTAATATATAAATAGGTATATACAATATATAGTTTTTTTGTTATAATATAGAATATTAATATTAGTGTAAAAAGTACCCGATGCTTACATATGCAATTTATTCTTGTTTAAGTGGACCACTTAGTATATCAGATATAGTGTAATATACACTATTAGAAGATTCTTGTTATAGGTATTAGAATCTTTCATATATTGGGTATAAGCTATCTTGTGGAAAGAAACAGTATGATAGTCAGTATTATTCTATATTATCACTGGTATTAGAAATTCTCATAAACGGTATACCGAGTGTATATTGGTCACTAGTATCAGTATTATAATACTTACAATCCAGCCACTAACTGTTATTAAAATATCTTTATATTGAGTATAAAACGAATAACCGCTGCTGTAATATAATTAGTACCTCCAACTATTATAGATTATAACTACTATTAGAAGTAAGTTATTGCCACTATAGCCACAGTTTAGAGCAAGAGATTATTACAGTAGCCAACTGTCGCGCTGTCCAAATACGTATGTGGAAATTCAATAACTGACATAATATTTTTTTTACCAGGTATTGGAACTTCTTCTCAGTGTATTTATTATTATAAATTGTTATCTTCCTTTAATCGTTTTTCCCTTTTTAATTTATTTTATCTGGACACGATAAGTGATTTCGGTTTTTTAATCAGCTGCCTGATTCCAATGTAAAACATTAAAACTTGTATCCAGAATCGTGTCATCCAGAACATCCAAAACTATTTAGTTTAAGTAGAAATATAAATTTCTATTCCACCTCTAAGAGCAAGTGTTATGCATGCTTATTTCAGTTTGTTCTTTGCTTAGTTTTTTTGAATATAATCATCAGCTGTTTCTGATGTCAGCTATCGCTATATTTTAACTGAAATAAAATAACACACTGTTGACCATATGTGCCCTTATCTTCCAAATTTAGAAAACATTTAGAGAAATATGAACATTAATTACGTGGGGCGGCGTTCAAATAGATATTTCTTCGTCTACAGAAGGACTAGGTACCGAACGAAATGGCGAAATATTCGCATTCGTGATATTTCGCCATTCGACATCTTACTCCGTTTTCCCTTAGATATAATTTCAAATTTAAAGGTTGTAAAGGTGCGTTTCCACCGAAGGAGCAAGCAAGAGCGAATATTTGCCGGCTCTTTTATTAATTTGCTCGCGAGCATGCAGGCGTCGCGTTCGTGATATTTCGCCATTCGACATCTTACTCCGTTTTCCCTTAGATATAATTTCAAATTTAAAGGTTGTAAAGGTGCGTTTCCACCGAAGGAGCAAGCAAGAGCAAATATTTGCCGGCTCTTTTATTAATTTGCTCGCGAGCATGCAGGCTTGCGAAGCAAAAACCGCGTTTCTACCGGAGGAGCAAGCAAGAGCGTGCAAGAGCAAGCACGCATTCTTTATATTTGCTCGTGGTCGAAACCGACTTACGAGCGTGCAAACACGTGCTTGCTCGTGCACGAATTTGATCGGAACGGTGTCGGTACTTCAAATAGAAATTTTGCTCTCGTAGGTATTTTGGTTGAAACGAGTTTGCAGCAAACCAACGCGCGCTCTAAAATACTTAATTTTGAAAAGTTTATGTTAATTAATTTCTATTGTTATGAAGTGGAGTAATGAAGAAATGCTGCAACTAATTGACGAATACTCCATAAGACCTGTGCTATGGAATCCTACAAATACCTTATTTAAAAATCGCAATAAATAGGAAGATGCTTGAAGGACTATTTAAAACAGACACGGTCGAAATTAAAAGGAAAATTACTTCTCCTTTGGTATCATTCAGACGCGAAAAACAAAAGGTAGTACTCAAACCATCTGGATCGGGAATCGCTCCATTTTTAACTCGTCCCGCATCGGATCATCCACGAATCTGAGCACACGTTTTCGCGTTTGATTAATTTATTTAGCCGCGAGCCTGCATGCTCGCGAGCAAATTAATAAAAGGGCAAGCAAATATTTGCTCTTGCTTGCTCCTTCGGTGGAAACGCACCTCAACGGGCGCGCAAACGTACCTACGTGAAATCCCTATGAGCAAAACTTCTATTTGAAGTACCGACATCTTCCCGATCACATTCGTTCACGAGCGATCACGTGCTTGCACGCTCGTAAGTCCTTTCAACCAATCGAGCAAATATAAAGAATGCGTGCTTGCTCTTGCACGCTTTTGCTTGCTCCTTCGGTGGAAACGCGGCTTAAGGATACTTGAACCAACCTTTACAGGGTGACAAATATCTTGTATTGAACACTTAAAGCGACAGCTTTCAATCAATTTAAAGAATAATCGTCTGTCGTTCTAAATTGATATTTAATAAAAAGAATGGCACAATAACTCTGGAGGAAATATTTGATTGTAACGTTATTATTGTTCGAATTCTCAATAAAATTATTTGATGTGACAAACATTCCCTTTCAAAATTTAATAAATACGAAGGAAACCGACACCTGAATGCATTCATTCCCTTTTACACATCACTAGTTCTAAAAATAATAATTTTTATAAAAATTGCACTTCTCGTGTTCTTTTGGCATACCAAAAGTCGACAGGTATTAGTTCTGTACATGCACATGAATAAGAAGGACACGAAAACCCATGTCTGCTTTTGTAAGTTTGTATATGTGAACAATATACCTTCGGATTCGTATTGAGTTACCTCTGTAAATTCATTGATCCAAAATATGGACTTCGGTTTCTATTTCTGTCACAGATTTGAAAAACGAACGTTATCGATCAGACTTGTAGTAGACGTTTTTGTTTGCTCATAAATGATGTGTCTCTTTATTGTAGACTAGGTTAACCGGTTAAGAAATTTGAAAAAATAGGGGATAAAATGCCTACGTTATTTTCGTGGTTATTAAAATAAAATAGGTCAATTTTGACCAATATAGATGGTGTATAAGGTATACACTTTTGGATGGTTTTACGGGATATCTCCATTATTAATGAAGATAGAAGGCTGCCGTTTCGTGCTACTTTTTGCGGAATGAAAAAAGCTCCTATTAGAATTTTGCTAGGACTCCTCGTTTTGATATACGGGATGTTTTTGAGAATTAAATATTTTGATACTCCTCCCATATTTCGGATACCCTGTAACTTATCAAAAGGAAATAAAATGTTCTCTTTGTATCCGTCTACTCAAAAAAATTGTATATTTTAAAAAAAATTTCGGTCACAATAAGACTAAAGATAAAGTATTATACAGGGTCTGCAAACGAAGCGTGGACGGAAGATTAAATCGTTATCGAAGAACTTATCAACAATACTGAAACAGCTTGAGATATTGGATTAAAAGCGGCATGTTTTAAAAATATTTTACATTATACAGGGTGACCCAAAAAAGTCTGAAAGCTTAAAGTTATATTTTTTTAAATGGGACACCCAGTATTTTATTGCATATTTAGGTTCGTATTACTATCGTTTATAAGTGCCTCAAATTATATTTTATTTGGTTTTGTACTTTCGGAGAAATAAATTAAAAACTAAAGAAAAAAAGTTTTGCAGTCCTGAATAAAAAAATAAAAAAAAACAATCCAGAACTATTTTTTTAACCTCGGCATTGAGTGAAATTTATGACAAGAGGTCAAGAGATGCTATGAATGTAATTGCGTTTATTTATTTTATACAGGGTGTTCATAATAAGCTTTCAAAAACCCCACATTTTAAAATAATTTTTCTCAAGTTTTTCAAATGGAACACCCTGTATATTATTTAGCTATTTGACGTAGAATTCATAGACAATTTGTTTTTGTAATACAAACATATAAGTTATATCCAGCCGTTTTCGAAATAATTATAAATATCATAAATTATATTGTTTAAATAGAGTTTTTATTGGGAAATTTTGTTATAGGCGACTAGACTAATAATTGTAAACTAAAGTAAAAGTTCAAAATAGCCTCCTTTTACTCTTAGAGTTTACCGTATTTTAGTTATTTCGATATAAATTTTAAAAGCATACATTTCTGCTACTTTTATTATTTAATTTCATTTTTTATTCTTAATCGAGTTGCCATGATTTCTTTTTGTTTAGATTGTCACTATGACAGTTAAATAAAATTATTTACATTTGTTCAGTCGTCGAAATTAAGTACTAACTTCCACAAAATGTCGAATTTTAGAAATGGTAAATATGATTTTTATACTGGGTGAATGTGCAAGAAATTGCCTCCTCGCGAGCCGAGTGTATGCTGAAAGATATCCAGATATTGAGAGAAAGCCGAGACCAAAAACCTTCGAGAAGTTGTTGCAAAGATTTGTAGCAACAGGAAGCACTGCGTACACAAAAAGGATGATAATCAATAAACCCGTTATTAATGAAGAAAATGAATTAAGTTGGCAGTAGAGGAAAATCATTAAATTAAGTAAAAGGAAGCTATTTTGAACATTTACTTTAGTTTACAATTATTAGTCTAGTCGCCTATAACAAAATTTCGCAATAAAAACTCTATTTAAACAACATAATTTATAATATTTACAATTATTTCGAAAACGGCTGGATATAACTTATATGCTTGTATTACAAAAAAAAATTGTCTATAAATTCTACGTCAAATAGCCAAATAATATACAGGGTGATCCATTTGAAAAACTTGAGAAAAATTATTTTAAAATGTGGGGTGTTTGAAAGCTTATTATGAACACCCTGTATAAAATAAATAAACGCAATTACATTCAAAGTATCTCTAGACCTCTTGTCATAAATTTCACTCAGAGGTTAAAAAAATAGTTCTGGATTGTTTTTTTTTTGATTTTTTTATTCAGGACTGCAAAACTTTTTTTTTAGTTTCTAATTTATTTCTCTGAAACTACAAACACCAAATTAAATAAAATTTGAGACACTTATAAACGATAGTAATACGAACCTAAATATGCAATAAAATACTGGGTGTCCCATTTAAAAAAATATAACTTTATGCTGTCATACTTTTTTGGGCCACCCTGTATAATGTAAAATATTTTTAAAACATGCCGCTTTTAATCCAATATCTCAAGCTGTTTCAGTATTGTTGATAAGTTCTTCGATAACTATTTAATCTTCCGTCCACGCTTCGTTTGCGGACCCTGTATATACAAATATATCTGAATTATATTATTCAAAGCAAGTTTGTCTTTTTTCTTGAGAACTATTGAGCACAGAAACAAATCTGAGCAGTCACTGGATTCTATGTAAAAGACTACAGAAAGAACATTATATTTCTTCTAGATAAGTTACGGGGAGGGGGGGGGGGGGTATCCCAAAATGTAAAATTCTCAAAAACATTCCATATATTAAAAACGGGACCGGCCTAGTAAAACCCTGAACTGGAAATTGTTTGTGATATTGAAACCTACAAATCCTCATTTTAAAATACATTGTAGAAAAATAATCATTAATTGTATTTTGTGACTTGTGTAGTAACAATATAGCCAAAAATATACTGGATATTTCATTTAAAACTCCAAAGGTGAGGTAATTTCCGGTTAAATCGGAAGTGACAAAATGTGGTCAGTCATGCCATAAAATGCAGAATAATATCATATACAATCCCACCAAATTTAATTTCTGTAAATTAAACACTTAAAAAGTTATAGCTGTGAGAGTTCCTTCTGAAACACCCGGTATAATATCAAAGAAACCTTGAAGGGATAGGTGGATATTGGATGTTGAAATAAAATAATAAGTAAAAATCTTGACCAATATAGGTATGTCGTGTTTAGGCTTATTAAAAAATAATTAGTGGTGTATAATTTTTATTATCATTGAAGTTAATAAATCTAATGTCGGTAAATATATTTGAGAAAAAGGACATTTTTCAAAGAATTATTTGAGGTATTGAGCTCAAAGAAACCATTTTTGTGCAGCATTTGTCAAAAAAATTGGAAAATTGGAGATAAGAGGTAAGTATTAATTATTAAGTATTATAAGTATTAAGTATTAATAAAAATTCTATTCTGAATCCGTTAAAATGATATTATTTAAAACTTTTTAGAGCATTTTTAAGATGGGTTCAATTTTTGTTATATAAAAATAACTATACAATCAGGTGTTGGTACAAGTTTATGAAACTATTATGGAATATTCAAAATGCACATACACGTTAATAATAAGTTGCTATTCCTTTAATAATGAAGCAAATTTAACAATTTTTTTAACTGATAGAAAATAGATTCGTGAGTAGTTTACATCCTGATAGGTCTAATTATACGAGATAATGCATGAAATCTAGATGCATTTATGTATCCTATAACAGGCTAGCGCATAAAATTTATGTAAATTTTCCAAAATTAAAATTTGACATATCTTTTATAAAAATTGAATTTAATTAATTTTTTAATATAAACCAATTAGAGATATATCGGGGCTGGACACTGGTTAAAAAGTGTCGCCATGAAACTCGAGGTAACAAAAAAATTACCATTTCTTCTATTTAGAAGTACAGTCATTGGGAACTCCAGGACGAGAGTTAGCAGGTTTGATCCTGCGGCTGAGAAACCGATTCGCACTCGGTGGATTTTAGTGGAATAAGTCATGGCGTTGTTGTCCGGCGCCATGCCAAAAATAGGGAAGAACGAAAAGTGTATCATCCCACATCACTTTTTTTTTATGTTCAAACACAAACACTATAGGAAAATCCTTTAAGGCCCTCTGGAAGTGGTGCGTGTGCGAATAAAGCCATTCACGTTGGTTTTGAATAATTGGAGGTTATACTCGTTGGGAAACACGACCTCGTGAAGGTCGTTCTATAAGGATGACGTCCTCCAGATGAAAGAATTCTTAAATAATGAAGTTCGAAGAGTACAAAGCTTAACCACATATGGATGGGCGACAGTGGTTCGTCGTGTATTTCCGCTATTCACCGCTCTGTAAAAGAGAGTCAACTCACCAACCTGTCTTCGATGTTCCAGGCTGTCGAGGCTCTTTGTCAGCTCGTGGTCTCCGATCAGATGAATGGCTCTCCTTTCGATGGAATCCAGTCGCCGAAGAGTATGTTTGGGTGCAGAGCTCCAGACATGAGAGCAGTATACTTTGTATAGTGTCAAAAGTTGTTGAGGTATGTAGAACTTTTTGGCCCAAAAGAGTACACAAAATTTCTGGGAAGCTACCTTGGCGATTACCACAACATGGTTATGCCAAGACATATTTCTTGCCAGATTGATGCCCAGCAAATTAATTGGATCGTGGTTAAGCTGTATGCCCCATGGGAATGGCCCTGGCAGCGAACGAAGTGATTAACATTGAGACACGCACCACTCCCAGAGTGCCCTAAAGGATTTTTCCTATAGTGCTTGTGTTTTATCATAAACAAAAAAAAAATCTAAATAGCTACATTATATTTACATAATAATTGATTATTTGTTTTTAATGTTAAGTAAATGAATGAATAGATAATGGCGTAGCACTCTGTATTATAGTATTATATATTATATATTCACATACATCAGTGCCGACACAGTACCGTGGCCGGCACGTGATTTTCCCGGTAAAATTATTATTGCAGGAACTTGTAGGTACATATTCATACCTGTGCGACGCGCGACAGTGTTTGCACTATTACAGTGGCTAGTCGGATAGGTATGGATAGGCGGCTACAAATTCCTATAAGAATAATTTCTGTATAGCCGGTGAAATCATGGTCACGGCTCTATGTCGTCACTGATATGTGTGAATCCACCTTAAATTGTATATGCATTTTCGAATATTCGATAATTAATTGGGGTAGTGTATAATTGGAACTCCTCCATGAGCTACTAACTAGCATAACTTGAGCAACGAATTTGGAAAATAATATAATATCAAGTCAATAAATGGTAAAATATATTGTTTTTTCTAGAACCTGAATATTTTTCAATATGTTCCAAGATTCGAATCGTGGCTTCAGTCCCATCAATAACAAATAAAAATGTCCGCCACATTTTTCTGCAGATACAGCATTTCAAGCCCTCGGAACACAGATAAACTTCGGTATAGGGATTTTCGTTAAATCCCTATAGAATCGGTTATACACGCTTAGTCGCATAACAGGGGATCGCCCGCTATATTTTACGGTGGAATGCACGTTAATTTTCGGTGATGTCAAAACAATTCGATTTTTAGTTTATCATCAGACATTATTGAGGATAATGGGTTCTTGAATAATTTTTATACAGATAGTTCGATATATCCACTTTTTGTATTAAAACTGTAATTTTACTTAATTTGCGGAATAATTACTACTGGGTGACATCTTAATTTTCTATTTTTTTTTAGTTACCCTGTATCAACAACTAGCCTGAATGGATCAAAAAATATAATAATTGTAAAAATTTAAATATATAAGATAATTTTTTTAACTCACTCTGTGCATATTGAACCGAAAGTATAACCGGTATCAAACAAGATTGATGCCCAAACTACATGTAAAATTTCATCTTCCATCATTTCCCGTCAGGTAGTTTCGAGATAGACCAACGGCAATGGAAAAAGGCTTCTTAGGGATCTGATAAGCGTTTTAAAAGTTTTTCTCGCGATTACATTATTTGCAAAAATAGGGAATAGTGAAAGATCCCTCATTCCTACCCAATTCATACTGGTAACCGGGCCGGATGAGATGGGATATCTCGTGGGGTACGAGAAAGGATACGCACTCCCCAATCGGTAGGTTATACCACAATACAAGAAACCGAGGGTTGATTGCCCCAATAGCAATGGAAAAAGGCTTTTTAAGGATTTGATAAGAGTTCTTTTTCGCGATTACATTATTTTCCGTGTTGCGAGGAAAGTAAAACTATAGAAAATATTACTGGAAGTATAAACTCTATAGAATATATTTAATTTCTAAAGGCCGATTCGTACTGTTGAGTCGTACTTGTTCATCCTGCAATTCTGAATCATGGTTGCATCATCTGGTATTATGATTTTTAACGCATATGCATCAAAAGTCCTGAGATATCCACATTTATGATTTTTTTTTAATTTGAACTTTGATTTTTGGTAATATAAAATCGGTTGATTTTGATACAGTTATATAAGTGCAGTGGCGGAGCCTTTGCTCCAGATAAATCGTCCTCTGTTTACACCCATATTCAAATTAGCAATCTCCAAAAACAGAAGGAAAACTGATGGATTTCTTGTTTATTCTGGTATCAAATGAGTGACGTTTGAGGGTGAAGAACGCTGAACTTTCACTCACGTTAACATGCGAGGTGCAGATCGGCCTTAAGAATCAATTGGGAAGTCCTTTAAAACACTCAATGTACCTACTAGGCAATTTGGCTTCGTCTGTAAATTTGCCGGGCATCAATCTGGGAAGAAACATATCTAGCATAACTATAGTTAGAACTATTGCATTAGTATAATACAGGTAACTATTTATAAATGACTGGCTGAATAGCTGAACAGCTCAAACCAAAAAAAAAATGTAGAAGTCTACGATTTGATAAAACAATCAAGTCTAAAATACACAACGTGAATTTTAATAAAATGTGTTTACGTATTTCTTCAAACCAGACCTTAAATAAATTGGTACAAATATTTCAAAGCAACTTTTCCGAATACCAGATTGTTTTAAGCAGTTTGTATTTAAAAATGTGTGTTATGTAGTTGTCAACAACTCGATTACCTACATATACAATTTTTTTAGTTTTTAGCGTTGCTTGCACAGAAGGTTCTCATTCAGGTCCATGATCTTTGTATGCACGCACATATTTTAAAAACTTTTATGTAAATCTAAAAACCCTTAATCCCTTTATTCCTCCGACTTGAGATAAGTTTTAAAAAATCTATTAGGAAAGAAGAACATAAAATAAATTATACATACAAAAAAAACACATGTTATATACAGGTGTATGCATTAATAAACCCCACTAAACCAAAGATCGTACAAAGGCATTTTATTTCAAATGTCAAGGCGACCGTAAAATGTTTTCTGAAATTTGATGGTGGAACACAATGTGTAAGCCTTTTTATCTTTTAGATACAAAGTTTTTTTCGGTTGTCTTCCTTTTATACTTTATCGTATTATTCGAGAAGTTAAGCTTTTTAAGGGCTTTTCTACATGAATACACAGGTTTTTGGGTTAAGTGACATTAAATTTCTTCTATCGGTTAAAATGTCTAACATCGATGCCAGTGGCGTATGAGTAGGTACTAAATATAAACCCTGTGGAAAGACAACATTTTTAGGATAGAAAATAATTTTTGCTTAAACTTTTTCTTTAAATTTTCAATCTATGGGTGATTAAAGCATATCTCAAAACAGAATTAAAATATTTTCCCAAAACTTCGGCGAGGCAAAAGGGGTCAGGGGGGGGGGGGGTTATTCGTTTCCTTGTTTTAACATTTACACCCTCGCTCTATTTTGTGTGGTTTTTGCCATTTTAAATAAATTGTTTATGAAATTCGAGTCTATTAAAATTTACCAGTAAATAAAATCATTTATTCCGGAATTATAATTCGCTTCCAAGGAAATGCATTAGTTTTACTTAAAATAGTTGAGAATCTTGACGTTTGAATATATATCACAGTTTATTGCTGAATTCGTAAGAATTTTTAAGACCCAATCAAAAATTATTTTGCAGAGATAAGTTAACGACCCTACATAAAATGGAAAGCCTTTAGAAAATACAGTTTTGTATTTAACAAACCAGAACAAACCCGAACAAATATAAAACAACATTAACAACATTGTGAAGCTTCGCTAGGTACAAGATGAACAAAAAATATAAGCTCCGTTTGTACGTAGTAGATAAAATTTTTTTAAAAAGATTTCGGCCATCTCTCCCGCTGATCCGGGTGACATGCCACATTAAATGAGGAACTTGCGTACAAAACCGGATATATCCACTTTTTTCCTAAAATCACTTTTCCGAGGTTTCCGAATGAATTTCGTGGGATCTATCGACTGATCTATTTATTTGCGAGCAAAACCTGATATAACTCATTAAAATGGTTAGGAAAAGTTGGCTCTTGGGAACAAAACCGGTTATAACCTAATTTTTGTAGCAAACGCGTATATAACCACTTTATTGAATATCTACACTTTTCCCGCGTTTATTTTTCGTTTCTTAGAGACTTTGTGACTGTAACCAAGTGTTTATATCTTCCACACATTATCTTACGTACGTAACACTTAACACATTATGGACACACACATATTCTAATGAAAAATCCAGTGGTGACAACCAAACAAGAATATGTTGACCTTTATTCAGAAGTGGGATCTGTAAAATCGCTTGGTTTGGATTAGCAGATGTATAACATAAAAGAACTTCTAAAGTTATTTAAAAAGGTTAAAGGAATTTCCATTTGCAAAAGAATTGAATTGCAAAAATATATAAACAAAAAAAATGAAGTTACTGTTAAAATAAGAACTCTTCAATACTATCGATTTAAATAATAAATAAATTAAACGCTTATTTATTTTTTAAAATGATTCTTATTTGGGTGCAAAACGGATATATCCATTTTTTTTTCGTAATTACACAGAGAATTTCACTTTTTTTACGAAAAAATATACATTACTCTGATTAGTACAAAAAATAAAATAAAACCTCTTTTTCAAAAAAATTCAATATTTTCAAATTTTTATATTGGCTAATTTTTAACGTTTCCTGAACATTTTACAAAACTGGATATAAAAATCAAAAAATCATCATATATCCTAAAAAAAAAAAAACCCGGTTTTGCTCGCGAGCTCCTCAAATATAATCATTCAAAAGTTAGATTGACGTTTTTGAACTATTTTCGCTTGTTCTACCGTTTATCCTCTCTTCCACAACAATTTACATTTTCCTGAGTATATAAAACAAATTGTACATTGAAAATTCAGATTTTAAAGCAAATCGGGTGAGATGGTAAAATTTGTCAGCCATTTTAAATTCGCCATATTGATCGTTTCTCATAAATTCTACACTCACTCAGGATAAATATAACTCGTCCTGGGGCATCTATTCTTTCATAGATACCCTATCCGCTGGTTTGATAGCACACTGATTGAAGAATATAAACATTTTCAGTTAACGTATCTACAAGAAGCTATCTTCATCCTAATTAGTCAAATATTCAATTGTATATTAAATAGGTTATCAGATACATCGCGAAGACGTCATATGATATAGTTTTTTAGATTACATTTCATATATTTTGTTGATTATTTCGGTTGCAATTATGATTAACTTATATCCCTATAATTTTATTGAAATCTATTATTATTATTATTTATTGTGAGATGCAGGACCCTATATACTATCTTCCAACTTGTATAAAAATAACCCAATATTTTGTTCACCTTTTTTTCTTTAGTGTGAAGAAAACGGTTAAAATAGGGCATATTTTGGCGCGGTCGAATCCTTTTAAATATTACGATATATGGTATGGTACATTCTTACTAAAAAAACTAAAAAAATACCTTTCACACAAAAATACTTGGTAATTTACATTGTCCATAACAGATTTCTTATCACTTTGGTATAAATCAGCAAGTGTAAGAAGCAGCATTCCCCTGGTACTTATCCGATACAATATCGTGAAATCTGCGTTCTGTAGTAGGAGTGCGTTACATCTTAATCTTGCTGTGAAAGGTATGCATACATGAACAATATACAGGGTGTTCTTGCCTCCTTCGATAAATATACAGCAGGTGCATACAAAACATTAAAGAATTTCTTTGTTTGTCAGGTGGTAATCCTATAGACTATAGTGTAGGTATAGTGCAAGTGCAAGAATCTTACATCAAGGAGGATGCAACTTTGGTTCCCAATCTTTAAAGAAGAAACAATTCGCATTCTTAGGTGGATTGTAAATAATTTTCCAGAAAAAAAAATTGGGGAGCGCTGAAGATTCGTATAATTTTTCTTCTTTTCAGTCAATTAGACAAAAACATTACGTCTCCTACCAGCGTTCGGTCCATACTTTTTATAATGCCCTTATTGGAACGGCCATCTTTCATACCTGCTTTCACGTTTGACACTACCGGCCTAACAACTGTCATATTTGTCGTTATTGTTAAATAAATTGTTGTTTTTCTGTGTTTGTGTGTTAAATTTAAGCATTGTTTGTTCGAAAAATAGTAATTCTTAGCTCAATGAGATAAGACTTGTGCCGTCTGCTGGATAAAAATATACTTTTGAGTCACGTCTATCGTATTTCCTAACAAAGACATATCAAACCGGTTACCTGTTTGAAACAAAAACAGACAGAAGATAAAAAGAGTTGGGGATTCTACAGATGGAAACCCCGTCAATTTTTTGTTGTGTTTATTTTCGTAATAAGAGGCATCACATTGACGTGTACAAAGCATAATATAGAAATACCGGGTCCATATTTGTTCAAGTCGGTGCTAAGGATATATAAATATATATGAAAAATGATTTCCTAACCACCTGAAGATACCTTATATAATAAGTATAAATAAATAATACTAAGCAGATATTCTCGAGCTAAATACTTATTCAGATTGAACGGTACTACCATGAAAAAGAAGCAAAGAAATGATTGTCAATTGGTATAAGGTGAACTTCCCTAACAACCTTTAGTTGAACTATACGAAAGATTTCTTCTCGATTTAATAAACATACCACTTATTTCATAAATTTCGTTTATTAACGCCCTAGAGTTAAGCCACACATTTTGCATGCGGTAAGGTATTGGTTACCTACCGCATTCTTATCTCACTACTTTTCAAGCAGTGTGGTTAAGTCAACTAGACCAGCCAAAATATTTCAATAATTGTTAATAGTTAAAATAATTTATGGTAACTAATTATAAGTACGTGGTGAGTGGCCTATTACAAGATCTCGCGAACTAAAATATACCGGTAATTTTTGAGGTGGCCGAATATTGGATCCCCTGGACATTTTATAGAAAAACTGCATTCTAACTTGGTAAAACAATGTTCCAAGTTTGAATACATTTTGGTGAGCCCATTCCTAAACTATTCGATTAAACGTGGTTGCAAAACCACGAAACTTTATTAGTTCAGATAATTCAGCAACAAATTAAATTTTGACATTGACGAAACGAAAATTGTGACAATATTTTCTTTATTCGTTATGTTACGTCAATTTTTGAAAATAGCGTCATAAAAATTACTTGATCGTGTCGATCTTTTTAAGGAAGATATTTTGACGTGTGTATCACTTCCGGCTATACCGGAAGCTTCGACAGTATTATTTTAAATATAATATCCTGTATATTTTGGCATTTCTCTGTTCTAGGTAAAAATTCCCAAGTACCTTTGTTAACAATTTCCTATACCCATATCCAACCATTTCTGAGATAAAATTCATTACAGGACCTTCTTATAAGAAACTATATCATAGGTAATTTGACCTTAACTTGTACATTATTTTTTTTTATGATCAAACACAAGCACTATAGGAAAAAACCTTTAAAGGCACTCTGGGAGTGGTGCGTGTGCGAATAAAGCGATTCGCATTGGTTTTGAAATATTGGAGGTTATATTCGTTCAGAAAAACGATCTCGGAAAGGTCGTTCCATAAGGACAAAGTCCTCCAGATGAAAGAATTCGTAAATAATGAAGTTCGAGGAGTACTAAGCTTAACAACATACGGATAGGCGGCAGTAGTTCGTCGTGTATTTCTGCTATTCGTCGCTATGGACGGAATTAAAAGGGCAAGTTTAGCCGAGCACTTTCCGTGGAAATATCTTTAAACGAGAGTTAAATCCACAACCTGTCCTCGGGTTTGTTCGGGTTTGTTCTAGGCTGTCGACGCTCTTCGTCAGCTTGTGGTGTCCATCGGACGAATGCCCTCCTCTCGATGAATCCGGTAGCCGAAGAGTATGTTCGAGTGCAGAGCTCCAGGCATGAGAGAGCAGTACTCTAGCGATGGTCAAGTCTGGGCTTTGTGTAGTATCTAAAGTTGTTGAGGTGTGTACAACTTTTTGGTTCTGAAAAGTACACCGAGTTTCTGAGGAACTATCTTGGCGATTGCCACAACGTGATTATGTCATGACATATTTCCTCCCAGATTGACGCCCAGCAAATTATTAGATAAATCCAGCGGGATTGCGGGTCCTGCCAGGACTATATCCGGTTCTGTAATGTTAACCTTTTTAGACAAAACTGCTGCCTGGGGTTTCTTAGCATTAAATTCGACTTGAATGCTGTCACCCCAAGCCAAAATTTCTTCCAGGTAGAGAAAGATGAGATAAGTGTGCTATAGTCAGCAATGCCCAATATCGGATTTTTAATTTTCACTAGTTGGTCGTTAATGTTGAGTAAGAGAATAATATTAAATAAATGAAGTAGATAGTATGTATAAATCATTGAGTAGCACTCTGTATTATAGACTTTATTTGTTGAAATGATTTTTGTTTCTAATTTAGTAAAAGACAAAAATCCATGTCCCAATGTCTAACCCAGATATATACTCGTATCTAATTGGTTTAGTTTAAAATTGAATCAAATTCAATTCAAATTTAAATTTTAGGAAATTTATATGCATGCAGATTTTATGCACTATCCTGCATAATTAGATATATCAGGACGTAAACTACTCTGCCCTAACCTCTAGAATATATTTTGTTGAAATAATAATTATTAAAATTGGTTATAATTAATTGGCGTAGTGTATTTAAATGTAACATGTAACTAATCGCTATTAATATTTTTAACCGCCTAGCTGGTTCTTAATTTTGCGTATTATATAATTATAATTTACCTATATTTTTACCTTTCTAAACGTGTGTTACAGTTAATCGCCTGATAGATCTCGGAAACTAATAAACACATTTTATTAAAACTTTAGAAGGTAAAAATTAGTTGATTAAATTTTTTGTTCGAAAACTAACGAAAATTACAAGTTTGCTTTTTCTGACTCTATCATAACGAGACTGTCTACAATAGTCGTCCACTAGTACAAGGTGTCAATTTTTCGGCCCTCATTAGTGAAGATAGAAAGATGCGGTTTTTGCAACACTTTGCTACTTTTTTGTGAAATATAAGATGCCGTAAGTAGAATTTTTCTAGGCCTCATCGTTTTTGATATTTGACGGCCTCCATATTTCTATTATCCTGTAACTTCTTAATAAGGAATAAAATGTTCTCTTTGTAGTTACGGTGTGTGTGTAGTTAGGACGAATGCCCTCCTCTCGATGAATCCGGTAGCCGAAGAGTATGTTCGAGTGCAAAGCTCCAGGCATGAGAGAGCAGTACTCTAGTGATGGTCAAGTCTGGGCTTTGTGTAGTATCTAAAGTTGTTGAGGTGTGTACAACTTTTTGGTTCTGAAAAGTACACCGAGTTTCTGAGGAACTATCTTGGCGATTGCCACAACGTGATTATGTCATGACATATTTCCTCCCAGATTGACGCCCAGCAAATTATTAGATAAATCCAGCGGGATTGCGGGTCCTGCCAGGACTATATCCGGTTCTGTAATGTTAACCTTTTTAGACAAAACTGCTGCCTGGGGTTTCTTAGCATTAAATTCGACTTGAATGCTGTCACCCCAAGCCAAAATTTCTTCCAGGTCTTTGTTAAGGCGTGATATTTGATGCTGACTGCGAATATGTGCGTCGGCAGTAGATATTTGTGCATTCAAAGAGAAAGATGAGACAATTATACTATCGTCAGCAAAGCTAAATATCGGATTTTTAGTTTTCACTAGAAGGTCGTTAATGTAAAGTAAGAAGGAGTCAATAGGGACCCTTGAGGAACACCGGCATTGATGGTGAAGGTGTCTGAGAGAAATCCGCGTAGACAACCATGCAGAGAATCGACTGGGCAGGGTTGTCTAAGCTAGAAGATCTCCAGTTGATCTTGACTTTCGAATAAAAATTCTGATAATATTTTAGCCTCCCAGGTACTTTAGAAGTTGTTTTGACTAATATCCTTCTCCATTACTTTTAATATAACCGAAAGCAATATACCTGGTCGATAGGTTCTCACACCTATACTTGAATTTTTACATATAATCGAAAAATGGCAAACCGTATAGGCATTCCATTTAAAATAACAATGTTAAATCTAACTTCCTGTATACCCGGAAGTGATCGATATGTCAAAATATGTTCATTAATATGATCAGCATTTTTTTATAGAGCATACAAATATTTCAAAGAAATACTATTCGAGGTAAAAATAGTTCTTATGAATAAACAATCTACTTCGTTGAAGAGCTGAAACAACGCCTGAAGAGTATTAATTTAATTAACAAATCAGGAAAATTAGAAACACATTAATTGTGTGAAAGTGACTTTGTTGTGAAACTGACTTTACCTCCTAGTTTGAAATCAACCACTTTCAACACTCATTATGTAATATACTATATTATATTTTTTCACGATTTTGGTATACTGTCATACATTAGAGGGTTTTAATTTTTTAACTAACAATTGCAAAACTCTACAAATGAATAACACTCTGTAGTACCTATGTACATGTTGCAACATAAGAATGGCACGTTAACCGATGTTAGCGGCTCCGCTTGTACGAGATTTACGCGAATTTCTACAAAGTTTTGAATTCCTCCCAGTTAGTAAGAATTTCCAAGCAGTTTTCTTATTTGTGATCAAAATTCTACGAATATTTTTCCTCGCTTGTAACGACACGATATTAACTACGCCAATTAATTATCCAATATTCAAAAATCAACCAATTCTAATATAATTATATTTTTTAGATGATAGGAAATAGATTCTAGAGTTTGGGCAGAGCTAATTGTACAGGGTAGCGCATAAAATCAATATAAATTTTTAAAAATTTAAATTTGACATATCTTCATTAAAAATTTAATTTAATTTATGTCTTGAACTAAACCAATTTGGAATATATCTAGGGTAGACACTGGTCCAGGTCCAAGAGAAGCGCCATGCCACTCGAGGTAGCCAAAAGTATCGTTTCTTTTAAACACGGTATATTTTCAAAAAATATCAATCAAAGGGACATTTTATGATTTTTGGATGTTGCTAAATAAAAATTATTTCAACAAATAAAGTCTATAATACAGAGTTCCACGCAATTATCTATTAATTTAGTTGCTTAACAAAATAAACACATACTGTGACTTATACATATGCAAACACATACATGTGACTTATATACAGTGTGGCCGTTTAAGTGTGCAACATATGGGAAAGTTTTTTATTACCGATTTCTCAGAAAATTTTATTCTTGATAAAAGTTGGTGCATGTTCGATAATCGTATTTGGTGCACTTGGAATGGTTGCAAGTTAAATGACGTACAGGGTACGACAAAAAATATAAAACTTGTACAAGAATAAAGTACCCCTATTTCAGAAAATTCAGCGAAATGTTATTAAGAAAAGGTGTTTAGAATTAAAGTTATGCATAGGTTTGAAAACGTGGCCTCATAAAATAAAGAACAAAAATTTTTTAAAAATATTAATTATTTCCCAAAATAATTTTTTTTTTTATTATCACCCTAAAAACCTTGATAAATTAAACAAAATCAAATCAATTTCACACATCTTTGTTCAAATTCAAGCATATTTGTAAAATTAACTTAGCTTTTTAATTTATTAAGGAATCACAAACTTCATGTTTGTTGCAAGGACATTAAACACAACTTTAAAATACCGTAAAAATTATTTTTAACAAGATAAAACATTAGTAATGATAATTTTCAAATTAAAAACTCCCATATAAAGTGCAAAATTTTAAATGTTTATTAGAAAATTGTACAAAATAATCGACAAACATGAAATTCTACTAAAATAGTCGCAGATACCTATGGAAAAAAACAAATAAGGGTTAAAAAGTAAACATTATGACAGTTTGGTGGCATTATTCATTCTTAAATAATTATTGTTATTAGCTGATCTCAAATGCCTCCTCCAGTACAGTTAACGTTAGCCGAAAAGGCAGAATTAGTGCTAATATGTGGAGATAACTATAAAACAGTGCGTGAAGCAGGAGTTATACTCAATGAACGACATCCAGATAAACAAGTCCATTATTCAACCATAAGCAGAATTTTAAATAATTTTAAACAGACAGGGTCTTTAGAGTATAAATATAAAAATAAACGTACCTAAACTGTATGTACTGAAGAAAATCAATTAGAAGTACTTCAAGCAGTTGTTGAAAACCCTAGAAGATCCACCCAAGAAGTGCATGCTTATACGTGAATCAACGTGATTTCCATAGACACATACTTTTTTGGAATGAATCCACGTTCACTACAAATGGCGTTGTTTCTTCCCAAAATTGTAGGTGGTGGTCGGACGAAAATCCAAATTTTGTCATTGACAACAAAAACCAGTATTACCAAAAAACAAACGTTTGGTGCCGTATTATTAACGACAAATTAATAGGGCCGTTCTTTTTTCGCCAAAACCTAACTGGTGCTACCTATTTACATTTTTTGGAAAACGGACTAACAGATTTTTTGGATAATATGAGTATACAAGAACGACGTAAATTATGGTTTGTACATGATGGTTGTCCGGTTCATTCTGCTAGAATTGTTTCTGAATGGTTAAATGGAGAATTTGGTGATGAATGGTTAGGACGAAATAGCGATCCACGGTGGCCTCCTCGTTCGCCAGATCTCACTCCACTTTTTTTTTATGGGGATATTTAAAGCAAAAAGTGTACAAGGATCGACCCTTTAATAATGTTGGGGAGCTTGAAATTTCGATGCGATTTCATTGCAGAAATATTCCAGCAAGTGTTTTGCGATCCACGCTTAGTGAATTTTATGATCGGACAATTAAATGCATTGAACGTGAAGGTGGACATACGGAGACGCGTTGATAATTTGTTAATAATGCCACACAACGCCATTTTTTTAGTAGAATTTCATGTTTGTCGATTATTTTGGACAATTTTCTAAAATAATTTTTACGGTATTTTAAAGTTGTGTTTAATGTCCTTGCAACAAACATGAAGTTTGTGATTCCTTAATAAATTAAAAAGCTAAGTTAATTTTACAAATATGCTTGAATTTGAACAAAGGTGTGTGAAATTGATTTGATTTTGTTTAATTTATCAAGGTTTTTAGGGTGATAATAAAAAAAAATTTTTTTTTGGGAAATAATTAATATTTTTGAAAATTTTTTGTTTTTATTTTATGAGGCCACGTTTTCAAAATCTATGCATAACTTTTAATTCTAAACACCTTTTCTTAATAACATTTCGCTGAATTTTCTGAAATAGGGGTACTTTATTCTTGTACAAGTTTTATATTTTTTGTCGTACTCTGTACGTCATTTGACTTGCAACCATTAAAATTGCACCAAATACGATTATCGAACATGCACCAACTTTTATCAAGAATAAAATTTTCTGAGAAATCGGTAATAAAAAACTTTCCCATATGTTGCACACTTAAACGGCCACACTGTATATATTTAATGATTTTGTATTTATAATTTTTTTTCTTTTATAATCAAACTCAAGCACTATAGGAAAAATCCTTTAGGGTACTCTGGGAGTAGTGCGTGTGCGAATAAAGCGATTCACGTTGGTTTTGAATCGTTGGAGGTTATATTCGTTGGGAAAAACCTCGGAAAGGTCATTCCATAAAGATGAAGTCCTCCAGATGAAAGAATTCTTAAATAATGCAGTTCGAGTTGTCTGGGTGGAATTAAGAGAGCAAAATCAGCCGAACACCTTTCTATGAAAATATCTGTGAAAGATAGTCAAATCCCCAACCTGTCTTCGAGGTAGGCTAGGTGGTAGGCTGTTGAGGCTAACCTCTAGAATATATTTTGTTGAAATAATAATTATTAAAATTGGTTATAATTAATTGGCGTAGTGTATTTAAATGTAACATGTAACTAATCGCTATTAATATTTTTAACCGCCTAGCTGGTTCTTAATTTTGCGTATTATATAATTATAATTTACCTATATTTTTACCTTTTTAAACGTGTGTTACAGTTAATCGCCTGATAGATCTGGGAAACTAATAAACACATTTTATTAAAACTTTAGAAGGTAAAAATTAGTTGATTAAATTTTTTGTTCGAAAACTAACGAAAATTACAAGTTTGCTTTTTCTGACTCTATCATAACGAGACTGTCTACAATAGTCGTCCACTAGTACAAGGTGTCCATTTTTCGGCCCTCATTAGTGAAGATAGAAAGATGCGGTTTTTGCAACACTTTGCTACTTTTTTGTGAAATAAAAGATGCCGTAAGTAGAATTTTTCTAGGCCTCATCGTTTTTGATATTTGACAGCCTCCATATTTCTATTATCCTGTAACTTCTTAATAAGGAATAAAATGTTCTCTTTGTAGTTATTTAGGCAGAATCTAGTGACGTATTCAGATATTTTCTACGTTCAATAGTTTTCAAGGAAAGAGACAAACTTTCTTTTTTTTAAACGGATCATCCTATATATTATTTAATAATGTAATTCAGTTTTCCAAGCTTCTCAAAAATGTATCATACTTTATTTCTAAAGCATTTACATTTTTTAACAAATATACAATTTTTTTGAGCAGGCAATGATATTTACAAAAAAACAGTTACAACTGCAATTAAACATAAGAATCTGTGCATGGTTATCTAGCTTTCTTAAGGCCGCTCATTCACCAACTCAATCGAACATCATGGCGAGTCTATGGTTATTGCATTGATATTTCTAAATCCGTTGATCATGTTTGGCATGAGGGGCTTCTAAGTAAAATGCGATCTTATGGTATGTCCAGTCGATTCTGTGCATGGTTGTCTAGCTTTTTTAAGGACCGCTCTCTGCAAGTGGCGATTGACCGCTTTCTCTCAGACACCTTCATCATCCATGCCGGTGTTCCTCAAGGGTCCATATTATCTCATATCCTCTTCTTACTCTACATTAACGACCTTCTAGTGAAAACTAAAAATCTGCGCTTTGCTGACGATATCACACTTGTGTCATCTTTGTCTTTGAATGCACAAAAATCGACTGCCGATGCACATCTTCGCAAACAGCATAAAGTTTCACGGTTGAACAAAGACCTGGAAGAGATTTTGGCTTGGCTCGACAGTAACCAAGTCGAATTTAACTCTAAAAAAAACAGTTTTCTCTAAAAGGTTAACATTAGAGAACCGGATATAGTCACGGCAGGACACCCAATCTCACTGGCTCTATCTATTAATTTGCTGGGCGTCAATCTGGGAGTAAATATGTCTTGGCATATCCACGTTGTGACAATCGCCAAGATAGCTTCTCAGAAACTTGGTATACTTCCGGACCAAAAAGTTGTACACACCTCAACAACTTTTGACACTATACAAAGCCCAGATTCGACCATCACGGGAGTACTGCTCTCATATCTGGAGCTCTTCACCCAAGCATACTCTTCGGCTACGGGATTCCATCGAAGGGAGAGCCATTCGTCTGATAGGAAGACAGGTTGGTAATTTGACTCTTACAGTTTTTCTCATGGAAAGTGCTCGGTTGACCTTGTCCTCTTAATTCAGCCCAGAGGGACAAATTGCAGAAATACATGACGAACCATTGCCGCCCATCCATATGTGGTTAAGCTTAGTATTCCTCGAACTTCATTATTTAAGAATTCTTTCATATGGAGGACTTCATTCTTAAGGTCGTTTTTCTCAACGAATATAACCTCCAACGATTTAAAACCAACGTGAATCGCTTTATTCGGGTTTGTTTGCACGCACCACTTCCAGAGTAGCCTAAAGGTTTTTCCTATAGTTCTTGTGTTTGATTATAAAAAGAAAATTTGCAATTTCGTATAATAAACTAGCATGCCATATTTTAGGTTACATTGGCTGTAATACTTAGGATAAACAGTTTTTTTAAAAATTAATTAAAAATCATGAAACAACTTAGAGATCATAAATATTCTGACAGAGACACAATAATTATGACATGTTCTTGTTCAAAACTGAATTGCACTATTAAAAAATATATCCATTTAAAAAAAAGGAAGTTTGTTTTCTCTCGAAATCTATTGAACGTATAAATCTGATTACGTCACTGAATTCTGCGTAAAAAACTACAAAGAGAATATTTTATTTTTAATAAATTATAAGGTAACCGAAATATGAATATATCAAAAACGAGGAGCCTAAAAAATTTTTAATTGCGACATCTTTTATTTTACAAAGAAGTAGCTCAGTGTCGCGAAAACCGCATCCTTCTATCTTCGCTATTAACGGAGATACCCCGTAGAACCACCGAAAAATGGACACCCTGTACTGTGGCCGGACAGCAACGCCATGACTTATAACGACCGTTCCCTTATATAGTCCACTCTTCTAAACTAAAACCGTTGTCACGGTATAAGATACCGATATATATAGATTATGCATTCTGTACGGACGTATTGTATCGTATCGTCGTTAAAACAAAAGTTTGTTAAAACCTACCCTAATCGCGTGATAATTAAAAAATTTTAAATTGTAATTTTTAATTCGAATTGCAAAATAACTCTCACGATAAAAGATTTGTTCGAACGGCGATGTTAAAAGTTTTAGACAGTCGAAATTGTGAGACGAGCAATGTAAAATCTCCATTAAAATTCACCAGAATTAACCAAATCCAATTAAAAATTGAGTGCTTTTTCGTTTCCAGTTTCGCGATCCCCCGGGAAGTTTCGCCATTTTAATATTTCGTAATTAAGCTAGTTTTAGCAGTTTTACTGATTTTAATTTTTAAAATTTATCGGGAAAATTTAAATCCGTTGGCGGGGGACATGGATTTCTCATTTAGATCTGGTTTTTAAATTATATTGTTTGAGTAAGTTTGTTTTATTTCATTTTTGTTTTGTAAAGGAGTTTTAAAATGAGAACTATTTTTGTTGGTAATTTTTCTTCGTCTCGATTTTTTTGTTATGAAGGAGTGACACTGTAATGAACGTAATTAGAACTTACCATCACTGAGGTTTATGGGTTTTAGGTTATTATTTAAAAAAACATTATTGTGTTGGTTCCCGTTTTAGTATAATGATTGGAGGTCGGTAGGTAGTCAATTCAACTGGCTTCATTTATTAATTTGCTGGGCGTCAATCTGGAGTACTGCTCTCATGTCTGGAACTCTGCACCCAAATATACTCTTCGACTGCTGGATTACATCGAAAGGAGAGCCATTCGTCTGATCGGAGACCACGAACTGACGAAGAACCTCGACAGCCTAGAACATCGAAGACAGGTTGGGGATTTGACTCTCTTTTACAGATATTTTCATGGAAAGTGCTCGGCTGACCCGCCCAGAGCGGTGAATAGCAGAAATACACGACGAACCACTGCCGCCCATCCATATGTGGTTAAGCTTAGTACTCCTCGAACTTCATTATTTAAGAATTCTTTCATTTGGAGGCCGTCATTCTTATGGAACGACCTTCCCGAGGTCGTGTTTCCCAATGAGTGTAACATCCAGCGATTCAAAACCAACGTGAATCGCTTTATTTGCACACGCCACTCCCATAGTGCCTTAAAGGTTTTTTCCTATAGTGCTTGTGAGATTGATCATAAAAAAAAATTATATTTTTAGAACGTCATTACTTGGAAACCACTACTCAAAAAAATACCAAATTATGATGTTATTGGAAAGATATGTAAACGACCTTCATAATAAAGTGCCACTTGACCCCCTTCCTATTAACAATTGCTGGTCCAATTAAATATAAGAAATAAAAATTGAACGTTTATGGAACTTCCCCTAAATATTTCTCAAATTCTTCTCCATTATGCCTTATTATTTATTATTATAATATTTGTTTCAATTAAAGCAAAAGCCCATTTATTTCATCAGTCTCTAACAAATATCATTAGAATATCGTTTGGCATTAATTAATAAAATGAAATATACAATATTATTTTTAATACCCTGTATTTCGAGAACGAAGCGACATCCGAAAAACTTGTATACCTCATTTTCGTCTTAAAATAAGGTGAGGATTCACGTCTTTCATTTTTTCAGAGAGGTTAGGAAACAGTAAACACACTGTATACTTTATTTTTAGTCTTAACATTATGCCTGAAATTTACGTTTTTTTTTAAATATACAATTTTTTGAGCAGGCAATGATGGATGTTTAAAAAAACAATTACTAGTGCAATTAAATATAAGAAACAAAAATTGAATATGTATGGAACTTTCTCATTAATATTTCTCAAATTGTTCTCCATTATGCCTTATTATTTATTATTATAGTAAGATTTGTTTCAAGTAAAGCAAAAGCACATTTATTTCATCAGTCTCTAACAAATATCATTAGAACATCGTCTGGTATTAAATAATAAAATGAAAAATATAATATTTTTTTTAATATCCTGTATTTCGAAAACGAAGCGACATGCGAGAAACTTTTATACCACCTTTTCGTCTTAAAATAAGGTCAGGATTCATCCTCTTCATTTTTTCAGAGAGATTAGGAAATACCCTGTAATACTTTATTGTTAGTCTTAACATTATGACTGAAATTTACGTTTTTTTTTTAAATATACAATTTCTTGAGCAGGCAATGATGGATATTAAAAAAAAAACAATTACTAGTGCATAACAAGATACAAATAAGAAACAAAAATTGAACGTTTATTGAAGTTTCGCAAAATATTTCTCAAATTGTTCTCCATTATGCCTTATTATTTATTATTATAATAGGATTTGTTTCAATTAAACCAAAATCAAATTTATTTCATCAGTCTCGCGATTTTGCTTATGGTAGATTTTGGATTTTGAAAATTAATCTTGCTCAATTAAATTTGATCTTATCCTTGAAAAAATTATTTCTTCTTTCGAGATATCTACAAGTAAATTGAGAAATTTTATAAATTTCATACAATTACATACTACAAAAGGCTTATATTTAGTATTGAAATACACTTCTAATGCTCCATCTGCAATTTCATTATATTGTATACAGGGTGTTATGGAAATGACGTATTATATTTAAACCGGCAATTCCTGAGACGAATACAAATTGAAGAAAAATATCCTTAAATGGCGCTTTCAATTCATTTAGCGGTAAAAATGACCTGACGTCAAACCAGGAATACCTCTGTACCGCACTGCGGCACATCCGAATTCTCACCGGTGTTGTCAGAATTACACCTTACACACACTCTTTAAGTTTGAAATACCCAACTACGTAACTAGGTCAAATGTCAATGACCTTTTTACTTTTGATTGGCTGATTGAATTTTTAATGTAATTTTATTTAGGCCACACACATACCCTTACCTTGTCGGTCTTATTTAAAAATTAATGTCAACTTCTATAAAAACTTATACAGCGTTTTAGTAAAGAAACCGGCACATCACATAACCCTTAATCGGAAAACTTCACATGAACACTGGCCAAAACACACACAAAATTCACTTGGAGACATCGTTTTTTATTAACATTGGGTTGTCTCGCCTAGATTTGTATGAACTTTTGTTTTTAATTATAAAACACATTGTAAAATGTAAATAACATTTATTTGTTGAACAGTTGAACTAAAAATGACGCATTTAAAACACGAACTGTCAAAAACTAGAAATGATGTTTTCCGGTAGATTCCTGCGCATTCACCAAAAAAGGTTGAAATTAATAATTATAATATCTATTTATTGTTTTCCTTCACTGTTGTAGATACCAATAAAGATTAAAAAACTTGTTAATCGCTGCTCTGGTGCTTTATTTCATTCGAAAAGCTTAAAAAAGTTAAATCGATCGTTTCACAGCGGGATTTTAAAACAAAGGTTAGCCACATCTCTAGTATAAATCGACAGGATAGAAGTTGACATTTGCTTGACAACAAGCGGCTTCGCGCGAAAGAGTTTTTTCGGGATATTTAATCAACTGTACAGTGCGAATAAGTGGGAAAATGTTTAGTACATACAGAAAAATCAACTCGAAGGCATATCAGAAAATGTTCCTTTAGTAAGAGACTGGAAATCGCAAGGTCACCGGATCTTACATCATGCAATTTTTTTCTATGGGGTACGATGAATAAAGAAATAGTTGATAAAGTCGAAAATATGGATCAGTTGCGATATAAGATATTGGATGCAGCAGATAAAACAATTGCTGAACGTTTTAGTTTATAAAGTGCCAATTGTGTCCTATTTGTGTGTTTGTTAAAGAATGCATTAGTGTGTAACGATTTTGTGTGACAAGGGCCTATCTTAAAAAAACTAATTTGAAACATGTGTGTGTTTCTTTAAGTAATCTATGGTAATTTGTTCAGTGTTTCACTATTTGTTTTGTGTCTGTGACGATATACAGGGTCATGTTCTGAGATTGGAAGGAAAATCGCCGAAGGGGTTTTAGTGGGGTATAAGCTTTACCCACTAAAACCAAAAAAACTGAAGATTTATGTGCCCTGGATTACTTGCTAGTATACTGGCACCTGGATTCACTTCTATTTGGATACTAGGTAGCTAAATATTTATTTTTATAAGAATCTAAAGTTTTACACAAACAATTTGGCAACATTGCTCCAGAACATCTGTTTATTACACAGCTGCTCAGTGTAATGTGACTGTGCCGAGGAGTTGTGTGTGGGTTTATGGGTGAATTGCCCCACTTTTTAAACGTTCGATTTGAAAAAAAAAATATGTAGCGCTTCTCTAGGACACCCCAGGAGTCACCCATTTAAATATAATACGTCATTTCCATAACACCCTGTATAAACGAGCATGTCATATTTTAGTTTACGTTGGCTGCTTTTAGGACAAACTGATTTTTTATTATTAATTAGAAATTATAAAACAACTTAGAGATCCTGAATATGCAGACAGAAACAGAAGAATTTTTCATTATGAAAGAACTAACAGTGTTCTTTTGTTGTTTTTTTTTTTAAATATCCGTCATGGCTTAGTACTCTAAAAAATTGTAGATTTTTTAAAAACGTAAATTTCGGGCATAATATTAAGATTACAAATAAAGTCTTATATATTTCTGAGAAGAAATATAGGGTGACCCATTTAAAAAAAAGAAAATTTGTTTTTTTCTCGAAAACTGTTGAATGTACAAATCTGTGTACGTTACTGAATGGTACGTAAAAAACTACAAAGAGACTAATCTATTCCTTTTCGATAAGTTTTTTTTTTAAGTAAGATTTTCAGGGTAACACCTACCCTTCCTAGAAGGTTAAACCACGAATATTCTGAAAAAGCCTCCGCCCTTCAGAATAAAGTTGACGTATTTTTCTAATTTTTAATATTCATTAATGAATGAGAGCTATTAAGGGCAGAAAGTTTGAAAATTGACACATTGTATATATTCCAGTAAGGTTCCCGCTTCACTATATTTTGTTATCAACCATGACAATTGTTTGAGTCTTGTCAGATAATTCATTTAGTTTATAGAATTTTAACTAGAACTAAACTTAAAGACGATTCTATTTGAAAATACAGTGTGTCTTATGAAATCAAGCAGGCCGGGGCATTGTTTCTATTTTCTGCCCAGGAAAAGTGCCTCTTTTTCACAAAGTATCGGAAAATTTTAATAAGGAATGTAGATCGGAATTGAAAATCAGGTGTGCCTAATTTAATAACCATGAGACTACATTGGTTTTTTCATTTTATATAATATTTTCAATCATTAGAAATTTCTAATTTCTTCAATTTCCTCATCATTTGTCATATTAGCCTATGAACTGAAATTTGGTCATCAAATGTTAGGTATTTCAGAAATAATCTTTTTATTTAGGGGTTAAAAAAACGCAAAAAAGTTCTGATGGTTATTAAACTCGGTAGGCTTGCATGATTTTGAATTCTGAGCAACTTTTCTTAATGCAATTTTTCGATATTTCGTGAAGAAGAGGCACTTTACCTTTCAAGAAAATAAAAATAATGTTCCGGTCAAGGTCTGATATCAATATCTTCAAAAAAATCAAAATATGTTAAATTTTATTTTCTAATCAAGCAGGTCTAGATTCCAAATGTATATTCGTATATTTTGTATTTCTTGATTTTTTGGGCAATTTCCGTATTGATAGGAATTGAAAATTTTACTTTGTATTGATCTTAGAGAATCCTGGATATCTGGAAACCTCATAAAATGTTATAAACTCGTAAATAATCAAAAATTTACTTCCCAAACCATTATCAACGTTCATAATTCAATATTCAGCATCCGTCCTATGACACTTGTCATTGCAAACCACAAATGGGCTCTTCCGGTTTTAAAATGCCCCGGTTTCGGAAGTGCGGAGGACGTCGGTTCAAATCCCGCCTAAGCCGGAAACCTACTAATGGCAAGGGATAGAAAATGTCGCGAAAATACTTGTCTCTTTTATTTATCGCGTATGTGCCCGATGAGCCGGGAAGATCCGGAGATGATGGAATATTGCCGCGTTCTAAATCAGCAGTTACAATTTATGGAGTCTTGTGACATCCAGGTCAGGCCTGAATTCAGACAACTTCAGACAACATCAGGTTACGTTTACGACATTGAATATTTTAAAACGGTTAGCGTCAACCACCCAATCAAATGTAGTTTTTTTTTAAAAAGATTTGATTTCCTTAAATTTTATAGCAAAACTACAATTTAAGATATTTTTCAGTTCAAAAAGAAATATCGAACGAAGTACCTATATTCCAATATGTCTTCCAAAGTGGAAGAAAGTTTTAAATTTTATTTCTTACACAGAGATAAACCAACAATAGAAAATAATATATTTATTACTGTGGGGACACAAAGTACAGGTCGACAAGTGGATCTGTATCTTCGACGTATCGGTAAGGGGGAAGCACTATTATTTAAAACATGGTCTAGTAATGGGCGTGCTATTATTATTTTAAATAACGTAATAAAAATAGTAATTGCATTTGCATTGCATGTTTGATTAATGATGATTTTTCAGTTTTGGTCGTAATAATGTCTCTTTCTAGCTCCTCCTCACACACCCTATAAACATTTTCAATCACTGCACGGATTTGACTGTGAAGGTTTCACCAGGAGTATATTCATTGATTATCACAAAGTTAAAAATTTGAAAATAATACCCTAAAACACGACACAATGAATACTTACTTATAAAATAGAATACAGTAACTATTGTCATTTCTATCACTATTCAACTGGGTGGGTACATCCATTGAATATCGGACATCGCCGAACAAGTCCGATGGCCCATCCATTGTCTCACGAGACGCATGCGCTCTATCAACTGTCTGGTATATAACCTATCAAATTAGCTCTAGCTATGTGTACCCATTGACAACGCACTCTGTTGCTATATTTTTAGATTAAAAGTAGTTTAATCAAAAAATATATTATTTTCCATTTAAATATGAAAATAAATAGTATGAGAAGAGGGTTTTCATAGTATTTAAACTATAGTAGAATATTGGTTTCTCAGATACCTATTACAATTTATTTTAATGCATAAATGTAATTTTTGGTTTTTCTCGGTAAGAGATGGTTAAATCAAAATTTAATATATATGACAACATTGTCAAGGGCAGAAATTTGATTGCCCGCATTCCTTTCGCGTAGCTACAGATAAATGTCGACCTGTATCATTCCTTAGTAATTGCAGTCTTTGTATTAAATAATTACATAATTCCCATATGGGGAGAGTTAAAACCAAGTCGTTAGCTCGTAGCTATGTTTGGTCGCCATATAAAGATATAAATCAAATTTGTAAATCTTTTGAATCTTGTAAATCGTGCCTTCGTTTTAGTCTAGTCCCGAACGTGTCCTTTAGTACCATGGACATTTCCACAAATCTCTTGGGAAAGGTTTCATTTGGATTCTTTCTCGGCAACTTTAGTTTTTTTCTTAAGCTCCTTCTCCTGCTCCTTTTGGTTTGGAACAGCGTTTCCAGCGGATCGGACTCGTCGTCCAGGAAAAGAGCGTACCTGTTGGCTACGCCGATCCCGTAGGAATTTTCCATGATGGTCAAAATAGGTAAAAGTCTCCACAACTTTAAGATGTTGGAAGATTTGTTTATTATTTAACACAAAACTATAGCGGTTGCGCATAAGATACGGTACGGTAGGACAGTAAAGCAATTTTTGAAAAAGGTGGTAAATGAAAAGAATATGTCTTTTCGATTGCAAGATTTTCTGTTTGATTACCGAGATACTACACACTGTTCAACCGTTGAATCTCCGGCTAAACTGTTAGTAGGTTAGGTGTTAGAACAATATTTAATATTTAACTTAACTAATCCCATAGGTTTTAATTTAATAATTTTAATGGAATGTCCTATAATAGGTACTAAATATGAATGTAGAATTTAAATTTAATACTTATTATAGGGCATGCCATTAAAATTATTAAAGTAATTTGAGAATGAAAGTCTATTTTCGTAGTACTTCCGGTTCAACCGGAAGTGAAATTTTAATGATATTACTAGATAGTACCACATCAATAAACTTAAATAAGCACAGTTTTTACTATACTATATTCATTTGTTTTTTGTCAAAACGTTATAATAAATTTAACATATTCAATCGTCATTTTCTCGACAACTGTCAGAGATAGGTATAGGAAGTAATACATATTTTATATTTAGAATTTAATGTAGAACATAAATTTTCAAAAATATAGGGCGTTTCGTTAAAAATAACGAAGATGATAGCGCCTCCGGTTAAACCAGAAACGACTTTCTTTTATTCGATTGTTTGCCCTCCCCCACCACTTTATTGGTGAGTAACAAAAAACATCCCAACTAAAGCTGTGTACTATTTTCTAAAGATTTCATTGGAAATGTTTTTATATACCTTAATTAGAAAAATTAAGAAGAAAATTCGTTTCTGTAGTTGTTTGTAGTTTTATACCTGCCGCCAGCCTAGACACTTAAAAAAGTTATTGGCTACTTTTCTCTGAATTAAAAGGTTCACAAAGCTTCCCTATTAACGGTTTCCGAGATAAACCTATAAGCCGAAATTTGGTCAAAATAATAAATAAATACAGAAGTAATTTATATACTTATAAGTATGTACCAAATCAATGGATTCAACAGCAAAGTACAGAAGTTTAAAGTATTTTTGTTGTTTTCTTCTTTTACAAAACAATGTTTACACACTAAAAAGCAAATGTCGTTAGATCATATATAAACATTACATGACGAAAATGAATTCATTTTCCTCAAAAAGGAGATAAAATCACAAATGGAAGGAAAATGAAATCCGGTACATTGAAATAAAATCTGAAACGTGAAAGAAAATGGAACTAACACGTTTCTCCAGACCGTAATATAAAAAAAATAAGTTGTGCACGTTCATTATCCTAGTAATGTTTTATAGCCTGTTTAAAATAATATAGGTTCCACAAGTTCACCTTTTGTTATTTATTACATTAATAGTACATTTGCTAACTTGGCATTTCTCATATCTACTAACTTGACGTTTATTACCTGATCTTTGTTATTCTATAATGCCATGAAGTTTTTTTTACCAGAATACGGACCATTATCATTTCTTTACACAGTATGACGATATTTTACCCGATAAAACGTCTGGCGAGCTTCAACGTACGAAGGAATTAAATGAGCATCAGCTAATAAATATTAAAGCACGCCAAATAAGGTCTGAAAACACATGTCAACCTGACATCTCGCTGATAGTTATTAGCTGACGAGTTGAAAGACCACCCCGGTTCCATACGCTGAAGAATCGAACCGATTTTAGTAAGAGATCGTAACCTCGCTAACGATAACTCGTATGATTTTAACTTTTGTACTATTTAACATAGATAAAAAAAATTGATCGATATATCTCGATATCTATCCACAATATTCTAGAATTATGATAGGAGAGAGAGTTAGAGAGAGAGAGAGAGCGCGCGAAGGGAATACTGTGTCACATTATAGGGACTCAATTTTGTGACGGTGTTGATTGAATTAGTTTAGTTTATCTGATAATTTAATATTACCCAGTTAGCAGAGGCATGTCATATATGGTGATTCTGGTCAGTAGAAGTGAACGAAATATCGACGACATAATCACATAATAACGTCTCATAAATTACCGCAAAATAACTAATTTTTTATTACGTCATACTATATTTCTTCAAAATGCATTATTTCTTCAAAAAGACCATATTATAATATCTGCTCGTTATCGACCAAATAATATTGAAAAATATATGTATAGAAAATTTACATTACCACATATCAGAGTGGACCTTGGAATGGAATAAAATCTCATGATGGCGTTGTCTCCTCCTTGCACTATCAATTTGGTGTTTAAGATGTGACGTCGCAGTCTGTGGAACTTTCTCAGGATTAGACTGTCTGGGGGTAAAATGTCAGGATTTGATACCCTGATGAGCTCTAAAATAGCGAACCTTCCTGGGCCATAGTTGTCCTGTTGTCCATATATTGACTTCTCTGTATTTTATCTAATGCGAGTAAAAAAATTTCCGCGAAATCCGTTTAAATAATGAACTCCCAAAATATAATCTTAATGAAAAGATCACGTGGTCAATAGACATTACTTTGAAGTAATATACTGACGTTAATTAAACCTAATATAATGAAGTGAAATTGGTCACGTTATTCGACGAGACCTTAGGAAGTAATTTTCACGTGATATTTACGTCATCACTCCTTACATTGTGTTGACGTCATTTTCACGTATCACTGCTAGCTGGATATGTGTGCCATAAAACAAAAGATAATTCCAGTTGTTTGTTACAATTTTAGGTTAACCAAATAATAAAAAATTGGATGAAGAAATATGTTTTCATATACTTAGTCTTTTTTGCTTAACATTGTAATTCAGTTTTGGACGATTATATATATATTTTTATATGGGTATTTCCTTTTCTCCCAAGAAAGGAAGTAGGGTAATGGCTAACAAAAACAAGAAATAAGTTTTCAGATATTATATATAACTGTGCTGTATTTGTAAAATATAATTTTCAATTGTTTGTAAGGAATAGCGATGTTTCAAATAATATTCTAACTAGGAGGAGAAACCATTTAGTTGCACCTATTCATCGGACATCTCTTTTTCATAAGGTTCCTCTCATGAGCTGTGTCAAAGTATATAACTCTTTACCGAATAACATTAGGGCCATTCCGAGTATCGATTTGTTTAAGTTATTTGACGAGGTTCTTGATTGATGAGGAGTTTTACTCAATCAATGATTTCTATGGCTTCTTTGACAAAGAAAAAATATTCCTATTTTGTTCGGGTTTATTGACATTGTTCTTCCTATTTTGTTTCTGATTTGTTTTTGTTCTTGTTTTTGACATTAGCATTTATATTTTATAATATTTTTTTTGCTTTTTTATCAATAGTGTTTGTATTTTAACATTGTTTTGTTTTTTATTTAAATTTGAAATTTTCTTGTTCTATAGGTATTAAGATCTTTTTTATTTTTATATTTAATTGACGTTGTCAATGTTCATTAGTGAATTTATTTTTTGATAATAAAAGTATTATTAAGTATTATTATTATTATTATTATAAGATCTTAAGGTTTTAGGCTCTTTAGAGCATGAAAATAAAAATTCTGTCAATTTATAACTCTGTCTGAACGACAGTACAATTCAATCTGAATTAGTATTTTACGGGTTTGTTCGGCAAGTAACATATTATTTAAGCTAGCTCCTGCCATATTATAGCTGGTTTCGCCATATTTTAACTTCGGAGGGGGTGACAGTAACCAAATCCAATTTAATGCTAGGAAAACCCAGGCAGCAGTTTTCGCTAAAAATGTTAACATTGCAGAATCCGATAGTCATGGCACACAATTCAACTGGATTCATTTATGATTCACTGGGCGTCAATCTGGGAGGCAATATGTCTTGGCATAACTATGTTACGACAATTGCCAAGACAACTTTGTGTACGTTTTATACACCTCAACATCTTTTGATACCATACGAATTGTAGATTTATCCATCACTAGCATAATGCTCTCATATCTGCAGCTGCTTGCTCGTTTAATTCCACCTGAAGCAACGAATAACAGGAATATACATTGCACTGCCGCCAATCCGTATATTGTTTAACTTAATACTACTCGAACTTCATTATTTAAGAATTCCTTTATTTGGAGGATATCATCTTTGTGGAACGACCTTCCTGAGGTCGTGCTTCTCGACGTATATAAATTCCAATGATTCAAAACTAACGTGAATCACTTTATTCGCACACGCATCATTCCCCGAGTGCCTTAAAGGATTCTTCCTATAGTGCTTGTGTTTGAAGAAGAAGTTTTTGCTCTGTAATTTAGCCCTCGATTAGGCCTGTATCTCAGAGAATAGCTGTAACTATTTATTGCTATATTAAAATTCTTCACGTTTTTCATATCATCTAATAAACTGAACATATTTCATATAGTATGTACAGCATTGTACAGATACCCGCGTACTAAAAACAATTTTAAAAAAGTTGGCATTAACTTTGGGAGTCCAATGCACAAACAGTTTTTCCGATTAATGATTTATTTAATTGGATTTTAAATCTAATTTAAAGTGTTTAAAGCATCGCATTTTGTTTAGTTTCTTTATTCGGCGGGTTCTTTTGAAGATATGATCAATTTTATTCCACGTCATTGATTTCTCGTTTTATTCGCTTTACCTACACGGTAGAGAACTAAATAGTATTACTATGCCGAAGAAAAAAACGAAACAAAGAATTTATCTGTATTATCAATATAATACACATAACTAACGTCATATTTCATTTCTGCGAGATTAAGGAAAATTGATATTTTTTTTTATGATCAAACACAAGAACTATATGAAATTCCTTTAAGGCACTCTGGGAGTGATGCGTGTGCGCATAAAGCGATTCACGTTGGTTTTGAATCGTTGGAGGTTATTCTCGTTGGAAAACACAACCTCGAGAAGGTCGTTCCATAAGGATGAAGTCCTCCAGAAGAAAGAATTCTTGAATAATGAAGTTCGAGGAATACTAAGCTTAATCACATATGGATGGGCGGTAGTAGTTCGTCGTGTATTTCTGCTATTCGCCGCTGGGCGGAATTAAGAGGGCAAGGTCAGCCGAACACTTTCCATGAATATATTTGTAAAAGAGAATCAAATCCCCAACCTGTCTTCGATGTTCTAGGCTGTCGAGGCTCTTCGTCAGCTCGTGATCTTCGATCAGACAAATGGCCCTACTTTCGATGGAATCCAGTAGCCGAAAAGTATGTTTAGGTTTACAGCTAGAGACATGAGAGCAGTACTCTAGTTATTGTCGTGAATCATCCTGTATAAAGAAAGCTTTCCCGAACAAACTCGACCATACAATACATATACAGGGTGTTTCCTCCTCCTTCTCTGAAAAAATTAAGGATGTGAATCTTCACCTTATTTTAAGACGAAAATGTGGTATAAAAGTTTTCGTTTTCGAAATACAGGGTTTTAAAAAATATATTGTAATATTATAATTTCTTAGCCTTAGCTTATCCCAGCATCCTAAGTGCACTTCTTGTTATATCAGTCAGTCAGTTCATTTGAAAATAAATGACTTTGTTTTTGTTCCAAGGTTATCTTGGCTAAATTCTGTAATCAGAACAAAAATAACAGTATTCACAAGATAAATCCATATGCCTAAAAATATATAGGGTGTCCTATTTAAAAATATTAAATTAAAGCATATTTAAAATCCCTAAATTGTCCCAGATCTAACGAACGCTTTGTATAAGAGAATTAAAAATTACTAATATAAATCGATATAAAGCACTTTAGGGTACCCACAATGTAAATCGCATTTGTTCAGGTTGTACCAATGGGTTGCTATGATTTTGTTCAGGTTGTACCAATGGGTTGCTATGATTTTTATATCGTACCATTAAAACGTACTAAAATTTCAGAAAAAAATTAATTACTTAATTACGCTGCATTTCAGTTAAAAAAATTAAATACGGTTGTAACGCTCTTGGTCAGCTAAATAAAAATGTGGAAAACGATACCTAGTGTCTCATTTAAAAAAATTATAAAATATTCCGTGTCACTTTTTGGGGCCACCCTGTAGATTGCAAAATATTTTCAGGTGGTACATCTTAGTAAACTATTTATCTTTTGTATGGAACGTTTTTATCTATATTTAAGAGTTTAGGCGCTATCGAAGCCAGACACTGACACACCCTGTATACAGGGTGTTATGGAAATGACGTATTATATTTAAATGGGTGACTCCTGGGGTGTCCTAGAGAAGCGCTACATATTTTTTTTAAATCGAACGTTTAAAAAGTGGGGTAATTCACCCCTAAACCCACCCGGTTACTCCTCAGCACATTCATATATGATCATATTACATTGCCAAATAAAATAACTATAGATTCTTATAAAAATAATATTTAGTTTACCTAGTATCCAAATAGAAGTGAATCCAGGTGCCAGTACACTAGCAAGTAATCTAGGGCACAGAGACATCTTCAGGTTTTTGTTTCTTTTTCTATGGGAAAAGTTTTATGCTCATCACGTACCCTGATGATATTGTGGAACTGCATAATAAGCTTATACCCACTAAACCCCATTCGGCCTCTTATTTCCAATCTCTCGGAACATTTGCACTAAATCACTTAAAGAAACACACAGACACCCACGAGTTTCCAATTATTTTTTTTTTAAGATATGCACTTATTAGATTACACAAAAGCAATAAATACTAACGCATAATTACACTTTACAATAACCTACCGTACACATAAAACAATAGTACTATAGGATACAAATTATTTCGCAATAGAAATTCAGAAATAATAAAAACGCTAATTTCTAATGGCCTAATCAAATTTATTAATCCTTTACTGAAGAAGAATGATGAAATAATTATGTTGATAGACTTTTCCATCCCTTTAAAATAAATAGTCTCGTCCAGGCAGCGCGGTTGCCATTTCCGAGACTATCATTATAAAGAAAAGTATTTCAGAAGGAAATTTTTCATTTTATGAATATAAACTTATAAAACATCGAAAGTGTGGCAACGCTGTATTTTTAAGTATAAACCCCAGGCGAATACGCAACCGTTTCCGCTGATCAGCTGTTCCTCCAAAATTAGTCGGCCGTTTCAAGCAGATTTGTGTGTTAAATTGTATGTTAATACTTAAACCCGAGTTTAAATTATTATTTTGTCAATTATTATTTGTTCTTTTCGCGACGGCAGTGCCCCAGTCCAGCAGTTCAATATTGATCGACGGAACCAACGTGTTATTTAGTCAATAAGGGCGTACTTTTGTCTACACAGTAGCACTTTAAAATACTAATTCAGATTGAACGGTACTTAGATGTGTTGTGACGCGAAAACTATGTGATTTTGTGATGTGAGTACTTGGTGTTTTTTATAATTAAGTAAGTTTTATTAAATAAGTCCGAAAAGGTAAATAAAATTGCATTTTTTTTCTAAAGGGTAAGTGGCATTTATAAACTTTTAAGTTGTCCAGATCTGACGGGTGTCGTTCGAATTGAACAAATTAGAACATACCTGGCCATTTAAAAACTCCGCGGCGGTTCGTTCGAGTCAGTTCAAGTTTATAAATCAGAGATTGTTTCCTAGCGAACTGAACTGAACGTAAAAGTTTATAATAATGTACCCTGAAAAATAAACAACTTGCAATCTGTCAAACTGTTATTGACTTTCTAAAGAGTTTACCCTGAAGATATGACAACACTGTTGACATATGTTGCTTTGTTTACCTTCCTAACAGGGGCATCACATGGTCATTTTTGGTTTGACATAAGGTTATGTACAGGGCATATTAAATTAAAGCGTCATTTTTGGATATTTTTCTTCAATTTGTTTTCATCTCAGGAATTGCCGATTTAAATATAATACGTCATTTCCATAACACCCTGTATATAGCTACAAATAAAAAAATTCTCTGAATCAATACACGGGATATTCTGTGACATCCTATATAATTATTTGAATTAATAGCCTATTAAAAGTTCCTTAATCAAATCGGGGGTGGAAATCATGGTAAATAAATAGAGTGGCTCTAAAAATCATCCTACCGCGTAATAAGCTGATATACGAGGTCGTCTGACGGTTAATCTGGGGGATAGTCTGGCTTTCAGATATTATGTTATCGTGTTGGTTCCATTGTTCTGATGTTCCGGGATGATTGTAGTTTATGCCACCCAAAATGTTTACATCCGATTAAATTGAAGTTGATTGTTAAAAATGGAATTTTTAATCGATTCTTTATTCTTCATATTTTTAAGAACATATGTAAATAACGATATAAATGCTTCCCAAATCAGTGGCGTACTGTGAGAAACGTTCTGGTGGAATGTGCGAAAAAAAACTACACTCGCCGGCACAAAATACCGCCACCCTGAAATTTTGGTCAAGTTTGATATTTTATAACTTTTTTATTTTTTATGCGATTTTCATGATTTTATTACCAGTTGTAGATCCATTTATTGTGTTTTTACTTAATTATTTTATAAAGTAACATTTTTCGATTAGACTATATTATACAGGAGTAAATCAAACTGTTGTTTATGTCAAAACACCCTGTAGGAAAATTGAAGTGGAAAATTTTATTTACATATTGTTTCTTGTAATCTTTGATGTATTCTGAAAGTCGGCAATTTTTGTCTCTTGCACCGGCAATGGCAATTATAATTGCACGTATTCATGCGCACTAAACCGTTCTCGATCAGCTGGCCCAATACTGCTCGCATTGCCGGCGCAATGCGAGAATGGAATCCGGATTACAGTCGGCAATTCTAGTCTCCTGGCAATTAAAAATGCACCGATTCATGCGCAATACACCATTCCCGATCAGCTGTCTCGCCATTTTCATTGCCATTGCAGGTGCAAGTCTGGTTAGAGATGGATTATTCTGTTTTTTTTTAAATGTTTATTAGTTGGTCGAAGCAACTATAAACAGGTAATGGCTATTTAAACTAACTGGTACTTAAATTAACAGTTCACATTTTTGAACTGTCCTTTGTAAGTAGCAGTAGCTGCTTTAACTGCTAATCAAAATGAACAGGTTTCCCCATCTCTAATTCTGGGTGTATTTTAGGGATTTCGACACTATCACTAGCTGTTCTGACTGTTGGCAATGCGCCAGCTGATCGAGAACGGTTTACTGCTCATAAATTCGTGCAATTATAATTGCCATTGCGCCGGAAATTTTTATTGCCGACTCTAATACGGCTTTAAACATTTCCTTTTTGATTGATTCCATTATCTCATTTCTGCTACTAGCTGCAAAATTTTAAATGAAACGATGTTATTTTAAGAAAATTATCCACGGTGGCTAAGTACGCGATTATTGTGACAGAATATTTGACAGTGACACTATTATTACGTACTATTCACTGATGAATCCAGGTTTGTTTAAGGTCGACGGATAGTCGTGAGCGGGTGAGAGATATGCTTACTGAACCATATCAGAACGAATCTCATATCTTGGCGGTTTATTCGGGTATTTCTACCGAGCACGCACCAATCTTGTATTTGTTGAAAGTGGAGCTCTAACCGCTCACCGTTACATTGAGGAAATCCTCCAAGAAGTTGTTGTTCCATTTGCTTCTTTCATTGGTAACCAATTTACATTAATGCATGATAATGCTAGACCTCACGTTGCACATGTAGTGAGCGAACATCTGGATGAAGTTGGACTTCCAAGATTGGAATGGCCCGCATGTAGCCCGAATCGAAGATCTTTGGGATCAACTTAAAAGGGCAGTTCGTCGTCGGCCTGTACCACCACAAACCTTGCAAGACTTACGACTGGAGCTGACCGAAGAATATCAGGCTATCCCTCAAGAAAGGATAAGTAACCTTATTCATTCGTTGCCACGAAGATTTCAAGCTGTCATTACTGCGAGAGGAGGAAATCCACGATATTAGAATTGTTTTTGTTAATTAACTTTTTTTATGTATGTGTTTATTTTTCTTAATAAAAATAGACTTCAAATCAGCGATTCATTTAAAGTTTTGCAGCTCGCAGCCGGAAAAAACAGAAAATGGAATGAATCAAAAAACGAGATATTTAGAATACATCAAAGATTACTAGAAACAATATGTGCAAAGTATTTTGAAATTACGACAAAAAACAACATATTGATTCACTCATGTATAATATAGCCTGATCGAAAAATGGTACTTTATAAAATAATTAAGGAAAAACACAATAAATGGATCTAAAAACTCGAACAAAATTATGAAAATCGCATAAAAAATAAAAATGTTCTATAAAATATCAAACTTGAACAAAATTTAAGGGTGGCAGAATTTTGTGCCGGCGAGTTATTAAAATTATTATAGTAAAGATTTTATTGTAAAATTTCCTAAAAAATATAGTAATAATTACATTTTCTATTAGTAATCCGTAATATAATTTACAAAAAACTATAGTTAGGATTTCATATAAATTTAGTAAAATCAAGTAACTACTAAAATATATTGTCAATTTTACAACGAATGAACATTCACGGAACAAATACTGTAGTAAAATTATTATAGGAAATATTTTATTGGACGATTTCCTATTAAATATTGTATTAATTACCATTTTCATTATAAATCCGTAACAAAATAATACTGTAGACACACATAATTTCTAAAAAAGTATAATTAGAATATCTAATAATTTTAGTAAAATTAAGTAATTAATACAATATAGATATTCTAAATATTGAAAACAAATAATAATGAACATAATTTATTTACAACTCCAATAGTTAAATAGTCTTAAATGTATGGTACATTTAACTGACGGCTATTAATGTGCTTGAAGTATAGTGAAACCTCTCAGAACGGACACCTCTAATAAGCGGACATCTCTATTAAGCGGATATTTTTTCATAGTCCGGAATTAGGTATATGAAGTTCCATGAAAATAAACCTCTCTTGGGTTCCTTAGGGCGGACGCGGACAGGCTGTTTTCATACAAGGAGTGCGAAAACCCTACTTTAAACTGACAAAAAATGTTTAAAAGTATTTTGGAGACGAATAAGTACGGTGCAAAAACTCTCTGAAGACAGACCGGCAACAAATCGCGTATGCATGGCAGCGCGAAAGAACTTCGCCGAATGAAAGTATGTGTGATTCCCCGACAGCAGTCCGCCGTTTATTTGTTGGTTGTAAGGTTAAAATCGTAAACAATGGCAGAAAAATGTCGCGTTTTGAGTCTGAAAGAGAATATTGATGTTGTTGAAGTTTTTAATTTGATAACAATGATTTGGACGAGTTCATTTACATTGATAGCAATGTGCTATTAGAAGATGATAGTGACCCCATTCCTACCGATTATGTAGCCCAAACTGACACCACATTATCAGTCGACTCTGATGAAGAAGTTGAATGCAGTAATAAAACAAATATCAGCCACTACCAACAAGCCATTAGTATGGTAAAGGAATTACAAGAGTATGCAAAGAATAGAGGTGACTCTACTGCAATGGAATTGTTATCATACTTGGAATTACATTTTCTAGATTGAAAGTTTAAACCGCAAACACGTCAAACTACGTTATTACATTTTTTTAGTACTACATCCCAACTAAAACTAGTGTATTTTTGTTATGTTTATTTGTACATACATATACATAGTAATAATTTTGCATTTACATATTACCTAATCACAAATTTCCCATGGGCGGACACCTCAATTGGGCGACCACATTTAGACAGTCTCGTTGGTGTCCGCCTAAGACAGGTTTCACTGTATTTTGTATTGTAAAAATTCTAATATTAATTATTACAACTGCGTTATTAATAATTATTAAAGTAAAATATATAATATATTATTGCATTTAACTTTTGTTAATTCGAGTAATTCTCGCCATAAATTACACTCCTACATAAGAATTAGCACAGTTGGGTTATATGCATAATCATGACAGATTCATCAGAAATATTAAATCTACAAAGTTCTTGTAAAAATAATAGTAAATGTATGTCTTCAATTTGATTAATTACCTAATTTTTGTCTTAATTTGAATCTACAATATCCCAATTAATTATCGAATAATCAAAAATTCACGTCCAATTTAATAAGCTGTTTTTCGTTAATAATGATCTAACTTTAATAATTAACTAATGACAATAGATTATATAGGGCAGAGTAGTTGACGTCCTGATGTGTCTAATTGTACCGGGTAGCATATAATATCAAGGTGCATGTAAAGTTTCTAAAATTTTATTTTTACATAACTTATAAGTATGTATAAAAAATCATTTTATCAAATAAAGTCTATACTACAGAGTGCTACTCAATTATCTATTCATTCACTTTACATCAACTTAAGTTCAGCGATAAAATAATTGCGCAGCACTCTGTATGATATAGACTTTATTTTTTGAAATCATTTTTATTTTTAATGTAGCAGAATCTAAAAATGATAAGATATTGCATTGATTGTTTACTAAACGTTTTCCGGCAATATAAAGTATTTATAAAAGATACGGCAATTTTTGTTAATTACCTCGAGGAGCATGGCCATACGCCAGTGCCTATCCCAGATATATCTCTAATGGGTTTAGTTTAAAAAATTAATTTCACTTTTGATGTAAGATGCGTCAAATTTAAATTTTTGGAAATTTACATGCGTCTAGATTTTATTCGCTTCCCTGTACATATTAGACGTATCAGAACGTAAACTACTATGCCATAATAGTATATTACGTACCGAGGTGGAAAGTGTTTCATTCCTGTCGAGAGAGTTGGTTGGTTGGTTGGTTACCACATCTAACATCCACTTCTTATTATTTTGAAGTAAAATTATTAATAAAAGATAAATGTCATTTTCACTTTTCCATTGAAAAATTGGACAGAAAATAACCGCAGGTGGTAAAATACCGTAGGTAATAATACATATCAAGATGGCAAATACCATTTTTTGAATATGGTTTCCATGTCATGAAACAATATATTATTTTAACAAATGCAGATCAGGAATTTGATTTTGCTGCTACTCCACCAGAAATTCGAGAAGCAGCAAAGTAATAGAAGAAGATCTTCTGCCAACTAAAAGCCGCCCGAGATATAACAAGGCATATAACTGTTTCAAGGAATGGTGTAAGGGAAACAAAGTTCAAAATCCTGGTTCTGAGTCGGCGCTACTAGCTTATTTCAGTAAAAATGCCAACACAAAGAAGATATCAATGATTTGGCCACAATATTCAATGCTGAGGACCACTCTATCAATTAGGGAAAAAGTAGATATATCTAAACACGCAAAGCTATTAGCATTTTTAAAAAATTGTGTTCGTATATTGTTTTGAGATATCGATTTTTAAAAAAATTACAAAAAAATAATTTACTTTCCACCCGGATGAGAAGTAAAAGTAAAACGTCAACTTTTCACCTTTCAAAGATAGATGAAATGTCATTATTACATGCATGGTTGAAAATAAAATCTGTTTTCCATCTGTTAAAAAAATTATTAAAATTAGTTCATTATTAATGAAATAGACACGTTATTTTGCGACATAACTTCCATTTTTTAAATTATATCTTTGGCTCTTTTGCTGTTATGATAACCCCCTGAACGGAACGAATGAACTCCCTAAACAGATAAATTTAATATTAGCATTTATATCTCAGTTGTTTTAAGAATGTTGACAATCTAATTTTAGAATTAAACACTTAGAAGTTGACATTAAATGGGCGGTACATACAAATAAATTACAAACACTCAGGAAGATCATTCCATCCTTCTAACCTTTGGAATACACGTCCGTCAATCATTCTAAGGTTCGGCTTCTTTTATATAATCTGTATTGTCACCTATTTGCAGAATGGCAATAACACAAAGCGTAGATCATTTTTGCTTACTCATAAAACAATTACAGGGCTACAATTTTTTTTTTGAAGGGATAAGGTGGTTGGTTTAAGTATAAAGTATACTTAATAATTCCATTATTTTTTATCTGAATTTACTAACTTTTGGATATGATGTGAAGGAAACATTACCACGAAAATCTCCTCTACAAATTTTAAGATTATACAGGGTAGACCTAAATTACTGGACTTTTTGTGACGCAATGCATTAAGCTCTTTGCAAAATTAACCATTATACGTACCTACAGGGTGGCCAATTAGTGCAACAACGTTTAAATAGTGTTAAAAGTATTGTAAAAATGCTTTTTCACAAGAATGAAAGGCTTAAATCAGATGCAACGGATGAGTCGGATTTCGATCTTCGTAACAAATAATAGGAGAAAAGCTTAACAGGAAACATTCCCTCGATCACTGAAGTCAAGTGACGTTGGGCACGGTTAATACTTGGATGGGTGACCGCTTGGCAATACCATCTTACAAAATTTTTACATAACATTTTAGTAAGTATTATAAAAGATATTATATTTTACAAAAAATTTAGTAAATTTTACAAAATATTTTTGTAAATTTTTAGAAAGCTTTTAGTAAATTTTATTAAAATATTTTTGTAATTTTTACTATAAATGTATGTTAAAATTGCGCTATAATTTAATGGCAGTTCTTAATAAAACTTATTCCAGTCAGTTGTGTCAAAAATTGTTATAAAATCACAGAAATTTGCTTTGGTTAGATCGTGTGGAGAGTTTAAACTCCAAAATATACCTATGGTACGCCATTGCTTCTAACCCCGTGCCTTTTTTGTCGTTATTGTGACGATTTGAATGTGTTCACAAGTTTGTAATATTCGTTTTGATACAATTAAAGGTGCTGTCAGTTGGGCAATTTACAAAGAGATGTCAACTAGAAAATGTTTTCGAACGAGATCCTTTGACGAGTCGATTGATTTTTAGACAACATGTTAAGGGAATCCATTATTTCATAGAGGGTTTGTTCGAGTTTGTTCAAAACCTGAACCTGAATTAGAAGACGATCATGTTATACAGGGTGTAAGAAATTCCCACTTCACCATTGGGATTTCGGAAACGGTAGGAGATACGAAGTCGGTTAAATTGGGGCAAAGTTGCCTAATTATAGGCCCAATAATATGCCGTAAGAAAATCAAAGGTATAGGTACAATATTTGGAAAAATCTTAAATATTGCGTTTCGGTTTTTATTAATTTAATAAATTAAAAATAAATTGCACTTTTCATTCTCACGGAATCATCAAATCTTTAATGCGATGTTTCAACTTTAGGTCACCATCATCAACTTAATTTTTTTAAATACGGGCTTGTATTTTTTTGTTTAAATTATGAAATAGGAACTAAATCTGCTTTCAGCGAACACTTACTGGTTTTCCAAAGTTTTGTTCCATAAATTGACAATCTTCTTTAAAATACCCCTAGTACGTTCCTGTATTTACTTTTTTTTAGTTCGGTATTATTCGAAAATGTGAAACTCAATTCCTATTTTAAAAGTCTTATTAAGATTCATTGGATTTATAAAATAAGTTATTCATAGTCGACACTTGAGGCGTCCTTAGAGCCGATATTTGAATGTTAGCTTAAATTAGACCTCAGCTAAGGTAGCCTTAACGTTAAGCTAAACTTTAAAGAACTATGTTTTAAATTAATTTGGGGGTCAATTTCAACGTTAAGTGGAATATTCCCAGGTACGTAAAGGTCTATTCCTTTAGATGAGAGTTAAAAAGAAGTTTAATATAACATCAAACTTGTGTTAAGGATGTCATTCTGTACCTTAAAGTGACTTTGAAATATCGGCCCTTAGACTGAGTCAACTTCGTCAAACTGACAACTTCATCTTAAGGAGTACTTGTCGCCTATGAATACGTTATAGTTACACTAAGGAGAAATTTGATACAACTATTAGTTTAAAAGAAAAATAGTAGTATGTAATAATACTAATTATGGACAATAATAATTTTAAAATCTTCAGTTCCTTTGAAACGAAAGTAAATTACAGGGACGTACTAGGGATATATGAAAGAAGATTGTTAATTTAAGCTACTAAACATCGGAAAACCAGTAATTCTTGTATAATGAGTGCTAAACGTAGATTTATCAGTCAGGAAAAAATTAAAACCGAAACGCAAAATTTTAGATTTTTTCAAATATTTTGGACTCCCAGTGCGACACTGATCTTCCTAATTCTAATTACAATCGATCCCCAATGTTACGCATCATACTGTATAAATCCCTTAACACTTTTATCCAATTGAAACACGCATACATTCTCAACATATGTATATCACCGCGTGACATAACTCAATACACACGTCAACATGCCCGAGTGTAAAAATCCTTTTTGCATCACCGCGTTTTCATTCAACAAAGCGAACACAACCTTTTACTTAACCTGTCAAAAGTGACAGCTTTGTGCAAAGTCAGGGTGGGCTATGAACGCGTATAAGGGCGCACAGCGTGCCCTTTTGGGAAAATATGTCAATCAACAGTATAACAGCTTATTTAAAAGGCATCTGTTGAGCAATTTTTGAAATTGGACAAAAGAAACTGTTATGCGGTATTATTGTGCAACGATATGTTACATATTTGATTTATTTACGATTGGATTTTACCAATGATGCGTTCCAAAATTTCGAAATTTAAATAACATTGAGTGCATATTTGTATGCAATTTGTGTTTTATAGGGTATCTTCGTAATTGTTAGTGATATCAAAAAAGTAATGTAGGTATCATGTGCTCTTTTTGGGTCAAACTTAAAATGGTGGAAGCAAAATTCGAAAATTTTCGCTCGCTTAAGACATACTGGGGAAAATCAAAAAAATTGAAAATTTGAAAATTACCCTATATTTTCTTAGTTAAAAGAGATACAGAAAAATGTTTTATAAAGAAGCTTCTTTATATTGATTGTTGATTAATCTGCCGATTTCATAATAAGTATGCGGGATCAGGTAAAAAAGTTATTGGACCTAACCTCATTTTTTATAAATGGAAGATCCTGTATATTTAATCTAAAAAGATACTATTTTAAATTCTCCTTTCAAATATATAACATACCATGGATAAATAATTTTTTAAACCGGGATTGTGTCTACTTGATCAAAAGGAATCTAGAGATACTATGAATCAATAGTGTTTATCTATTGTGTTGATCATAATGCTCCTAAAACGACACATTTCAAATAGTTTTTCTCAAGATTTTGAAATGAAACACCCTGTATATTATTTAGGTAGCGGATGTTGAAATCATAAGCAATATTTTTTTATAATACATTCATATGATAACTTATTTCCTGCCGTTTTCGAAATAATTCCAAATTTCATAAACTATGTTGTTTTAATACCATATGCATCTGGACTAATAATTGTAGACTACAGTAAACGTTCAAAATATCTTCCATATTGACTTGGGGGGCACTAATAAACATGTTCTTGAAAAGATGTTTTTACATCTCTTACCATTTGAGGTGAAATATAGGGCGGGTGTATTTTTGTTTACACAGTAGCACTTTAAAATACTAATACCTATCATCAAAGAAGACACTATACTTCACGCTGTATTATCAACGGTAGTCGAGAAAATACAACGCCTAGTGTCATCTCTTGTCCCACACAATCTGAACAGACGTTATTTGATTAATTAAAAATAAAAAGTCTATTTACTTTTCAGATGGTATTAGTATCAAATACCAATGTATGGAAAAATTATTATATTTCCCATACCACCCGATGATACTTTATACAATAAGGGCGTATTTTTGTCTACACAATTTGTGTGGGACTGCTAAGAGATGGCTACCCTGTACTGACGAGAACAAAAGAGTTCGAAACCGATCTGCTGGTGGTGACATCCTATCAATGGAAAAGGCTTGCTTTTCTTGGTAGTACCATTCAATCTGAATTAGCATTTTAAAGTGCTACCGTGTAGACAAAAATACGCCCTTATTGTATAAGGTATCATCGGGTGGTCTGAGAAATAATAATTTATTCATACATTGGTATTTAATATCAATACCACCTGAAAAGTAAATAAACTTTTTAGTAGCATAACAGTTCACTAACAGTGGTTTAGCCTAAGAACCATGTCAGGTTTTGAAATCAAATAGGGATTCAATTGTTAATTACAGTTTGGTCAGTTCTTTAACTTAAAAAGTTGTTATTTAGGGCGAGTAAATTATAATAAGAAATTAAAATGGATTTTATTGATTGGTTGATATGATCTTTGTACTTGTTGTGAGCGAATGAAATTATTTGTTAGCAAGGAGATACATTAAATCACGTTAGCCAGAACTTTTTTTTATGAGAACACGCAACCAAATTGTCTATGAATATCTGACTACAACTGCTTTCAATATGCAGCAAAGAATAAGAGACGTGTTTGCTAGTTTCACGCCTGAAATGTCCAGGAATATAAAAAGACCGTATTTAGTTATGCATAGATCAAAATGTTGTAGTTTACAATTTTTAGTAGAGGCACCTACATATATTATTTAAATCACAATATTTATGAAATTCGGAATTATTTCGCAAACCGATGGAAATAAATTATATGTTTGTATTCCAAAAAGGTAGTTATGAGTTCTATATCCAACACCGAAATAATATACTTATTATATATTTAAGAATTCTTTCATCTGGAGGACTTCATCCTTGTGGAACGACCTTCCCGAGGTCGTTTTTCCACACGAATATAAGTAACCTCCAACGATTCAAAACCAACGTGAATCGCTTTTTCCGCACACGCACCATTCCCAGAGTGCCCTAAAGAATTTTTTCTATAGTGCTTGTGTTTGATCATAAAAAAAAATACAGGGTGTTCCATTTCAAAATTTTGACAAAAATTATTTTGAAATGTGTCGTTTTTGGAATCTTATTATGAACACCCTGTATAAAACAGATATACACTATACTCCTTGTTATAAAGGTCCCCCAATCCAGTGGTTAATGAAATGATTTTAGATTGTTTCTTTGAATTTTTTTTCCAGGACTTAACTTAATTAGTATATTTAATTACCTATGGAAGACTGACGCACTATTGCAGTATCCTGTATACCTGATTTCATGATTTATTTAGTTAATGTCAGTAGATTATACTTATATGCTTCGGTAATAATTACTAAGGCTTGTGTCTCTTATCAACTAATTTTTTTAATACCATGATTCAATGACCTATTGTCAAATAAATAAATAAGTCAGTATCTGTAAATCAATACATATTTGTAATTTTTCTCTTGATACTAAAACAGTGTATTTGGTACACATACAGGGTGTTATGGAAATGACGTATTATATTTAAATGGGTGACTCCTGGGGTGTCCTAGAGAAGCGCTACATATTTTTTTTTTTCAAATCAAACGTTTAAAAAGTGGGGTAATTCACCCCTAAACCTACCGGTGACTCCGCGGCACCATATGATATTATCCGGCGGAGCTGTCTGACAAACACATGTTCCTACAATGTTGCCAAACTTTGTAAAACTGTAGAACTTTTAGTTTCTTATAAAATTAATTATTTAGCTTACCTTAGGATACAAGGGAAGTAAATCGAGGATACTCTATGCTCACACTTTATGCTCTATACGTGCCCTGATAATAGTGTGGGACTGCCTAATAGCTATTAAGAAGTAAACTCAAAGTCACAGTCTACTCCTTGGTTGCAAACCCACTAAAACTGCTTTGTCCTCTCCTTCTGCATATCAAAACTAACTAAATCACTTAAAGAAACAGACAGACACCCACAAAACCACTATAAACACTACCATACGCTAGAATAAACGCACATAGGACGTCCAAATTTCAGTGACAATCCGTAAACTATGCTTGCAGAAGCCACATGTCCCTTATCCGACCTAAAGGAACATTTTCTAAAAGTTCTGGCAGGTCGTCTTGCAGGATATGTGGTCGTATTAGTTGATTATCAATAATACCTGCTGATATGTTCAAGAAAAACCTTATCTGGCTATTGGTCTCGCTAATTAAATATTCCATCTCGGGTAAAGCCAATCTCATCTGTGAACTATCCTTCGGAATTAGTCAGGTACTTTGACTTGACTGTATGTACCACTGTTGTAACCTTCTTGTAAAATAAAGGAAGTCTTGTAGTCTCAACTTTTTAACTTTTGTACTACAGTGGCTAACGTGTTTGGGTTTCTCTCTCCTCTATAACTCGCTGATTAAATATTCCATCTCGGGTAAAGCCAATCTCATCTGTGAACTATCCTTCGGAATTAGTCAGGTACTTTGACTTGACTGTATGTACCACTGTTGTAACCTTCTTGTAAAATAAAGGAAGTCTTGTAGTCTCAACTTTTTAACTTTTGTAGTACAGTGGCTAACGTGTTTGGGTTTCTCTCTCCTCTATAACTCGCTGATTAAATATTCCATCTCGGGTAAAGCCAACCTCATCTATGAACTATCCTTCGGAATTAGTCAGGTACTTCGACTTGACTGTATGTACCACTGTTGTAACCTTCTTGTAAAGTAAAGGAAGTCTTGTAGTCTCAACTTTTTAACTTTTGTAGTACAGCAGCTAACGTGTTTGGGTTTCTCTCTCCTCTATAACTCGCTGATTAAATATTCCATCTCGGGTAATGCGAAGCTCCATGTATAGGGCATTTTCCTGTGCTGCTCCATAGCATAAGACCATGTCCGTTAGTTCGATTGAAGTTCTTGGCATTTTGAGTTTGAATAGCAAATTTATAATATTAGAAAATAATTTATATCCCTCTATCGCAATTTTAGGAAAACACCACAACTATTGCGCTGTTGCCAGTTTTGAAACTGTAACGTCGAAATTTTTCGCGCCAAAACATTAAATTGAAAATTCGATTTAAAAATATGAATTTTGTCCTAAAGCATGAATGAAAATTATACGGAGAAGTAATATTCAAAAGCAAATGACATAATTTATGGAAATAATCTTATAAAACAGCATCTTATAAAAAATACGCTAACAGGTGGCAACATTGTAGTGTTGTTGTGTAGTGATGCCAAACAGAAAAAGAAGAAGAACGAAAATGTCAAATCAAAGGGCCCGCCCCCGAACGTTTTGATACGTTAAGTGGTTGAAGGGTCTGTTTGTTTATTAATTATTTAGAGAAAATTGAGTTTAAAGTTTTTTGTCTGGCGTCATCAGTACAATTACCTTGATCAACTTGTTATCTGTTATTTACCATTAGAACATTATTGAAAGTAGTTGTAAAAAATGTTATGTTATAAATCCTTCATCCATGTGAAAAACTTAAATCGGAGTGTTTTCTAAGCAGCAAAAGTGTTGTGTGTGCGATAATTAATGTGCATTTATGTGCTGTTTTAAATAATACCGAAAAGGTAACAGAGCTTAAATAAAAAAATTTTTTCCCAGCGAACAACTCAAGGTAAAAGTTTAGAAATGTACCTTGAAAAATAAACATCTTCTGTCAACCGGTTATTGACCGTCTAAAGAGTTTAACCGACAACATTGCTCAAATTTTAGTGACGTTTTTGGCCATAACCTATCTCAATATTGTTTTGTTTAGGTATGGCCAAGGTTTGTTTTTGTTTGGTCAGTAGTAACAGATATGTTTATTTGGTTTGACATAAGGTGTTATAATTCGGTTATTAATTGAAAGCGCCATTTTTGGTTATTTTTTTTCAATTTCTTTTCATCTCAGGAATTGCCGGTTTAAATATAATACGTCATTTCCATAACACCCTGTATAGTATAGTCAATATTAAATCCTTGGAAATCAAACATAATTCTCGTTAAAATGAAAATTGAAAACAACACATCACAACAAGTCCGCCAAATCTCTCTTTAACCCGAGGATTAACACTCTAAATTGGTTTATTTAGTTAATATTAAGAGAATAAGAGAGAGCCAGAAGGGGAAGCTAGACTATGTTAGTATACGTAACTTTATAAATATTGAAAATAACAGAGCACAGTTAATGTAAACTAACCTAGGACGTTTAAGCAAAAAATGGACCACCTACCATACCATTTGTAATTAAAAACCTTTTTATGCATACCTTTTGACTGTTGTCAGGCGTAACAAATCGCAAGGTTTCCTAAACAAATGATGAACGTCATCGTTACATAAAAGCGCACATGTGTATCTAAGTTAAAAGTAATTTTGACACTATCCAATTTAACAATTATATTGATTAGTTTGTTCGGGTTTGTTCATTGCCTGTGCACTGTGCAGTTGATACTGTAGTGGTTTTTCATGACACAATATGGCAACGGACAAGAGAGCGTCTGAAATTCGGTTTTACTAAAATAAAGCTTTTCTTAGATACATTTCAATTAACTTTAAATATTCAAATCAAATTATATAGCATTCTCAATAACATCAGCCAACAGGCCAGATTTTAATCAAATAAAATGTGAAAATGTCATGGAACCTCTTTATGAAGTTTCGTTTGCAAAATACTTAGGAATAATAATAGATAAACATCTAAAATGAAATAAGCACGTGCATTGATTGTGTAAAAAAATTCGATGGCATATCCATAAATTTTATATCCTCTGAGGAATACTAAATAATAAATTAATTGTTATTATTTATAAGGCATTAGTTGATCCCTTATTGAGGTATGGAACAAACCCGACGTATCGGTAAGATGAAAGTAATATCACTTAAAACATGGTCTAGTCATTGGCGTGCTATTATTATTTTAAATAATGTAATAAAAATAGGAAATTCTTCAGTCATTGCATTTTATTTTATAGGTAGGAAACTATTTTTATCAAGATTTAAATAATTACGTTTTACATGATGCCATTCTTTCAACGTGGAAAGAGCAGCTACATGGTTAATTGGTTAATTAATTAATGATGATTTTTCAGTTTTGGTCGCATTAATGTCCCTTTCTAGCTTTCGCTTAAGTGCCAATCTAAATATATTGATTTGTGATTTCTGTTCACCTACTCTATAACATTTGCAATCACTTAACGGATCTGACTGTGAAGGTTTTTAGCAGGAGAATACTCATTCATTATCACAAAGTTCAAAATTTTAAAATAACGCCCTAAACACGACACAATGAACAGTTATTTATAAAACACAATTTAATACAATAAAATAACTATTGCCCTTTTCATCACTACGCAACTGGATGGGTACATCCTTCAAATATCGGACATGGCCGAACAAGCCCGATGGCCCGATGACCTATCGGGTGCCTCACGAGACGCATGCGCTTAACTATCTCGTATATAATCAATCAAATTAGCGCTAAGTACCTGTAACCATTGACAATGCACTATGTTCCCATATTTTTAGATTAAAAGTACTAGAATCAAAAAAATATATTATTTTGAATATGGTAAAATATTGGTTTCTTATATACCTATTACAATTTATTTTAAATGCTTAAATATAATTTTAGGTTTTTCACGGTAAGAAATTATTCAATTAAAGTTTAATATGTGACAGCATTGTTAACCCCAGAATTTTTTTTGCTCGCATTCCTTTCGTAGCTACAGATAAACTTGTGGACCTGTACAGTAGTCATTTAGAGCAGCTAAATATTGCGAAAAACTATATGGTGAAAGTAATTCTAATAAAAAACCCAGGCTGTTCTCTACTAATATACAATACTCGTCAGATCTAAGCACTATTTAAACATTGTATGCCCTGGCGGTTTGTAGTTATGTATATTCAAACGAAAATCTTAAAATGGATTTGACCAGAGGTGCACATATGCCGTACATTCCTTCTTCTAAAAGAGATATAAATCAACACTCCATGCACCCAAATTATTTAACTTAATTTCAGTTAGTATAAGAAATATGAAAATATTAAAAAGTTTCAATTCTCTATTTAGAAAATTTTTATTTTCAAATATGGAACTGCTTATGCAGTTTTAGTGTTTACACATTGAAATCGATTTACTGCTTAGAATTACCAAACATAATCCGCTCATTACAGTAAAGATTGTTTCACGAAAAATGGATATAACTTAATGACTGCAGTAAACGTACCTGGGGCCATCCCATTATTTATGACCGTTTGTTATTATTATGTGGAAAGGACCGGTTTGTAATAATTATAATTAAATATAGGCATCAGGTAGGTTAGCTTGCTTAATTTATATTTAAATATCGTTTTGTGGTAAAATTTGTTAGTTTCTGAGGAATGGTTCAAGAATTGTCTTTTACCAAACATTCCTCAGAATAGCATGATAGTAATGGACAATGCGAGCTATCACAGTCGCCAATTACATAAAGCTCCAAGCTCAAATATTACAAAATTGGAGATTCAGAACTACATGGCGGCGAATGATATATATTTTGAAGAAAGTTATAAAAAAGTGATTTTTAGAAGTTTTAAAGACATTTTGTGTAAAAAAGTATATGTTTGTGACACATTGGCAGAAGAAATTGGACATACAGTGCTACGGCTCCCACCAGTTAAAATCACTGGTTAGGTCTGAAAATATTTCTCTGACTTTAAGTTCTAGTGTTGTAGAATTAATACGAAAATGCTTTAATGATATTCCCCCAGGTAGTTGGAAAAATTCAGTCCGTCACGTAATAACTGTAATTCGTATATTAGTCTGGATCGTGTAATTAATCCAATTATAATTAATTTTGATGAGGATAGCGATAGCGAAACAGAACTATCTATAGAATCACATTATAAATGTAAATAAATATGACTAGTAATATTTAAAAAAATGTTATTTCATTTCATTTCATTAATATAATCATATCATTAATTGTTTTCCTTAGTCCGTCCCTTCATATTTCACTTGTTTATTGCCAAGCTCTTGTCGACACAATGGGACCGACCCAGGAAATCATTAAGTCGTATCCAAATTTCGTGAAACGTACTGTACCTACCTGGGTTCCTGTAGATTTAAAACGTTATAAGTGTTCAAAAATAATATGCCAGAATTGATGGTAGCCCATAATGGGCTACTTTCCCCTATATAGCGCCCCCTAGTAAAGCGAATTATGGTATACTTACTGTAGCCTTTTAATAATAATTGGATAACTCTCAGAATAACTTCTGGATTACTCCAGACTTGGCGTTAAATTTTAAATCACATCTGTGCTGATGCATAACGTCGCTAATTTATTTTAAAATTGCATGAACGATAGGACTGGTTTGTTTTACTAAGTAAGTAACTTGAAACTTGAACATTATATAGTATTATAAAACTAGAAGGTTCACAAAAGATGTAATATTTTACTGAAATAACTATTAAAAAGTCTAAGGTATATACAGTATCTAAAATCCGCACAGCGGTGCTGGTGGCTCCGTGGTTAAAGCGGCAGTCAATTGCACGGAAAAAGACTAAACTTGCTAATAAAGACTATACTTTCTAATCTATAGAGCATAAAATACTTAATAACATGGCGCATTAACATACAGAGTGTTCCAATTTGAAAAAAATGAAGATTTGTTGATTTGAAAAGGGTAATATTGGCACCTCCGCAAAAACACTCTGTATAATTTATGACCAGTGTTCTCTATTAAGAACATTTTGTTATCCCTTGGGGTACGAAAATCGTAACCCAGTATTATTAAATTTAAATCAGTTAATATTTTGAAGGCATTTTGAATAGGTTGATCGTTTTCTTGGATTTTCTTGTAAATTATAAGCAGCGTGGCAACCACAACGAACATTAAAATACGGCAACATACAGGTCGACAAGTGGATCTGTGTCTCCGACATATCTGTAAGGGGAAAGAAATATCGTTTAAAACATGGTCTAGTCATGAGCGTGCTATTATTATTTTAAAAAATGTAATAAAAATAGGAAATTCTTCAATAATTTCATTTTATATATGAAGAGAGGTAACTATTTTTATGAATGTTAAACTGTTTACAAGATTTAAATGTTTAACGTAGAAAAAAGCAGCTACATGATTAATTGATTAATAATGATTTTTCAGTTTTGGTTGTATGTATTAATATCCCTTTCTAGCTTTCGCTTAAGTGGCAATTTAAATATATTGATTTGTGATCCTCTTCACATACCCCATAAACATTTGCAATCCTTCGCGGATCTGACTGTGTAGGTTTTAACCAGATTATACTCATTCACTATCACAAAGTTCAAAATTTTAAAATAACTCAATAAAACACGACACAATGAACACTTATTTATAAAACACAATTTAACACAATACAATGACCTATATTGCCTTTTCTATCACGACGCAACTGGGTGTCGCCTAATTTGAAAAAGGAGAATTTATTAGCGGAACGTACGTACATTATACAATGATATGAGTGGAGTGCGTAGCCCGAAACGTCCGTCCGTTTCGCGCTTAAAAAATGATAGGTAACTCCATGCGTTCTCCTTATCGGTGCTTTTTACGTAGGACGATTATAATAACCCCAGTATAATCAATTTATCCCTTTTTGAATTTTAATTTTGAATTTTAATTAGACTGTTCATTAGTTAGATGGCCATTTTTAAATTTTAATTTTGTCCCCTTTTTGGTTTCTATACAGAAAGTGTATTCCCCACCCAGGAATTATTTATTAAAGCCAATCTAACTTTTCAATCATTTAGAATTTTGAAGATATGAGGACTGGTCGACACTATCTATAATACCAACAGTCCTGGTGCGTAATGAAAAATTAATCATTATTCTGTCTTTTTTCGGACACTATTTTTCGATTACGATTTTTTGTGTTTGTCAGGGATGCCAGCCGATAACAATAGTATGTCGGTCTTAGCTGGGCCCACTAACCTTTCCCCGCTAACTGGAAGCTGTCAGCAGTACACCAGCGCAATTGAAGAGATGAGGGCAAAATTTTGAGTCTAGTTATCTAGACGGCATCTATATTATAGTTGTTTGAATGTAGGACGAAGCATAACTTTTATTCAAACTATACTTTTTTAGTGTATTAGCTCGGGCGCGTCCAATTGAATATAACAAGGCAAGTTTCTTTCTTTTCCTTGTTTAATTTTAAGTATTTTGTCAATGAGGGTTATTTAATGGTAAGTCCTTGCGTAAGTCAAGTAACGCGACCCTAAGTACTCGTGAGTTAATTTATGTATTTATAATAAAAATTAACCTAGATTAATATTTTGTTTTTCTCTCATAGAGAAACAAACCAACCTAGCATTCATCTTGTCGCGTGCTCTCACTTAAAATTTTGATATTTACATTATTTACAGTAGAAAATAATCCTAAGCTAATATTTTTCTCAACTAAAGAGAACTCAAACTAACCTATCATTTCCAAAATTTTAGGAACGCGGTACAGACTTCTAATACTAACTTCAGATATTTTATTTTGGACCTTAGCATAATGTTAGTTACCGTCACTTCTTGTGGACAACGAAATTTATAGTCTCTGGAAAATGTTGAACTGCAATCGATGGTGCTCTTTACGTTGTATTAAAAAATACGAGTTTATCTACCACGTTGCGTCAACGAATTTATTTGAAATTATTTATACTCGCATCAAAACGAGTATTCGAAGATATCGCAGTATTATTTATACTCGTACGGACAGCTACGAGTTTTCGAAGATCAATTTTAGGTTTTATTTAAACTCGCCCCAAAATACACGAGTGTTTGACGACATTTCAGTATTATTTAAACTCGCCTGAAACACGTATTTGGAATAAAATTTCCTCAAGGAAAGGTCCGCTGTTGACTATTCTTGGAATATTTGGTGTCAAGCACTCTGAATACTGCAGCCAAATGTTACGGCCCCCCTTTTTGGAAAAAATAAAATCGCGGATGAGACCGATTTGGAGATCCCAATCGGCGGCCGACCGCGCCGAGATCCCATATATCGACTGCCGTCTCCCGCAGAAAAGTCGTTCTCATGATTTCTGCTAACGATGCATGTTTAAATATTATATTACCCTTCGATCCATTTATTTGTTAAATTAATTAAAAAATAATCTAACCTAAAATCCTCATTAATTTTCTTTAATTGGAAAAATTCAATTTTACAACATGGGTGGGTACATTAATCAAATATCGGACATCGCCGAACAAACCCGATGGCCCATCGGGTGTCGCACGAGACGCATGCTGTATCAACTACGTGGGATGTAACCAATCAAATTAGCACTAGCTACCTGTAACCTTTAACACCGGACTATGTTGCCATATTTTTAGATTTAAAAGTACTTTAATCAAAAAAATATATTATTTTGCATTTAAATATCAAAATAAATAGTTTGAAAAGAAGGTCTTAATAATATTGAAACTATAACAAAATATTGCTTTCTTATACACCTATTACAATTCGTTCGGGTTTGTTGTAAATTCCACAATAAAAAATGAGGGTTGCCATTTAAAAAAAAAATAATTTGGTGCCGCTCTGTTTATTAGAAAATAATTTAATAATATGCATCTCCACGGATCCTATAGCTTTTGTATGTAATATTTCTTTATATTCGTATTGACAATTGAGATATTTGACTTCTTCGCACTAGTACACCCCCGGATCTAGGGGGGGATGTAATCCGGTGCCCATGCCCCTGGCGGCAACTTCAGTGGGCGGCAAATTCAGGCAGTAATAGTAGTACCCAGGGGCGTTACGCCGTACCCGATTATTAATCGATTAGAAACTTATATCAGTGCCATTCGTAATATCTCCCAAATTGCGGTTTTATTAAAATCTTATACAGAGTGTCCCAAACTGGTCGAAATGCGCGGAAGAACGGGCGCGTGTATTTTTTTTAAATACAACTATTAAAAACAACACGGGATGGAGGATATACGAGGGCGGCAGGCAGGAAGTTCCTGCCCCTTCTCGATAACAATCAAGATCCGGGGCTGCACTGGTGTCCCACCCTGTATGAAACTGACAATAAAATATTCATTGAAAATATTAAATTTTTGCACCACACATAAACATCCACCCCTATTAATTTACATGTTAAAACGCTAGGGGTAGTAGATCCAAGTAACTTAATCTCTACAGACAGAATCCTGTAAATAATGGGGACATTGGAAAAATGGATTAGCTGTGTATATTATGTCATGAGCTCTGGGGAATAACTATCGCCTCATACACTGTTCTGAGGTCCCATGGGAATTTCTTGGTCGTCCTACTTAGAACCTTTGGATATACATGCGAATAATATAATTTATAATTTGCCGGCGTCAAGCCAGGTCTATCGCTGCAATAAGTCGGTTATACAGGGTGTTACCAAAATAAATATAGGGGCTTTCAAAATATTTGAAAAATCAAAAATTTTGCGTTTCGGTTCTTATTTTTTCCTGGCTTTGTTCGAAGAGAAATAAATTTCACTTTTTCATTGCTACTTTTTATTCTCCACCAGATGGCATTATCAGATCTCTCATGCAACGTTTCCTGTTTGGGTCACCATCATCAACTTATTTTTTTTAAATACGGGCGTGGATTTATTTGTTTAAATTATGAAAAAGGACCGAAATCTCCAAAAGAACTACCAGAGCTTAAAATGAAGATTTTCACTTTAGTTTCTGAAATTGAGATTCAAACAAGCAAGACAACGAACAATAATGACAGCCGCCCTACCTCCCAGTTGCCCTCTCATTCCTACGATTCTATAGGAGGTCGTTCTTCCTTCATGTCTCCGCCTTTGAGTAGTCATATAAATTGTAACGTTTACACATATTGCCCCTAATATACTGATAAAACTCATAATTTACATCAATATTATATCATAATATCATAGATAAGTTAGCACATATTCTACACGTACCTCAAAGTTACTGCTAATTTCTCTGCTGGTAAAATAGGACACTGAACTCAATTGTAAGGTCTAATTGTTAACTCTTCTTTCGCTAGAGTCGCTTCACAAAGCCGTATTAAAATTGATGGTCAGTACCTATCCTGCGATAAGTATTCCAGAGGAATACATTAATGACCTTCTAATGAAAACTAAAAATCCGATATTTAGCTTTGCTGAAGATAGCACACTTATCTCATCTTTCTCTTTGAATGCACAAACATCGGCTGCCGACGCATATCTTCACAGACAGCATGAAGTATCAAACCTTAACAAAGACATGGAAGAAATTTTGGCTTGGAGTTACACTAACCAAGTCGAATTTAACGTTGAAAACCCCAGGCAGCAGTTTTCTCTAAAAAGGTTGCAGAACCGGATATAGTCATAGCAGGACACGCAATCTCATTGGATTTATCTCTTGATTTGCTGGGAGTCAATGTGGGAGGAACTATGTCTCGTCATAACCACGTTGTGGCAATCACCAAGATAGTTTCTCAGTTTTTCCCAACGAATACAACGAATATAACCTCCATTGTGCGCAAAACCGACGTGAATCGCTTTTGCGCACACGCACCACTCCCAGAGTGGCCTAAAGGATTTTTCCTATAGTGCTGATAAAAATAACTTGAGATGTTGCTGTGTTATAAAATTACACATTTTAAATAGAAACTAAGATAGAAAAAAATGTATTTGCAGCATCCCTCGTCCTTTAAAAATGCCATGAAAGCCGCAATCATCTATCTTCACTAAAAATCTATAAAAATTAGACATCCTGTATAAGATAAAGACAATGACAGTGGTATTTTAAACTTGTGTATAAGTGTTGTATATCAATTCACCATATCTAATTAGAATTTAGAATTCATGTTTGTTAGTTTTACGATTCCCTGCACGCAAATCCCATATTCTCGTTACACAAAAAGACTTATTATTTTAACAATGGTACTAATTATTGACATTTTCTTGAAACGCAACCCGGTTTACTTCTTATCTATAGGATTTCCTGTATATAATTAGGGCAATTAGTTAAACAGAAGTACCTACAAATGTTGCAAAACTCAGCGGCGTTGTTCATATTTTAGTTTATACTCAGAATCAAAACTATCCAATCCTATAATTTATCCTGTAGGTTAATATTCCCAGTCAAATATAATTTGAGAGTCATAATTTTATCTTACTGGCATCGGTCATATTCTATCTGACTAGTGACTTAACTCAAATTGATATATCCAGCGTTATCAGCAAATGAGTATATTCTATAAAGAGTATGGAATGTACAATTTTTTGCACTTTTTCATTTTTACAATAGAACAATAATTAGTTTTTAATACCGCCTAATAAAATCCTTACTATAATAATTTTACTCCTTGCATTCATTGTAAATTGTAAATTTAAAATATATTTTTTAGTATTTACGTGATTCTTCTAAATTGATGAGAAATACTCACTATAGTTTTTTATAAATTATGTATAAAATATTATTTTGGTACGGATTATTATCAAAAAATTGCCGGAGACTGAACCATCCAATTACGCCGGCACTGGTAAAATTTTATCTTCGTATTTTAAAATTTCTGTGAATGTTTAACCACCTAGGACAGGTGTTTGTACTTCTGTGGGTTATTGTTACATAATTAGTAATAATTATTAGATTACCTACTACTTACTATCTACGGTATCGTGTTGCGTACGAGTACCTGTTTAGTGCTACCTGGGTACCGAAGGATCATGCCAATTATTTTATTTATCTAATTATATTATCGATAAAACAAAATGTGTATCATTTGCTTTCACCATCCCCGGATATATTAATATTATGGGGCAAAAAATTATTGTTCGGTTGTTAAGTTTAGTTATCGCGGCGTTTTTATTATCAATATATTTACCATGGTATTTGCATGCTTCGTGGTTTACCCGCCTGGGATGGGAAAGGTAGATGTTACGCTTAAAACCTTAAATGGAAAGATGACAAGTGGTACATCATTTTGAAGGTCGTTTCAACGTCTTTCCAATAATCCCAAAATTTGTTATTTTTTGAGTAGTAGTTTCGAAAAAATCGCCTTCCAAAAATAGACGTAATAACTTGCAATGGATTTGAAGTTTTTTCTATGATCAAACACAAGCACTATAGGAAAAATCCTTTAAGGCACTCTGGGAATGGTGGGTGTACGCATAAAGCGATTCACGTTGGTTATGAATCGTTGGACGTTAAATTCGTTGTTAAACACAACATCGGGAAGGTCGTTCCATAAGGATGACGTCCTCTAGATGAAAGAATTCTAAAATAATTAAGTTTGAGGAGTACTAAGCTTAACCACATATGGATGGATGGCTGTGGTTCGTCGTGTATTTCTGATATTCGCCGCTCTGGGCGGAATTAAGAGGGCAAGATCAGCTGATCACTTTCCATGAAAATATCTGTGAAAGAGAGTTAAATCCCCAACCTTTCTTCGATGTTCTAGGAATCTAGGCTATCGAGGTTCTTCGTTAGCTCGTGGTCTCCAATCAGACGAATGGCCCTCCTTTCGATGGAATCCAGCAGCCGAAGAGTATGCCTGGGTGCAGAGCTCCAGACATGAGAGCAGTACTCTAATGATGGTCGAATATGGGCTTTGTATAGTGTCAAAAGTTGAGGTGTGTACAACTTTTTGGTTCGGAAGAGTACATCAAGTGTCTGAGAAACTATCTTGGTGATTGTCACAATGTGGTTATGACGAGACATAGTTCCACCCACATTTACTCCCAGCAAATTAATAGATGAAGCCAGTGGAATTGTTATTTTCTCATTTAAGATCTTAAGCCCCTTCCCAAGGAGTTAAACCAGGAAGCATGCAAATATTTTTTAAAACCGTCCACCTTCACAATAAAATTGACGTGTCTTTTATTTTTTGATTATTATTTATTTGAGGCAATATATTTAGAGTGGGAAGTTCTCAAATTTACACCCTGTATAATTATGACATACACTTCTAGTGTGAAATGTATTCAACGCACCCAAGTATTGTTTTCAGTAATTAATTATCAGTTTTTGTGTGTTTTATTAAATAAAAATAAAAATGCTGACAATATTCTGTAGTTCAATGAAGTTATTTCAAAATACACCATAACAATATGGAATGGAACCCAATCCTGTTACTACTACTGCAAACGCCTCTATAAATTAGACTTAACTTTTTTCTTCGGTATATTTTAGTTTAGTTTAAGATGTTATAACACGGATAATAAATAGATATATCCGAAACAATTACGAAACATCCTTAATAAATTCTAAAAAAAATTTAACTTAGATTATAATACCATAATTTTAGGACTAGAACCCTAATATTCGCCTATTCAACTATTTTTGCGCAAGTGTATTATTGCCCTCAACTTGTGATTAGTTTGGTAAAACTCCCGCTGTGTAAAATCATTAAAATCGCTTCGAAATCCTCTTAAAAGTTTGTATTCAAAACCCTCTGCGACGAAAACTTTAAACAAAAACAAATTGAAAAGCTAAAATCCGCGTGTTAATGAAAATCCTGCCTCGAAAAGCTCTGTAAATACGAGTATACTAATAAATTTATTATTGAAATTCATATTTCCAACTCTAAAACATTTTGAAGTTATATAAGTTATACCCCAAAACTTCGCCTAACTTCTAGATTATAATTTAAACTTCTTATTTCGGATTTTGTTTTTTTTTACATAATCATGGGCGCTACTTGCGTATGAGAAGCAAAGAGGCAAGCTTTATTTCAATGAATTTCAGACAAACAGCGCATTTTTTTTAAAAGGAATCAGTATTTTAAAGCATCACTAAGAGTTAGAGTTGAAATCCTTTACATACAGAGTCTTAGATTAGTATAGGTCAATATTTCATCACACATATCCGTGTGGTAATTGACGGATTTCTCTCACACACACCATCATAAATATCCGTGTTCCTCAAGAGCCGATATTATTTCCCATCCTCTTCTTATTCTACATGCAGTATAAAGTATCATGCCAAATAAAGACCTGGAAGAAATTTCGTCTTTAGCTGACAGTAACGAATTTGATTTTAATACTTAGCAGATCCGCATCTAGTCATGATAAGACACGCAATTCCACTGACTTCCTCTATTAATTTGCTGGGCGTCAATCTGCGAGGAAATATGACTTGACAAAACCACGTTGTTGTAATTGCCAAGGCTGCTTCGCAGATACTTGGTGTACTTTACAGGACCAAAAAGTTGTATATACTTCAACATCTTTTGATACTCTACAAAGTCCAGATTCGACCATCACGTTCTAATGACGATGAAAGCATTATTCTTATTCCTTTCATGTCTAGCGCTCTGCACTCAAGCATACTTTACGGCTACTAGATTCCAAGGATAGACATTCGACTGATTGGAGACCACGAGCTTTTTTTGGTTTTTTTTAGGCGATTGACTTTGGTTTTGAATCGTTGGAGGTTATCTTCGTTGGAAAAAACGACCTCTGGAAGGTCGTTCCATACAGATGAAGTTCTCCAGATGAAAGAATCCTTAAATAATGAAGTTCAAGGAGTACCAAGCTTAACCACATATGGGTGGACGGCAGTGGTTCGTCGTGTATGTCTGGTATTCGTCGCACTGGGCGGAATTAAGAGGGCAAGGTCAGACGAGCACTTTCCATGGAAATATCTGTAAAAGATAGTCAAATCCTCAACCTGTCTTCGATGTTCCAGGCTGTCGAGGCTCTTCGTCAGCTCGTGGTCTCCGATCAGATGAATAGCCCTCCTTTCGATGGAATCCAGTAGCCGAGGAGTATGTTTGGGTGCAGAGCTCTAGTGATGATTGAATATGGGCTTTGTATAGTATCAAGAGTTGTTGAGGTGTATACAACTTTCTGGTTCGGAAGAGTAGGTACACCAAGTTTCAGAGAAACTATCTTGGCCATTGCCACAAACGAGGTTATTCCAAAACATATTTCCTTCCAGATTGACGCCCAACAAATTAATAGATAAAGCCCGTGGAATTGCCTGCCATGACTATACCCGGTTCTGTAATGTTAACCCTTGTAGAGAAAACTGGTGCCTGGGTTTTCTTAGCGTTAAATTCGACTTGGTTACTCTCACCCCAAGCCAAAATTTCTTCCAAGTCTTTGTTGAGGTGTGATACTTAATGCTATCTGTGAAGATGTGCGTCGGCAGATGATGTTTGTACATTCAAAGAAAAAGATGAGACAAGTGTGCTATCGTCAGCAAAGCTAAATATCGGATTTTTAGTTTTCACTAGAAGATCATTAATGTAGAGTAAGAAAAGGCTGGGAGACAATATGGATCCTTGAGGAACACCGGCATTGATGGTGAAGGTGTCTGAGAGAAATCCGTCAATCGCCACTTGCAGAGAGAGGTCCTTAAGGAAGCTAGACAACCATGCACAGAATCGAGTGGGCATACCATAGGATAGCAGTTTACTTAGAAACCCCTCATGCCAAACACGAACTGACAAAGAGTCTCGACAGCCTGGAACATTGAAGACAGGTGGGTGATTTGAGTTTATTTTATAGATATTTCCATGACAACGATTAAAAACCGACGTGAGTCGCTGTATTCACACACGAACCACTCTCAAACACTTCCTTAAAGGATTTTTCCTTTAGTGCTAGTCAGCGCGGTGAGACTGCTTATGGGGGGGGGGGGGGGGGGGGGAACACGTAAGAAGGCCTTGGAAGGGATGCTAACCTACTCTGCTCCATGCGCTCACAAGTAACCTACTTTTATCTATCTGTTTCACTCTATCATTTAAGCGTCCATATCAGACTTACGTAGAGTTAATATGAAATGCCAAAAATTGAGTGTTTATGCAGGCGACTTGATCCTGGTCATATTTGTCTAAATTTACTGAATCAGGGAAGGTTTCTGCAGACAGAGACAGGCATAGAATGCGAACAGCACGAACTGTTAAACAAGCTAACTTCCTTCGTCTGGCGGTAATGGAAATCAATCAACATCTGATGTGATTTAAAATGGTGGAGAAGACGCAGCATCTTTAAATTTTAAAATAATTTTTAATTTTCTAATCTTTTCACGAGAAACGTCGTTTCCTTTTTGGTGCAAGTGAGTAATTTGTAATTGAAATATTCATTTAGTCATCATTACTAAGAGTAAGCATCGATAATAAGTTCTTTTCCTATGGGGCCCAAAAATATGCTTGGACTTGAAGCTTGAAATATTTGCTAGGACCTAGAGCCCAGTTGAAGATGGTAAAATATTTTATGTAAATTATGATTTACTTCCTACTTTTTAATAAAACTACTTACAAGCCTATTTCTGAAGTTTAATTTTTCATTTGTAGTTACATTACTAGTTCAAATAAGAGTGTGTAAAGATTATTTTAAAGTGATATTTACAACTTAAAACATGTCAGAATCCTAATATCGATTTTCACCACTTAGTAAATCAAGTAAAAGGGTTTTTAATGTTTTTTATTGGTTAAATGTCACTTTAAAATATTGACAGTAACTGACATTTGAAAAGCACGTGCGTTTATCAGCTGATGCCAGACGTAATGGATGCCATGCATGCGGCCTTTGTTAACTCTCGGATTTGACATTGTCTCCACAAAATGTCGGAAAATTGATCGAATTAAAAAATTTTTTATTTGCAAATGTTGTTTGTATTATAATTTTAAGCCCACGTACCACATTTGATAAAAATTCTACGAAAATGTTCATTTTCCTCAAAAAATTAAAATGCAGTTTAAAAATGTTTCCATCTGTGGACCAAACTTCTCAAAACTCTAAAGATTTAATCAAGGAAGAGAAGAGTATTGTTTTTTTAATAATAAATACGTTGCAAAAATGGAAATATTAAACTAACCTGTTCATATTTAAGTGTTTATTTTATCTCATCTTACCTTAAAGACTACTTACCTCTTCATACATAATTAAACAAATAAGGAGGCCTTTGGGTCAAGCTCAACTTTGACACTTAACAAAAGCCGCATGGTCCATTGAATTATGTAATTTTTGGTCTTGATTGAAAATTGACTTGACTTGACTGTAAATTTAAATTTTACGTAAATAGAAAATTATATTTTTTTCCCATATGGTTCCACCTTTAATGGTGATACTGTATATCATAATGGTCATAATGGATGTAAGACTTATTTATTGTTCAAACAAACCCGAACAAACCCGAGTTGTGATTCCCCGGATTTGTATAATATAACTTTGTATCCTGGCCTGCATAATAACATGTTGATCGCTGCTTAATATAATCCTCAGTGGCAAAACTCTAATTTTTCTCTTTTCATATCCAACTAACTATTTAACCCCCACAGGAAAAATCCTACTTTATAATATTTTACCCCTCTTAAGAGGTTTTCTGTTCAAAATTCTAAATTCCTTGCCAGGTCACGTTGTTCGAACACGGCTATACATCGAATACTACATGACACAACACCGGAGAAGTGGGGGGGTGTATAAGACACGTGTAGAGGTGCCGAAACGACCGAGCTTACATGGAAAATACATTAGAAACCCCGTTTCATCCACCTAAGGGGTAAGAAGATCTGCATGTGCAGACACAAAGTTTTCAAGTATTAAAGTACCTTCTTATTGAATTTGTGAATATGCAATTGAATACTTATAGTATGTTAATATATTAAGATAATAAAGTATACCGATGTTTGAAAGGAGACATGGCTTATACGCCAAAAATCTCAATAAAATAAGATGGTAATTCGATGAATCGTGTAATTAAAAGACCTAACGCTCGCTGCTCCTAGACTCATGAGGTACCTGGGCGGCATCATTATTTTACTTAAAGCGTATTACTATAGGATGGCGGATGGGCGCCATCTTGGTAAAGAAAATTAAATAGGAAGAGAGGTCCAGTGATACATAGTTCTGAAGGTATTATCGAGTACCTTACGATTCCAGAATATTACTTCTCTATTCGCAATGACAACAAAATGGCGGCCTTTTAAAAAATAATTGCATAGTTATTATTTTTTTATTATCCTTTATTTCACCATCCTAAAAAAATGAAACAACTTGGAATAGTGTAGTAGAAATCAGAGAGCCTCACTTTGTCCCACAGATAAAAAAGTTTTATACAGGGTGTTTCCTAACCTCTCTGAAAAAATTATTTGATAATGCATATGATTTAAAAACTTTGAATGATGAACTCATATGAACAAAAGTCAAATAAATTGCTACAAATTTCCTCCATAAGCCAGTAAACACCCACGTACACGGCGTGCTAAATTATCTCTTACATGTTGGAAAATTTCAAAAATAACTAAAAAATTTAGGTACTTTTTACCCAGATCCCCGCAAATGAATTAATTGTAAAATTTAAAATTGACCCTAAACTAAAGTGCTCTAATCCTTTGTGTTTAACAATTATCATTAGAATATCGTTTGACATTAATTAATAAAATGAAATGTACAAGTTTTCTTTTTAACTTTTTAATAATAAAGTTTTCGAAAACGAAGCGACATGCGAAAAACTTTTATACCACATTTTCGTCTTAAAATGAACTGAGGATACACCTCCTGCATTTTTTCAGAGAGGTTAGGAAACACCCTGTATATGGTGCCAATAATTTCACATGCGCTGTATATTATCCTATTTCCAGTTTAACATTTCCGAATGTCAGATAAATAAATGTAAAGGGAACATAAATAAGCTCATCCTACGGAAAACTCCGTGGACTTTTTTTAATTCATCAAACTTATCTAATCCAGTGTGTTCCCTATTTCCAAAGCTAAAGCCTGGACACGAATGAAGAATTCGAGTTATATGGATTCTAAAAAATGATAGGAATGACACGGTATTTCGTGTAGCAGGAAAGTCACGCGAGCACTTCCGGGTTAGGCGGGGCGCCGCCATGTTCGAATTAAGTTATGTCCTTTGTTCCGCCTTGTATGAGATACTACACACTGATTACTTCAGGTCTTTCTTTAATATCGGGTGTAGTATTTCTAATCCGTTGAATTACTGTGTCCCGCGTGTCGACTCTTTTTATTTGCTTCATAAACAAAAGTCTAGTGGTATGAAGTCTGGATATCTTCAAGGCCAACTAATAGAATTACCGCGACCAATCCACAGCCCTGGAAACCTTTCGTCCAAATGTTGTTTGACTTGATGAGCGAAATGTGCAGGAGCTCTATCGTGCTGTTAATACAGTTGTATCTGATGTTTAGAGGAACCTCCTCAAGTAGTTCTTTTAATTGATTTTGTTTTTTATAAAATGATCCTTGGTACACTACTTTTATTTTCATATTTATATTTTCATATAAGTAGTGAGACGATTCTCCAATTTATGTCTTTCATTTTAAAAAATCGTCTCACGGGAGTGCGCTACTTATATAAAAAATATAACTACTTATATGCAAATATAAATAGTATACCCCCGTGAGGCGATTCTTCAAAATCAAAAAAAGAAACTGAAGAATCATCTCACTGGAGTGCACTACTTATATAAAAATATAACTACTTCTATAAAAATATAAATAGCGTGCTCACGCGAGGCGATTCTTCAAAATGAAAGAAAGCAATTGAAGAATCGTCTCACTGGAGTGCTCTACTTATATGAAAATATTAATAGTATATAATTTAATATATTTAAAATATAAGTAGGGCACTCCCTTAAGGCAAGTCTTCAAAATGAAGGTGTCAGGAAGAAATAGAAATGAAAACGTATTTTTGAAAAATATAAGTTTGAATACTCTTGTTCAAGGGCGACGACATAAATAACATTACATTGTTTATTCATTATCATTATCATTCATTATTCGAGTGTGAAAAAAATCATCATCTCAAACGAAATTGCCGACTTTTCTATATATTTTCGTAATAAAGGCATAAAAAGGCGTTAACTAGAATTGAACCCTAAATTTAAATTTTCTCCCAGTCTCCCAGCATCAGCCTTTCATCAATCTGTTTGTACACAAATTAATCACAGTCAAGTTTATATTAAAACGAGGCGCTCACCATGTTCGCTGACTCGTGAAACCCCCGCGTCACTGTTTCGTATAATAACTAAATGATAGGGTGCGACTGCTACTTTTTAACTGAGTTCGGTTTTATTTTCAACAGGGACGGAATGGAACAAAAGAAAATTCACGGTTCCAAATTGACAATTTTAACTACTTATATACTCATCTAAAAATAAAATAATTCATTACATTTACCTTATCCATATATCAATCACAGGCGCCATCTGGTACTGAAACGGGAAGCCGGGAAGTAATGACCCTTCTTGTCATCTCTATTTTATCTGATGAGTATAATACCACACAGTTTTACATGTGTTCTGAACCACAGTTTTACCGGTCGATTTTATTCTCGACACAGTTTTTGTGGTCTTGTCCACCACATTCCTCCATATTGTGACTTGAATAATATTGGCGTAGAGACACCAATCTATCGAGATCACTATCGGACATATACATCTCTTCCTGGATTCGCTTGGGTCCCTAGTAAAGTGTTCACTTGGTTAGAGAAGCACACGCACTCGACGATATGTCGAATACTAGAGCGACACTCCGTATCGAAGTCGCCTTTCAACTGCAGTATTTGGACATAGGAATGCCAGTGTGTGCTTCATATATAACACTACATAGTACAGTGGCCAGGAAAAAGCAAACAAAATAACTCTGCCAGGCCAGCCCGGGATCAAACCAGGAATGTTACTACGAATTTCAGCTGCCTCTGCACTGGTTGGTTGGTTGTGTGGCTCGACATCCAAGAGTCTGCTATCAAGTTTATCATGCTGAAGATTGTTACCACGTTGAATATTTCCGGGTCCAGATCTTCTGGGAGTCAGCACTTCGCTGCTATATATGATATGGGAGGTCGTTTGATCCTCTATACCGCAGAGTTTGCATTCAATGGATCCGTTGTAGATTCCTATATGTTGAAGGTGCCTACTTAAGTGACAGTGACCCATTAGTAAGCCAGTCACCAGTCACAGCTGGGACCGCGTTAGGAGTCGCATCCCATTCGGTAATTTCTTCGGGGGCTTTCCTATTGCGACTCGTGCGTGTGCTCGACCAGGACTCTTGTCTCCCATACCATCGCGAAAGATGTTGTTTTGCGCCCATCTCTCTAATGTTGTTTTTGTTGCTGCCAGTTTTGATGTTCCGAATGCGGGCTCTGGGCCTTGAGATTTTGAGCAGATCCATAGCACTGTCTCGTAGAAGACAAAATATCCTCGGGAACATACATTACTGGACCTCATAGAAGGATCAAACATCTTCTAACAAGATCGGGGAACACAATAAGCCGAAACGCTGCAGTGATAGAAGTTCGGGCCTTTAAACCGAACCCCGCCTTTAACCAATCAACCAACCAACCAGTTCTAGCTAGTTCGTCTGCTTTTTATTATCTTTTATCACTGAAAATCAAAGAAATATTCCTCACCAAGATATCTGTTAATAAGTATTAAGCAGTAAACTCAAAGTCACGGGGTCACGAATTACATATATGTATATTAACGATGTTCTAAGAAGGTTGCATGTTTCGCCCAACTGGTCATCTTCAGACCCCAATACAAACAACTGCACAAATACAAGCAGCTACATTTAAAAAAATAATACAAGGAAGTGTTTTTTATATAATATAAGTTTAGCTTGTCTCAACACCGCCCCTGGTTTAAAATGCATTAGCCTACTGCCTGAAGCCCCAAAGGCGCGACGAATGAGCCCTGGCCGCCGCGTGTCGCTAAGTAAACTGGCCGTCTTTTCTACAGCTATATTCATTACGGTCACGTGGCCCTTTTGACACGTTATTGTTTTGTTTTGGCAACGTAGTCGTCACCGGCGGCCATTATTATAATCCCTGGCAGTTGTTCCGAATTTTAGAAACGTAGCCTTCTCTAATGAAAACATCATAGGTCACGTGGAGTGCGTGAAGGAACGTTGTTGCGTAATGTAGCAAGGTTAGTTACGGTAAATATATGCATATTTTAGTTAAATGTGTATTAGAAGAATTATTATGATTGAATTTAAACAAAAATAACTTCCTTTGTATTAGGGTAAAATACTAACATAATACAGCGTTAATTCACAATGAATCCCTTTCCTGTTAGGACGACAGCCCGTTACCAAAATGTCCTGTTATCACGCCTTCATCTAGTCAATGACTAACCGCTAGATTAATAAAAAATAAGAAAGTTTTAGTCGAGCGAAAAAGTACGGCAACGCTGCGCTTATCCGTCAGAGTGATTTCAGTCCGTAAGAAAGCAGATCGTCTTTTTGTTACTACACCTTGTCCGTTCTTGATGAAATCATATTAAAAATATAAAAAAAACCGTGAATTCATGGACAACGGACGTTCTGAGTGTTGCAAAAATTCCATAGTTTAAATGAAAGATGTAAGAAAAAAGGGGTATCAAAAAGTTACAGCGCCCGGGTCAGTTTTGTTTTAATTGTTGATAACACTCTAAAAAATAGTAAATCGAGTCGAACGGACATTTTCCGTGTTGCGCAGCTGCAGGAAGGATCTCTTATCTGTATAATTCATGATCGCGGTACACGGCGCGTGCAAGGGACGGCTTGTTGTGTGACTTGGTTGTCTATAACAACTCAGCATCAGCTATGTCCCTATATTGCATTATTATTGATACATGTGCTGTGTTGACTGAAACGGTTTTGCTAAAAAATGCATGTGTAAAAATGTCAGTTCATATATTTCTCCCATTTTCCGAGCCCAATACACGATTTCTGCTTGAAAACGGACGAGGCGCGATAACTCGAACAGCGTTAAAAAAAATGACATAGGTACCTAAGATCCAACACTGCGCTTGCGCGTTGATGAAAATGTCCGTTCTAATTTATTTCCGGTCACGACAAGTAAAATGGACGAGGCGTGATAAGTTGAATTCTCCGCTGTAAACAATTGTCCATTTTTCTCAGACCAATACTATTCACCGCACGGAAAATGTCAGGTACTATTTTCATCTCATCAAAAACATCACTCTCAATCAAAAAATAAAAAGAACGGACGTACGCGATAACTAATACGACCACTTTTTTTACATATGTAAAGATGATTCTCAATGATTTCGCAACGTTGCCAATGTCCGTTCTTTCCTTCTCAAGTCCACCAAAAAACTTAAAAAACTTTAGGTCGTGATCAGTCTGAAATTCTGGTAACGGGCTGCCGTAATATATATATTTCATTTATTTGTCTTATTATTGTAATTATAGACGAATAAATTAAATATGTAAAATGATAACTATTTTGCAAAATTAAAACACGATTGTTCGAAAGTGTAATATCGCCATGAAGTCGACAGCCATTAATCAAAACGAGAAATTAAAATTATCTTATCTCTCTTATGTAAGAAATTATTAGAATATTTTGTTTTTCTGAAATATACTTAAAAAGAAAAAAAAAACATATTTAGAGCGCTGAGGATGGCCCCATAGAGGTCGAAACGTAGGGAAAAATACAAAATGTGATGATGAATACAAATATTTTAATGTCATACTATATGCTAATAGTATTCTAGTAGTAATTTTAGAGATGCACCAGGAAGCTACAGATTTACAGAATTTACAGACATTTTCATGGAAACTGCTCGACTGACCTTGCCCTCTTAATTCCGCCCAGAGCGGCAAATAGCAGAAATACACGACGATCCACTGCCGCTTATCCATATGTGGTTAAGCTTAGTACTCCTCGAACTTCATTATTTAAGAATTCTTTCATCTGGAGGACTTCATTTTTATGGAACGACCTTCCCGAGGTGGTTTTTTCCAACAAATATAACCTCAAACGATTCAAAACCAACGTGAATCGTTTCATTCGCACACGCACCACTCCCAGAGTGCTCTAAAGGATTTTTCCTATAGTGCTTGTGTTTGGTCATAAAAAAAGTGATCGTGAATCTACATGTTCAATTCGATACAATTTTTTGAACACGCCCTTTATATGGTTGTAATTTTAAATTGTAGGGAAAAGCCAATATTTCAGTTACAGAAGCCGAGAATTTAATAGGTATACTTGCAATGCTATTTTATTGCCAAATTATAACATATATTTTTCTCATAAAGGAAATTAAATTATATGTTAAGATAGTTAAGAACCACATAAAATTATGAATATATTTTTTTTTTTTTTTTTTTTTTATGATCAAACACAAGCACTATAGGAAAAATCCTTTAGGGCACTCTGGGAGTGGTGCGTGTGCGCAAAAAGCGATTCAATTTTGGTTTTGAATCGTTGGAGGTTATATTCGTTGGGAAAAACGACCTCGGGAAGATCGTTCCACAATGATGAAGTCCTCCAGATGAAAGAGTTCTTAAATAATGAAGTTCGAGGAGTACTAAGCTTAACCACATATGGATGGGCGGCAGTGGTTCGTCGTGTATTTCTGATATTCGCCGCTCTGGGCGGAATTAAGAGGGCAAGGTCAGCCGAGCACTTTAAATGAAAATATCTGTAAAAGAGAGTCAAATCACCAACTTGCCTTCGATGTTCTAGGCTGTCGAGGTTCTTCGTCAGCTCGTGGTCTCCAATCAGACGAATGGCCCTCCTTTCGATGGAATCCAGTAGCCGAAGAGTATGTTTGGGTGCAGAGCTCCAGACATGAGAGCAGTACTCTAGTGATGGTCGAATCTGGGCTTTGTATAGTGTCAAAAGTTGTTGAGGTGTGTACAACTTTCTGGTTCGGAAGAGTACACCAAGCTTCTGAGAGGCTATCTTGGCGATTGCCACAACGTGGTTATGCCAAGACATATTTCCTCCCAGATTGACGCCCAGCAAACTAATAGATGAAGCCAGCGGGATTGCGTGTCCGTCCATGACTATATCCGGTTCTGTAATGTTAACCCTTTTAGAGAAAACTGCTGCCTGGGTTTTTTTAGCGTTAAATTCGACTTGGTTATTGTCACCCCAAGACAAAATTTCTTCCAGGTCTTTGTTGAGGCGTGATACTTCATGCTGTCTGCGAAGATGTGCGTCGGCAGCCGATGTTTGTGCATTCAAAGAGAAAGATGATAAAAGTGTGCTATCATCAGCAAAACTAACTATCGGGTTTTTCGTTATCACTAGAAGGTCGTTAATGTAGAGTAAGAAGAGAGTGGGAGACAATATGGACCCTTGAGGAACACCGGCATTGATGGTGAAGGTGTCTGAGAGAAATCCGTCAATCGCCACTTGCAGAGAGCGGTCCTTAAGAAAGCTAGACAACCATGCACAGGATCGCAGTTTACTTAGAAGCCCCTCATGCCAAACACGATCAAAAGCTTTAGAAATATCCAGTGCAACAGCCCGAGACTCCCCATGATGTTCGATTGCGTTGTTCCAAATATGGGTGACATAGGCTAGAAGATCTCCAGTTGATCTGGACTTCCGAAAACCATATTGATGATCGCTGATAATGTTGAAGCCTTCCAGGTACTTTAGAAGATGTTGGTTAATAGCTTTCTCCATTACTTTTTATATAACTGAAAGCAATGCGACTGGTCGATAGTTGTTAGGCAGGGTTCTCTTACCTTTCTTTGGAATATGCTGGACTCGCGCCGTCTTCCAGCAAGATGGAAATATTCCTTTTTTGTAGGATAAGTTGAAAAGTCTACAAAATACTGGTGTTAGTTCATCGGCGCATCTCTTGAGGACTATAATAGGAATTTCTTCTGGACCAGTAGCTTTTTTGACGTCCAGTCCTTTCAGGATTCGTTTGACGGGACGCTGACGGAACACGATTTCGGTCATTTCGGATTGAACTGCAGGAATGTCGGGTGGTGTTCTTCCCTGAAAATCTACAGTGGAATGTAAAGAAAATAGTTCAGCAAGTAAGTTTGCTTTGTCTCCGGCTGTGGATGCTATTGTACCATCGGGACGTGTTAGAGGTGGAATAGTTGATTTTGTGAAATTTTGGCTGACGGCCTTAGCGACTGACCAAAAGGACCTTGATCCGTTTGGATATATATCAATATATCCTTATGTATACATAAAATACATACCTCCATTTCTAATGGATCCAAAAATCTAATGTTTGCTATTTAGGGAAATTATAATTAAATAACTACAAATGAAATGAAATTAAAAAAGTTTGAGCAACTAACTGGTTATCCTTAAAAACTGGCTCAAATGAACCGCTTAGACAAAAATAAAACAATCGACATATCCCCATTAATAACCCACAAAACAATTGCCACCTAAGCCCGCTCTATGTGTGGCATCCGCCGCAACAAATTTATTTCAAGCGGCTTAGAAAACAAAAGGCCAAACTTTCGATTCTTATTATGTATCGTGTTTCAAAGAGTCACCTTTAAAGCGTGATACCATCTGTAGGCGAGTTTTTTGGCACATTTTTGGGCTCTTTCACGGCGGTTCATAAATTTTTAAATGCTGTGCGCGGACAAGACTGAATTAATGATATTTATTTGAAAATATCGATTTAATAAATAATATTTTTCACAGAGAGACTAAACAATTAATTTCAAAGACTTAGAAAAAACTTCTTAATATCTGTTGACTACATTTGGAATAAACCCTGCCCAAATTGGATATTGATTCCCATTCTCGACCTGATGATGGGTATTTTATTACTTAGGGCACCAATCCTCCTAGAAAAATAATGGTAATTTCCAATTTTTTTTTAAACCTAAAATTCCTTAGAGGTTGGGAAGAGAAAGTTGACAGGTAACAAAGTGTCACTTTTTATGAAATTACTTTTTTCCCCAGGAAAAAAATTATGAGAATTACTTTTTTCCCGGATATATATTATACACATAATAAAGTAAAAGGTAGATATTTAATTTTAGAATATTTTATTATACAAAAGTTACATTTTCTTTATATCATAAGTACAATTTTTAAATGTGCATTGCATGAATGACATGTTCCTTTTACTATTCGGTACAATAGTCGAATTTTCTGGTGTTGAAATTATATTTTTTTCTGCAATGGACACAACTGCAGACCTGGTCGCAAATCGGGTGTTATTTCTTCACTGCCATACATTCTAAACACTTCATTGGCTATTTCTGTCCTGTGTGCTACCGATTCATCAACATACCCTTCAGCGACCGTTGATGACTTCCAACCCCCATGTTTCTTCAATGTAATCAAGTCTCCCCCAGATTCAACTAAAAGTGTAGCAGACAATTTTCGAAATGAATGACCCTTATCTAAGTTAATATTTTCAAGTTGGAGAATATATGTACGTTCCCGAATCTTCTATATCAACTAATGTTACCTGGCTGATTTCACAAATTCGACAAGCTCCTGCAATCGCAAATAAAACAACAACCTTGGCCATTAAAGAAACTTCATCGGGCGCATTATTCAAAAAATCACTAATATCTGTAATCGTAAAAATAGCAGCTTTTTTGGGCAGGTAACCTTTCCCATTTTGTTTCAGAAATGTAATTAGTTTGAAATATTTTGAAATGTCTACATTATTATTGGATTGTATTATACTTTTAATCATTAAATAATTCGATCACACTGTTGATGGCTTTTGTTCTTGTGGCAATTCCGAAAAATAGGCCAATAACACCATCTCTGACAAAGAATTGCATTCTTTTTCATCTTCCATTCCATAAATCTTGAATACGCGGTTTCGTAAATTTTGCGCGATTTAGCTGCCAATAATTATGGTGACGCTACGTTCGCTCTTCTACCAATTCCAGTGGAGTCAGAGAAAACTTAGAATCAGACATTTTTAACTTTACAATATTCAAAATAACTTATAAACAACAACTAAGTTTTTATTAATTTTTAAATTAAATCACAGAATTAAATTGAAAGATATTTGATTATTTTAAAGGTTTCCTTAGCAACGCAGGTCTAATTTTCGCTATAAGTAAAACAGCCTACTAGTTTCAAAATTCAAATTTTACATCGATACTTTTCTAACTGTAATAATATGTTTTTCAATATTAAATCGTCGTTTTCTCCCATCACGGAAAAAAAGTGTATTATACAAGGGAAAAATATTAGCTCTCGGAATTTTGTCTTCCTCCGCCTCGCGTCGGGAGACAACACAACCTCGAGCTAAAATCAAATATTTTTTCCCTTGTATAATAAATAACTATTTCTTGACGATATTAAAATTTTAAAAAATCATTTTGCTTGCATCAATCTCCATGCTTGCTAGTGCCTTATTCTTAAAAACAAAAATATTTTTAAAAAAAATTGAAGAAAAACTATCGGTCTTCTGAAAAATTTAGAAATTCCCGATATCTTTCTTTTTTTTTTTTTTTTTTTTTTTTTTTTTTATTTTTTTTTTTTTATGGTCAAACACAAGCACTATAGGAAAAATCCTTTAGGGCACTCTGGGAGTGGTGCGTGTGCGCAAAAAGCGATTCACGTTGGTTTTGAATCGTTGGAGGTTATATTCGTTGGGAAAAACGACCTCGGGAAGATCGTTCCACAATGATGAAGTCCTCCAGATGAAAGAGTTCTTAAATAATGAAGTTCGAGGAGTACTAAGCTTAACCACATATGGATGGGCGGCAGTGGTTCGTCGTGAATTTCTGATATTCGCCGCTCTGGGCGGAATTAAGAGGGCAAGGTCAGCCGAGCACTTTCCATGAAAATATCTGTAAAAGAGAGTCAAATCACCAACTTGCCTTCGATGTTCTAGGCTGTCGAGGTTCTTCGTCAGCTCGTGGTCTCCAATCAGGCGAATGGCCCTCCTTTCGATGGAATCCAGTAGCCGAAGAGTATGTTTGGGTGCAGAGCTCCAGACATGAGAGCAGTACTCTAGTGATGGTCGAATCTGGGCTTTGTATAGTGTCAAAAGTTGTTGAGGTTTGTACAACTTTCTGATTCGGAAGAGTACACCAAGCTTCTGAGAGGCTATCTTGGCGATTGCCACAACGTGGTTATGCCAAGACATATTTCCTACCAGATTGATGCTCAGCAAACTAATAGATGAAGCCAGTGGGATTGCGTGTCCGTCCATGACTATATCCGGTTCTGTAATGTTAACCTTTTTAGAGAAAACTGCTGCCTGGGTTTTTTAGCGTTAAATTCGACTTGGTTACTGTCACCCCAAGCCAAAATTTCTTCCAGGTCTTTGTTGAGGCGTGATACTTCATGCTGTCTGCGAAGATGTGCACGGCAGCCGATGTTTGTGCATTCAAAGAGAAAGATGATAAAAGTGTGCTATCATCAGTAAAACTAACTATCGGGTTTTTCGTTTTCACTAGAAGGTCGTTAATGTAGAGTAAGAAGAGAGTGGGAGACAATATGGACCCTTGAGGAACACCGGCATTGATGGTGAAGGTGTCTGAGAGAAATCCGTCAATCGCCACTTGCAGAGAGCGGTCCTTAAGAAAGCTAGACAACCATGCACAGAATCGACTGGGCATACCATAGGATCGCAGTTTACTTAGAAGCCCCTCATGCCAAACACGATCAAAAGCTTTAGAAATATCCGGTGCAACAGCCCGAGACTCCCCATGATGTTCGATTGCGTTGTTCCAAATATGGGTGACATAGGCTGGAAGATCTCTAGTTGATCTGGACTTCCGAAAACCATATTGATGATCGCTGATAATGTTGAAGCCTTCCAGGTACTTTAGAAGATGTTGGTTAATAGCTTTCTCCATTACTTTTGATATAACTGAAAGCAATGCGACTGGTCGATAGTTGTTAGGCAGGGTTTCCTTACCTTTCTTTGTAATAGGCTGGACTCGCGCCGTCTTCCAGTAAGATAGAAATATTCCTTTTTTGTAGGATAAGTTGAAAAGTCTACAAAATACTGGTGTTAGTTCGTCGGCGCATCTCTTGAGAACTATAATAGGAATTTCGTCTGGACCAGTAGCTTTTTTGACGTCGAGTCCTTTCAGGATTCGTTTGACGGGACGCTGACGGAACACGATTTCGGTCATTTCGGATTGAACTGCAGGAATGTCGGGTGGTGTTCTTCCCTGAAAATCTACAGTGGAATGCGAAGAATATAGTTCAGCAAGTAAGTTTGCTTTGTCTCCGGCTGTGGATGCTATTGTACCATCGGGACGTGTTAGAGGTGGAATACTTGATTTTGTGAAATTTTGGCTGACGGCCTTAGCGACTGACCAAAAGGACCTTGATCCGTTTGGACTGTCAAGAAGTTTGTTTTTGATCCTCATGTTATGGGCTTCTTTGCTTTGATGTATTGTTAGCTTACATTGGTTTCGGGCGGTAACAAAGATGGTACGATTCTCAGTGGTAGGGTTTTGACGCCACTGTCGGTAAGCCAGATTTTTTGATCTGACAGCACACTCACAATCCTTGCTAAACCAGGGCTTGCCGTTGGAAGGGCGTTTTTGGGAGGAGGGGATAAATGCTTCCATGCTCGTTAGAATGACGTCGGAGACCTCCCCAGCACAGACGGATGGATCATCAGAAGAGAAGCATACGCTCATCCAAGGAAAAGTGCGAAAATGGTCTTTCAGGTCTTCCCACTTGGCCGATCTGTAATGCCATATCCTGCGAGGTTTAGGAGGTTGTGCAAAATTAATTGGTAGTTCGCTTAGAGTTGAAATAAGTTTGTGATCGGAAGATCCTAACGGAGGCTGTACGGTGACTGTATATAGATCAGGATTTGACGTTAAGAAAAGATCCAAAAGACTAGCAAAATCTCCAGCTCGGTCTGGAATCCGCGTTGGTTCTTCTACGAGTTGAGTTAGACCAGAACTAATCGCCAAGGATTCGGCCTCGCGGCCTTGCTCATCGTCTGTATTTGAGTATTTAAGCCAGTTGACATTGTGGACGTTAAAGTCGCCAAAGATAGCAATCTCGGCATTTGGATGGTTGGTTTGCAAAAAGTCGATTGTATTGGCTAGTGATGAGAAAAGGTCTCTCTAATGGGTATCACTTGGTGGACGGTAAAGGCAGCAGATAAACTTGGTGATTTTCGGCGTTGATATTTTAAACCACATTACATCAAAGTCTTTTGGTTCAAGTGTAGGTTCTCGTTGGCAGCAGAGATCATCTCGAATAAAAAGACATACGCCGAAGTTGCGTCGGAATCGGAAATGAAAATCGTATCCAGGGTATAAATAGCTGGCGGTATTTGTTGACGATCTGACCTTTGTCTCGGTGAGTGCGAGCACGTGAGGCTTGGAAGATTGTAAGTGCTGGTGGACTGAATTGATGTTCGTGTTAAGCCCGCTAATATTGCAGAAATCAATTTTGAAGTTGCTAGTTCTGGGTTGGTTAGCAACTGCAGGTGCCACACCATTTCTTCGTTGAGTGTTGTTAGATCCCAGTAAATTGTCGGAAATGGTTGGTTTTTGATGATTTTCGCTTGATGGGGCCCCAGGTCCAGCCCCCACCCAGAGATCCGAATGGGGGGCGAGTTTACCTCCGGAGTATTTTGGGCCTGGAGCTTCCATCATGCTATTTTTGGGGGGGGGGGGTCCCCACCCTGGTAACCGGAAACATCGGCACAGCGACGAAACGTCAACTCAATGAGCAAAAGTTAACTCAAGGAGCAAACTTCACGCCACCTAAACCGATGCAATGGTATCTCACCGGGCGATGCCGGGTAGGCCAACATCTTCCATTTGAAACTTCAGTATTTAGAATGAAAAATAGGTTTTCTTGTGGTTAAATATAAAATTAGAAAATAAATAAAAATATTTTTTACCTGACTCTTCTTATTACCACTTGGTTTCTCACACTGCGGTATAGCCTACCGATTTTAGAGTGCTTCCCTATTTTCTGCATGACGCCGGACAGCAGCGCCATTACTTATACCACGAAAATAGACCGAGTGAGAATCGGTTTACCGGCTGGGAGGTTTGAAGCTGCCTTGTCTCCTCCTTGAGTTTCCAGTGATTGCTTTAACCACCAGCCGTTAAAGACCTATCTGTTGTGCATATTGAATTTCATTTTAAATGTTTGCTTAAAAGATAGACAAGAATAGAGTTTTCAAGAGTGAAATTGTACGTGCATTAAGCTGAGATCGATTAACCTTTGAAAAATGATAAATCCTCAATATACAAAATATTAGTGCAGCTCCTGAATTTCTTAAAATTTTTACTTTTGTCAGAAACAAGGAAATAAAGTTATTGCTAAAATAATCTCTTCGCGAGTTAACAAAAAGTTTCCACCTATATTTACACAGAATTGCACAATATCTATTACAAACGAAAGCAAATTTTTCAGACAGGCCAACAGAAATAATATATTAACTCCGCATGCTTCCCTTCCCACTTTAATATGGAACGTCACATGTATAACAAGAGATAAACAAATGTCACGACTTGTCTGACGCATAAGCCATGTCGAAAAATCTAATATACAAAATGTCACTAGATAAGATGGATCCTTGCAAATTTAAATTTCTTTACGTATATTTTGGCTGACATGGTGCAAAGGCAGTCATGCATGTGTTAAAAAATATGTAATACAGGAAAATAGCTTGTCTTAATATTATACAGCACAGAGGAAAGAAAACCAGTACATATTCAAATATAGGCTTATCTTTAAAAGCATTCAGATTGCATTAACTCGAAAGAATACAAAAATATATTACTAAAATTGAAGCAAGAATTCCAGTAATCTAATCTTAAATACACAAGAAATAGTGTATATCAAATACATATGTTTGGATCAGAGGCTACGATGATTTACAGGCGTGATTTAGAGATCAGACCATGTAGAATCTTTTGACGCATTAATTTATTGAACGGCGATCGTCCTCTTCGTAAATCCGTGTCATCACTGTGGATTGGGGGCTTTTCCAATTGACAAAGCCTAGCAGTGTTGCCAACCTTAGCATGAATAATATCCCAAATGCAAGGGCGAAATATTCCATATTTGTAAAAAAAGTCCCACCACAAAATTTTAGGCGGAATCTTATATGTACCAGGAAAACCTTCCTGGTACACATAAAAGACAGTACTTTCAATACGATTGAAAACCAAGGGAGTGTAATTTTCAAGCTTGTAAAAAGTCCCACGAATTGATCTAAAATATTCCATTGTCCCACAAATGCCTCAAGAACCCACGAAATGGGAAATATCCCATGGGTTGCCAACAGTTAGGACCAGGGCCGGTTCGGGGGGAGGGGGGCACGATCTGGGGAGCGCCAAACACATATATAAAAACAGTATATTGCCAATACGAACGTTCCAAAATACAATAACTGTCCCCGCTATGGGAGATAGCGCGGGCCTATTGAGTTTGCGCAGTAGGGTGGAAATTTTATATATTGCATCAGTGCCGGCCTGACATTATTTGTTTTTTGTTATTCGTCGCCATCTTTGGTTCTGGATGCTTTTTCAAATTAAAGAATAAAAAGTGGTTTATCCACATTGTTGTCGGTATATTAGTGCTTATAAACTTTAATTACCTAACAACAATGTTTTTAAAGGAGTTTTTAATTTGTGGTAATCGATTCGCTGTTTGGTAGGTTAGTGACTTGTTTTGTTTAAGATGAAAGGACACAAGTGCATGGTGCTTTTTTGCGAAAGTCGTGGATCAATACCAGGATAAAGTATTTTAGGTATGTACATATGTACGAAAATATTTTGCTTATCCACATTATTCGATCTTCGGAACAGAATTTCACTAAAAAGCTTTTAAAAAAAGAAGAGAGTGTCACTCGTATACAATATAATATATATGTGGTCACTACCTAATCTTAAAATTAATGTATTTTTAATTTGGTGCATTAGTAGCTGATAATAATTCCCAAAATCAATATAGTCATTCATTCTTAATTTTTGGTTTAGAAAAAATTGAGATACATAAGAAACATACGACGTCGGATGAAAGTTAAAATAAAGCTCCACCAGGCACCAAAAGTTTACATCAATCAGGGCACCGTCGGATCATCATCAGAAATCGTATGCATGGAACGCTGTCTTAAATCGAACTAATCGAAATTTTGATTGCAATATTTTTCCTAACTAACCAGTCAAATTTACATTAAAAAAGTTGAATTCCGGCCTTGTCGAATGTTTATTTTCACAAGGAAATTTCCGAACTGCGCAAACTTACAACGCCCCTTTCGATGCCCATAGCGGGGACATAATTGCAGATGGTATTAGCAATATACTATTTATATATCTATATGTGGCGCCAAATCACTGGGGTCGACAAAATCGGTTTTAGCAATTTAAAATTATTTATTTTGAATATGAGAGGAGGGTACAAACAAGAAAAAGAAATTAAAATTCCAGATCATTACCTGTCAGGCCATGCTACAAATAAACGGCAAAATCATCGTTAGAAGAAACAGCTTCTTTAATATGATTCAAAAGGTACCTATATATTTTCCTGTTCAACTTTTCGTTAGGCAATATTACTCAAATATGTTGATTGTTATACCATCAAACCACTATAAGTGATACCCTTTGAGGGAAGCAAATTGGAAAAATTTAATATGCCCTGTTAAAATTGTATGAAAATCGATAACCTGATTGGAGATGAAGCAAGTGGAGCAAGTAGAGGTGAAGCAAATTGAACAATTTAAAACAGTTAATTTCCCTTCCTTTTTTTCGAGCTCAAGTAAATTGACTTTTTTGAAAAGTTGAGATCAGATGAATCTTTTGAGAAAACTATTTAGGAAGGTAGTAACTGAAGTTGCTATATAGCCTAGTTTTGAAGCTACGCCATCGTGTTAAAACTAAAAAAAGAATATTTAAGTACGAAGGCGAAGATTCAAGAATTCACACAAGATAAACTCAATCTATCAATGTTGGCCATTGAGCACGTATTGTACAATGAGTTAAATTTGAAACAACTTTGCGGAAATTAACGTTCGCAAAAAGCCGTTTCTATTATTTTTTTACTAGTTTATTTGGTTATTTTTTTTTTATTTGACTTATTCAACTTTAGAAAGTTGCCTAAAATGTTAACTATTTTAGTAAATTGGTTTTTTCATAAAGTTAAATGAACAGATGTATTTTCTGGAAAAAGGGTGGAGGAGGGTGCCAAATTTAAGTTTTGTCCCTAGCGCCAAAAACTCTTGGGCCGGCCCTGCAAGAGCGCCCCCGGCTTTGTTCCTTGCATTGCCAAATTAAAGTGACACGTCCAACTTAGCGGCATCGGCAACATAGTCCAGTCAGTCCCGATCAAAATGTCTGCAGGTGAAGACGACCTTATTGCAATAGCAGCATTTATAAGCAAATAATAAACCAAAAAAAATACAGGTTATTTTTAATTTTCAAAAAGATCGATATGCAAACCAACTAATTCTATAAACAACTTTCCTTCCTGAAGATCTCTTAAATTCGATTCTTCAAGTCCAACAAAAATATCTGTTAATTCACCATGCTTATTGTTTCTTATAGGCCATATTCCTACTGTCTCATTCCCGTTCCCGCAACATTTCGGTAAATAATACTTAATACTTTTTCGCGCGACCACTCCATCACACTTTTGAAACTAAACTGAAGTGGGTGGTTAGAGGTGAAACGCTGTAATAAGGTACAAGTTTGCATAATTTCGATTAACATTAGTCATAAATAGGTAATCCATATTTTTGCACTATTTACTTAAAATATAAAATTAGCTACACCACTGCTTTACTTAAAAAAAACATAACCTCATTATTCTCACTTAACGACGAAATGTTAATCCGGTGTTGTTACCGGTTTATCGCTGCGACTTTTGTATTGTTTGTGATCTATTGTGTTTTTGGATTAATTTTTAGTGTTTTTTCGAACTAAAACTATTTAGAGCTATTTATTAGCCAGTGCGTGGTGTGTGAAAAATTCGAATGTTCTAACCCCTAATTAACATTTTGTCGTAGGTAAAACACACCACTGCCCTTACCTAAAAAAAAACATAACCTCATTATTCTCACTTAACGACGAAATGTTAATCCGGGGTTAGAACATTCGAATTTTTCACACACCACGCACTGGCTAATAAATAGCTCTAAATAGTTTTAGTTCGAAAAAACACTAAAAATTAATCCAAAAACACAATAGATCACAAACAATCCAAAAGCCGCAGCGATAAACCCGGTAACAACACCGCCGACGAAAATGAATGAAATTAGTAAACTTAATGGTCATTTTTACACTAGCAGATTAATATGAGCATGATTTCCTTAAAACATTGCAATTTAATGTTCTTGGGATATAATATAAATAACTTTACGAGTAGAAAATTTAAAAAATACACACATATTTTACAATGTTTTTACTTAATAGGTACACATGAGAAATGCATTGAATAGAGGGTGTTATAGAAATGACGTATTATCTTTAAACTGAGATATTCCTGAGATAAAGGCAAATTGAAGAAAACTAGCCATAAATGGCGATTTCAATAATTCATTCAGCGGTAAAAGTGACCTGACGTCAAACCAGAAAAACACCTGTGTGGCACTGCGATACATGTAAGCAATCAAGGAATTCTGGGCGGTGTTGTCATATGTACATTCTGTAATACCTTTTTGTACAATTAATTGAAGAACATTCACGACGGACTATGTTTTAAACAACCCGAAAATACATATGGAATAGTAATAGCCACGTACGTCACTAGGTCAAATGCCAATGACCTCTTGACGCCTTACATCGGCTGAGCCAAGTAGTTTCATATAACGCCGCACGCTTGCGTCTGTTAGTTGAAGACCAATCAGCGGCCGGATACGTTGTGTCTCGTCGATCATCAACACACTCTCAGCAATCCGCTCTCACCGTTTACGCGTGTATCTTGCCCGTCCATAAATAATCTTTTAATATTGTTTTTATTGACGCGTTTCTTCCGGACGTCAAATTTCGTCGCGTGTAATAAAAACTTATTATTACCTATAGTATTCTGTATTATTGTATTTTCAAAAGCTAACTATCGGTTCTGTTTCACTATTACTGTGTGTACATAAAGTGTTTCCAGGAGTGTTCCCATGAAAAAGAGTTTGTGCCTGGATTTCCTCGCTCTTTAGGTATAAGGATAAATACAAGTAGGTAGAAAATAATTTATTTTTATAATTTTATAAGGAATTTCAGTTTTACATTAAGTTTGGCAACATTGCCATTGGCTCTGGGTGACATGTTACACAGTAGCGCGGACTGACCTGTGAGTAAGAGTGTTTGCTACCCCACTTTAAAAACGGTCCATTCAAAAAAATATGTAGCGCTTCGATAGGACACCCAAGGAGTCATTCATTTAAATATAATACGTCATTTCCATAACACCCTGTATAATTAATATTATACTTTTTGGTTTCAAACGCAGGCGGTAGTTTTAGGACTCTCAGTACAGACTTGGCATCATTGATTACTGTTTAAAACTTTGTCTGATTCTATTTATTAATTAAATGTTTTTTGCATGAATCCATTGAATCATATTTATACATACCTAACTACTATTAGCTATGTGTTGAAGAAAACGTAACACTTTCGAAACAAATGTATTTAACTTTAAAGTAGCGCTTTACCGTCTTTCCACGCCATGAGTGTGTGCACTACACGAACTAAAGTGTTTCACAAACTTATTTGAACATTACACTTTACTACACTCTGATATAATGCTCGGTGTATTTGCGAGGACATGCATTCTACATTTTAGGTATATTGCAGATGCCGTTTCTCACAACTTTGAGCTTAATTCTTTTAGAGCAGTTCGAAACAAATTTCCGACAGTTTAACATGTAAATTAAATTTAAAATGTTTATAATTAACCCTCTGAAGCGATGTTTGATGTTAAAAAGTTGAATATATTTATATATTGAATTTATCACGTAAATATATTTAATTGGTACAATTCTGCGAAGTGTTTTATTAAAGAGTTATTTTTGGCGATTTCGCAAATAAATATACTTTGAAAAATTAGTGTACCAAATTTACCTCCTCCTTCTATTTTGAGGGGTCGGGAATAACTTTGGAATTTTAAATAATTTATAACATAAATACTAAAAATACATACATAATATACAAGAAAAGCTTAGCTAAAAAATCTTTGCTAGGATTATTTTAGCCGCGATAAATTATTTTCTATCTCTAACAGCAAAATTGATGTCTTGTGACAGTAGAAACAATTTTCCTGGATATTCTTCATTCTTGTTAGAAGAAACTACTTTGATATTTTAGAAATATTTATTTTATAGTGACAATTAAATTACTCTTTAAAAATATTATTTTCGTCATTAATCTTTGTATACAGGGTGGCCCATCGAAAAGGATACATTAATCAAACTTATCTCCAAGATTTGTAAATTATTTAATTTACGACGGTTTTAGTTAAGGATTGTAAATTAATGTCAACTTTACACCTGACAGATTCAATTTGAAAGAATATTCAAAATATTTATTAGAATATCGCCAGTTGTCAAATTTTATTTTTTATGCTGGTTGTTGCTACACGGAGCGAAATTTCGAGTTGATATAACTCAAATATGAGTTGTCCTAGACCGAAGCGTGTTGCTAATAGGGGGCAGCCCAGACCTCTGTATTACGGCAACCAAATCGAAGAAATTGCACCAACTCACTACTCATGAGTTATGATAGCACATGAGATGGGTTATTTTATGCGTTAGAATAGCTCACTCCCCACCGTCTTATAATATTGATGGGCTACCGTAGCTACCAGTATGTAAATTGTGATGCGTTACTAGTCGGGCTAGATTAATTCATGATTGGAGCTATCAAAACTTGACGTTTAAGTTATTCTAGCTTACCATGGTGGCTGGAATAACTCACTCTTTGGGCTATCAGACTACAAATTTTGGACTACCAGTACCTAAATTGTAGACTAACGGAACTCAAAATATTTCTTTGATCTTCATTCTGACCTGAAGACGACTGGAGATAATTACCAGTTGAAACGTTGTGATTTAAACGAAATAAAGACAATGGAAGTCCAAAACACGTCTATCACTCAATCCCAAATGAAGACAACAGGGAAAGAACGTGCAAAGTACATTTTTTGTTATTTTTGACTAACCCTGGTAAATAGTAGGTAAATACCCGTAGTTTGGCGTGGCGTAAACAGTCCGGTTAAAAACGCTTGGTGTCAGGAGATATTTGCATATAAAGTTTCCTTGTACAGGGAAAAAACGTGTGTAGTCAGCGCGTTGCAGGGAAGGAACGTGCTAAGTCAGTCAACACGTGTTTTAATATTCTAATAAACTGCTTGAGTTATTGTTGCTTTAGTTCTATTTCGTCCATGATGGAGGAGGGTGCAACTAGTAGTGATTGTGTTTTGACCAAAAAACGTAAAAAAACTGGGCGTATGTCTGAAGTTTGTAAAAAACTGCGTCTACAAAGCCATGAAGCAGGTTCAGATTGTGAGTGTAAACGTTATAAGTGCTTCCAAAGTGTGTCCTCCGACGAAAGAAAAACAATTCTCCATAAATTTAATAGCATGCAATCGTGGAATGAACAAAGCGCCTATTTATCAGGATTAATCACAATAACGCCCGTAAACCAAAGAAGAAACCGTACTGAGGAACAAAATAGTAATTTTCGTGAAGCGTCCTACTATTACAAGGTAAGGAGTTCTGGAGGCGGTTCAACAGTAGACATTCCTGTTTGCTTAAAAGCTTTCTGTTCAATACATGGCATTACGAGAAGACGTGTTCAGACAATACATCAATCACTTAAAAATTACTGCAGTGCTCCTACAGACCAAAGAGGTCAACACTCGTCAAAACACAGAAAACTTTCAAAAGATCGCGAGACGGCTGTTTGTAATCACATAAAATCATTTAAAAGTAGATCCAGTCATTACAGCGCAACAAAATCAAAAAGGCAATACCTACCTGATGAATTAAATGTTAAAAAAATGCATGACATGTACATGGAGAAATTTCCAGATAAAGCAGTGTCATATGAAACTTATCGTACTATATTTTGCACACATTTTAACATAAGCTTTGGGTATCCTCGTTCCGATACCTGCAGTAGCTGTGATAAATTTATAGCATTAATTAAATCAATAGACTTGAAGCTCCTAGAAAACTTGGGCAGTATAGAAAGAGCGACTATAGAACAGAAGAAGCAACATTTAACAATATTAAATAATGTTCATAAAAAAAAGGCTGACATATTTTACAGTAGAAAAAGGGCTGCTAGAAAAGCTTGTAGGCAGACAGTGACAAATGAAGCCATTTGCATGGACTATCAAAAAAATCTTCCAGTACCTAATATAAGCACAAACGATGTTTATTATAAAAGGCAACTCTCATTCTTCTCTTTCAACATTCATAGATTATCTGATGGTGACTCAGTATTTTATACTTATTCTGAAGAAACTGCAAAAAAGGGAGCGAACGAAGTGTGTTCATTTTTAGAAGATTATGTAACCCATCACCTTTCTTCTGCTGTGGAAAACTTGACCATTTTTTGTGACTCCTGCGGTGGTCAAAATAAAAATTTTACCGCATTTCGTTATTTCCACCACTTAGTTCACACTAAAAAGCGATTTAAGGCTATAAACGTCGTATTTCCAATAAGGGGACACTCCTATATGGAGTGCGATAAAAATATGGGCCTCATTAACAGCAAGGCCAAAACACAGCATCCAAAGGACTGTATAGAAGTTTTTAGGGCAGCCAGATGCAAACCAGCTCCTTTTAAAATTGAGGAGGTTGATCAAAGCATGGTTCGGGATTGGAATAATTTTCTCTCTTCCAAATACACCAAAAAGTGTCTATCCAGACCAATTCGAGAATTAAAGGTTTCTGCCAGTCATCCCCGTATGATATTTCATCGCGATTCATATTATGGAAATTGGACAAGTTCTATCATGACTCTTCCAACCCGACTTCAAATTCGAGGTCCACAGCTTTCGGCCAGAGAGTTTTTATTTCCGTCCCGAGCTTACCAGGGTAAGCAGCCCGGTGAGACTGCTTATGGGGGAGGTCGAAACACGTAAGAAGGCCTTGGAAGTGATGCTAAGCCTACTCTGCTCCATACGCTCACATGTAACCTACTTTTATCTATCTGTTTCACTCTATCATTTAAGCGTCAATATCAGACTTACGTATAGTTAATATGGAAAGCCAAAAAGTGAGTGTTTATGCAGGCGACTTGATCCTGGTCATATTTGTCTCACTTTACTGAATTAGGGAAGGTTGCTGCAGACAGAGACAGGCATAGAATGCGAACAGCACGAATTGTTAAATAGTTTAACAAGCTAACTTCCTTCGTCTGGCGGGCATGGAAATCAAGCAACATCTGATATGATTTAAAATGGTGGAGAAGTGGAGAAGACGCATCTTTAAATTTTAAAATAATTTTTAATATTCTAATCTTTCACGAAAAACGTCGTTTCCTTTTTGGTGCAAGTGAGTAATTTGTAATTGAAATATTCATTTAGTCATCTTTACTGAGAGCAAGCTTCAATAATAATTTCTTTTCCTAAATCATATGGGGCCCAAAAATATGCTTGGACTTGAAGCTTGAAATATTTGCTAGGACCTAGAGCCCACTTGAAGATGGTAAAATATTTTATGTAAATTATGATTTACTTCCTATTTTTTAATAAAACTACTTACAAGCTTATTTCTGAAGTTTAATTTTTCATTTGTAGTTACGTTATTAGTTAAAAAAAATGATATAAGAGTGTGTAAGGATTATTTTAAAGTGATATTTACAGCTTAAAACATGTCAGAATCCTAATATTTGATTTTCACTACTTAAGTAAATCAAATAAAAGGGTTTGAATGTTTTTTGTTGGTTAAATGTCACTATAAAATATTGACAGTAATAAAAATTTTGACAAAAGTGACATTTGAAAAGCACGTGCGTTTGTCAGCTGATTCCAGACGGAATGGATGCCTGGTTTGTTCGTTTGTTCATACTTGCTTCGATGTGTTAACACGGCTGTTTGTCTTCTTCCTGTTTATAAGTATTCGTTGAGGGTAAGTGTAGCTTGCATAAACAAAAAAGAATTTTTCTACGACTGTCAATTTCCTACTCCTATGATTTACGTCATAAAAGTAGGAACTGCATGACATTCCATGCTCGTTGTACAATATACTGTATTGCTAATATATTTCTATTATTATTACAGATCCTTTGCCGATTTTATTCGAAAAGTACAGAAATCTTCAGGAGCTGATGGAATTTTGCGATGACTCTGTTCATCAATATTATAAAAATTTACCAAAAAGAGAATCAGTTAAGACATCATCCAAGGGCGCTGCTAAGACTTCCGCAATGTCCTCGACCAAGACTTCGGCGAAAACTTTGTCTAAGGCCTCCACCAAGACCTCGATCAAGACTTCGACCAAAATTTTGTCAAATGCCTCTACCAGGACCTCGACTAAGACTTCGGCCAAAACTTTGATCAAAGCCTCGACCAAGACTCTGGCCAAGACCTTCATTGAAACCAAAAAACAAAAAAAACGAAACTAGAAGATAGCTATCATTTTTTGTGCTTCAATATCATAACAAATATACGAGTTGTATCGTTTTTTCCCTGTATTTTATGTATTTTTGTTCTTTTTTCAATAAATTTAAGAACCAAGTAAACTTTTTTTAAACTTAATTTTAACAAAAATACAGGTCAACAATATTGTGGTCTCATATTTTGTAAAGAAATCAGAATATCTTTAACCAATTTTAACCCATTTGGTTTCAAAGTTTAAAATCGCGATATCTCAAAACTAGCTAAATGTGACTTTGCACGTTTTTTCCCTGTTGTCTTCAAATATGTTTAAAATGTTGATAAAAAATCTCTTTCTGGGTTGAGCCAAACCAAGAGAATCTGAATTACTGAAGCGTTCTTAAATAATTTGTGATAATTCGTAGGCTCAGTTAGAACAACATAGAGAGATGGATTGAGGTAGCTCCAACTTTGTAACCCACGACATTTGTAAATGCATTTTTGTCAGTGTATTGAGTGGAAATTGAAAATATTGTTTACCTAGTAAATTACAATTACCAAGAAATTTTCAAACGTTTCATAGAAGTCAGAAATTATGTCATTGCATAGATATATTATTATGGATGTAAATAAATAATATTATTTTATAGTAGGTGCGTAATAATATATAAAATATTACATATGCGCCAAAATAACAAATTATATATTTATGTATCAAAGGTACTTAGTACCTGTGGTGCATACAAACTTTTGTGTCATACCAGTTCGTTTTAAATAATAAATATTTTTTTAAAATTTTATTTGATTTTATATTTTTACCTGCGACATTACCTTGACATTATTATAGCCTGCGTTTTTGTTGCTAGGGAGATAAATATTCAAATGTTTAATGTGTCAAAGTCAAAAATCAAATATGGAACAAGGTTTTGAAATTCCCGACGAAATTGAAGAAAAGACTGGAAAGGCACCGCAAAACCTGTTACCGAGAAAATCCAGAGAACCATACGACAAAGAATATGACCAATTTTTGAAGTGGATGTCAGAAAATATTGTAGAAACTGATGAAGACGACGATGATGACTAGAACTTAATGAAACTGTGCTGTTGTGGTACTTTACTGATCTATCTGAAAAAATTTCCCCGAGCTCTCTGTGGGCTAAATATTCGATGATAAAGATGACTTTAATGGTAAATAAGAATATTAATTTATGTAATTTTCACAAATTATGCGAGTATTTAAAGCAAAGGTCCAAAAGGATACCAACCAAAAAAATCCAATGTGTTATCTACAGAAAATATCCTAAAATTTATTCATGAGGTACCAAATGAAACGTTTTTAATGAACAAGGTCGCATTATTATTTGGGGTATTTGGTGGATGTCGGCGGCAAGATCTTGTAAATATGTTAGTCACACATGTAGAAGATAGAAAATCAGTCTTTGTTGTAACGGTGCCAGAACCCAAAACTGACAAAAACGAGTTTTCAGCATTATTGATGAAGACGAAATGAATAGTTTGAAACTTATAAGAGATTATATGTCTATGCGGCCACATTGCTGCTCAGAAAAAATACTATTTTTAAGCAACAGAGGCCGCTGTACCTACTGTACAACCTGTTCGAAAAAACACATTTAGGAAAATTACCTGTATAATTGCAAAATATTTGGGTTTTAACAACCCCGAAGAGTACACTGGTCATTGTTTACGTCGAACGTCGGCAACTCTTTTAGCAGAAGCTGGAGCAAGTATGACTATGCTGAAGCGCCATGGTGGATGGAAGTGTACCACAGTTTCTGAAGGATATTTAGAGGATAGCATGAGGTTTCAAGGCTGTTGCCAGGCGTACCATCCCAGGATCCAGACAATGAATCATGAATCAACCTTTGCTGCAAGAAATTTAGCTATCAACGGAACCTTCCAGAATTGCCAGTTCTATGTAAATACAACCAAATAATATGTAAACGTAAATTTATATTTTGTTATTTTGTTAATAAAGAATAATTTAATCGAAAACTGTTTTTTGCGTCTCAATGTCAGCGCGGGCCATAATGTGTACTTTATGCCCGCACGGGCATAAAGTAATCCATTATGTAGATGGTATCTAAGGTATAAGAACACAATAATGCATTTGTATGACATAAAATAAATAATATCCATCAGCAGTTATTTAATGCGGTAGGTATCTAATTTGAGAACACGTCCAACGTGTCACATCATCACCGGTCTGTGTGTGTGGTTTTTTGCGAAGGTCCTGCTGATAAAAACTAGTATACATGCTGCCACCCAATTAGTTTGACAAGACGCGACATTTCTTTGTGGTCGGGATGCGAGTCAATTCGACACAACCTTGTTGTTCGTTTGTTCTTATATTGCAAAAATTCACTGTTTCTTTTATTTTGTAATTTTTTTAAATGGAATTAGAATTCGTTCAATACAAATTTTTAATGGAAATAAACTCTATATACACAAGTAACATAGACAGAAAATTATAATTTGGTAACTTCGTGTTTTAGAAGATATGCCATTTTATATGTCCGACATGTTCAGTAAAGAGCTTACTGTCGGAGACCCCCTCCCATCCCCCAGTAATAAAATACCATGTGAGAAAATTCTATATTCATCCTAATTTAACTATAACAACAATTTGCCCTGGCTTGAGTTTGAAAATGTCGTAGTTCGTAATCAATAACTAAATGAAGTTTTACCACCCAAATATTCAGTGAAAAAAAAACCCAGATTGCCTGATACACAAAAGGTTACAGTTGGAAAAAGAATGAACGTTCCTCATCACCTGTAACAGTAACAAAAGCAAGTCTTGCTCAATTTAACCATATACAGGGTGTCCGGGAACATGTGGGAAATCTCCCGGATATGAAGAAAACACGTGAAAAGAATACTATAGGTTCATATAAACTTCTTTCGTATCGGCCTCCTCTTCGGAGATATGGGCTCCCAAAGAGCACCAATGGAATCAAGTTTTTTACACATAATTATTGAACCACCTGGTATATTTCAATTATTTTTTAATATGATGTATACCAGGTAAGACCCGTCAAACTACTACCCAAGAAACTGTTGTGAATTACTCACAGCTGCAGGGACGGACTAGCTGTAACACTCATGGGCCCATTTTTTTACGCCCTGTATGATGAGAACTTTGGACAATGTTTTTTACATACCTCTAACTATTGGCTAAAAATTAAGTACTCTTCATTCATGTCGCTAATCCTAACCGTTTTCGAAAAAACGGCATTTCATATACATCATGTATTTGGCGTATTTCAGTAAAAGATACATCTTTGTTCCGATCAAATGTTCAACCTTCAAAATTCCGCTTTTTCATATTTAACCCGAGAGAATTTAGGGGACTGGTGTAAATAAAATGACGTTTTTTCCGTAAACTGTTAGGATTAGCGACATGAATGAAGAGTACTTAATTTTTAGCCAATAGTTAAAGGTATGTAAAAAACATTGTCCAAAGTTCTCATCATACAGGGCGTAAAAGAATGGGCCCATGAGTGTTACAGCTAGTCCGTCCCTGCAGCTGTGAGTAATTCACAACAGTTTCTTGGGTAGTAATTTGACGGGTCTTACCTGGTATACATCATATTAAAAAATAATTGAAATATACCAGGTGGTTCAATAATGATGTGTAAAAAACTTGATTCCATTGGTGCTCTTTGGGAGCCCATATCTCCGAAGAGGAGGCCGATACGAAAGAAGTTTATATGAACCTATAGTATTCTTTTCACGTGTTTTCTTCATATCCGGGAGATTTCCCACATGTTCCCGGACACCCTGTATAGTAGTGTATAGTCCAATTAATGATCAAACCTAGTATTTGACGGTTTACAACCAAAGATGGCATCCACAGCTAAAATCCATTGATTGAAAAAATTCCTAAATCAGTATGGGCCGTAACAAGCCCTCAAGACAGGTCACAGGTCACGTCGTATTATTTGTATGTGATTGGAACTGGAACGATGAAAGTGCGAAAGTAAACTTCTAGGACGAATGACCTATCTACTTGTCACATTCTTTATGCAGGGTGTCCGGGAAAATATGGGGAATCTCCCGGATATGAGAAAACAAGTGAGTACTACAAATTCATATAAACTTTTGTCGTATAGGCCTCCTCTCAGGAAATATGGGCTCCCAAAGAGCTCCAATGAAATCAAGTTTTTTACACATAATTATTCTAAGGTATAAATAAATTTTTGTTTAATATGATGTATACCAGATAAGACCCTTCAAATTACTATCCAAGAAAGAGCTGTGAATTACTCATAGCTGCAGGGACCCCTTTTTAACGCCCTGTATGATAAGAAGATGTAAAATAATGTTAATGCGAACCATTAGTAACAAACCTCAAACGCGAAACAGAGCAATCTCAATAGGCTGCCATAAATGACAGGTGACTTGGCCACCATATTGTGAGTTTTTAGAAAACATTTACTTTAACCGTCTTCGCATCTATTATCTTGTTCCGTCTAGATGCCCATCTATACGCGTTAGATTTGTTTTGAAGAAAAAATATGGATGTTATAATAAACCCATTCTGGAAAACGGTATTTTTTTTATGGTAGTATCTCGTGTAGGTATTAATCTTGCAACTTGTGGAGCAATTCGTACCTGGACTTTCAAAGAAAAATAAAATATCCAGAAGCCTAATGAAGAACAAAAATTCTCAACCGAATATACTTAATATATGTCAATAAATTATGATAAAAGTAAGAACAGCAAGTCCGTTCACCCAATTAGCTTCAGGCTTATTTAAATAATTGGTTAAGTAAGGCAGGTCTTAGGGGAGAACCATCATATAATGGTAATATCTGAGAGAAAAGGATAAAGAAAATAATTGAACCTTATAAGTAAAAATTTGTCATATTGACAACAAGAATTTTTTAATTTAATTTGTTAATTTAAACAAGCAAAGTTTTTAAGCGAGTTCTTTAAATAATAGTTTACATGAAGAAGTTTTCAGTTCCCTAGGCAGAAAACCGCATACCCTGAATACAAAGTATGTTTTCACATATTTCTTGTGTTGTTTTGGATATACAGGGTGTCCAGAAACAACTGGTTATAAATGATAGGGTATACAGAGTGTAGGGAGCAACGGACCAAACTCCAAGAGCTTATTGTATACGTGAAGTTGTGAAAATAATGTAAAAAACTTTATGTTCTTATCCGATTTTTGTCATAGCGTAATTTAAAAAATGTATCCAGCGTTTTTGTAAACGTTACAAATTTTGACGTAACGTATAGTGACGGTTCTTCTACAGGAGCACATGCGCACTTGCTCCCCCAAAACGAATAAAAATATATTAAGTTATATTCTTTTAAAATTATTTATCGTATAAAGTCCGACCCTCCCTAATATTTTATCGTACCGTTAAACCAAACTGTATATAGGCGGCTCTCACCGTGGCGCGATCCGGCCAGCGCGCCAGTCGTTAGATTGATGACGAGAAATGCTCGCATATTCGCTCAAATACGCGGGCCATAATGCAGTTTCTCCTTATTATCCGGTGGCGGGGGATAGCGAAGATATGGCGATTTTACATGGAAAAGTCCCACAATTTGGGAGTGCGCCGTTGTCTGTTTGTTCGCGCATGTATGTAGTAATTGGAGCGTGGATGTTGCAATATTATAATATTACATATTTATTAAGTTAAAATGAATAGTTTGACGGTAGACTATTTAAAAAATAACTTTAGCTCTTTGAGTATAGAGCAAAAAATTGAAGTGAAGAATGCGGGTTTGTTCGTGTTTGTTCGAGACCTAAATGCGAGATTAATTTAACATAGACCACAAAGGGCAAATCTAGGGACTTTACTAGAACGTTTAAAAATGAAATATACCAAAAATAGAATAGAAAATAATCTTCAGAGGATATTTTCTGCCACCTTTACAGTTTTATAAAAAATTGTTACCATACCAATGACCCGGCCGAAGGTGAACGATGTTTTTCAACATTAAAACGAATAAAAACATTTTTGCAAAGTTCTATGAATGAAGAAATGCTAACAGCCCTAGCAATGCTATCTATTGAAAAAAAATGTATAGAGGGTATTCCAAACTTTAATGAGGCTGTTATTGATAAATTTTCTTCTTTTTACAATTAAGAACCGAAGAATGGACTTTACGTTTAAGCACTATAGAAAAAAAAACCTTATTTTCCAAAAATTGTATTTCCTTGCGTAAAATTAAAACAATTAATAAAAATATGTTTTACTAACGCATTTTCTTATTGATTTTTTTCTTAGAATATAATTATTTGGTCATTATAGAAAAAAAAATATTTAAAATAATTTCGTGATACTTGTGAACTTCATCATAGGTCACGAGCCGCCTCTGTCAGTAGTGTATAGTACCAGGAAAGATATATGCCTAATTTCTAAACGCCATATCTCATAACATAAAGGTTAGTTTAAACCTAGATTTAAAAAATAATTATGTAACTAAAAATTTGTAAGTTTAAAGGATTGGAAAACGGTATAAGAAAATTACGTTAAAAAATCTCTCGTCTCTTTCTAACCTGCCAAGAACCGGCATATTTTTTAGCCGAATTGTTGCAACTTAGATGGCTCTGACTGCTAATTTTGGATCCTCATCTTAAGCTGCTATACGTAGATAATATTATTATATACAGGGTGACAATTTAAAAACTTGAAATGGCCATATATTAGAAACGAAAAACTGAAGAAAAAAACGCAAAAAACAGTTTCTATAAAACGAAGGGGGAACAAAAACAAGCGTATTAGCCCACCCCTATCTGCAACCCCTTGGACAGGGTGAGATAAACCCTTAAAATCTTAAATAGAAAGGGGTCGAGTTATATATCATTTTAAAGCTCTTGAAAAATGCTTTCCAATAGTACCATAGGAAGGTACATTTCAGGAAATTCTTCTCTGTTTATTAAGGAAAACAATAAATGAAAAGACAATTTTGATTTCAAATTCTTCACGTACATTTGCAAAGGTTTCTCTGGATATAGCACGGCATTCCTGAACTATTCTATGCTGAAGTTGCTCTAGTGACTCAGGTTGCGTTTTAAAAACCACAGATTTTAGGTGACCCCACAAAAAGAAGTCAAGAGGTATAGGTCCGGGGATCTAGGTGGCCATTCAACAGGACCTCTTCTTCCGATCCACTGGTTGGGATAATTATCATCCAACCACTGCCTAACGGGAACTACATAATGCGGAGGTGCTCCATCCTGTGGGAAATGTAGTAAGCGTTCTTCTAAAGATAAATTTCCGTGTATGTCCCTCTGATTTTCTAATTCTCGCACTATTAGTAGTTCGATAGAACTCTGTAGCATTTCAGCATACCTGTCGCCATTTAAATTTCCTTGTATAAATATTGGGCCGATAATACCATCTCCCAATATACCAGCCCAAACATTAATTTTCTGGGGGTACTGGGTATGCCCTTCTCTAAATACGTGGGGGTTCTCGTCATTCCAGTAACGACAGTTTTGCTTATTAATATGCCCATTTAAATAAAAGGTACACTCATCACTGAAGCAAATATTTTTAACTAGTTGAGGTTCTGCCGTAATTCTATCTGTCATTATTATTTCACAAAACTGTATTCTTCTGTCAGGGTCGTCGTCACCAAGTTCGGACGTTTCGCCTGTGAGTCACCATTTCCCGGGATTTTCTTTCCGAGGAATTTTTTTTAAGGTTTTTTTTTTTTTTTTTTCGGGGGATTTTTGTCCGGTTCCCATTATGGCATTCGTATTCTTGAAACTACAAAAAGTCCATTGTAAACTATATTCATTCATTTTAATGCTACAGTGGCCATCTATAGAAATTATATAACAATTCATATTCACTCTTCCTTGTGTTGAACTTCAGCATGTCCTAGCGATCTCATCTGCGGAAACTATGCAGAATTCTCTATTAAAAATCATTTTAATCATGGTTCCATTTTAAAAAAGATTTCTTTAAATTATTTAATTCCGAAATAAACTTCAATAGTTAAGTAAATCAATATTGATTACTTCGTGATGATTCCACAAGATGGCGGTAGTAACTTGCTTACAAAGTTGGCCTATGGAAAATACATCCTGTATGAATCCCATATTATATATAACGGATAAAGATGCGATGTGCGAGGAAGCTATCTTCAACCCGCGGCCCTCAAAGACATATTAAGGTACCCCCTGAGGGTGTAAGGAAAATGTCTATGGGAAAATAAATGTCAATCATTATTTATCAGCCCACTTCAATTTGAATTTTGCGATAATAAATAAAGAAAATTTTTATTATTGGTAAGCCAAAAAAAGGTTGGAGACCCCTGAACAACAGCAAATAGTTGATGGTTTCATTTTATACAGGGTGTTCCTTAATAACATGCTAATATTTAAGGAGGCTATTCTTGGATTCATTTTCAGAAAAAACTTGATATATTTTTTTTTAGAAAAAACAATCTTTATTTTGAATCAATAATGTACATTAACCTAAATACTATACTCTAATCAGTGCATGATGACCTCGAGCATCAATAAGTAATAAATTCACAATGCTGGACGTATGCCTAATTAAATCCCGAAATACAATTTCACTCGTTTAACTTAACAAATTGACATAATTTTCTAAGATCTCTTATGTCCTCTGATATTTTATTATAAGTCTTAGCCGCTTTTACTATTGGGTTACCCAATCCTACCTTCATCCTGTTAGTTACACAATATATATTATTTTGAGATCTAGTTTCGTGATTGTGTATGTTATTGAACAATAATATGTTTATGTTACATGTTTGGTTATTTTTTAAAACTTTATACACTAATTTTACCTGTTTTAATTCTAGAAGCATCTCCAATTTTGGTATTTTCAACTCTCTTTATAAAGTTCCTGAACTTGTCAACCAATCATAATTAAGAGAATTTTTAATACTTTATTTTGGAGTATTTGGACTGCGTTAAAATTAGTTTTCCCACATGTTCCCATATTGGCATTAGATATCTAAAGTGTGACAGGAAGAAGGCATTGTACACATTCAATTTAGTTTTATTGGTAAGATAGTGTCGACATCTGTATATTATAGGTATCATAGTAGTATTTTGTTTGAGAGATGCCTTATGTGTTGGGACCACTTAAGATGCCAATCACCAAACCCAGATACTTTAGATTTTGAACTTCTTCTAAAATTAAGTCATTTATTTTAATACTTAAATACGTTTTTATAATATTATGTATAGTCCCCCTAAAACCCATCTTACACAGTTTTTTCAACAATATATCTATGCTGACAACATCAAATGCTTTTCTGAGGTCACAAATACTGCTACCACTATATGTTTATTATCAAGTGCCCGAGATACGTAGTCTACTATTTTTGAAAAGACGCTTATAACCGATATTGGTCTATAGTTATTCATGCAACCCCTGTCCCCTGCTTTGAATATTGGAGTTATTTTATTTATTTCTTGTTCACTTCTCATCTCATCTTTCTCTTTGAATGCACAAACATTGGCTGCCGCCGCACATCTTCGCAGGCAGTATGAAGTATCACGCCTCAACAAAGACCTGGAAGAAATTTTGGCTTGGGTTGACAGTAACCAAGTCGAATTTAACGCAAAAAAATCCTAGACAGCAGTTTTCTCTAAAAAGATTAACATTACAGAACCGGATATAGTCATGGACGGACACGCAATCCCACTTGCTTCATCTATTAATTTGCTGGGCGTCAATCTCGGAGGAAATATGTCTTGGCATAACCACGTTGATAGCTTTTTAGAAACTTGGTGTACTCTTCCGCACCAGAAAGTTTTACACACCTCAACAACTTTTGAGACTATACAAAGCCCAGATTCGACCATCACTAGAGTACTGCTCTCATGTCTGTAGCTCTGCACCCAAACATACTCTTGGGCTACTGGATTCCATCGAAAGCCTAGAACATCGAAGACAGGTTGGGGATTTGACTCTCTATTTTCGTGGAAAGTGCTCGGCTTGTCCTCTTAATTCCGCCCAAAGCGGCAAATATCAGAAATACACGACGATCCACTGCCGCTCACCCATGTGTGGTTAAGCTTAGTACTCCTCTAACTTCATTATTTAAGAATTCTTTTATCTGGAGGACTTCATCCTTATGGAACGACCTTCCCGAGGTCGTTTTTCCCCAACGAATATAACCTCCAACGATTCAAAACCAACGTGAATCGCTTTTTGCGCACACGCACCACTCCCAGAGTGCCTAAAGGATTTCCTATAGTGCTTGTGTTTGATCATAAAAAAAAAGAAACTTGGAAAGACCCCATCTATTAAAACGTTATTTACTAGGTTAGTAAGGATCGGTATAAGGTATTTTTAAGGTTAATTACATCTATTACTGTTATCCCGTCATGCCCTGTAGCTGAATTCCGCTTCAGATCAGATATGATGATGTGGGGTTATATTGACGCAGTGTTTCTATTTCAGTGTTGAGGTAATTTACAACACTTTTCCCTATCTGCGCAAAATGCACATTTAAGTGTTTTACAATATCGTTTACATTTTCAATCTTATTATGGTTTTCCACTTGCAAGCTATCAATGACTGTTTCAACTTCTTTTCCTTTAAAGAAACTATTTATAAAATGCCATTGTTTTTTGCATTTGTGCCTGTATGTTCCCATTTATTCCTAAAGTATTTGTTTTTGTGAGCTTTTATTTTGTTATTAATTTTGTTTTTTAGAGTTTTAATTTTTATTTCCAGCTTCTGATCGTTTGGATATATGTCCTAAACGTATTAACTTTTGAGATACAGGGTGTTGCATATTTTCATGTTTCTTGATATTGTATATTGATGCTCGAAAACGTAATGTCTTTGTCTCATTAACAGAGAACGACAAAGAAAGATGATTCTAATTTTCAGAGCTCCACGATTGTTTTTCTGGGAAATTGTTTACAACCTACCAAAGAATGTAAATTGTTTATTCTTCAAAGCAGTTTGCTCCTTGATTTAAAATCCTTGAAATTAATAATTTGCAAACCTGGTTACTGGTAATAAAGTCATCAGGTAGGTTTGCAATAATCCATTTTAAAATTACTTGACTTTAACTGACCTGGAATACCCTTAAGTTCTTACTAACAAAGGAGACTAATATATTACTAACCTGAAAGAATTATTTTTAATTCGAAATTAGGTAGGTAACAGGTAAAAATTAGAAACAACTAAACCTCAGTCGTTAAATGAACTTTTATAGAGTGTCCCAGAAATTAAATATTTAAAATATAAGTAAACTTATTAAAACAAGCGACAAACCGTGGTAGGTAAAATAGGTTTATGCTGGTTTATAAATACATAAAATAATTATATCTAAGATTTTATGGTCTTTGTGACTTTAAAGCAGTGGTTTGTTTATAGAAGAATTGATTCTCAACCTTTATGTGTCGTCTTCAAAAATATTACAAACTACAGATGGAAAAATGTACATTTATAGCCTACGCCATGACTGTCTTTCCCACCTCTTTCGGTCATTATTGCAGCATAGCCAGATCCATTTATTTATCGCAAAGGTATCTTGCAAAATCCCAATTAAAAATTTGTTAACTTCGCAAATACAACTGGTTTAAGATGAATACGCAATTGTTCTTAAAATAAATTTATTTCCCAATAAATTTACTATAAACTGTGAAAAGGCGATGATAGATTCTTTAAAAAAATATTATTATATTTAAAAATATCAAACGAATCTTGAACTAATCCAACTGCACTCTGGCAACATCTATTTCTATTTTACAAATATGATAAGCAAAAGATGAATGAATTCTACTCTCGTAAACATTGCGATGTGTGCCCTTTGATCTAACGGATTGATTTGTGTTTTTTTTTTGTAATTATTAGTGAAAAGTCGTCTGTATTATATGCAATCATGGTGCATTCATGTGTAGTTTGTAAAAGAGTGGATCATTTAAATAAGGATTTATCTTTTCATCGGTAAGTATGGTTATGTTTTAATATTTAACCATCTGATATAATCAGACTTCAACATTGTTGCCATTCAGCCAACAAACATGTAGTTCTCTTTTCCATCCATTACTGATTTTCTATAATATTTCAAACAATCACAGCTTCACTTTCCAAGAGTTTTATGAATGGATTATGGGATCTGTAGTTTACAATACCTTTGATCCTCCCTAAATTTAATTAAAGCACTATTTCCTCCCAAAAATTACCCGCAAGGTATAATAAATTACACATAAGTTAACTTGACAATTTAAAAAACCAATATACTAATAAAAATCTCGGGAACTAAAAAAGATATTTATTTGAAATATTTGTACTCATTATAAATTCTGGTGAATGATGATCTTCTTAATGAAGATATTTTGACGTAGTTACGGTATAACCGGAAGTTGGCAGAACCGAATTTAACGTTTAAGGGGTCCTAGGCCACTGTTAATGTGGGGGGCCATGCAATATAGTAAATTATTTTTCGACCTTGAAGGGTAATATATTATAACTGAGAGGTATATTTTGTAAATCCTGTAAAAAAAATGGCTAGTATTTTCATGAAATGAAAATACCAATTATCTTCTATAAATATTCTCAAATTTTTATATCTTTAACTTAATTACTTTAATGACAATTTCTATTTAAAATTACAATGCTGTAACAATACAATGTACAATTAATTAATTATCTTTGATATTAGTAGACTATTTTTAATTAATGGCTACTTACGTACATTTTGTTTTTACAATAATCTATTAATTCCCAGTGGTGCCACAAAGGCTTAAATTTGAATCACCCAGTATTAGGTCAATACCTGATGAATAGATTTATCACAATTATACAGAATTATCATAATAATATTATAACTTTTCCTATTATTGTTAAGTCGGTTTTATCTATTTTTGACCTGACAGACAGTATGGTGCCCAATGTGAAACGCTTCGCAAGGGAACTCGTGTGTTCGGTTCATTCCTGTAGTTTGTTTACAATTTTATTATTTTATACGTAATTGTTTATTTGATACGCGATACACCCACGCATTTTTTGAGTTGTTGTGACTTACAGGAATTGAAGGTAAATATCTATGTATAAAAATCGTTTGTCTTCCAGCTCGTAATATTAGATTTGTTTTGCACAAATTCAGTGAAGTAGATGTCGATAAGAATTTTTATTTGTGATTTCTTTAGCACACTATTCTTAGAATCAGTCGCCCGAGTTGGGCAACTATAAAAGTAGTTAACAACTTTTTTCTATAAAAGTAGTTTCATTCTTACTACTTGTTTTCTTAGTAGTTTATATACTCAATCCATTTAAATCTGCATGAAATATTCGCAAAACGTAGGTAATTCCTTAGTGCTAACTACCTTATTTTAACTACTTTTTTAAACATTGGCTACTTATCATACCATTGTCTAATAAGTTTTTGTTTTGTATTTTCTACCGAAAAAGAACTATTTTTTTATATATTTATTATTCCTATTGCCAAATAAGTTTTAGTTTCATATTTTTGTACCAAAAAAAATTTGTTCAAAAATGTCTCTTATTCTTTGCCAAATATATTTTACTTAATTATATATTATTTTTGTACTAAAAATCTACTGAGTTAATAATTTATGATTGCCATGGAGAGTTAGAAGAAGTTAAAGTAATGTTTCAGTAAAATATTTTTTTTTATTTCTGTTATTCGATGTTTAAATTTGTTTATCCATTTTGTACGTTTTTGAGCTGCACCGCTGTGGGTTAGTTTCTTTAATTAAAAAAGTAGTTAAATATTTAACTACTAACTGCTACTAGTTAGTCACCGAACTACATGAACTTCATCATTTTTTTTTGAAAATAAAAATGTTTTTCCTTTTTTGTTCATAGTTTTTCCTTTTTGTTTCATAGTTTTTTCTTATTATTCTAGTTTTTTATAATTTATTAACGAATAATTTTTCAAAAATTTCTTTGCTACAGATGGTGAGATAATCTATATATTTTTTCTTCTTTCTTCATTTTATCAAACTTTCATTAGCCTTTTTCAAATGTTACTAAAATCATAACTTAAAATCTTTTTTAAAAAATACATAACACGTACATAGTCTTCCTCTTTCAAAGTTCACCTTGACAATGTCATAAATTTTAGGCATGTACATATATTTTTTTCCACTGAAGATACCGATATATGCATTCGAAACTACTAATAAGTTATGGAATTTAGTGAAATACTTTTTTTCGTTATATATTAAAAAAAAAACAGTAGGTACAGTGTACAAAGTATAGTTCCTGTTAGTGTAAAAGGATTATTGTTACAGCGTGGGGGGGTCCGAGAGCAATTACTTAGGGGTGCGCGAACCACTAAGTGGAAATAAATTGTCTCAAGAACAAAATATCGTAATCGACTTAATGCCGAACTAGATATATACGACTGCAGCTTTCTTCAAATCAAGCCCAACATAAAGTAGCTGTGTGAAAGTAGAAAGCAGTACCATACATCTCACTAAGGCCCCTTCTATGCATAAAAATCGCGACATTTTCTAAAGATGTTACAATTTTTTTAAAAATATTTCAATTTTCAATCCCAATAATTAATATCCTTAGAAACATAGATTTACACAACAAAAAAGGTATACAGGGTGACGCATGCATCGTTGAGTTGAGCATAGGAAATCCCAGGTAATTATTGAGGTTGTTGGATATTGGCTCCCCTGTACATTTTATAGAATAACTACATTATAACTTCTTGAAGAAGAATACATTTTGTTGAGCCGATCCTAAGCTATTCAATTAAACGTGATTGCAAATTGCAACACCACGAAACTCTCACAGTTTAGATAATTCAGCATGTCATGTGGGCCTCCTTAAAGGTAAGATTCCAATTTCGTCTGCCGCGCGCAGTAACGTCACAGGGAGAGTGATTTTTAAATTTCTTATGGAAATTTGTACGGTGTTAGCGTTTTTAATTCTATTTTAAAGGTATTAAAAATTTTTACGCATTGGTATGTGGAATGATAGAATAACAAAGTATTTACGTATATTAATTTCATAGAAATATAACACACATTACAGCTAAAATACCACTAGGATAAGAAAAGATTCCGACAAACATCCGCCGAAGCTGCTCGGCGACCCCTCCTCGTTCCAACCGTTGTCAGTCTTTTACAATTGTAATACATCCATTACTATTTTAACAATTTTTGAGATGTTCATTCTTGTTGTGGGGCTCCCCATATAAAATTTATATTCAATCTGGAGGTGGCCCCCATTATCAAAGTAATGATCTTTTTGTCGTACTCTTCTTACTCTGACACAGTTTTTTATTAATCTATTAGGTTTAGAACCGTCAACCTATTACTTTTGATCAAAGCTTTCTGGCAACACTGGTCGTCACTCAGTGCCATTTGCCGTAGTTTTCCATGGAAATTTTTAATGTTCACTAGAACTTTTTCTAATTTAGTCTTGTATGTTTATTAAAATAAATATCTGAATTTTCATAAAATGAGGTGCGCTGTGCTCAGTTATGATATTAATAACCAGGAAATATAAATTTCCGCTTTCCTAATGATAAAAACAAAAAATTAGAATGAATACGGCTTTATTTATTTTGTTAACATTTACTTCTTAAGTATTTTCCACTGATGTTGATGAGGATACTTTCCCTCGAAACATGTATGTTAAATTAAAATATTGTTTATTTAACTACTGAAGCAGGCTATGAGTTTCTTTACTTCTTCATAATTTCACTCCACTGAGAGATGGACTATTTAAAAAAAATAGTTTAATTTTTTAATACCTTGACCTTGTTGATTTTCTAAAAGTTTATAATATGTAAAATTAAAAAAAATTAAAATATGTTTTACCTGACGTTTTCTCTTTTTACGTTAAAACGCCTAAGAAGAAAGTGTTTGGTCGTTACATCAAACAATTTTTTTTATAATTGTAGGCATCTAGTGAACCTCCTCTATCGTAGGTCACGAGCCGCCACTGGTATTCAGTACATCATATTAATATAATAAAATCTATAGTACCTTTTAACTGTCTCGGGTTGTAATCAGAATTAATAATTAATAAAAAAATTCAAAAAGTTTTTTAAAAGGTGATTTTTTCCTTTTATTGCAGAATATGATACCTTAAGAGGATTCCGTAGCTATACACATTTTTAGTTTTAATAATTAATTTCTAGCAAATTAGCGAGCTGCCATAGATGTTAGAAAGAGAGAGCATCAGTGACTGAGATAGAATAGAATTATCTTTAGAATTGACAAGAAAATATTGAGATTTCTATTTATAAAACAATTGTAATTTTTTTTTTCAAAAATTCGTCTTGATGAAAGTTGTTCAGAATTAATTGAGAAATATTGGAAAGTATACAAGGTGTCCCAGAATATGTGGGCAATCTCCCGGGTTCAGATAGAACATTTAAAAATAACAGGAGAAGTACCAATAATCTTTTATTCCTGCGGCCTCGCCTACGGAGATACGGTCCCATAGCGGACGTCCCTGGGAATCGTTGTTTTTTAAATAATTTTTTAAATACTAGGTGAAATTTAATAATTTTTTAGTATAATGGTCACTAGATGAGTCTTCTTAAAATTCGCCCTTTTAAACACATTTGGCTTATTTAGTTTGCCAGGGACGGACTAAATGTAACACAAAAATGTTTTTTTTGGACACCTTGTACATGTGTGAAAAACAATAATATTTTTGGATACTCTAAACCCTAAGCTGAAAAAAAGGTACTCTTGATTAATGTCGATAAAGTGAACTATTTTCGAAGAAAAAATATTTTTGTTTAATAGGGTTTTTTGCATTAGTTGTTGTTCTATGTTCATAAAATTCCCTCATTGTTGTTATGGTTTTTTTCACATGTATCGATTTAAAAAAGAAGATTTATGTCGGTTTATGGTAGTGCCTTGAAATTTGCGGTTTTTCTCCTTTGTCTTATTAGTTACTAACTTAGTAATGGAATTTACGTATACTGAATATAAATCATATTGAACAAAAATATCTCTTTTTTCGAAAGCAGTTTTTTTCTTGAAATTCATTTATTCACAAAATTATTTAACAAAAAATAAATTCTTAGACTAGATCCTTTAGTCAGTGTTCAAGACACTGGTAACAAATATAATACTTAAAACTACACAACAGTGCATAATTAACTTTAATTTTTTGACCATCTTCTACAATAGGACAAACATAGTTAATAAAAATATACACCAATAAATACATTAGGAATTTAATTTACTATATATCCACTCAATAATTTCTTGAATTTTGAAGTCTGGTTAACAGATTTAATATTTTCAGGTAATTCATTGTATACACTTGCCGCCCGATATATGGGGTTAAATAATCCCTTATTTGATCGAACATTTTCTTGGTATACATTTCCATTCATTTATTGACATGACCTTTTTTCAGCTTAAGGTTTAGAGTATCCAAAAGTATTATTGTCGTTCCTTCATCATACAAGGTGTACAAAAAAAGTATTTTTGTGCTACATATAGTCCGTCCCTGGCAAACGAATGTGTTTAAAAGGGTGAATTTTACGGAGACTTATCTAGTAACCATTATACTAAAAAATTATTAAATTACACCTAGTACTTATTTTATTAAAAAAAAACAAAGAATTCCCAGGGAAGTCCGTTATTGGCCCGTATCTCCGTAGGCGAGGCCGTAGGAAGAAAAATCTATAGGTACTTCTCCTGTTATTTTTAAGTGTTCTATCTGAATCCGGGAGATTGCCCACATATTCTAGGACACCCTGTATATTATAGCTAAATTAAAAAATAAATGATATAAAAATATAATTTACATACATATATGACAAAAAACAGGCCTTCCTAATATTCTTTGTGTAATTTGTGAAAACTGTTTTATACAGGGTGTTATGGAAATTACGTATTATATTTAAATGGGTGACTCCTTGGGTGTCCTAGAGAAGCCCTACATTTTTTTTTTAAATCGACCGTTTTAAAAGTGGGGTTCAGCCCCATAAACCCACCCCCTCATCCGGCGTTCGTTCGGGTTTGTTCGTCATGTCACCCTGTGGTAGCATATCAGAAAACAGGTGTTACGTGCAATGTTGCCAAACTTTCTCAAACTTCAGTTTCTCATAAAAATAAATATTTAGCTTACTTAGAAAGTAAATCCAGGACGCGATTAAGGAATCCAGGGCACAGACACGTTCAGTTATTTTTTCTATGGGAAAAGCTTTATACTCATTACGTGCCCTGATGATAGTGTGGGAGTGCATAATAAGCTTATCACTAAACCCCATTCGGCCTCTTATTTCCAATCTCGGTACATAACCGTCATATCGTCGAGAGAAAGAAACACAGTTGAACAGAACAAATTGTACTAAATCACTTAAAGAAACACACCACGAGTTTCAAATTAGTTTTTTTGAAGATATGCACTTATTATCAGATTACACGAAAGCACTAAACACTAACGCATAATTACACTTTACAATAACACACATAGAACAAGAGCAATTAATCATTTCGCAATAAAAATAATAAAAACGCTAATTTCTATGCGCCATTAACCCTTTACTAAAGATAAAATGAAACAATTATGTTCAAACAGGAACTACCCTTTCAAATAATAATGGTCGAGTACAAACTCCAAGATGCTTCCATCTCCGAAAACTGGTGCTTGCACTATTGCCATTTCCGAGATTGTCCAAAATCAGCTGTTTAAAGAAGCCGGGGGATTTGCACACAAGTTACCGGTTTCCTACTGTTTTTACAGAGTTTCAAGCAGATTTGTGTGTTAATACTGAAACCCGAGTTTTTGTTATTAAGTTATTTGTGTACTGTGGTTGTGTGAATACTTAAGAGTGCATATTAATACAGATAAATAAAGAGTTTGTTCAAAATCCCAAGTAGTTGCTGCATTAATGGTGCAAGTCAAATTATAATGACAGCGAAAATATTTCCGCGTTTTCCTACCCAAAAAAAAAGCAGATAACTGCGAATTGTGGAAGAAAAAGATTCTCAGAGAGAATTTTACTGACGAAAAATACCAGAGTCTGCATAAAACACTTTGAGGAAATATTTTTAGTAATAGAATTGAAGGCAACCCGACCGGACGGTAGGACTTTGTTACATTATTTATATTTATAACAACAAGTCTTGTTTTAATTTTTATTGAGCTATAAACATAGATTAGATAATTTTGGATGAATCTAAAACAAATAAGAGTATTTTCCAGAGAAATAAAGCATAAAATAAATTTTGTTACTTGCAGGTTAGGTCATAGAAATATTAATTCATTTTCTTTAGCGTTACATTTAATGCCAAACATGTTTGAATGAGTTTGAATGTAATAAACCATTTTTTTCTTCTAAAGGGTAAAGTGGCATTTCAGTTGTTCAAATCCGACGGGTGTCGTTCGAATTGAACAAGTGAGAACATACCTGACCATTATAAACTCCGCGGCGGTTTGTTCGAGTCAATTCAAGTTCAGTTTCAATCATAGATTGTTTCCCAGTGAACTGAACTGAACGTAAAAGTTTATAATAATGTACCCTGAAAAATATAAACAACTTGGAATCTGTCAAACGGTTAGACTTTCTAAAGAGTTTACCCTGAAGATATGACAACACTGTTCAAGATTCAGTGACGTTTTTCGCCATATGTTGCTTTGTTTACCATCCTGGCAGGGGCACCACGTAGTAATTTTTTTTTTGACATAAGGTCATGTACAGGGCATATTAAATTAAAGCGCCATTTTTGGATATTTTTCTTCAATTTGTTTTCATCTCAGGAATTGCCAGTTTAAATATAATACGTCATTTCCATAACACCCTGTATACAACATTTTTTTTCTAAATCGACTGAAATCGAAGAAATATAGTTTTAAATGGTGTACGGGATCACCTTAATCCTTCTGAAATAATTATAAATTTTGTTTCGTAATAGACATAAAATTACAGACATTATTGAACATTTTATTTTGCTAGACTGTGTTTAAATATATTTAAAATAATTATAAATTTGTTGATAGCGTTATAACGCTAATGGCTGACCATGAAAATCTACTTCCGACTCCTTCTCGACAGGAGAACGATGTTATCGAGAGAAGTGATTCTTCCTACCTCTCTCTTTCTCTGCGTTCCTCAGCAGAGAGAGGAATAATCACTTTTCTGGATATAATCGTTCTCCTCAGTCAAGAATAGACAGACTGAGTTCCGACGACCGCATATATAATTTAGGTTCTATTTGGACTAGGAATAATAGAAAATGCGTTAGAGCCATGAATTCCGCAGAATTCATTATTTTTTAATAAGCACGATGTGCCATCAGCTATAAGAAATTGCGCTAATATAACAAATGAATAACAATATGGAAATAATTTCAATTATCAATAAATACTCAATTTTAATTTGCTGTATCTATATTCTAAATAATCATTAATTCTAATTTATCGAAATAAATAGAAAAATACCACTCGTTCTGTTTATTTATCAAGTTTCCGATAACTCAGGGACGGGCTATGCATGTTTGTTGAAATATAAACCTATTTCATTTTAGGAGCATTACTAGGAAAATAAATGAGTAACCTTCCTTGATGTTAATTATGAAAATTGTAGATAATATGGATTTCGAAAAAATGTTTACAGGGTGTCCCATTTTTGACACTTTCTGGGGGATATTAAAGTTATTATCAAAAATAGAATGTTGCGGTTTTCACTTTAATGTCTCACTCTTCAACGAAAGTCTCCGGTATCAAATTGGTCATGGCTCTTTTAGTTTTTAGTCTACATTGTGATTTTCAAGATCTTCGCTTTTTAGACACCCCTTGTATTTCTGTTACGCGTTAACTTGTCAAAAAGTTAAATACTGATCTTGTGAGAGATTTTATCGCAAAGTTCAGTGGAGTTGCCAGTTTTTCTCTAAAAAGTTTCGTTTTTGAGATATAAACAAAAATAAAAAAATTTAAACGAAACATCTTATACAGTGAAACCTCTCTTGGGCGGACACCTACGGGACCGTCTAAATGTGTCCGCCTAATGGAGGTGTCCGTTCATGGGAAATTTGTTATTAGGTAATATGTAAATGCAAAATTATTACTATGTATATATATCTAGAAATAAATATAACATAACAAAAATACACTAGTTTTAGTTAGGATGTAGTACTAAAAAATCTAATAACGTAGTTTGACGTGTTTGCGTTTTACACTTGCAATCTAGAAAATGTAATTCCAAGTCTGATAACAATTCCATTGCTGTAGTCACCTCTATTCGTTGCATACTCATATAATTCCTTTACCATACTAATGGCTTGATAACTGGTGACATTTGTTTGATTACTGCATTCAACTTCTTCATCAGAGTCATCAGATAGTGATGTTTGATCTATATAATCGGTAGGAATGGGCTCACTATCATCTTCTAATAGCACATTGCTATCAATGTTAATGAACTCGCCCAAATCATTGTTATCAAATTATAAACTTCCACAACATCAATATTCTCTTTCAGACTCAAAACGCGACATTTTTCTGCCATGTTTACGATTTTAACCTTACAACTCACAAATAAACGGCGGACTGCTGTCGAGGAATCACACATACTTTCATTCGGCGAAGTCCTTTCGCTCTGCCACGCATACGCGATTGGTTGCCGGTCTGTCTTCAGAGAGTTTTTGCACCGTACTTATTCGTCTCCCAAATACTTTTAACATTTTTTTATCCGTTTAAAAGAGGGTTTTCGCACTCTTTGTATGAAAACAGCCTGTCGTGTCCGCCCAAAGGAGAGTCCGGCCAAGAGAGATTGATTTTCATGGAATTTCATATACCTAGTTCCGGACTATGAAAAAATGTCCGCTTTATAGAGATGTCCGCTTATTAGAGGTATCCGTTATGAGAGGTTCCACTGTATATTCTTTTTTTAATTAATTAACCATATTTTGGGCTTTACAAAAATGTATATTTTTTTTATTATTTATAATTAAAAATAACCTAAGATGCGATATTTTTAATAATTCTTAACAATGGAAGATTATGATAATATATTATTAAAAGTATGATAATGTTGTCATGTTTTATATAATATGTAGCTTAATTGTCAAAATTTTGAATTTGTTTCTAATAGGTTGACAACAGCCTACTGTTATAAGTAGTGTAAAATATTAAAAATATCGCATTTTTAGGTTCTTATTGAATATAACTATAAACACTTATTATAAACACATTTTTGCAAAGTCCAAAGTATACTCAATTATCTCAAATGTATAAGTTTTTAGAGAAAAATGAACTTAACTACATAAAAATCTCTAACAAGATCAGTTTTTAGCTTTTTGATAAGTTAACGCGTAATGGAATTACGAGTGGCATCTAAAAAGCGAGGATTTTCAAAATCACCATGTAGATTAAAAAGTAAGAGAACCATGCAAATTTGATATCGGAACCTTTCGTTTCGTTTAAAAGTGGGACACTAAGTGAGAACCGCAACACTTTATCTTTGATAATAACTATAATACCACCAGCAAGTTTCTAAAATGGAAGACCCTGTATAATGACACAAACAATTCAAAAATTCACCTTTAATCTAAGAGTCGAAATTTCATTTTAGTGACTGACTGAAACACTTCAATTTAGCGAGATATTTTCGGTGAAGTTGCTGAGACTGTGAGTTTTTTTATTTATGAACCTTATACCAACAATTCTATGCATCGAAATCATAGCAGCTATTTTAAGACAGACATAAAGTAATTTAAGGGTTTCGTATCTGCATATTATTCAATCATATAAAATACAATGACGTAGATGTCAGCGGAGAGATTATTGCGATCAGTGTAGGCGAGCTCTCTCGAAGCTTTTGTGACGTCATTAAAACAAGTGGTTTACAGACGTTATCTGGTTTTTAATGACGTCACACAAGTTTCGAGAAAGATAATATAAATATTTTCGGAGTCGAAGCGTCCCAGAACTACGCTTTCGAACAACGGAATGGATGGATATATTAATAATTCACACACTGCACCGAGTTCCATTGTAAACGCCTCGACAAGTCGCGCGCTTTGATTCCTCGCAGGCTGTGTTACTTGCCCTTGCAAATAGTTAATAACTTTCGATTTAAAAGTGGCTACAGACTATGCGTCGTTTTGCTATTCGTGGTTCGTCCCGTTCGGCAATTTACTGCGAACGAGCGAAACGCACTGTTTACAAATCGATTTTAAACCCAGAAGTCTCTACACACTATACGAATTGCTCGCGAACCACGCATCGCGGATCACGAACCACGAATGGCGAATAGACGCATAGTCTGTAGCCACTTTATAAAGGTCCCTCTTTTTCGTAAAATGGGGTTTGTAGATAAGAGGATGACATTTGGTGGTATTTTATCAAATTAATTTTAGGTGGGAGGCGAGTATGGTAAAAATATTTAAACAATTAAATTGTTATTATTTTTCATTTGCTCACAATAACAATTTTTTGATTCAATTCGAAAACTAATGTAACAAAGTGTAAGTAAAATTATTTTCCGAAAATCGTTCGGAAATATTGACATTTTTGATAATATTTTTGAAAGAAAAAGTCAATATGTCCCTACACTTAGTTGTTGCTAGGTAACGGAAAATAACCGTTAGGAAATATTCATTTCCTTACTGTAAGGAAATGATATTTCCTTACAGTTGTTAGTGTTCTACATAAATGATTGAAAGCACGTTAATAACATAGAGAATTAATTTATATTTTGAAAACCTCAATGCCTTGCAGAATACATTTTGAAATTAGTTTGATATATTCACAGTTATTTGACAGTTAGTACAATTATTGAAAATTGGGGGAACATTATTAGAACTATGAGAAACATTTTTGACAACATGCGAGTTGTTGAATATTTGTACTGTGAAACATTTATTTGCCACCTCAACCTTATTGTTAAGAGATTCTTCAATATATCATTCACCAACGTTTGATGACTTCCATCCGCCATGCCTCTTTAAACTAGTTATGTTGGCACCAGAGTCAACCAATATTGTTGCAGGAGACCGACGAAAGCAGTGACCAGTATATTCTGTCGGATTTACGAAGTTCCATTAAGTAGCAACTATTTTAGGCATTTTTCTAAATTGATGTATTCCTACCGCTTGTCTACAACCCTTTCCGCTTTGATATTTAAAGAAAAATCGGTTACTGTTCATATGTTCTGGTCTTAACGAAACTTACTTTCAATAAACATTCAACTACATCTGATTAACTACAAAAGATCTTGGTTTGTTGGTCTTCGAATCAGTTATGCTAATTAAAAGCTTAGATTCTAGGTCCTCTACATCGTGTTGAGTCATTCGGACTAACTCCTCCATTCGACAGGCCCCAGAAATAACAAATATTAAAGCCACCTAGAAAATAAATAAATGTGTAATCTAAATAGAAATTAAAACCTTGTAAATTACCTTAATCATTAAATTTTCTTTATCTGGAGCTTCCTGGATAAATTTGTCGATTTCTTCCTTCATTAAAATCTTAGGTTTCTTTGCCCTATAACCGTGATCTTGCCGTTTCAATAAAGAACGATGTTTTGAATATGCGCCTGGACTTAGCAATCTTCACAGTCGCCCAGGAATGTTAGGCATTTCCTACTCGGTAAACAATGTACTATTTCTTCTTGACATCTGTGCGTTTTGTAAAAGAATGACCCAAATCTATAGTTCGGGTCCCAAAGCAGATGGCAGTAACGTAGCAGTCGAAACCATGGAAACTGTCAAAATGCTCTGTTGTCATTGGTGATATGCATTGGTAGTGACACACCCTCCCCTGAATACATACCTGAAAATGATCCATTAATATTGTAATTAATGATTTGCAGGAGGTAATATTTTTAGCAATTAAAGTGTACCTAAAACATCAACTCATATAAAACGTATAAAAAAGTATCCTGATTTAGGTCCTGGCTTATTCCAGATAGCATACCCGCAAGTTCCAATTAACCAACATTAAGATATCTCGGAGTTAAAGGTCAGAAACGCAAACATCTGTTCAAGTCGGCGTTTCTGTTCATTTAAAATCAACTACACGAAAAATTTTATATTTCATTTAATTACTCCTATATTTATTTAGCGGCATTAGATTCATCGGAACAACAGAGTTTAAGATTGATATGGGAAATATACCGGGTTTACATTCAAAAATTATCTGACAAGGGCAAATTATGAAAAATAATAATTAACAATACATTTTTAATATAAGAAAAATTCCACGCATCATGCATGTATTGATTAAGATTAAAGTTGATCTACTTATACAGGATGTTATGGAATTGACATATTATATTTAAATGGGTGACTCCTTGGATGTCCTAGACCTAGCTACATATGTTTTTTTCAAATTCACCGTTTTAAAACTGGGGTAACAACCCTCTTACTCACAGGTGACTCCGCGGTAAGTAATTAATCATAGCACCCTATGGCAGTGTATAACAAACACCTGTTACGCCAAACTGTCTAAAAATGTAAAACTTAAGTTTCTTATAAAAATAAATATTTAGCTTCCTTAGGAAGTAAATCCAGGACGCTGTAAGAACTCCAGGGTACAGACACCTTCAGTTCTTTTTTCTATGGGAAAAGCTTTATGCTCATCACGTGCCCTGATGATAGTATAGCTTAATATCGATCGACCTAGTAAACCCGAATATGTCAAACGTGTTTAGTTACTTCCAAAAGTTTTAGATATCAAATAAAAAAGTATGGAAATTTATATTATTTCCCAGAACAATAAGGGCGTATTTTTGTCTATACAGTAGCACTTTAAAATACTAAAAATGTGTTCATGAGATGCATACCTACGCGAAAATTAATGTGAATTTAAGTGGCTTTGTTTTGGTATTTTGTTAGGTTATTGTGTCGATTTTTGTTCGGGTTATTTACTTGGTTTTTTTATAAATTAAGTGTTTTAAATACGGCCGAAAAGGTAAATAAAATTGATTTTTTTTTCTAAAGGGTAAAGTGGCATTTAAGTTATTCAGATTCGACGGTGTCGTTCGAATTGAACAAATGAGAACATACCTGACCATTCATAAACTCCGCGGCGGTTCGTTCGAGTCAGTTCAAGTTTATAAATCAGAGATTCAGCGAACTGACCTGAACTTTGAAGTTTATAATAATGTACCCTGGAAAATAAACAGCTTCCAATCTGTCAAACGGTTATTGACTTTCTAAAGAGTTTAGCCTGAAAATGTGACAACACTGCTCAAAATTCACTGACGTTTTTCACCCTATGTTGCTTAGTTTACGTTTCACCCAGTGTCACCACGTGCTTAATTAATATGGGGGGCATATTAACTATGGATATTTTTCTTCAATTTGTTTCCATATCAGCAATTGCCGGTTTGAATATATACCTCATTTCCATAACACCCTGTAATTGTTCTGTTTTTAAATTGAAGGGAAGCATCCCAAATATATTTACAGTGAAAGCTCTCTTTACGGACATCTCTCATGACCGGACAATTTCTCTGGAACCAAATTTTTAGGTATTATTCCTATGTTCAATACGATCCCGTAAGCGGATGGTTTCTCGGACGGACGCGGACAGAACAATTTTGCCCAACAAATTCGAAACGTTCTCATTAGCGGACACGAAGCTCCGCAAACGGACAAATTGAGGGTTACGGTATTTCCTCGCAGATTGACGCAGGCAATTCCCCTTTGTACCCGTTGGGTATCTACAGAAATATTTAATGATTAGTATATTGGCAACTAAGTAATAATAACGCACGCCAAATCGCTTCTTAAATTACATCAGATAACATTAGCTTCATGTGTATCTTATGTGATATGGACCATTTTTTAGAAAAATTGCAAGCAATACTATTGGGATTCAAACAAGGGATCATCTATAACGTTGAGGAAAGTAGCTTGTAATTTAGAGCGTTGTCAGACAAAACTCTAACAGTTACTGACTTCTCGGTTATATTCTCCGGTATTTTTTAGTTTCAGGAATTTTGCAACAAGTTTTGAAATATTATTGATATTGAGCGTAGCATCTACGGTTTCGAGATGCAACAAATAATCTTGTTGATCGTATTTAAGGTAAAGCATACAAGGATCTAATATACATCCCTCATTCGTAATGATAAACTTATTGAAATAACATATGTGTTTTTCCATCTCACAAGAACACGACAAGAAAGTGCCCATTATCTCTCTAAACTCAAACATATTAAATCACCTCTACTGCATAAGCCGAAGATTCTAAACAATAAAATTACTTTTGATTGCAGATATTGTTCATTTGAACACATAAAAATTGTTACTTGTTCTTCTCTAAGAATCCCGGATTTTTAGGCGCATAAACTGCAGCTTTAAGTTTCAAAAAAGCAATCGTTTTTGGACATTTGTGGCCAGTATCTTCTTTTATAGCCAAACAATTCTTAACATGAAGAATCGACTCCATAAGGTGGATGATTTCATAGATTTTACTTCCTCGGAAAAATAAACTAAAATAATATCGTCACTCATAGTTTTGATTCTTTTCTGAGGCCGCCATTCAGTAAAAATGTGATATTCGTGTTCATATCCCGACCTGGGTTTCAATGGTTATAAATCCTCACTTGTTAACAAGAAGGCACTTTTTGCTTTAATGTTAATTTACAATTGATTGGTTAATTTTAAATGGCTCTTCGATAGCTTAGTCCTAGTCTTTCAATCAATTGTGACAATGTCCTGTATTCACGAAAGTGAACAAGAAATTGATTCAAACGAAGCAGAATTCCTGCTGCTGGTTGATCTATGGCTCTATGGAGTAAAGAAAACGGCTGTAGAGGGAATTTCGTCTGTCTGTCTTAATTTCTAGATTAAATTAGTTAGATTATTATATTTTTCATACTACTAGTATCTGAATTATTATGTTCTTGTACTAAGTCATTTTATAATATTTGTAATATTATTAATTTATTCCTTTTTAAGTACCATGATACTTCAATGGATTGTCATAAATCTTTTAATCTTATTCACACAATGGTATTTTCCAATAGCTTAAGTAATTACGTTAATTCCTCTTTCATTTGTTTATTTACGAGTGTTTTGCTCCAGATTTACAAGCCAGTGGGAAGTTATAATTTATTGTTAACTAGCATCTGCCTGCAGCTTCGCATACGATGATCTAAACTATATGCTATTTTACATATTATATTATTCATACACCCATCGTTGTGATGTTGAACTCACTTTCCCCTATCATCACATATAAGATTCACTATGTTCCTTGGTTAGACTCATCCTTGTTACATCACTAAACCTTGTTGAAGTAAAAAATATCCTTAAATATCTAATTTTCACATATTTGGTTCCTAACATTTCAAATTTCGCTTCCAATAAGTGATTATTGAGAGAGACCCATAAATTAAATGTACTTAACAATAAACCCTTGTTTGTTTAATTTTTGGGAATAATATTTGTTTCAGTTTTATATTAAAAAAACAAATAATTATTTTAAGGTTTTTCTATACAGGATGTCAATTTGAAAACTTCTCATGCTTAATATTATCTTGCTTCCAGTAAAAAATCGGAATGATACGTCAATTTTATTTTAAATGGGATGAATAAAATAAAGAATATTAGGAGCCCTCGTGCTTTATCCTCCTGGGAGGGGTAATGGTACTCTTAAATGGTATGGGGAGTCAAGGACCACATCATTTAAAATCTTTCTCTAATAATACCATAAATTCTTATTTTTTGAGTAGTAGTTTTCAAGTAATCGCCTTCCAAAACGGACATAATTAGAACTTATTATTATTATTTATTTATTTATTCTCTTACAAACACACAAAAGGCAGTATTAACAAGTAAGAGAGTCTGCAACTAAGGACTAGAAAAAAACTATCACAATTTCATAGTTTTACAGAAATTAATTCGCATAAATACACAACGATCTTATCAACAGAAATAAGACTTAATTTCGTCATTATTAAAAAATCTATATTGGACATCTCTATTAATAGGTTACATTGCCCTAGAATATGATTAAGTGGTGAACAATCCATTCGATTTGTACAGAAAAACTTCTTATCTCTAATTCTTAGATACATTTTAGGTACTAATATATTTATACTATTAACTAAACCCAGATCTTTGTACTTAAGATTATTAATGATATAGAAAATAAACAATACATTGCATTGCTTGACCTTCTACTTCCTAACGTTACAAAATTAAAAGAATCCAGCATACTTCCAATATACGTCCTGGCTTGAGGCACCCAAATGATACATACATATTCCAATTGAGGCCTCACCAAGGCGTTATAAAACAATAGAATCCGCACTTCTGAAAAATTTATTATCTCTGATTACAAAACCCAACAACTTATAGGCCTTATTAACAATAATGTTATAGTGGGTATTAAATTTTAAGTCTTAGCACAGATGAACTCAAAATCTCTACACTCGTCCTTCCGATGCAACACTGAATTATTAAGAAAATATTGATTATTTATGAAATTCACATTCTTGTGAAAGTAACAACAGAACACTTTTCAACATTGAGAGACATCCCATTCTCTATAAACCATGTAGAAGCTGAGTTTAAGTCATGCTGCAATTTACAGGAATCTTTTATTGAAGTAATCAGTTTATCTAATATTAAAGTTATACAGGCTGTACCAAATTAAGTTGCTATCCCTTTTATTATTATAGATATAAAATCGTTTAAATTAGGAAAGTAGCAGCATTTTTTCTGCTGATTAAGATGGTGAGAGCAGAAAAATAATTGAACATAGCGTTTTCCAATAAATGAGGAAAATCCGTTTTTTAAAATGGAATATACTGTATACTTTTGACTGGAAGGTTTGCAAATCATTTACAGAACAAAACAGTTTTGTTCAATATTCTTGACAAGTTGGCCGAGTATTTTTGAAATTAATCTCAATTCTCTATTTGAGCGAAAAAAATGAATACAGAACCTATATTAAATGTACAAAGACATCATCATTTTCAATAGGGCAGTTTTATGGGTTTTAAAAATCTTCTGCCAGCAATGGATGCTATAATGTGTCTACTGCTATCGTGACGTTCGTCAAGGTTTGTATATTTCCATTAATACACTCCGTCTTTGACATAACCCCAAGGGCCAAAAGTAAAAGTCTAGTGAAATTATGTCAGACGATCTTGGGGGCCAACGTATGGGATCATTTATTGCTATTCACCTATCTTGGAAAGGCCTTTCTAACAGCATTATCATTATGCTTCCTTCTAACATATAGCATCTTTCTAAATGCGTGAACGCCATTTTATGATATTTATAACTAAATCTAAGACCACATTCAACATGTAAAATTACATAAAACGCTTGCTTTTGTTAACAGTAGAATAGGGTGACGCGTCGATTGAAGGGTTTTATTTTAAAAATATACAGCCAACTTGTCTAAAAAATAAATATGGTAATAATTCAGTTATTATCTTCACTCGTCACCTTAATCAACATAAAGAATTCTAGTACTTTGCTAATGCTAAAAAAAAGTTAAATCTCAATACTGATATACTGATCTGATTATCTGACTACCCCCCCCCCCCCCCCCAACACCTTTCCAATTTAAGATTTTAAGGATAACATCAATCCCTCCCAGGGTTTCCCAATTTTTACTATTTTTTACTTTAGGGTGAGAGGTTTTCAAATTAATACCCTCTATCCCCGAACAAACCCGTTTAACCTCATACATTGTATTTTAGTACTATTTATGCAAACACTTTTTTAATATATATTTTCTTATATTTTTAGAATGAAAATTTTACATCGTCCCTCGTAGAATAAACATTATCATCATTCCGTAATTAACACACATCAATGCAGATAGAGCAGCAGATTAAACATTGACCATGTTCAATCGACTAGTATTTGTTGCGTGCTTCTGTCACCTTGTGGTTCAGTGTGCCGTTCTAAACAATGTTACAATTTTTAAAAGTTCGCCTGATGCTACATCTCGTTTACAAAGTGCATATACTACAAATGTTACATATGATCCAAATCAGCTGACGGCCAGCGGTAATAACTTTACAGTTTCGTTGATTGACCTACCGAATTTAAATGACGTTCAAAATGCTACCAGCAGTATTACTACAAGGACGTCAAATATTACCTATAATCAAGAAAGTGCTACAGAAATTATTCCTGCAATAAATGTTACACATTCTAACGAAGTGTCGACTACTGAAGGTATTAGAGTGACGGTGCTGAATAAGTCTACAAATGTTAGGATTGTTGTGACCAATATTGGCCAGAATCGTACCAGCGGTATTCGTAACTCGGCTCAAAGTTCGGTACAAGGCGATATACATAATCAAGTGACGATCAGCCTTGGTTACAATGGAACAGGGTTATTGATGCAGCTTCAGAATTCTAATGATTCAACGTATAATATACAAAATAAGACCGCAATGGTTGACGAAGCGATTTCAAGTAAAGGACCTCAACTCGATTCAACATTGATTCAACTTTTTCCTAATAATACAACAAATCAAATCACAATAAATGTGTCATCACAGTCACAAAATATTACTTCACGTTTGAAGCCGTCGCGATATCCAACAAAGTTTTCAATAGATGAGTTGTTAACAACGACGTTTCCGAAAAAGACTTCAAATGATACCGGATTGAACCCGTGTAAAGCTGGTAAGTACCTAAATGATTGTCAATTGCTTCATAGAGTATTTGAACGGAAATTATTAAATAAAAAATATTAAATCCTGTCTTTTACATGACTTTAACTTTAAAGTAAGTCTATTTTATTATTTCTATGGCGAATAGTTAAAATATCATAAGTCATTGTTTACGAGTTCAGTAAGTTTATTGATGTCAAACTTTAACATAAAGTAATTATGTAAAATGTGATATAATAAAACGGCAACGTATTAAAAATATGTAAAATCGATGAAAGAGTATAATTATTTATCAATAGAATCTTTTAAAAAGGGATTTTTGGAAATTAGATCTCAAAAAAATATATTGATTAAAATTTTTTAAGAGCTGATAAATAGTTAAATATAAAAATGTAATAATTATACAAAAAATGTACGGTGCTAATATCTTTCAAAACAATATTACTGGTTATAAACAATTTCTTAATTACTTTCGTCTCAAAGTTGCTATGAATATAGTAATACTATTTGATAAAATATTAATCTAAAAATTGTAGTATTTTGATTTTGTTTCCTTGATTTGATCACAATAGTTCCCTTAGTTAAAATTTAATTATTTATTTAAAAAGCATATGATAAAATTATTGCTGGTAAATGTACTTTTATTTACAACCATTCATGTGATAATGACATTTCATCTATCTTTGAAAGGTGGAAAGTTGACGTTTTTTTACTTTTACTTTCCACCCGGGTGGAAAGTAAATTTTTTTTGGTAATTTTAAAAAAAAATCGATATCTCAAAATAATATACGAACCCACCAACATACAACTCATTACACAAATTTAACGACAATGAATTTTTTTAAATGAACCTAATGACATTTATAAAAAATTAAAAATTAACATGGTTTTTGCCTTACTTATTTACATTAAATATTGCATTGGCATTATTGTAGGCATGTTGTATGTTAATGTGTATTATTACCTACGTTATTTTACCACCTGCGGTTATTTGAAAGTTATGTCTAAATTTTCAATGGAAAAATCAAAATGACATTTATCTTTTATTAATAATTTTTATTCAAAATAATAAGAAGTGGATGTTAGATGTGGTTGAAAATAAAATAGTATACGAACCTCTGTGTAAAGTTTCATTACTGTCTCGAGATTTAGTTAACCTCGCCGCTTCGCGCATCGGTTAACTACCGACTCTCTCGAGAGGAATGAACCACTTTCCACCTCACCTTCGGCTCGGTCGGCCATCTCCGCATCTCGTCCATAAAAGCCTCTTTTCGGCTATTGATACGTAATGTACTAATTTAAACTTGTTTTCAAGAAATATTTGCTCAGTTCCGCTTCAATTGAAAAAAAAATGAAGAACATAATAAACATATTTAAATAAAACAGTTTAAAGATTTTACAGTTTTTATGCAACAACTAGCTGATCTATTTACGAGGATTGCGAAAAGCAACATAGCCATATAGGTATAAAAAAATAGCAATTTAACAAAACAAACACGTTTATAAAATAAAAATAGAAATTTTTAAACCATTCGAATAAGATCTCGAACATAATCACGAAATATCACAATTTACAAAATTTTTCTGTAGCTAATTTTTTAAATTTTACTCTGTTGCATTATCGGCTCTATTAGCCATTTCAGTCACGTTACCTATGATTTGACGTTTTACAGAATTCTTTCTATCAGATTATTGTTTTGCCAGATGCCTCTATTATTGGCCATGGTAAATAATGGAGGTAAATAATAATGATTTCTGGCGGAAGGTTCAGAAAAATGATTTCTCAAGCTGAAAATCGGTTAATAATACGTCATTAAATTACTAATTGTAATTATCAAATAAAATAGTCGCTCATGATTCTGTTTATAAATACTTTGATATTGAAAATCAAATAAAATTGGTTTAGTTATAATTTTTTCATGACTGCATTCTTAATCACCAATATTATTATCTTCTAACAGCAAAATCATAAAATAGAGCAATTCAATAATGATAAAATTGTGTCTACGAAAATAAAATCTTAACAAAAACCACGAAATAAAGTGATAAAATGTATACCTAACTATCATTTATAGCACCAACTATAAATTTATAGAGACCTTTATATACAGTACACCCCCCCCCCCCCCCCGTTTCTTTTGTGAAGCTAATTTATTTTTTACCCAATTTGGGTGTGGCCAATAGAGGAAGCTTAGCTGCATTCTGAAGTTTCAAAACAGCGAAAGGGCGTAATCTTGTTAAAGAGATTTAAATATGAATACTTTACGATGCTAGAATATTACTCCTCTATTCGTATCCAGGACAAAATAGCGAAGTTGTAGAAATTGATAAGTTATTATTTTTTCATTATCCTTCAATTCATTTACCGTCTTAGAAAAATAAATACAATTTGGCATAGTGTAGTAGAAATCATGGTGCTCAAATTCAAAATGGCGGATGGGCGATATATTTTGGTAAAAAAATCATTTTAAAGGTCGTATCGAATACTTTACGATCCCAGAATATTGTGTCCATATTCGTCCCTAAAACAAAATTACTACTTTTAAAAAAATAATATTTACTATTTTTTTCTAGGTTATTTAAGTTTAATTTTACTTGGCATATGGCAGTGCGTATCAGCCCGATAATTTTGCTCTAAGTTCTAAAATCTAAACTAAAATAATAAAGGAAAAAATTGGACACAATATTCTGGGATCGTAAAGTACTCGATATGACACACACACCATGAAATATATATAGAAAGTGTAGCTTCCTGATTCCTAATACACTATGCCAAGTTGTATTAATTTTTCTAAGACGGCGAATGAAATGAAGAATAATTAAAAAAATAATAACTGCTATTTTTAAAACGCCCCCATTTTGTTTTGGGTGGATCAGATAAAATTCTGGCAACCTTTCGCCATTTTGACCGTTCGAATTGCCGTATTGGCCACCCCCAAATTTTGTAAAAAAGGATAAAAAGTTAGCAAGGGGGGGGGGGGGGGGGGGGGGGGGGGCGTTGTGGCGACATTAAAGAATCGCACTGTATAAAGTTTATATAAATTTAAAATATTCATTCTTATTCTATCAATAATAAAACTAAAAAAAAAAAAAAAAATTACCTACACATGCATTACACACGACAAGTAGATCCGCTATATACTAATAATATATTATCTTTCAGACGTTTTTGTGGATGACATCGCAATTACCTTCGCCGATTCAAGGAAACATTATACTCAGTTTATTCATAGGGATCCGGAAGATGCTCAAGCGAAACATAAACTGATATCAGATAATGCTAAAAAAATTTTGGAGAAAAAGAAAATATGGTAAATATGGCAAGTATGACGGTACTAACGTGCAGTCAAACCATAGTTTTAATTTCCAGTATAAACAAGAAATAGATAAAATTGTACGATTAAGATTAAGGGTTGATCAATATTTCATTGTCTTTTAGTTTTATCTGAAAAACAGCCGAATACCTGTTTTAGGGAATCAATTACCTAAAGTTTCAAAGTAAAAAAAATTTTATTAAAAAATTGATGGAAGCAGACAACTAAATTGGGCAAATTAACAAAATTTCGTTTACTGCTTAATTTGGCTTCACAAACGGGTATCGGGCCACTTTTAGGATAAATCTTAACGAAATGGTGAATGAGCCACTAGCCTTGACTCATAAATACAAATTAAAAATCTAATAGTAAAATTATAATAATATTGTGAGGAACTTAATCAGGTTTTAGAGCGTTTGGCAGATTTCCTATCGGGCTTGCATTATTATTGAGCAGCTTTTAAACTGAAAAATTAATGAAAATGTCAAAGTTGCTCATAACAAAATATTGAGTTTTTTCACATTTTCTTCCAATTTATTTAAGTAAAAAATAGCACAAAAGAACGTGCCCTAAGTATTCCTAAGTTCCTATACTAAGCTTCATTGAGGCTACCTGTACCGGCTCCTAGTACTAATTATACCCTTGTTGCTATATTAAGGAATTAGGGAGCTAAACCAACGCTGAAGTTAAAATTTAAAGAACATTTAAAATCTAAGGAACAGCAAATCGCGAAATTTAGCAACATAATTAAACGTAAACAGAATCAAGATTCGGCAAAGATTCATTTCTTTATGCTCAATAAATAAATGTCAACTGCTATTTTAAGTAACCGGTATTTTAAAAAGCCATTAGGTATTCATAGCTACTTAGACCAAATAACACCTACTGATTTAGTACTCTAATACTTAAATTCTTATTTAATATTCTAATAATCACTCCCATCACCATCCATTGGAGTAAGGTCAAAAAAGTCTGGAGACCCATGCAAAATGTTAAAGTTGCTGTATCAAAATAACATTATAGAATATGGCATAAAAGCAAGTTTGTTAGAAACTTTCATAATAAAAATGTTCCATATTTCTGAAATTATGATTCGGAGTAGTACTATATACATTAGGGCGACTCTTGGTGAATATTTTTTAACGATTTTTTTTGCTCTACCCGCCAGTTAGGTGCCATTATATGAAAAAAAATCTATGTAAAATTTCAACTCAATCGGACATTACTCGCATTGTACTGGAAGTAAATTACCAACAAATAAACAGATATATAGTGTATTATTTTTCAATCTTCGTATGGTCAACTTAACTTTACGTAAAAGCGCCTAAAAAGCACTTCAAAGATACAAAATTATAGTTACAGTCGTGCATTGAGAGATGGTAAATTATTTAAAGCGTTAACAGGTACATAGATCGTGGATATACTACAAGTGATTCTTACAAATGGGGATACTATGTAACTTGTTAGAGTACACAAGCAATCTGGAACGGGAAAAGAGCAGACATCTGCTGTTTACGAAACTCTCATTAAATAGGGTATCCAGAAGCTTGTAGACATATATGAAATTATTCATCGGAGCGTTTTCGACAAAAAGATCGATAAAAGTATAGGTCCGACTGTCTTAATGTTTAAGAAATTTCAAAACGGAATTGAAAACGAAAAGGTCATGATACACTTGAATAAGGGCGATATATCTCGAATTCGTAACGTTCCCGGGGCCTTCCATTATGCGAGATGAAAATATCAGTCATTATTATCGCTGGAATTGAACAATTCGTTTCCTCTGAAACTAGAGAATTTTTAAAAATAATTGACTTGAATGATGAATTCCTTATGACAGGTCCATCGACGTGGCATCAAAATATAAAGTTTCATAATAGATCTGAAATTTCCTGAATAAATTCATCAGGACAGTCTGAGAAAGGGGTTAAGCTTAGCTTATGGATTGTAATAAATTATTTAAGAAAAATGAAAAACCGAAATAATATGTGCTTCAGATTCTAAGTGATTATTGCCGAAAGTTCCAGACTCCAAAAAAGCTACTTTATCTCTGCTTCAAGATTTGCAGTAAAAAAAGAGATTTTCACATTTTTTCCGGAAACCGTTAGTTGTACATAAAAAGTAATAGATGCAATTATATGCATTTCCTATAACTTTTATACAACGTGTCCAAGATAAGGAGGGCCAGTACAGGGATCTCGGAAACCGTAAGAGATACGAAGTAGGTTAAATGGAGGTAAAACTGCGGATTTACGTGCCTAATAATATGCCGTTTAGAAATTTTTTAAATTCCGAGATATCCGAAAAAAAACGAAATTCTGAAAAATCGTTTTATTGTTTTCCTGAGTTTTTTGAGATCGAATTCTAAAATAAATTGCACTTTTGCATTCCCACTCTTTTCGCTCTATTTAACAGCGTTAATTGTCTTGTAACCCGACGAGTCGTCTTCGAAGGGCCATTATCAACTTTATTTTCTTAAATAAGGTCCTGTTTTCCTGATATTGAAATTTGAGAGCTTTTTTTCTTCCGAATGCAACGATGTATGACACATTGTGGTTTAATGACGTTTCGAGGGTTTCTTGAACAACATCAGGATATTTTGGGATACGGTCCTGTATTTCTACTAATTTTATAAATAATATCTCATAAGTAAGCTCTAAATTTTTACCAATAAATAACAAATAATTTACCACAAATAAGTGAACAAAATACAGAAACATTATTTCAAACTTTTAGGAAGTTTTCTATTTTCCAGAAATTATGGATCATAATTTTACAAAATAAATGCTGAAAAGTTTGATATTCTATCGTGTTTTATTTTATCTCAAAAAAACTGTTATGTGTCAGTTAGAAGATATTATTTGTGCTTAGAGAATAACGGAAATCATTTTGAACACCTGACTATGTAGTTCCTTACTTTTTTCGTTGTTCGTTTTATTACTGTTTTGGTATGATTTTTGTTCACTTATTTATGGTTTATTATTAAATTATTTGTTATTTATTGAACTAATCCAACATAAGTAAAATATTTAGATCTTACTTATGAGATATTATTTATAAAATTAGGAGAAATACATATACATATATCCCAAAATTTCCTGATGTTGTTCAAAAAATCCTCGAAACGTCATTAAACCACAATGTGTCCTACATCGTTGCATTCGGAAGAGAGAAAGCTCTCAAATTCCAATATCAGGAAAACAGGACCGTTTTAAAAAAAAGAAAGTTGATAATGGCCCTTCGAAGACGACTCGTCGGATTACAAAATAATAATTAACGATGTTAGATAGAGCGGAAAAAGTGGCAATGTAAAAGTGCAACTTAGAATTCGACCTCAAAAAACCCAGGAAAACAATAAAACGAATTTTCAGAATTTCGGGTTTTTCCGGATATCTCCGGAACTACTCGGAATTTTAAAACTTTCTAAACGGCATATTATTAGGCACGTAAATGCGCAACTTTACCTCCATTTATCCGACTTCGTATCTCTTACGGTTTCCGAGATCCCTGTACTGGCCCTCCTTATCTTGGACACGTTGTATAACACTTTTTTGCTTATAATTGATATTCAGCAAGATAAATAGATAACATGGATTTTTTCTCTTATTTAATGATTTTTCGATATTCAAAGCCCTTTCCTTTTATCCTATAATTGACCTCAAATTTTAGATAGATTTTTCTTTCATTCAATGGCACCAAACCGGGGGCGCAAACAAAACTTAAACTTTGAAAAATAAGGACCACCCTAATATACATATCTGTGACATTCATTAATGAGAATTATAAATGATGACATAGATATATAGCTGATCAACCTGCATTTTTAGGAAATCAATTCCTGAGTCTGCAGCGCCAATTAACCATAAAATTATCAGAAGGGCAGCTGCTACCACCGTTAAGGAACGCCTCTGGGGCCACGGAATTATTCCTTATGAAATAGATGAGTCGTGGAGCACCTTTAGAAAAGCACTAGCCAAGCAAGCCATGAGGCACTGGGAAAACTATACTTGTTTAAAGTTTATTCAAAGAAATAGGACGGAGAACGCTGACTATGTGTTTTTTACAGAACGGCCCTGCGGGTAAGATACTTAGTTACTCACTATAACGCATAACTAAATAGAGCAGTGCATGGTCGTTCCTCAAAGTTAAAGGAAATTCAGTTTTCATAGCTTTAAAATGGTTCTACCTTGATTAAAATGATTCGCTTATAACGGTAATGAAATTTATACCGCTAGAAGAAATGTTAACTGACGTGTCTGCCACGTTAAAACTCATGCTAAGATAATAATTGTAACGTGAGTTACCGAATAGCACCATAAGTTTTAATAAATCTAAAAAAATAATACAATGCTATCCTTCTTTGCCACTATTTATTGTTACTGTTTGCTTAAAGGATTTGCTCTTAAATTGCATTGTAAAGAAAAATAGCATAGCAAATAGAGTGAAACATCTCTTGGGCGGATACCTACCGAACCGTCTAAATGTGTCCGCTTAACAGGGGTGGCCTCAAATGGGAAATTTGTTATTAGGTAATATGTAAATGCAAAATCATTACTATGTATAGTATTTAACATAATAAAAATACACTAGTTTTAGTTAGGATGTAGTACTAAAAAAATCTAATTACGTAGTTTGACGTGTTTGCGTTTTAAACTTGCAATCTAGAAAATGTAGTTCCAAGTCTGATAACAATTCCAGTGCTGTAAAGTCACCTCTATTCTTTACATACTCTTATAATTCTTCCATACTAATGGCTTGTGATAATTGGTGACATTTGTTTGATTACTGCATTCAACTTCTTCATCAGAGTCGTCAGATAGTTATGTGGTTTCAGTTTGGGCTACATAATCGGTAGAAATGGGGTCACTATCATCTTCTAATAGCAGATTGCTATCAATGTTAATGAACTCGCACAAATCATTGTTATCAAATTACAAACTTTCACAACATCAATATTCTCTTTCCGCCATTGTTTACGATTTTAACCTTACAACTCACAAATAAACGGCGGACTGCTGTCGGGAAATCACACATACTTTCATTCGGCCAAGTCCTTTCGCTCTGCCACTCATACGCGATTGATTGACGATCTGTCTTCAGAGAGTTTTTTGCACCGTACTTATTCTTCTCCCAAAAACTTTTAAAATTTTTTTGTCCGTTTAAAGGAAGGTTTTCGCACTCTTTGTATGAAAACAGCCTGTCCGCGTCGACCCAAAAAAGCGTCCGCCCAAGAGAGGTTGATTTTCATGGAATTTCATAATAATATAGGTACCTAGTTCCGAAATATGAAAAAATGTCCGCTTAATAGAGATGTCCGCTTATTAGAGGTGTCCGTTATGAGAGGTTACATGTAAATTGTTAACAAAAACAATATACAATTTTATGATTGTTTTTTAAATAGAAGATAATATTTAAATTCAAAATATTATGAATCTTGAGAGAAATCCACAACTCAAGTTGAATTTGCCTTATACTTATAAGCATTTCAATTTTTAGAAACATTTAAGTGACAAGCCGACCTACGACAGTCAGACAAACGATGAAAGCGACAAACAGATCGACGAACAAAAATAATACTGCTCCTTTGTATTTAAAATATACAGATCAATTGAAACATTTGAAATTAATGAAGAAAAATTCATCTTCTATAAATATCATTATTTCGATAGGAGTAAACCTACCAACAAATATAATTTTAAAAGTTCTTTGTACTACTGTTATTTATATTTGACGTAATACTACTTGCAGACATGAAAATAATTACAAGTAATTTGTGGGATTATTCATTATCTAAATACGACAAAAATATATTGCACAAAATTATGGCTACCTAAACCTAATTAGAATAATACAGACTCACCAATTAAGTCGATTAAGTACCCCTATTAAAAGATATAATGGGTGACCCAAAAATACCTATAAATGAACATGACAACAAAAAGTATAAAACCGAATAAATCTAATCAACACTAATGAGAACTAACCAAATCCAGTTGTGATAAATTAAAAATTATATTACGTTAATATTGCCAAATAAAATTTATTTCAATTGACGATGTAAACAAATTCTGAACTAAAAATTTCATAATTTTTATATACAAGGTGTTATGGAAATGGTTTATTATATTGTTTTAAATATGCAAATTTTGATACGAGATTAAATTGTAGAAAATAATCATAATGGCGAGAACATTTACAGACCATAATAATATATTCCCTAGGCCGCCCAAGAGTCACCGGTTTAAATATAAAAATTATAAGGCGTCTTCAAATTAAAAGATACTGCTTTCTATTGGTAAGTACCCCACGAGATGTCACGGCGAGTATTATACTGCCGTAGACATTCATTCTGTGTACTTGATAGCGTTGCAAAACTCCTTCTCCCTTTATCAGACTATAGCCGTAAATGACGAGCCGTGATACGTCGAAATGCATAATATAATAACTAAAGAAGATATCTAATAGTCCCAATTTCGTCTGCCGCGCGCAGTGACGTCACAGATGGGGATTTATATTGCTGTCAGCGTTTTTAATTCTATTTTAAAGGTATTAAAAGGTTTTATTCATGTAAAGGCATGTGAAATGAAAGAATAATATATGACAAGTAATTACGCATATTAATTTCATAGAAATATAACACACATTACAACTAAAATACCACTAAAATAAGGAAAGATTTCGACAACTTTTAAAACATCTGCCGCGCCATTCGAACCGGTCGACGATAGTCGAAACTGCTCGGCCACCCCCGCTTGTTGCCACCAGCATTATCAGTCTTTTACATTTTCTATTTTAACAATTTTTGAGAGGTTCATTCTGGTTGTGGGGCTCCCCATATGAAATTTATGTTCAATTTCCTATATCATAGGAAAACGACTTTTTTTTTCGTACTCTTCTTACTCTGATACCGTTTTTTACTATTCTATTAGGTTTCGAACCATCAACCTATTACTTTTGATCAAAGATTTCTGGCAATACTGGTCGCCATGTAGTGACTGCCGTTTTCCGTAGTTTTCCATGGAAATTTTGAAAGTTGACCAGAACTGTTTCTTATTTAGTCGTATGTGTTTATTAAAATAAATATCTGAATATTCATAATATGAAGTGCGCTGTGTTCGGTTGTGATATAGATAACCAGGCAAAGAAATATAAGATGTCCTAAGGAAAAATACAAAAAATTAGAATGGATACGGTTTTATTTATTTAATTAATATTTACTTCTTAAGTATTTTCCACTGAAGCTGATGAGGGCCTTCGAAACATGTATGGAAATTATTGTATCTTTACCTCTTCATAATTTCAATCCACTGAGAGATTGACTATTTAAAAAATAGTTTAATTTGCTTATAACTAGGTAGCATTTTAGCTTTAATCTTTGTCGTATGTTCATGAAATAAATATACCTAAATATCATGATATTATTCTTTCATTTCACATACCATTAAATGCGTAAAACCATTTAATACTTCTAAAAGAGAGTTGAAAACGCTGACAGCAGTATAAATCTCCATAAGGGATTTAGAAATCACTCGACCATTGACGTCACAAGCCACGCCTCCATCGGCGTGGAATCATACCTCTTAGATCTTTATACCATGGTCGAAATGCGTCTCAGGACGAGTTTGACAGGAGGACAAGGGTAAAAATTCTATATTTGTGGTATAGACAGATATTTATTTATTTCTTTTAAAAGACATCTTATAATTACTATATTACCATATTAGGACATAATATTTTATTATACACACAATAGATATGTTTGCCAATTGATTTGGGAATTGTTTTCTTTATTTAAACCGATCGCTCTTGAAATCATCAGAAACAATATTTTTGAAGCAAATTCACAATAGAAGAATGCAGAATTAGGGAAATTTGGTTGAGACCTTCGTTGTCCAATCCAAATGTTTAAAATTTCTTCATATTTCGGATGAAGGTAAAATTAAAAATACGGTGTTGCAGAAATAATTCAAATATCAATTAGATAACATTTAGATATCTCGAAGATACTATTTTTGATTTATTTTGTTCTAGATGTTGTTCATTCGTAGGAAAACGTGGAATAGGAGCTCAAGCTTTGAGCATTGGCGAGAATTGTGCAAAATTTGGAATCGTTGTGCATGAAATAGGACATGCAATTGGCTATTATCACGAGCATACCCGACCAGACCGTGACAACTATGTCCAAGTGTTTAATGACAATATAGTGAGAGGTCAGTATATCATATTGCAGAAAGCGTATAGCTATTGTATGCCTAGCCATTTCTAATCATCGGATTAAGCTATGCTGCCGTTAGTTGTGTTTCAAAAATCGCTAACAGAAAATAATTATGTAATTTCCAATTAGAACAACTAAACTTACCAGTAATATAATAGAACACTGTAGCTGCTGTCTGTTTTTTGCTAAGGGGCGAAAGCATAAAAGATTTTTCCATAGCCTTTCATTAAGCTCACAAGAAATAATTATGTCAAAATTGACTCAAATGTAAATATATTCAAGATAATTTGTTATACGGACTCATTATACGTTTCATAACATATATCATTTGTTTTATCACATTTGACATCCTACATTAAAACAAAACCTTCATTGCTTTACTTTTATTTCTTATGTTGTTCCGTTCTTCGCAGCGCCGTTAAAACGTACAGTAATTTGTCTCTACAGTAGCATGAAACGCGGGGTGGAAATTTTGTGTTTTTTATTATACCGGCGTTGGCGTTTTACTAATATTCAATTATGTGATAGATCAGACAATAATTAGAAGTTCACCATCGACAAAAAGTTGACGTGGAAGACACATATACAAAACAAAATCAAACAAGGTAATGGTGCATTCGGCGCCATCTACCCCCTTCTAGGTCGTAAAAGCAAACTGTCCCTCAGGAACAACGTTCTGCTATACAAACAGGTAATCCGGCCTAAAATGCTATATGGAAATATAGCATGTTGTCAAGCTGCAAAGTCCCATAAAAATCGCCTCCAAACTGTCCAAAACAAGATACTCAGGTCTATCACATGTACTTCATCGTACCTCAGCAGAGCGGCCATACACCGCGACCTTGAAGTACAGCCCATACACGAATTCCGCAATGAAAGACCTGCTGAGTTTCTTAGGAAACTGCGATTCCATCCAAATCCATTAATCCAAGACAACTTACCCAAACCCAAAGCCCAACAAAAAATGAGACAGGAGCCTAAACGCTCCGCCCACATAATACGGCACCCCGAAACTCACTTCACAATCAGACACAAAACACAAACAAACACACACAAAACCCATGGTCGCCAAAGGCCAGAAATTGCTTCTTGATGACCTCAACACCCAATCATAAGCGTGTAAGAGTGCCTAACGGCACTAACACAATACCGCAGGGAGTTTAATCGGTCGGCGTCTCTCCTTCAGAGAGTTAGGTCTCTCCTTCAGAGGGACAGGTTTCTCCCTCAGAGGAACAGAGCCTTCCTGACACTACTTTACACTCCGGGTGCATCGTGTCTGTAAGCAGATTCTCCTCGCATGTCCAAAAAAAAATAATTAGAAGTGTCAAACAAACTAAATCGGAGCAAATATTCATAACGTTTATAAAGAAGAGGTGACTGGTAACTAAATAATAGTCAGAAGGACATTTTGAGAAATCTTGAATTATTACGAAGGACTTACTGGAGGATCCTTGTGGAACGACCTTTCCGAGGTCGTTTTTCCCAACGAATATAACCTCCAACGATTCAAAACCAACGTGAATCGCTTCTTCTAGCGTACACGCACCACTCCCAGAGTGTCCTAAAGGATTTTTCCTATAATGCTTGTGTTGATCATAAAAAAAAACAGAATCAAACTGCGGAATCAACACAGTGATGTGATGCGTAATAATGTGATTTTTCTGTAATTTTTTTATGATCAAACACAAGCACTATTGGAAAATAATTTAAGGCACTCTGGGAGTGGTACGTGTGCGCATAAAGCGATTCACGTTGATTTGAATCGTTGGAGATTATTCTCGTTAGGAAACACGACCTGGGGAAGGTTCCATAACTTAAGGGGGCAAGATCACCTGATCTATAAGTGTAAAACTTTTAACCTTTCAACATTTTTAGGTCAAGAAACAAATTTCAATAAACTTCCCAATGAGCAAGTAACGTCTTTGGGACTAAAGTACGACTACGACTCCATAATGCACTATGCCAGGAATACCTATTCGAAAAACGTATTCCTGGACACCATCCAACCGATTGGTATACCCATTGGTCAGAAGATTCCCGAAATTGGCCAACGAAATGGCCTCAGCGCTGGCGATATCAAGCAAACGCAAATTTTGTATAGTTGTCCAAGTAGGTAAAAACTTTTATTTACAACCATGCATGTAATAATGACATTTCATCTATCTTTGAAAGGTGGAAAGTTGACGTTTTTCTACTTTTACTTTCCACCCGGGTGGAAAGTAAATCATTTTTTTGTAATTTAAAAAAAATCGATATCTCAAAATAATATACGAACACACTTTTGTTAAAATGCTAATAGCTTTGCGTGTTTAGATATGTCTACTTTTTCCCTAATTGATAGAGTGGAGTGGATTGTGACCAAATCGTTGATATCTTCTTTGTCTTGGCATTTTCACTGAAATAAGCTAGTAGGCGCCGACTCAGAACCAGGATTTTGAACTTTGTTTCCTATACACCATTCTATTATATATATTGTCATATCTTGGGCGGCTTTTAGATGATCTTCTTCTACTATTTTTGCTGCTTCTCGAATTTCTGGTGGAGTAGCAACAAAATCAAATTCCTCATCGGATAGCATTTTTCTGTTATTAAAATAATATATTGTTTAGTGACATGGAAACCATATTCAAAAAATTGTATTTGCCATCTTGATGTGTATTATACTCGATCGCCCTGTATTCGTACTTTAGGATAAAAAATGATCATCACAAATTAGATTTTGGTTATAAAAGAAAAAACAACTTCTTTAGTAGGTCAATATCTAAAAAGCTATTAAGCTAAAAGTTTAGATTCGTTGTATTGAGATTCGTTGTAATGGACAGCATTTTGGTTCAAAACATGTACTTTTTCATTTTCCTTCAAACGTCACAATATTGGTCAGTCGAATTTATTGACGGTGTACGCCAGTAAAGGTGTGTTGGCTAGGAATATTATGTTCTCATTTTTGGCAGAAACTAGTCATTGACACTATACAGGGTGTCCCATAATTAATTGAACACAGGAAAACTGCAGATTTCTTGGGTAAAAATACTGCGATTTAGCCATACTTAGTTTAGTTCAATAGCTGTAATAGCCGTCCAAGTAAAAATTTAATTTTCGATTTTCTTAGTTCTTTACTTACTTCTTAATCAATATTTTTGCAGAAAATTTTGTGACTAGGGTTTTTTGGGGCAAGGCATTTGAATTTTTTAATAATTTTGATGTAGCGATGGGGCGGTAATCTGGATACAGAAAAAGAAGTGTAACTTTTTTGGGCTTTAGTATAATTATGTTCTTATTAAAAATATCAGTTTTCCCATCATTTTTACGCAAAAAAGTTATACTTTGTAAATGTCGCTCCGACTAGCCGTTTTTAAGATATGTATTTTCAATTACAATTTATAATGCTCCCGTTTAAATTTTGATTTGTCAATGTGAAATTTGTCAGAGTTGGCCCAAAAAAGATACACTTGGTTTTATCTATATCTATATCAAAATTATTAACAAATTCAAATTCCTTGTCCCAAAAAACCCTAGTCAAAAAATTTTGTGAAAAATTTTGATTCAGAAATAAGTTATTTAGGAAAATCGAAAATTAAATTTTTACCTGGATACCCTGTATCTCAGTTATTGTCAGCTTTTGAACTAAACTAAGTATGGACAAATCGCAGTATTTTTACCCAATGAATCTGCAGTTTTCATATGTACCATTAATTATGGGACACCCTATATATTATTATATTTTAGTAGACTTACGATGTTAGATTCAATTCCCATTGGACTTACCAATATGCCATAATTTCTATTACGAACAATATTTATAGTGGTGATTATTTTTTATAATACATTATTTGTAGAATGTGGTCAAACGTTTCAAACGAAATCTGGTACTTTTTCATCACCACCTCCCAATATTAACACTGCAGATGACTCCACCCAATGTGAATGGAGAATAGCAGGTACTCCTGGGGAAAAAATCATCTTGAATATAACAGCAATTGATGTTTTTAAATCATCGGATTGTTCAAGTGATTATTTGGAGGTCAGAGACGGATACTGGAAAAAATCTAAACTGCTTGGTAAGTTCATATTTTTTAAATTTAAATTAAAACACATAAAGATCCATCAGTTAAAGTTTTAGTGACTTATTTCATAATAGAAGGATTTAAATTATTAAAAATGAAATAGTGGCTATTGGACAGGTGTGTGTATACTGAAAAATATGGACTTTACTGTTGATTGAAGTCCTAATATCGTTTCCTCTACTAGGTGTGTTAGGTACTCCGTTTACTTGGGTATCTAACCAAACTTCAATTTTCCTTTCGAGTAGATTTTCGATTAAATTCCCTGCTAGATGGCGCTACGGCTTATTCTATAGCTTGTTATCATCGATAATGAATGAGTGACGAATTTGCAGTTTTGCTATTGTTGAGGTTCCACTATGCGTAGAATTCCGATAAGGACGAAACGATTATTGTCTACCTGATCCATAGTATGTCCTTTATGCTTGGCTTTCCCTCGGTATGTATTTTAATGCCACAGGAAGGACACAAACAAGTCCGAATAGCCACTATTACTTTTTTTTATTATTTATGACACTTAATCTTCTACAGTACATCTCGGTATTTTTGAAGAAAAGAATGGTACGCCAAAAAAAATATTTTTAAAATGCTCATTCCTTGCCGATTAATGCAATAATTTATCGGAAAAATAATTTCATATTTATGAGTATTATTGCGATTTTCAAAATATTTTCTTATGAACTCGGAACTAGTGTTAGTGGAGAGGATGGTTTATAGCTAAATATAGAATATTTAACACTACCTACAGAAAAGGAAATAAATTTGTAACTAACAGTTATTATAAGAACTAATTTAAATTCTATATAGCAAGAATTTAGTTTAGAAACTTGAAAGTGAATCACAAGGAACACAAAATATTAAGGTCAATAATGATAATATGTCAATGTTTTAATTTTTAGGAACTTTTTGTGGAAGAGGAGAGATTTTAAATATTAAATCTGACAGTAGTCGAATGCTAATTACATACGTTGCAAGAAATTCTAAAGAACATAAGGGATTTACTGCTAGTTTCGAAGTTGTTTGTGGCGGGGTACTTCATGTAAGTTCGGAAGGGTAAGTGGTTTGAATAATTAATATGTTAATATACAAAAATTGTTATTTTAGCGAACATTTATTTGTAGTTTTGAAAATGTTTCAGTTCTTAGATTTATTTATTCTGATTTTTTCAGATATAATAAAGCAACAATATATAATACCAAAGGACTAAACTTTAACTGCACAAGTTTTTAATATTTCATCGTAAGAGTTTTTGAGTACAAACGCTACGTTAAAATAAATATAATTATTTGCTGCAAGAGACAAGAAATCAAAAAACACATAACTTAAGGATATTTAATTTGATTAGCTACTGTTATTCCATATGTCTACACGATATTATGGCCTATGTTAATTATATACAGGGTGTTTCCTAATGTCTCTGAAAAAATGAAGGAGGTGAATCCTCACCGCAATGTAAGATGAAATAGTGGTATACAAGTTTTTCGCATGTCGATTCGTTTTCGAAATACAGGGCGTTAAAAAATATATTGTATTTTTCACTTTATTAATTAATGCCAATGATTTGATAATGCATATGAATTACAAACTTCAAAAAATGATCTCATATGCTGCAAATGTCCTCCATGAGCGATGGAACGAAGCAAATCCTACTCTTATAATTTGACGATAAAAATACGAAAATAACTAAAAAATTTAGGTACTCTTTTACTCAGATCTCCGCAAATGAATTAATTGTAAAATTTAAAATTGACCCAAAGGAAAGCGCTCTAATCCTTTATGTTTAACAAATATCATTAGAATATAGTTTGGCATTAATTAGTAAAATGAAAAATACAGCATTATTTTAACACCCTGTATTGCGAAAACGAAGCGACATGTGAAAAACTTTTATACCACATTTTCGTCTTAAAATAAGGTCTCCTAGAATTCACCTCCTTCATTTTCTCAGAGAGGTTAGGAAATACCCTGTATACAGTGTCGCCATTAAAGTTTGAACCATATGGGAAAAATATTTATTGTTCGATTTAGGTAAAATTTGCGCCATAAGTTTTTGCGTCAATAAGACTAAAAATTACGAAATTAAATGAGACCATGCGGCTTTTGTTAACTGCCAAGTTTGACATTTTCGCCACAAAATGTCGACAAATAGCATTTATTGATCGAATCTTAAAAACATTTATTTGGAAAAGTTGTTTGTATTGTAATTTTATGTCCACATGCCAAACTTCTATGATATTTTTGGCAAATATCTATTTTTATTGAAGACCACCCTAAATCTTTTTACTTATACAATACTCATCGTCTAAATTCATTTTTTATAGCAAGAATTGTACCAAAATGTTCTCAAAATTAAATTGCAGTTTGCCATCTGTGGAGCAAACTCCTCATAACTTCAAAGATTTAACCAAAGGAGTGGAGCGTTGTTTTTAAAGTAAAAAATACGTGCAAAAATGGAAATATTAGAATAAAAGTGGTCTTTTTTTTATCTCATCGTACTTTAAGAATATAATTAAAATAATAAGTTGTAATAATGTTGTAAAATAATGTTAATAAATTAATAGGAAAGATGTGACAACCAACATCAATTTTATTACAATATATATTGTGGCGTTCCGGTTTCAATGAAAATAGAAATTGGTAAAAAAATTAATAGGAAACAAAAATCATCAAAGTGATTCAAATTTGGTATGTGATATTAAAATTACAATACCTTTCCCAATTAAGTTCTTTTTTAATTCGATCAATAAATACCATTTTTCCATATTTTCTGGAGAAAATGTCAAAGTTGACAGTTAACAACAGTCGCATGGTCATATCTAATTATGTCATTTTTGGTTTTTATTGAAGGAAAAACTTAAAATTGACATAAATCAAACATTTTTTCCCCATATAGTTCCAACTTTAATTGTGACAGTGTAAATCTACACGGTTAATTTTTTAAAACTTGACATAGGCTAACTTTTTTATTTGAAAAAATAGACCTATAGTTCCTGAGGCAAAGTTTTAGGAATTAGTTCAACTAAGTAAAATGTGTGGAAAAAGTAAACGCGTTGTTGCCAGATTGGGCGCTATTTAAAAACCTTATTTTCTTAAACGGCAACACCGCATTTTTTAACAAATTTTGATACATCTTGATATTCTAGACAAACACGAGAAAAAGACAAGTTTATGACTAGAGTGACGGTTTACGAGCTACTAGTGCCAAAACTTAAATTTATTTTCCAACATTAAAAGAATTGCAATAGTAACAAGAATTAATTACCTAACATTAATTTTTTTAAAAATTGTTCGAACGGCATTCCTTGATGGGTTATGCAGCAACAAATACGTTCAACAAAATTTCTTTTAATATTATGTAACATTTGAGGGGTTATGTTTTGAATTTCCCGTTGTATGGTTAGTTTTAATTACTATTGCTATTACAGTGTGAACCGTAAAACACAACGTCCGTTCACATTATCGACATATTCACGTTAATGAAGGTTATTTTAATATGTTAGAACTTTTTATAACCAACATAATAAACATATAAATTAGTAATACTCATTAAAACAAACAGTAACAAATTAAAAAAAAGGGTTAAAAAATTATTTTTTGTTAAAAGAGTCAGAAATTTTTGTTTATTTTTGCGGATATCTCTTAGCGGTTTTATAACTACAAAAGCATTAATATCAATGTCAATGGATTTTCCTCGGCTATCTCAATCTCATCGCTTTGACAGTCTTCAGTATCTTCAACTTCAAATTGCAAGCTAAAAAATTATTCGCTGCTTTTAAGTTTTCCTACCAGCTGCAGTTTTTTCCGCCGCCGAGACAAATGTTTTGTCTGGTAATAATTTTCAGTAAAGTCCTTTTTCATCAACATTATAAAGTTGGTCTAATGTAATACCAAGTTTTTCTACTTTGTTTCTTAATTGGATTTTAAATGGCTGTGAGGACAATTTCTCTCCAGAAAATTTCAAAAAGCTAATTTCTAATTTCTTTTTAAAGCGTTGTAGCCATCCTCACTGGCTGTAAATTGGTTACCATTTTCTTTAATTTGAAAAATGCATTTACTTTGCTTTTGCTTGATCATATCTCCACTTCAAATAAAATGTTTATTTCCTTGCTACATATAATTTTTTTTGCATTCTGGCAAATTCCGAACTCTTTTGTCCTTTAACTGGGCCCACATATGTTCACAGCTTCAGAAATCAGTTCCTTTCTTTGTTTTATTTTACAAATTGTGGATGTTGCAATACCTCTTATTTTTGCTAAATACGCACTTTGTCCTTCATTTAATCCTTCATAAAGGGTAAGCCACTTTTTTAAGCGACATTTCACCGATATTTACCGAAATTACGTGACCCAAATACGCATTAACATCGAACATCTGGCACAAAACGTATGCATTCCCAGCTAATACAGCGCCCACGGTGGGAAAGTACCGCATATATCGGGGATTTACAGCACCGCCGGTCAAGGGTCAATGACTTTGTTTCCATTAGCGAAAGTTTAGTTTGTTCACGGTATACGGTGGTTTTGTATAATTAACATCTCGTTCACACTATGCGAGTGTTTCGTTAGGCGATGTTCACACTATCGAGTATCTACTGTATTTTAATGTTGAAAAATAAATTTAAGTTTAGGCACTATTAGCTCGTAAACCACCACTCTAATCAAAAACTTGCACTCTTTTTGTTTTGTCTAGAATCTTAAGATGTACCAGAATATGTTTAAAAAATAATTTTTCTTTAAATAGCACCCAATCTGACGACAACAACGCAATTATTTTTTACACATATTTTACTTTGTTGAACTAATTCCAAAAATTTTGCTTCAGGAACTATAGGTCTATATTTTCAAATAAAAAAGTTAGCCTATGTCAAGTTTAAAACAAATTAACCCGGTATAACCATGCAAATCTAAACAAACCTTCAGAGACTTATTTTTGGTTTAAGATATCTGGCATCACCAAATTATCCCGACGACTACCGCCCAAACAAAGAATGCACATGGAAAGTTACCGTTCCAGAAAAATACCAAGTTGCTATTAAATTTTTAGCTTTTGAGTTGGAGCATCACGCAGATTGTAGCTATGACTACGTAGCAATCAGAGATGGTTTCAATATGAATAATACGTTTTTAAAGAAATTTTGTGGTTCTGTTATTCCGGAGAATATCATATCTACGACAAATGAAATGACGATAGAATTTATTAGTGATAGGTAGGTTCATTTCAAAATTGATAAATTAATTTTTGTCAAAAATATTTTTAATCTCATTAATTTATTAAAATACTACTCAAAAAAATTTAAATCATTGCATTGTTGAAAAGATATTTAAATTACCTTGAAAATAATGTGCTACTTGGCATCCCAAATAAGATTTTGAGGGTAAAAAACACCTCTCCCACGGGATTAAACCACAATATATACACAGTATATAGCTAATACAATCTGCAATTATGCGCCCGCTGTGCGCATCGAAGAGGGCGTGGTGAATGCGCAGTTCTTAAATTTCTTTTTGAAAATAAACATTTGACAGGACCGGATTTCAACTTTTTTAATGCAAATTTCACTGGTAAGTTAGGAATACTATTGCAATAAAAATTTCGATTAGTCGTTCTATGCATACGATGTCTGACGATATAATGATCCAACGGTGCCCTGATTGGTGTAAACTTTTGGTGCTAAATTCCGTCCAAATATTTGTAACAATCGACACGATGAGCTTTATTTTAACTTTCATCCGACGTCGTATGTTTCTTAACCTCACTTTTTTCTAAACCAACTATTTTGGGAATTATTATCAGCTACTAATGCACCAAATTAAAAATATATTAATTTTAAGGTTAGGTAGTGACCACAAATATATTGTATACGAGTGACACTCTCTTGTTTTTACAAGCTTTTTAATGAAATTCGGTTCCGAACATCGAATAATGTGATAAGCAAAATATTTTCGTATATAAATACATACCTGAAATACTTTATACTGTCATACGACTTTTGCAAAAAAGCAACATGCACTAGTGTTCTTTCATCTTATACAAAACAAGCCACTAACCTGCCAAACAGCGAATCGATCACCAAAAATTAAAAACTCCTTTTCAAAAATTGTTGTTAGGTAATGAAAGTTTATAAGCACTAATAAACCGACAACAATGTGGATGAAAAAGCATCGAGAATCAAAGATGGCGACGGATAACAACAAACAAATAATGTCGAGCCGGCTCTGAGGCGATCGATAAAATGGCCACCCTACTACGCAAACTCAGTAGGCCCACGCCATCTCCTATAGCGGGGAAACTTTTTGTATTTTGGAACGCTCATATTGGCAATATGCTGTTTATATACATTTATTTTATATTTTATATGGATTAAACCACGAAGGCTGAATATATTCTTTAGAACTAGCTCACTTCGCAAGAAAATTGAAGTGTCTTTCCGATGTTTAGCGAGATATTATAAGAGTGGGTGCATAATGGTGGTGAGCATCTGTATGTTAAACTTATTTATGAAGTGAATGCATATTATATTTTGAGGTTATATTTAGCTAAACAAAAAGTTGAAAAATTGTATTTCCTTTTTGCATTTTTAATTAATCTAATCAATTTTGTTTGAAAATGATATTTTTAGAAATAACCAAAGGGGAGGCTTTTCCGTGAAACTAATAGCAGAATTCAACGAGTGTGAAAAAATGAATCATGGATGCGAACAACTTTGTGTTAATACACTGGGAAGCTTCATATGTGCTTGTAATCCAGGATTTGAGCTTCACTCGGATAAAAGAAGCTGCGTTGGTAAGTAAATAAATTAATTAAATTAATAAAAGCATATATTTATTATATAGGGTTTTTGAAATATGTTAAATTTAAATTTAAGATTTCCTTAAGACGAGTCATATTTCTAAGAATATTACTTAATTTCAGATGCTTGCGGTGGAAAATTTAGTTCTATTAATGGAACAGTAACATCTCCGTCATTTCCTGAACTTTATCCATCTGACAAAAGATGCACTTGGGATATAGAAGCACCATCTAAACATGTGGTTTTTCTAAATTTTACACATTTAGATTTGGAGGGAAATAACTATGATCAGCAGGTGAGACTCGTCATAACTGTTGCTAGTTTTATAAAATTTACAATACAGCTCTATGTTTAACTTAATTGTTTTCTCACTGATAGTACAGGTTGACAAGTTTATCTGTAGCTACCAAAGGAATGATGGCAAGAAAAATTCCGGGGTTAACAATGTTGTCACATATATTAAATTTTAATTTAATAAACTCTTACCAAGAAAAACCGAAAATTACTTTTACGTATGTAAAATTAATTGTATAAGGTATATAAGAAACTAATATTCTATTATAGTTTCAATATTATTAAAATTTTCTTTTCATACTATTTATTTTGATATTTAAATGCAAAATAATATATGTTTTTGATTAAAATACTTTTAATCTAAAAATTAGCAACATAGTGCGGTGTCAATGGTTACAAGTAGCTAGCGCTAATTTGATTGGTTATATCCCAGACAGTTGAGCGGCATGCGTCTCGTGAGACACCCGATGGGCCATCGGGCTTGTTCGGCGATGTCCGATATTTGAAGGATGTATCCACCCAGTTACGTAGTGATAAAAAGAGCAATAGTTATTGTCATTGTGTTCTGTTTTAGTGTGTTAATTTAAAATTTTGTACTTTCTTTGTGATAATGAATGAATATTTTCCTGGTAAAAACCTTCACAGTCAGATCCGTGAAGTGATTGCAAATATTTATAGGGTAGGCGAACAGGAATCACAAATCAATATATGTCTTTAAATTGCCACTTAAGCCAAACCTAGAAAGGGACATTAATATGACCAAAACTGAAAAATAATCATTAATCAATTAATCATGTACCTTTTTTCATGTTAACAAATTTACATCTTGTAAAAAGTAATTTTTTAAACCTTGATAAAAATAGTTACCTAAATTCAAACATAAAATGCAATTACTGAAGAATTCACTATTTTTATTACATTATTTCAAATAATAATATCACGCCCATGACAAGACCATATTTTAAGCTATATTGCTTCCCACTTAGCGATATGTCGGAGACATAGATCCACTTGTCGATCTGTACCTGCTATGTTAATTAAATTTAAATATTTAAAGTTTTAATAAATATTTTTAATTCGTTTGTTATTTTTAGCTGTGCGAGTATGACCACGTTAATGTTTCAAGTATATTATCCAGTGGAAAAGTAAAACAACATGGATCTTTCTGTGGTACAAAAGTACCGAAAATAATCGCTTCTGAAAGTAATATCCTGCGAGTCACATTTGGTTCAGACGACAGTATTCAACAGACTGGATTTGCAGCTGTTTACTTTAGTGGTATGTAGAATAATGTATGAAGAATAGGGAAATAGACTCTGTTTAATAATCTATAATTAAGATACAAATTCATACATGTTTCCAAGGCATATACCCCCATATTCAGTGGAACATAAGTTATGTTCAAATAGTACTTGATGCTTAATTCTAGTTTTAAAAAATTTTATTTTTATGTTTCTGCTATAAAAGTTTGAAAATGTCATAAGTTCCTCTTAAGCTATTTTCCACTGATTATTAAACGATTGGAACAGATTTAGAGTTTCTGTACCTCTTCATAATTTCACTCAATTGAGAGATGGACTATTGAACTAAAAAATCATAATTATAATCTATGAATATGATGGTACTTGATGGATTTATAGGCAGACAGCAAATTTCAGCAATACATATCTCTTGTCCTACAAAAAAATCATGCGAACTTAAATTTTTACAATAGGTAACAAAATTTAAAAAAAAATAATTGTCGCCTACGGCAAACGAGGCAAACATAAGATGAATCCTACTAAATAGATTTCTATTTTAATGGAATGGATATAGTACATCTCTCATTGGAGGAAAAGAAACTCATAGTCTGCTGCACTAGTATAATACCCTCTCCTTCAGTGGATGATTTATACAGAAGCAGAAAGTTTTGACATTTTGGCAAACTGTAAGAGAGGAAAAACATATGTACAGAAGGAAATTATTATTTTGGAAACATTAACATAGTATACTGAATTTAGTGTAAAATATTTTACCTTTTGTAACAGAAAATAAAATTCATAAATTCAATAAATTACTGAAAAAAATAATGTAAGGAAAAAACATCATTCAATTTGATTTTTGCAAAATAACCAGGGATAATAATTTTTAAAAATGGCAATATTGAAGGGGCTATCTCCATTGGACTCGATACGCCATGTCCGTTTAGATAATTTTGCCCTTTTTGAAAATTATTGTTGGCTATTTTCCAAAAGTCAAATTTAATTATCTCTTTCTCTTTCTCTTTTTCAAGTTTTTTCACTAATTTATTTAATTTATTAATGTAACTTTCATATATAAAAATTATTTCTTCCACTTCTATTTCAAAAGGTCATATACAGGGTGTTATGGAAATGACTTTTTATATTTAAATGGGTGACTTCTAGGGTGTCCTAGAGAAAGTCTACATACATTTTTTTAAATCGATTATCTCAATACTCAATGGAAGGACGCTTTCGAGGGTTCCACGTGCTTGATGTATACGAATTTTAAACGTTTTGTTAGTTGTCATTACCCGATTTTTTTCTGTTGTGAAATAATTCATAATAAGAAATATTGTCATGCGATTTCAAATTTGTGTGATATTACCTATTGTTGGTTCTGTTTGAAATCATACTTTTTATGTTTTATTTTTTTACGGAATTTAATATAAAACGGATTATAAGATCGAAGGTAAGAGAGTATGTACTTTAAAATTGTAGTATTTTTTTTCTAAAAAGTTTGAAAAAGAAGTGATAACACGGGTCAAAGACGTCTTGTTGCCAAAAACAACACGTGCGTTTACAATTCTGTGTCGCAATATATGACAACACCGCCTCAACTATTGATTGCGAACGTCCTCAGTAAAGGCCATGTAAATTTTCAGATTTCATATAAAGTTTATATTTCGTACAATAATTCAAAGCGTCATTTAAGGTTATTTTTCTTCAATTTATTTTCATCTCAGGATTTGCCGGTTTAAATATAATAAGCTATTTCCATAACACCCGGTATGTTACACCTTTTTCTTGTATCTTAATTTTCTGAAATTTCAGTGAACCTTTTAAATATTCCCAAAATTATAATTTTCATCTTCATATAAAAAATGCTTGAAGTTTCTCCTCTTTTATACAGTTTGTTAACAATGTCAAAGTTTCTGCATTTGTATATATAATTTTTCCACTGATAATTAAGGGCACGGCAAAAATCTCGAACACAGGCCCGTGGCGGCTTTGTTACGGAACTAAAAAAAATATTAAAGTTCGTCCAGTGAATGAATAAATGAAGTGGACAAACTGCTTCATTACCCTTATTTCTGATATCTGAAGAACTAATGTATTTAGACACCTCTTCTTCAACCGCTATAAAGCAGCGTCCACTCATAAGGTTTTACTTGATGTTTTACATGACGTTTTAGGTATTTAAATTAGACTGCAGTATTTCCAAGTGAAAAAAATAGAAATCACCTTAAATGGTTATTAAATATCAATACTACCCAAAAAAGAGAGTATAGCATACTTTTATGACCATATTAGCAGAAAAGGTCATCATCGTAACAAGATAATTTCGATGAAATATACTGTGAAAAACTCCTGGGACAGTTGTATGTCCGACATATTATTATAAATAAAATGGGAAACAGGGACGGAAGGGGAAGCTAATAAAATTTTGTTCCAAGCATAGGCGTGCTAAAATCACCTTTCCATATCAATTACTAACAGCAAAAGACAATATTAAATCAATAAAAGGCTTTCGCTCCAGCATTTTCCGGCATCCACAAGTTTTGCCCGCTGCCGGCGCCACCTATATATATATACAGTATATTGCCAATTCCATCTGCAATTATGTCCCCGCTATGGGCATCGAAGGGGGCGTTGTGAGTTTGCGCAGTTCAGCAATTTCCTTGTTAAAGTAAACATTCGACAAGACCGGATTTCAACTTTTTGGATGTAAATTTCATTGGTTAGTTAGGAGAAATATTTCAATCAAAATTTCGATTAGTTCGAATTAAGACGGCGTTCCATGCATACGATTTCTGACGATATGATGATCCGATGGTGCCCTGATTGGTATAAACTTTTGGTGCCAAATTCCGTCCGAATATTTGTAAAAATCGACACGATGAGCTTTATTTTAACTTTCATCCGACGTCGTATATTTCTTAACGTCACTTTTTTCTAAACCAAAAATTAAGAATTAATGACTATATTGGGGAATTATTATCAGCTGCTAATGCACCAAATTAAAAATACATTAATTTTAAGGTTAGGGAGTGACATATATATTATATTGTATGCGAGTGACACTCTCTTCTCTCAAGCTTTTTAGTGAAATTGGGGTCCGAAGATCGGATAATGTGATGGGCAAAATATTTTCGTACAAAAAATGATTGCTTGCTACTAACCGTATGCATGGGATGCCGGCTTTGAAATTTTGCACCCGTGTAGAGGTCTGGCGTACGCCTAAAAATGTCGGATTACCATTTTCTTTACAACTGCCTAATTTTCCAATGCTCCTTCCTAATTGCAGCTAATCACTATTACTGCACTGGTTTTTGTTATTATAAAAGATAAGGTGAATAAATATGGCCTAATTCATAAACACAAACTAAATTTTTAAAAATAAGGCTCGATTAATTACATAGTAGATGTTGTATAGTTTATTGAAACTTTAAATACTATCAGCACAAGGTGTAAGCTATGGTAAAATAAAACTAAAATTTATATATACATACCTGAAATACTTTATACCTGCTGTTGTTAGGTAATGAAAGTTTATAAGCACTAATATACCGAAAACAATGCGGATGAACCAACTTTTATTCTGTAATTTGAAATTGCATCCAGAATCAAAGATGGCGACGAATAACAACAAATAAATAATGTCGGGTTTGTTCGGGTTTGTCCACCCTACTGCGCAAACTCAATATTCCCGTTACATTTCCCATGGCGAGGACACTTTCTGTATTTTGGAACGTTCGTATTGGCAATATACTATATATCAACGGTGTTGAAAAAAGGTGAGTACCCCGGAATAACTCGCATGGAACGCATTGCAGCGGAAAATGTCTAGGGAAAAAGTTGTTTTGTCTTGAAGGAGGAATAGTTTACAATTTAAACCACCCCCACCCCTCAACACCCGGGCGCGGGTGGGGGTAAGTTAAGATTTTCAAATAGAACCCCATATTTTTTATTGGCGTATCGTGTTCTCCGACCAAAAATAAACATCTTTTGTCCGAAATTTTTTTTTATTCATTTTTATTTTAATCACCATGAGAAAGACAAAATCAGAACCGTGTCAAGTTAAGTTTTATCCCGGAAATACTCTTTTCCTCTGTCTTGTACTAAAAAATGCCGTTGAAAAAGTTGTTTGTATTCCACCGGCATTTTTTAGTACAAGACAGAGAAAAAGAGTATTTCGGAAGTAGTTCGGAGTAGTCCGGAAAAACCTTATGTGTCGACGCCGCTTTACATTAGAATATTAGCGACAAATTATTTGTTGGTTAGATCTTGATGAGTGCGCCAGTCAAAATGGAGGTTGTGACCACGACTGTACTAATACCCTTGGCAGTTATCAATGTTCCTGTCGAACTGGATTTACCCTTCACGAGAATAGGAAAAGCTGCATCGAAGGAGACTGTGTCCATGATATTTTTACTCCTCCTTACGGATCTATTAGTAGTCCGAACTACCCCAAGTACTACCCCGCATCCAAGGACTGTGCTTGGCACATGAAAACATTACCCGGCCATCGAGTGAGACTGGCCTTTATGAATTTTAACCTAGAGACTCACCCTGAGTGTTATTTTGATAATGTGCAGGTATGGTAAGAAAAATTTAAATAATTCAACTGCATACAATTAAACAAATAACGAAAGTTGACTCATATTTGGATTTTGGTACAACAAACAATAGTACATACTAGTTTCTTTATTTTCGGCTGCGGTGGCTTTTTCTTAGCCCCCCCCCCCCCCTTCCCACCCCTCCCCCCCTAAAATATAATCCTAGATCCGCCACTGATTACGAAGATGTATATTTTGTATATCATGTAGTTCACAAGTTTCTAAATGACAGTACTTTGATATAAATAGAATTTAATTATCATCAAGGAATACCTAAGGTATTCCTTAAATTTTCATTAATTGGAATAACATCTTTTTCAATTACGGCAATTGAATGTTTTTAATTAAAACATTAGTTATAGACCGCAACATTATAACAATAAAATTATAATCTTTTTCTAGATTTTCGATGGAGATTCTTCAAAATCAGCACAAATTGGTCGATTCTGTGGACCAATGGGACCTCATATAATAACATCATCAGAGAATCAGTTATACATGACATTCAAATCCGATGCCAACATACATAAGAAAGGATTTTGGGCGACATATTCTACTGTAAGTATAGAAATTCGTCAATTAAAACTTTTTACTAATATACCAATAAATACAACAATGCTTAACCCGTCGGTAGCAGTAAGAGGTTAAAATGGAAATATACAGGGTGTCCGCTAATTAATGGTATATGGAAAAACAACAGACTCCTTACGTAAAAATATTAGGATTTAATTATACTTACCTATATCCCAAAGTTAATATTAACTGAGATACAGGGTGTTAAAGATAAAACTTCATTTTTCTTTTTCTGTAATAACTTTGCAGGAAACCAACGTTTTTTTACAAAATTGGGCAATTATGGTTTTTTAGGACGAGAAATTGATTTCTTTATGAAATTTTAATGAACAATGCCGCGTTCTGCGGCATTATTTGCTCATTTATTAGGTCATAAATTTTTAGTGCCTCAGTGTATTTAAGGTTTTAATGAAAATAATACTACTTTTCTCATATTTAGTACGTAAAAAAGGGATACTAAGTTCAGGTCGCCCAGAAACGAAGTGTTTAGAATAAATCAAAGATTACCAGAAACAGTATGTAAATAAAATTATCCACCTCGATTTTCCTACCGGGTGTTTTGAAATTACGATAAAACACAACAGTTTGATTTACTCCTGTATAATATAGCCCAATCAAAAAATGTTACTTTATAAAATAATTCAGGAAAAACACAATAATCGGTCTACAAGCTGATAATAAAATCATGAAAACCACATACAAAATAAAAAAGTTATAAAATATCAAACCTGAACAAACAATTTCAGGGTGGCGCAATTTTGTACCGGTGAGTGTAGATAAACTTGTACTGTCACACAGTAACTTACGAATCAATAAACTAATTAAAAAAATTGTTTCTCTCCCGACAGCAATGCGGAGGTATCCTTCAAGCATCGTTTGAGAAGCGAAAAATTTATTCGCATCCGAAATACAGCAACACCACATACCAACCTATGACTTCATGTGATTGGTTCGTAATTGGCAACAGTGGCTACAATATTAAATTGACCTTCACAGTATTTGACCTTGAGAAAGAAGAAGATTGTTCTTATGACTACGTTGAAGTTTTCGATGGTTTAGACAGCGGTGGAACGTCTTTCGGGAAATTTTGCGGCAATCAGGTAATATTTTTATTTTAATAAATTTCTTTCAAATTGAACCCACGCTGACGCACGAATTCTCCAATTTTCAATTTATTCACCATTGGAAAATTCAGCAATTTACAAAAATTAACGCCTTGTTCCTCATACATTTTGACAACAGCACTTGACGTCACAGTTCTTAGGAATTTCAGTTATAAAATAGTTATAAATTTAGGTTAGCCACGGATGAAGTGAAGGAAATAAAAAAAAAACCTCTCTCTCTCTCTCTCTCATCGAATTCTTCTGCAGTGTAATTGTGTGCTGCAATGTATTTGTGTAAAAATAATTAAACCATAGAAAATTATTTCTGCCTGTTTTTTCATCATACCAGGGAGAAGGAAACAGAATAAAGTTTAAATTCAACTAAATCTGCGCATGTTAAGTGACACTGTTTTATGAAAACTAGTACTTTTCAAACGAGCCTTTACTTACCCATTAATGTCACACATCATACGATAAATCCTCCCGGAACTCTGCCACAGAGGGCATAATTAGACGAGATTTTCTAAAAAAAAGCAGTTACTCTAAGGTTCTAAATCTTCAAAATGATTGGGTCCTGTCCAATTATTTTGAGAAAAGCCGTCCTGAATTATATCTAGGATGTCCAAATCATCGTCGAATGAGTCATCATACTACATTTTTGCGGAACAAAGCCAACAGAAATAAAAAAAACTTTTTTAACCAACGCTTAATTAGGAAATCACATGTCCAAATAGAAAATCATAGACTTATGTGATTTACTAATTAAGCTGACGATAAGCCCAAACTCAAACAATCATCATTCTCCAGACTAGATAGGAATGCATTTCCGTTTCAATCCCGATTAGCTAGACAAATCGCTCAAATTTGCCTAGTTAGTTAAAATCTATGATGAGAATGTTGAATTTTTGCATTGGTGGATATGGGCATTAGTGTCAGGAGGTAGTATCAGGAAATAAATATTTGTTTATATTTTAGACCTCCCAAGAATTAACTTCATCACAAGAGGGTGTTATTATCAAATTCAGGACAGATGATCGAATAGCCGGAGCAGGTTTCATTTTAGAATACGAAGTAGTTGAAAGTATATACAGTTTAGAAGAATATGACTCGCTTTTAGATGATTAAGAACTAAAATTTAGGTATAATGAATTAGTTTAGATTTAGATATTTGTGATATCATAATTTTAGTAACATACAAACATTTATAAAGGATATTCCCCACGTCCGGTTTCAAATCGCAACGAACGCGCGTTCTCAAGTGACAAGGGTATGCTGCTGTGATGCAAGAAGATTATCAACATGTATTAGTATTAGTATGTTTTTGTTAGCCATAGCTTTTATTATAGTTAGAGAGACGGTGACAATAGGGGGTCCGTGAAGTGGAATATCAGTAATTTGGTTTTTCGTTGAGTTTGGTCCCCCTCTATAACTTTTATATCTGATGAAATGCCGTAGAACGTTGCTTTAGATAGGAAATTCTCAATAAATTCAAAATTATATTGAGCCATGTGTGAAAATGAATTTACAGCATCTGCGTGACCCCAAAGTCACGGGAAATATATTTTCTGACAAGTCAACCCTTGCATATACTTTTCCGAGCGTGTAAAAAAAAATTAATGGAAAACTTATAAAGTCTCAAGTGACATGGGTCCAAGTTGGCTTAATCCATTTGTATTCACATGGAGATGACTCGTAAACAATTTTCTGATAAAAAGAATATTGCGAAAGATATTACTCCAGTCCCGCTTTCTCATACCTTCGTGCGATTCTTCTGAAAATTTTTTTCCACGATATTTGGGTGTCAAGGAATGTAGTGTGACAAATTTCTTACATGTCACCATCGTTTTCCGAGGAGATTTAAAAAAAATACGAATAATTAAATAAAACGACAAATTTTTTTTCACATAATCTTTAACATATAATGTTCCATTCTAGAAAGTTTCAACTTCAAATTCGCTATTTTTTTATTTTTATTTTTTTTTTCGACACGCTCAGAAAAGTATGTGCAAGGGTTGACTTGTCAGAAAATGTATTTCCCGTGACTTTGGGGTCACGCAGATGCTGTAAATTCATTTTCAGACATTGCTCGATATAATTTGAATTTATTGAGAATTTCCTATCTAAAGCGGTACAGCGCCACTCAGCAACGCTCTACGCCATATCATCAAATATAAAAGTTGTAGAGGGGGACCTAAACTCCTCGAAAAAACAAATTACTGATATTCCACTTCACGGACCCCCTATTATCACCGACTCTCTAACTATTAGGGAAAATATTATTTTTATGAAGTGAATTGGTACAATAGTTCTAAAATCTTGTTCAATGTCTCGTGGTACCAGCCGCGACGAAAAGGGAATCGGATGTATCGTCACACGCTGACCAGTTCTCATTATTACACTTTTAGTGCATTTAGTATTGAACGGGAATATTTCTTTTGAATATAGGAGATCATGACTTAATGACAATCTGCTTAGTCTCTCTGTATGAAAATATCTTTCGCACACCCACAAAAGTAATATATTTTAATCTATGTAAAACTGGTAACTTCTTGCTTCAAATTACTAAAAAGTGAGCTAGAAAACGTCTAAAATCTGACATTGGAATAGAGTGGTCATCGATAAGCAATGATGCCGTAATGACCAATGTTTGAAAAATAAAAATTATTTTAAAAATATATTTAATATTTTAATTCATGAAATCATTTACAGATACTAAGAAATAATACTATGTTTATTTTCTCAGGCAAGTTCATTTTTAATAATTTAATCGCATATCAACGGGTCTATCACTGACAAAAGCGTTTGACAGCATCACATTTGATTGCATGTTCGGGTTTATTCGAGTTTGTTTGTTCAAACCCGAACAAATCCGAACAAACCCGAACAAACCCTACAAATTTCGACTATTTTTTACAGTAGACGGTAGAGTGTACTAAATGGAATACTCGGGCAATTTTTCGGTTGCTTCTGCTACCCTTCTGATAAGCCACTATACAAACGCGTATTTCTCTGTCTAACACCGTTCTTCTAGGCTTATTTCGCCACCATCTGATCACTGCAAGAAAGCCATAGACAGCTTAACTTTTAAAATTAATTTTTTGTTAAGGAAAGTTAGTTATGGAAGGAATAATCTGAAGTAAAAACGTTAATTGTTATGTAATAATATTATTACTTGGTTTAAAAGCTATGGATTTACATTAATTTTGTATTATATTTTTGTAAATATAATATCTAAGATACAAGATGGTAATAGAGGTCATGAGGTCATATTAATACATTATTAGTCAAAATATGGCATCGGCGATCTGACAATACCTGCTAAATGTTTATTAAAAAAATATCAGTTGTCAAGTAGGTATTACCATACCGCCGACTATATGTATATTGTATTGTATTAGGCATTTATGGAGATTAAATAATTTTCCTATTTAACATAAATATATATCTATGGAAGAGGTAAAAAATGAATATGTTATAGTTATATTGTATCATAATATGGTAGATATATGGTTGGTAAACGCCCTTAAAAAAGTTTTTAAAATTTTTTGTTAAATCAACATAGAAGAATATATTATTTTAAGATAAATAAATTGGCAGATCAACTATCAAATCCTACAGAATAATTTTTAATAAATTATTATTATATTATATTAGGATGTTCGCTAATTAATGGTACATGGAAAAACCGCAGACTCCTTACGTAAAAATATTAGGATTTAATTATACTCACCTATATCTGAAAGTTGATATTCACTGAGGTTGTTAAAGTTAAAACTTCATTTTTGTTTTTCTCTAATAACTTTGAGAGAGAAACCAACGTTTTTTTATAAAATTTGCAATTATGTTTTTTTAGGACAAGAAACTGTTTACTTTGTGAAATTTTAATGTACCTATAATGTAGCGCAGTCTGCGGCATTTTTCGCAAATTTATAAGGTCATAACTTTTTTGTGCCTCAGAGTTTTTAATGAAAATAATACTTTTCTCATATTTATTACGTAAAAAGGGTATACTAAGTTCAAGTCGTGAGTTTCGGAGATATTTGCATTTAAATTGTTTAGTGCACCCTGCCCAATTACGATTACTGAGGCGCAAAAAAGTTATGACCTAATAAATGCAAACAATGCCGCAAACAGCACCTCCTACATTGTACATTAAATTTTCACAAAAAAATCAATTTCTCGTCCTAAAAAATCATAATTGCCCAATTTTGTAAAAAACGTTGGTTTCTTTCAAAGATATTAGAAGAAAACAAAAATGAAGTTTTAACTTTAACACCCTGTATCTCAGTTAATCTCAACTTTAGGATATAGGTAAATATAATTAAATCCTTATATTTTTACATAAGAAGTTTAGTGGTATTTCCATACACCATTAATTAGCGGACACCCTGCATATCCACGATGGAAAGGATAAATGTAAGTACCTAGTAATGTTTTTTTTTTAATTTACATGGTCAATAATTTACTGGAAGCAATTTCTTGTTGGGAATTACATGGTGTTTGCAGCTTCGAATGAATATAACATTACATGTTGGGTGGCCTAATTGCCACAATATTTGTGTATTGATAGTTACCATGAAGACATAAAGTAGATATTTAGACGCATTTTAAGTATACGCAATCTTTATTTTTATTAGGAGTTGAGATAACGACATAATATAGTGAAATATAATTTTTTTTAATAAATAGTTGTAGTTTTCCTTATCAAATCGAACTAGCGCAATATTTAAAAGAATCTAGAAAACATCCCATAGAAGAGTTCTGCACAGAGAAAACCGCAGTCATATAAGCGCACACACAGAAGAAATCTATTAAGATAAATAATTATTTGGTTCCGTCAAGTAAACATGTGCTTGCTATAGGGGGATTACATGTGTATTTAAGTTAATTTTACATTGTATTTGTTACATTTGAAAGGATTTCACTTTTTCCTCTTTTGCTATTGCCGGTCACCATTTGATAGTGGAGCGGCTACTTATAAGATTTTCGCACACTGATGCAAAAAAATTAGATCGTACAAAATATCATATTTCTTAATTAATTCTCTAGACTTTTCTGTTGTCGTCATATTTAATACCTGACGAAAACCACAGAAAACGCGGCTGATGGCTATGACAAGAGCTTTTAGGCACTAAAAGGATTTTATTTTTATTTTCTTTATTCACATCTACTTACTGTCATCACTATTTCCATCAAGCTACTGTTAAACTTATTGCGACACCTTCTTGAGGGAGCATAGAACCTTTCAATTGGATGCGAAATAAATGATAAAGAGAAATCGTTGATTTCGAGATGCAAGCTTATGTGTTTTAATGTAAGATGGACATACCAGTTATAGCTTGGAAAAATACATTGGTGACGACAATCTATACAGTGTATTAGATCATTGAAACATGTAGAAACGATGAGCGAACCAAAAAGTAATTTTAAACTGTTAAAAGTTTACTCGGTTTCTTATGTGAATGAGTAAAAGATATTTAAATAAGTTTAAAACTGTAAAATATTCACGCATTGGCGCACTTGAGACCTGAGAAAGAATTATATATTGGGTGAGATTAATTTTGCCTCGGTTTTTTTGGTTTTGATTACAATAATTTGTGTTAAATTAATTTATTTTATAAAATTTTTCAAAATATGTATTTTAATTTATTTATTTGCATGACATGCTCCTTCCAATGAACGTAACCATATTAGTTATTCTCAACAAAAATTGTTATTTATTCTGAAAATTCTATCGAGGTATTCAAAAATTTAAAATAACATATAGGGTGGTTAACAAACCAGAAACCTCCATTGACATGTAACCGAATGGCATTTAAATCCAGCATACATTCAATTATTCTCAAATCTTGCTATTATTACTGTATATGTAATTATAATGAAGACAACATAATAACCCGAGATCAAACGTTAAAATTTGATATCTGTAGGTACGGTTTGTTCGGGTTTGGTCGGGTTCTATTCTTCTATATTCACATTAAAAAATATCTTTTTGCAGGAAAATTTATTCCTTTAAAATAACTTGATATAAAAATGTATTATACTGAAAAACATAACGTGATTTAGTGAGTCGTTCTGGCGAAATCAACGGCTCGAAAATCCATTGATGAAATCGAGTAATTTTTTCCCTAATCGATTAGGATCCCCTCGACATTCTGACATGATTTATAGCCGCATGCGGGGGGAGGGGGGCACGCCCCGTAAATATAACCGACAACGGATTTTCCTAAATAACTCAGCCGGTTTTGATGCTACAAAAAAAATTGAAGAGCTTGACAGAGCGCGTAAGCTGGAATAAACCTGATCCCGATATCTCAATGGGTTCGCGAAGTATAGCGATTTTCAACTGCAAAAAACTATAAAATTTAATTATTATATCTCGAGAAGGGGCGTGCCCCCCTCCCCCCGCCCCCTATAAATCATGTCAGAATGTTGAAGGGACCCTACTGTATCGATTGGTAAAAAAAATTACTCGGTTTCGTCAAGGGATTTTCGTAAACCGGATCGACTCTACTAATTGGTGTCGTTTTCAAATATATATAGGTGCGACAAAAAGTTTCAACTAACTCTCAGCTTAAGTGACATTACCGTAAGGAAGCTGTTTACTAAGAGTTTAGACTCTGGGTTAGTTGAATTTTTTTTAGGCTACCTGTACCTATACGTACATATGATCGAAACTAATTAATTTATAAGTTGTTATTTTAAAGTTTTTCTTCCGTAAACCTTTGTGATAGACGATTTGTTAGCAAATATTGATTTTCTGCGGTATTATCTATGTGTTCCAATAGTCGAAATCTTAACATATCCTGCTCCACGGATAACGTGGCAGTGAAATATTAACCTAGGCAATTTAGATATTTAGGTTTTATATTTCGTTAATAAGTAAACATTAAATCACAATAAATTGTTTACAAATACCAATTAATAAAAAATTAATAAAGCTAATTTATTTACACCTTTACAGATAAGCACGTACGGTAAATTTATAAAGATAACAAGGCAATACGTACCTATATCTAATTTTGACGTGGCGGCTACTATACGTTGAATTAGACATAAGGCGTTTGTGACATTAAATAAGTTCAAGCAAACATTTAACAATCATCTTTTGCTCCTAACCTGAGGCAAAAAATTAAAATTAAAATATTTTTATTGTAAAACAATAATTAAAGAAACATTTAATCATGGTGGAAGTAGTAAAAATAATTAATAATAGTGATAGGGTCTCTAAAGTAAATCAAGACTTTTTCTCAGTGTACAAGAGGAGTCCCGACTTTTATGTTCGAGTACCGGGAAGGTAAGAAATTATCTTTATTTGCTTTATTCTAATAGTCGGTCGGTTGGATGAATTACATGGAAATATCGATTTAATTGACCTAGAAAAATTGTATCGATCGATTTATCGCCCTTAAGTTATTTTTATTGCGTTACCTGTAGAGGGCAGGCAACCATATACCTACCTTCGATTAATTATCTATAGCAACTGGCCGCCGGCTTGAGTGTTTCTGCTTGTTAAAAGTTGCGCTATTTTAAAATATTGACATTGACGGTAAACCTGTAAACAAACTTTAAAAGATGAAAGTGACAATAATTTTGAATTTTCCTTATAATGTTAAAAATGTAATAAATAAAATTTTTTTTATTTAAATAGAAACTAGAAACAAATGACCCAGACTTATTATCACCTAATGTTGTGTGATCTTTAGGAATGGTTCAACATCAATATTTCGTTAGCGATAATCGATATTTGGGTATCGATATCTACGATCTAAAATATCAATATCAACATCGATGTTCAGATTTAAATTTCGATGTTATTATCCATTGAGGGTTGAACAAAAAATAAAAAATAATATCTCTTACACCTAAGTACCTATATTATAAATAAAATATTATGTACCTTATAAGTTTAATATGAAATTTAAAACAATAATTAAAATAATGGGTTTTGCCAAAACGATCGTGATCCTTAACCCGCACATGTCAAAAATAGACAAATTCCGACAATAAAGATTTTCCGAAGAATGTTCAGTGACAACATTTTGAATGTATTCGAAAACACAATCATCGATGTTCCATTATATCAATTTAATTTTAGCGAAGTTTTGCTATATCGGTGATGGTCTTCGATGTTAGTATGTTCTCCGATGTCCCACAATCCACACGCAGTCCAAAATTTTACCAAGCACGAGATATAGTATTTTCACCATTTTGTCAAGAAACTATCTGAGTTCTGTGTAACAAAATTACTTATACTGATCAATGCATGAAATACTTCTGTTTACCTTGCCTCTTAGCTGTTTGCTAGTAACGGAAAGCTAGAAGTGAAATTTTTAATTCATTTATCACATAAAAGCAATAAAGTCCAAGAAAAGAGTAGGTAAATTATAAATTTGTTTCCGATTTCATTGTGTAGGCTATAGAGTCCTTTTTAGTAGTTTTTGAGTAACTACTAGCAGACATAAAGAAAAAATATATACAGCGTGAGGTAGAAAGTATGACAAATGGAAAACTTTTTTATCCTACATCCTACATTTTACTTTAACCATGTCACTGCCTAAAAGTTTTTCTTGGATGAACCTCCTTAGCCATATTGGAATATCCGAAATATTGTATAGAGTGGCCAAGAAAATGTGAAATTGGTCTAAGAATATAATATCCTTAGTTTTAAAAATACATTAAAATTCTGCTTTAAAGCTCTTTCTAGAATTATTATACTCTCAAAACTGGAATCTATCAATTTTTGTATTACCTCAGTGCACAATAATTTCCTTATCCTATCGGATTCTATCTCGGTTTTGAAAGCACTAAAAAACCTGAATAGCTGGGATTATAGTGTCAAATACTTTTCAATATAAAACAGGCACTATATAAGATTAATCAATTCAATAAAGTGGTGGAATTCATGTGGATCAAGGCCCACACAGGTCTATGATACAATGAAGCTGTGGATAAACTTGCGAAAAACGCCATACTCCATGGTACATAATAATATAAGGACTATCCTATGAACTTATCAGACTCCTATCTTATTTCCAAAAATAAAAGCCTAGTACAATGGCAAGATAGATGGGATGGATATAGAATAAACCGAAATACAAGACTGTCACTGATTCATCCAATTATCCCTAGCACTTTCTGGCATTCCAACCTTAAGGTCTCAAGAAGGTATATAACAACCTTAATAAGAATAAAATTTGGCCATGCATCTTACCCTGCCCACTTAAAAAAAAATTAATGTTATCGAATCAGATATATATGAACACTGTTTGTTTTATGTGGTCTGGACCACATATTTTTCGAATGCACCCAATACTCGAACAATATATACAATGCTTTAATAAAAGATTGCCATTTACCGTCTCCTCTTAACATATTGCATGTCTTATCGAAATTGAATGATGCCAATATACAGAAGACCATAATGTTCTTTCTACATCAAAATAACACAAAATTATGATTCTTAAAATACTTTAGATATCCTTATTTCCCTTTGTTATGGGTTTTCCCCGGGCCCTCCTGTTTGTCTATAGAATGCTCTCATCGGCCCAGAGCGAGTGTTCTTCCTGTCAGGGAATAAGTTTAAGTTGAACTACCTTAATCTAAATGTTTGAACGATCAATCAATAAACCAATTAGCGACTGGCCGAATGGCAGACCTGCCAAAGCCAAAAAAAAAATACTCTCAAAAAATGCTGACGAGAGAGAGCCACCTATAAAACAGAAGACTTATAACACTTACCAGTGACCTCCATTAAGGTGAAAAAGTATGACAAACTACAAGAAAACTATTGGATAGAATTTGTTAAAATTTTAAATTTAGCTTCGAAATATGGTACTACATGCCTATATAGGGTGTCCCATAACTAATGGTACACAGGAAAACTGCAGATTCCTTGGGTAAAAATACTGCGATTTGGCCATACTTAGTTTAGTTCAATAGCTGGTAATAAACGAGATAACCAAGTAAAAATTTAATTTTCAATTTTCCTAAATAACTTATTTCTGAATCAATATTTTTGCACAAAATTTTGTGACTAGGGTCTTTTTGGGGAAAGGACTTTGAATTTGTTAATAATTTTGATGTAGACTATAGGGGGCGCTCTCTGCGGTACTCTGAACACATAAAAAGAAATGAAACTTTTTTGTGCCTTAGTATAATTATATTTTTATTAAAAATATCAGTTTTTTCGTCATTTTTAAGAAATAAAGGTATACTTTGTAAATGTCGCTAACCGTTTTCGAGATATTTTCAATTACAATTTCTAATGCGCCATTTTAAATTTTGATTTATAATGTGAAATTTGTCACAGTAGGCTTTGGTAAAAACAAATACAATGAAAGCACTTTGAATCCTCATTTCTGTCAAAGTTGATTTTCATTTGTCAGCATTGTGGGTGTTTTTAAGGAGTTTTTGAAGATACTGTAATCAAAAATTAAACTAAAAATGCCGCGACATAACTGTTTTCTAACGGAGAAATGCGAGACATGGTATGTTTATACGCACAAGAAAATTTTAAAAGACGCGGGGCACATAGGCGGTATTTGGAAATGTATCCAAATAGAAGGCAGCCAGATTTTAAAATTTTTAGAAGCCTATACGACAGACTGGGAGAAACAGGATCCTTGCGTCCAAAACGTAATAGTGGAGGATCCTGTTCCTCCCAATCTATCGTATAGGCTTCTAAAAATATTAAAATCTGCTTGCTTGCTGCTGCTGCCTTCTATTTGGATACATTTCCAAATACCGCCAATCAAAATTATTAACAAATTCAAATTCCTGGCCCCAAAAAACACAATATTGTGTCCAAAAATATTGATTCAGAAATAAGTTACTTAAGAAAATCGAAAATTAAGCTTTTACTTGGACGGTTCTCGGATATTACCAGCTATTGAACCAAACTAAGTATGGCCAAATTGCAGTATTTTTACCCAAGAAATCTGCAGTCTTCCTGTGTACCATTAATTATGGGATATCCTGTATACAATTATTTTTGTCAGTCAACGGTAGAGTTGAAAACTATATATATTATTATTTTTTTTTTCCAGGGTAAATCTCATTGGAGAACATATAGATTATTGTGGATATGGAGTATGTCCTATGGCCTTAGATCAAGATATTTTGTTAGCGGTAGCAACAGAGGAAAATGAAAAAAATATATCTTTATACAACGTAAACAGAAAATTCGAAGATTTCGAGTGTTCACTGGATCAGGTTCAGTATGTTTACTTTTAGATATTTTACAGATAATTAACAAAAATATTTATTTCAACATTCGAAAAATTCTGATGATAACAATTTATTTATATAAATATTTTTGTTCCCACGTGACGGAGTTCGGTTGGAACGGCTAATCCAAATAAATGTCTGTACAAATAAACTAAAAAAATAAGGTTAAGTACCTCCCTCCTGAATCAAACCTAATTGTATTATTTGGGTTCATTATTTTTTTAATTACATTACGTTCAATTAGTTGCCCTATAGTATACAAAAGCAATTAAATTCTCTAAAAATGAATGTTGAATTGTATTTATTTTATTTTGTGATGCACTTTTGTGATTACTTCTCTTCAATATATTTGACTATCTATATAGGTACATACAGTGTGTGTAATATAGTCTGGAAACGGTTTTTGACCACGAAATTTTGTTTTTACAAAATTTGGGTATAGCTTATAGGGAATGTAAACCATTTTTTGACGGAAGAATAAACTCATTGTCAAAATGGCGGATAGCTACCTTTTTGGTAAAGAAAATTAAATAGGAATAGATCATTTTGAAGGCACTATCGAGTGTTTTATGAGGCCAGAATATTACTTATCTATTCGCAACGAAAACAAATAATATCCTTTGTTTCATTTACCGTCTTACAAAAATAAATACAACTTGGCATAGTATAATAGTCATAAAATTGCTACACTTTCTTGTATATTTCATGGTGTTTCCATTTTAAAATGGCGGATCTTGATAAGCTTGACAATCTTGATAAAACAATGACTAGGATGTGAGGTCTTGCGATATATCATTTTAAAGGTCTTATCGAATACTTTATAATAACATGAGGTTGTATGTTCAAATAAGTAGTTTGGATATAAAGGGACTTGGATTGAAAAGTTTCAAAGTATAATATGTTACTATAGTGTTTTATGTGCAATATAACTATTTTAATTTTCGATTTATTATCAAGAGCTATATTTTTAAAATTATGCTTGTCAAAAAAAGTATTTGAAATACGACGTTTCATAAATAAAATTGAAATTAGTTTGTTATTTATGACTTTGTGCAAAGTATGTATTTTTTTTAAAAGGAGTGTTTTTATTACAAAAAATCGTAGAAATTGGATGTTAACAGGAAAAATAGTACGAACCTTAGAGAATATAAACAATATTTTTCATGTAAATTGTAAGTTTATTTTAGCTTTGATTTCAATAATTCCTTTGTAGGGCCTGGAATAAACCTATAATAATAAGCTTTGTATTATCTTGACACATGGTTGTAAATGGATACATATGACTTTATGTCAATAATTTATTCAAAGTATATAAGCGTAATTGTAATATATGAATGCACATGCGACTCATATTACTAATTTGTGCCTAATTATCACACATATATAAACAGTATATTGCTAATACCATCTGCAATTATGTCCCCGCTACGGACATCGAAGGGGAGGTTGTGAGTTTGCGCAGTTCGGAAATTTCCTTGTGAAAGTAAACATTCGACAGTACGATTTCAACTTTTTTAATGTAAATTTCCCTGGTTAGTTAGGAAAAATATTGCAATCAAAATTTCGATTAGTTCGATTTAAGACAGCGTTCAATGCATACGATTTTGGTGTCAAATTCCGTCCGAATATTTGTAACAATCGACACGATGAGCTATATTTTAACTTTCATCCGACGTCGTATGTTTCTTAAACTCACTTTTTTCTAAACCAACAATTAAACTAACGCACAAAATTAAAAATACATTAATTTTAAGGTTAGGTAGTGACCACATATTATTATATATATTATATTGTATACGAGTGACACTCTCTTCTTTTTTTACAAGCTTTTTAGTGAAATTCGGTTCCGAAGGTCGGATAATGTGATAAGCAAAATATGTTCGTATACAGGGTGGTTCATTAGTGCGAGGAAGTCAATTTTCACGAAAAACATCATATCAAAAAAAATTATTTTAAAGTATTTAAAGTAATACTAATTTAAACTAAAAAATAAATTTTTATATTTTTATAAACCTTAGAGGTGTCCGAATAATTTTACTAAAAAAAACATCAATATCGTATACAGGATTTTTTTTACATCGGTACAAATTTAGCAATCTTTAGATCAATATTACTCGATTTTTTCAAATGAACCCCCTGTATATTATTATGTCAGTTTACAGATAATTTCAACCTCTTTAAATAGGCAATAAATGCTCTAAAACGTAACGTTCTTTTAATATTTTATGTTTTATTTAAAAAATGTAAAAATATCGGCACTTTCAATAAGTTGGCCATGAGTTAAACAAAAATCAACAATTCGTACTGTCATCATAATAATGAATTTAGATTTCTGACATATTTTGATTAACAACTTTACGGTGTTAAGGTAATTATTGTAGATCAAAAAGTATTTTTTGTTGACACGCTATGAATTTTTCTACAGACGAATTAGACGATATGGATTTCATATTAGGAGCAAGTGACAGAAACTGCCTACTTACTACAAGCCTTTATCGGGAAACTTATCCTGATAGAAGGCAACCAAGAAAAAAAGCATTTGATAAATTAATGGATCGTTTCTCTCGGACGGGAAAAGTAGAATATGAAAAAACTGAAAGAACTAAAAGTGTTAATACAGAAGAAAATAAATTAACCTTGCTGCTGAAAGTAACTGAAAATCCCCATATCTCCCAAAGAAGAATTTCCAATGAAAAAGATGTAAAACATTGGGCTGTCCAAAATATTTTGACTAAGAATGAACATTCAACTGGTGCGAGAGCTGAACGATCTGGACTATGGAACCAGAGTTACTTTCTGTGAATGGGCTCAACAAAAAATACACTAAGAAAGGAATTTTTTAAATTATGTATTGTTCGTTGACGAAGCTACATTTCATAAAAATGGAAATGTCAATAGACATAATTTCCATTATTATGCAACCGAAAACCAACATTTTATTAGAACTCACAGTCAAACTAGATGGTCACTAAATGCGTGGAGTGGAATAGTTGGAAATTATGTCATTGGTCCTTATTTTTTTTATACACGAGTAACTGGACAAGTCTATTTGGATTTTTTGCAAAATGAGTTACCACACACATAATTTGCCAAATTTTGTAAAAGACAGAATGTGGTATTTGCATGATGGACCTCCAGTCCACCATACGGCCGCAATCCATGAACATTTAAACAATGAATTTCCTAATAAATGGATAGGTAGAGGTGGACCATTTCAATGGCCACCTCGATCTCCAGATTTAAAAAATGGACTTCTTTTTGTGGGATTACGTCAATGATGAAGTGTATAAAGTGTCTCCAACCACAAAAGAGAATATGAAGAACCGCATTACACAAGTTTTTCGGAATATCAACAACAATATATTAAATGAAGTTAGTAGATCATTTCAAGAACGCGTCGAGACCTGTTTAGATGTTAATGGAGGTCATATTGAACACACATTTTTTGTTCAACTCATGACCAACTTATTGAAATTGTCGATATTTTTACATTTTTTAAATAAAACATAAAATATTAAAAGAATGTTACGTTTTAGAGCATTTATAATTGCCTATTTAAACAGGTTGAAATTATCTGTAAACTGACATAATAATATACAGGGGGGTCCATTTGAAAAAATCGAGTAATATTTATCTAAAGATTGTTACATTTGTACCGATTTAAAAAACACCCTTTATACGATATTGTTGATTTTTTTAGTAAAATTATTCGGACACCTCTAAGGTTTATAAAATATAAAAATTTATTTTTTAGTTTAAATTAGTAATATTTTAAAATAATTTTTTTGATATGATGTTTTTTGAGAAAATTTTAGGAAAAATTGAATAATCTGGCAACGTCGTATAAATCGCCAAAATAAAATAGCATATCTTATGTAGAATTTTATGCCGAATTCGATGAGACCAAAAGAAATGGGGGGGGGGGGTACTTATAGGATGCCCCGTTTTTTTGGAGCATCCTGTATATCCAAAAATATTATTAAAATGTGTACTTTTATTTATCCTAGAACCTTCGTATTTAATAAATTTCGATATTTTCAAGAACAACGGAGATATTTGACTTACGTACAGTATGTACCTACCTGAAATACTTTATACCTGGTATTGATCCAAGACTTTTGCAAAAAAGCACCATGAACTTGTGTCCTTTCATCTTAAGCAAAACAAGCCACTAACCTACCAAACAGCGAATCGAGTTACCACAAATTAAAAACTCCTTTACAAAAATTGTTGTTAGGTAATGAAAGTTAATAAGCAATAATATACCGACAACAATGTGGATGAACAATTTCTTTTCTGTATTTTGAAAAAGCATCCAGAACCAAAGATGGCGACGAATAACAACAAACAAATAATGTCGGTCCGACTCTGACGCGATCGATAAAATTTCCACCTTACTGCGCAAATTCATAGCGGGGACACTTTTTGTATTTTGGAACGTTCGTACTGGCAATATACTGTATATATATGCTAATTTACTTATCATACATACGACCTTTTTGGCATTGTGGAAACCATTTTCGGAAATATGTCATTTGAATATTTGCAATTCTTACATATTTCCGTCCGTCATTTACAACCTTATATTGTAAAAGAGACAAATTTTACATATGATAATGTTAATGCCTCACAACATGAACAATTTCACATACGATTTAATGTAATTATGGTAACAATATTATTTTTTAAAAAGCCGCCATTTTGTTTTGGATACATATAGGGATACAATATTCTGGGATCGTAAACCTATAGGACCTTTAAAATGATTTATAGCAATGCCCCACTTCCTATTCAATTTTTTTTTATCAGGATGTCGCCCATCCCCCATTTTGAATTTGAGCACCATGAAATATGCCAGAAAGTGTAGCTTCCTGATTCCTATTATACTATGCCAAGTGGTATTTATTTTTCTAAGACGATAAATGAAATAAAGGATAATAAAGAAATAACAACTATGCAAATTTTTAAAACGTCGCCATTCTGTTTCCGTTGCGAATACAGAAGTAATATTTTGACATCGTAACTTACTTGATAGTACCTTCAAAACGATGTATCGCAAGACAACTCTTCCTATTTAATTTATTTACCAAGATGGCATTCATCCGCCATTTTAACTGTAGTTTACTTTCCCACTCGCAACTTTTTAGGAAGAAAATTAGCGGGTCAAAAGTTATCAACCCGTTTCCAGACTATATACACACACTGTATTATTATATTTACTCAACACAATGGAAATCAGAAATTTACAAAAAATATGTACCTAGGTATTTGTTTTAATTTTATGCTACCCTTGAAACAGAAAAATGTATGCAAATCATTAAATAAAGGTTAGGAATACAGTTTTATTGGATAAATATAGACAACATCGAAATTAAATTGATACAATACCAAACACGACATAAAATGAAAATAATTTAATATACATGCATTTTCCAAACTTAGAACAATAATAATTGAATTAATAGTTGCTATTAATATTATTATTCTTGCTTGTAATTAAAAATTAAGAATTTATCGCTCAGAGCAGGGACAATGTAGAGGTAAAATATATTATATTTTATACATTTTGAAATTTTCTGTCTTAATATCTGGCTTCCAGTCAATAATATTTAAAAACTTGCACTCAGTTTTATTGTGAAAGGGGACGCTTTTAAAGAATATTTGCAGCCTTCGTGGTTTAACCCCCTGGGATGGGTAGATGTTGCCATTAAAATCTTAAATGGGAAGTAGTCACTCCAGCTGACATTCTTCCCACTTCTTTACTAGGGGCAAAGTCTAGTAAACTAAAAGAAGTTCTAATTTCTTGACAAGTACTAGGTACTCAAAAAACAATAACTAGGATACTATTGGAAAGAGATTTAAATGACCTTTACCTACAACCACTTCCGTAAATAGCAAGAAAACATACTACCTTCTATCAATGTAAACTTACAGCACGGTAAACAAGGCCTCGTTTATTTTCGGGGGTCATTACATGAGAGCTTAAAAATTTTCATGCAGGAGAGGCTGGTTTCGACATTCTCGAGCAACTAGGTTGGACATCTATTTCATTCGTTCTCATTTGTAGAATAACAAGCTTATGGTGATCCTCATCCATTTGTACAAATGACGAAATTGAATTTCTGTTCGAATGTCCCGAGATTTTTATAAGCTGCTGCTCGCCAACTCCCTGCTTGGCCTGGCTTGTTTTGTAACAGCTGTTGCGCGTAAAGAATGGTTGGTTATTCTTACGTTTTTTGTATCTACAGCAATTTTCTTGGTGGTCCATTGACCTATGGTATTTTTGCCAAATGGAGTGTTCTTATACCAGTTGCCTGATGTTTCCAGAATGGGTTTTCTGTTAAAAATAATCATTCATAATTAATCTGGCTTCGTTTTTATTTAGATTTGTCAAAAAGACTTATAGGCAAATATCAGAATTGCACGCGTTTGAAATTAACCATTTTGAGCTTGTACATACTAAAACATACTTTTTTTCTAGGCCATCGGGACTACTTTCATCGCAACTATCAACAATTCTTTTAAATTCATCATATTTTAAAAAAGCTGAACTTACTTTCCTCTGTTCTGGTTTGTTCGGCAACTGCACTAGCTTGCATTTTGCTCTCTTCGCCTCATGAGCCATTTTAAACTCAATATTCGTCAGTCAAACCTGATTTGGTACTCATTATAATACATTTGCTGAAGCATCTTCGCTGTTAAATTCCATATTGTTTTCATTGTAAAATCTTTGTATTCCTCACCGTTTTGTTTTTCATGTTGTAAGCCCAGTCTTGAAGTATGTCCGCAAGCTTTTTAATCTGAGTCTCCTTAACATACCTTCTTTCTTCACAAAACATCATAATTTGATGCCAGATATATTGCTTGCTATTTTTAGTGTTTTTTGGGACACTCTGTGCGATCTTTTCATGAATTACTTCGATTGATTCCTTTCCATAACGTGACATTTTTGAAACTAAACTCGGAACAATGAGAATCATAGAATAATATTATTATATTATTCCAATAATGGCGTTGTAAGAAGGTTACTGTGGTTTTGTGTTTAATAGCTATAGGTGTTGTTTTCGATTGATTACATCGAAAACAACCAATGTGTGAGAGTAATTTTCAACAAAGTACACGTTGTGTAGCAACGTTCTCCTTTCAATATAGATTATTTCAAACGTTACTTTATTAAAATTACGATAACAATTTGATAGTTTGCCAACAAATATTGTTGAAGGAAATATTAAACCCAAATTGTATTTTAAAATTAATAACTATGATCGTAGGTAAAGTACGGTACGTAATTCTAATTCGAGTTGTAATGCAATTACGCACTCATGGAACACGTACTCGCTGTTACGTGGCTTCGTGCGGTGTAACTTTCCATTCTTGCGTAATATGCTTTTTACAACTCTCTACTCTAATGTACTATTAAAATGATGTGTCACTTGACCCCTTTCCTATTTAAGATTTTAGGAGTAACATCTACACATCCCCGGGGGATGACCACGAAGGTCTCAAATAACTATTATGTCATACCAGTGCATTATTGTGTTTTTATACCTTAGATAGCAACTACATAATGGATTACTTTATGCCCGCACGGGCAAACAGTACACATTATGGCCTGCGCTGGCATTAAGACGCAAGAAACAGTTTTCGATTAACTTATCCTTTATTAACAAAATAATAAAATATAAATTTACGTTTATATATTATTGGGTTGTATTTACATAGAACTCTCAATTCTGGAAGGTTCCACTGATAGCTAAATTTCCTTTCTGCAAGGAAATGCGAGATCCAGATGGCACGCCAGCCAACATCCTTGAAACCTCATTTTTTGAGGATATGCTATCCTCTAATTATCCTTCAGCAACTGTGGTACCCTTCCATCCACCATCACGCTTCAGCGTAGTCATACTTGCTCCAGCTTCTGCTAAAAGAGTTGCCGACGTTCGACGTGAACAATTACCAGTGTACTTTTCGGTGTTGTTCAAACCCAAATATTTTGCAATAATACAGGGAATTTCCCCAAATGTGTTTTTCCAACAGGCGGTCGTGTCTGTAGCTTAAAAATAGTATTTTTTCAGAGCAGCCATGTGGCCACAAAGACCTATAATCTCTTATAAGTTTCAAACTATTCATTTCGTCTTCATCAATAATGGTGAAAACTCGATTTTTGTCAGTTTTAGTTTTTGGCACCGTTACAACAAAGACTGATTTTCCATGTTCAACATGTGTGACTAACATATTTACAAGTTCTCTCCGCCGACATCCGCCAAATACACCAAATAATAAAGCGACCTTGTTCATTAAAAACGTTTCATTTGGTGTCTCATGAATACATTTTAGTACATTTTCTCTAGATAACACTTGACACTGAGATTTTTATGGTTCGTACCCTTTTGACCTTTTCTTTAAATACTCACATAATTTGTGAAAATTACATAATATTAGTATTCTTATTTACCATTAAAGCCTTCTTTATCGTCAAATATTTAGCCCACAGAGAGCTCGTGGAAAATTTTTCAGATAAATCATTGAAGTACCCCACAGCATAGTTTCGTTAATTTTCTATAGCATTTTCTGACATCCACTTTAAAACTTGGTCATATTCTTTGTCGTATGAGTCTCTAGATTTTTCCGGTAACAGACTTTGCATTGCCTTTTCAGCTTGTTTTTCAATTTCGTCGGGAATTCCATTTTTCATATTTGACTTTGACACATTAAACATTTGAATACTTATCTCCCTAGCAACAAAATCGCAGGCTATAATAATATCTAGGTAATGTCGCAAGTAAAAATAAAAATTGATAAATCAAATTAAATTTAAAAAAAAAATTTATTATTTAAAACGAACCGGTATGACATAAAAGTTTTTATGCACCCCGGGTACTAATAGATATATACCCTTGAGCGACTTACGAACCCTCGGGCCATAGACCATCGGCTTTCTAAGACTGTCGCCCTCAGGGCATAATCATCTAGTATCCTTGATACATAAATAACTATTATAATTGTCCATCCCGCTTCATAATAAAATTGACATGTCTCTCCTATTTTTAATATTATTTACTGGAAGCGTGATATCAAAGGCGGGAAGATTTCAACTTTTACTTTTACTTGTCGGGTTTGCTCGGCATCAACTGTTATAAATGGTAAACTCCTTTTTCAGAATAACCATAGATGGTTCAGCGCCTAAATGGTACCAATATTTTCTCTGTGGTTTAAAGGGAATTCTAGAAATCCTTTCTGAAGATCAAACGGACAACATTAAAGGTCTGCAGATAGTGGTCTGTGGTACAATTCCTAAAAGCGCAGGATTATCTAGCAGCAGTGCACTTGTTAGTGCTGCCGCATTAGCTGCTACTCATGCCTTCAATGTAAGTATGTAACACAAATAGGTACAATTATTTATTTACACAACACACTTTCTTAGGCCCAATTTTATAAAGTGGTCTTGGATTTAAATTAATACTTAAACGGAACAATAATCAGGGGATTAAATTACTGGCAAATTATGACAATTTTATAATAGAGGGTTATTACTAGAAGGAGTATAACTAAATGTATTATATATTGTATATACTCATCGGTTTGTTGGACGCTCTAAAACATGATTTAGTGCAAGGCATCTTTCAGTGACTTTTTACTGCGTATGCATGTCTTTAAACAGCCCTATTTTTTAATATTTTTTCCCTGATCATTTTAAAGCATTTTTAGGTATCAGTCATCACTGGTATCAATTCAGTAGTTTTTAAATTACTAAGTAATTAAAAAATGTATAGATCCATTTGATGTTTAATGGGTATCGAAATAAAAGACCTGCGTATCCAAATGGATACTCAAAAGTACGTTAAAAGATGGCTTGTTTAGGAGGCCTAACAAGTTAAGGTTTTCATGTAATTGGGGCGTATCCGAAATATTCTGCCCCGCCTACGCTGCTCAATAATATTTACAAAATCATCTTCGTCGTTCATTAATAACTCATTAAAAATTTCAAAAATATCCATTATTATTATTAAAATAATTGGTACAGTCAGAAACAATAAAAAACAAACTCAAATATTAGGGTTATAATACTGTGTCCTGTGTCTTAAATCGTATTATTGAGTTTAAGCGGTACTCTTTCTACCGATTAACTTATTACCAGGATGGTTGCTCTTAAGTCGAGCCTCGCTGTCAATCCGAGTTTATAAAATCACCGTTTTCAATAATCTGAGATTTAAACCGTACAGTGCGATTTAAACCCACATTATAAAATTGGCCCTTACGCCCAATTTTCTGATCTTAAGTCTTGGATTTAAATTAATACTTAAACGGAACGATACTCAGGGGATTAACTTACAGGTAAATTATGACAATTTTATAATAGAGGTTTATAACTAAATGTATTATATATTGTATATATTCATCGGTTTGTTAGACGCTCTAGAACATGATTTAGGAGGCCTACAATTGTTCCACAGAATTATATGAAATCCTGAACCTTTATAAAAATCGGTTAAGATTTTCATGTAATTGGGGCGTATTTTTCAATTATCTTCAATATGGAGGATGGAATGAAAATAATGCAAATTATCAAAGTATATAGGCACTTTCAAATTTTATATTCTTACTCAGTTTTTCTTTCTGAACAACTTTTCTTAATAACATTTTGTTGTATCTCCTAGAAAATAAGTTTTTGTAAATTTCCAAGGCATACTTACTTGATTGTTCGAAACTAAAATTATGAGTCAAATTAGTTTCAATCCAAGCAGGGCTGAACCCCAGAAGATGCATTTTGAACTCAAACATTTTCAGACTCATTTCGCACCTATTGATGCCTCGATCTGGGGACACACTGTATACTAATGTGCCGGTTTCTTCATCCTCGGAGCCCGGTTATTTTTATTGCTTGGTTAAACTTGATTTGTTACACATAAAGCATGTTATAAATGTTAAATTTAACCGAGGATGAAGAAACTGTCACTTATAACTAAATGTATTATAATATATATATTTTATAATATACTCACTGGTTTGTCGGACGCTCTAAAACATGATTTAGGAGGTCTAACAATTGTTCCACAGAATTTTTTAAAATCCTAAACCTTTGTAAAAACGGAAAATCGGTTAAGGTATTTATGTAATTGGGGCGTATCCGAAATATTATTTCCCGCCTAGGCTGCTCAATAATATTTACAAAATCATCTTCGTCGTCCGTTAATAAATCATTAAAAATTTCAAAATTATATATATTTTATAAAATACTTCTAATAGGCCACTTTACTTGGTGTACCCTGTAGGTATCAAACGACCATATAAACCTTGTTTAGAATTTTGAGTAAAATCCACACACGCTGTCTATTTAAATCTTAAGATTAACTCTGTATAACTTACTGTAACTAGGATAACTTAAATGGTTGCATACGAAATATAGACTTCTATATTTTAGATTTATTGTTTACTTCCTGCCCCCACCCCATAAGTTATACCATCTTCTCTAAGGGCCAATTTTATAAAGTGGGTTTAAATCGCACTGCACGGTTTAAATCTCAGATTATTGAAAACGGTGATTTAATAAACTAGGATTGACAGCGAGGCTCGATTTAAGAGCAACCATCCTGGTAATAAGTTAATCGGTAGAAAGGGTACCGCTTAAACTCAACAATACGATTTAAGACAAGTATTATAACCCTAATATTTGAGTTTGTTTTTTTATTGTTTCTGGCTGCACCAAATAGATGGATGATGCGGTGTTGCCGGATCATACCGAAAGTGGTAGCAACTTCGGAATTTTAAATGAATTACCCTATATATTATATTTTTTTGGAATCTAGGTAAAAATCTAGAACAGTTCTCTATATAATATCATATACCTATCTTTAAGAGTTTTTGAATTATAAATAATCTTGTGATTTTTTAACGCCGTATCGGGATCTGAAAAGAAAATCATATCTTTTTAGCGGTTACAGCTGGAAAGCTGAAATTTTGACAATAGTTTCACAAGACCATGGAAATTTTTTTAATTTTGAACAGTATTTACTTAGGTTTATACAGGGCGTCTCCATAACAATATTTCTGAGGGAGATGAATTATTGCAAAAATCCTCTTTTTTTTAAATGGAACACCCTGTACTTGATATGTTTTGTTTTGCTAATGTAGGATGGAATTTTCTATCTAATGATATTATACCTATTTTCAATATTTTCGGACTTATAGCAAAATTTAAACATTATCTTATAAAAATATATTTTTGGCTGTGGAATGGATTCATAGGAACAAAATAATAATAAACTGTCCCCACACCCTTATTATTGTCCATACGAAAAAAGTCAAACGAACAAACTATCGCAAAAATTAATCTACCGCCTGCATTTGAAACCGAAAAGTATATATTATCCCAATAAAATAAAATTTCAATGTTTTAAAGAAATCACAGTGGCAACGCTGTTTGCTCATTTTTACCTGCTAGTGTAAAAATGATCCTGAAGTTTACAAATTTCATTCACTTTCTTTAGATTGGTTTAGCTAATTCTATATTTTAAGTAAATATTGAAAATATGGATTATTTCTTTATATTATCTTAATTTCTGTAGAAAATACCTACAACGCTTACCTATTTATAACTAATATTAGATCGAAATTATCTAAATGTGTACCTACCTTATTATAACGTGGCCATAAACTTATTATTAAAATACGAATAGAAACTGGGGAAAATCTCTAAAAGCGAACTCTTCTGTTAATGAAACAAACGGCAACCCTGCTTTATCAGAATGCAACGCCCGCGCCGACGCGACGTTGCGATGTAACAGAATAGCAGCGAACATTTTGAAACAGTTTGGAACTGGAATAGATTTCTTGAAACAGGTATTTTTATAATCGAAACAGGTTACATCTGTTATTTAAAATACCCTGTTCCAACCATCCTATTAGGTGGCATTTTAACCAAATTTTAAAGTTGTTCCTCAAAGTTTACTCTTAGCGTTTTAGCACCTTTCCTTATTTCTTGATCATTCTGTCCTTTTATTGATTTTTTCGGCGATTAGGAGTTTTTAAGGTAAGCAAAACTTTTTATGAACAATAGTTTTTCCTAAAATCAAATGCCAATATTTTTACACGCGCTGTATAGATTGACTTATATTGATTTGCACATCTTTAAAATTTGATTTGATCTCTCTTTCATCCAAGTAACCAGTTTTAGTTTCCTTTTTGATTCAAAAAACAGAGAGAATATTTTATGATGTCCACGTCATTGCAACTAAACGAAAACAAATTTGTTATAACTGAATTCTATATTAATTAACACCCCATGAATCGGTAATTACCGAGAGGGTTACTAAGTTCAGTTAAAAACAATCAACGTAAGGACAGCCGACGACGATTAAAAATGTTGTAAAATATATTTCATAATATCCCAACCCTCCAAAATCCTACTCTCTTAGTATACTAAGCTAACTAATATAAACAAATTGAACCCTTTTGGGCCTTCGAGTATTTATCCGTAAAGTGACGTAAAATCAGAGCAGGCTCTATGTAAAGTGTTTCCTTCAATTTACATAACATTATTCACTTTGCTGGAAAATATATTCCTTAAAACAGTGGCGTTGCGCCAAATGGGAGAGAGAGTATTAATTGTCGGGAATTCATAAAGCTGTTGCTTCGAAGGACCATAGCCTATAATTTCGGGCGAACGTTGCAGTTGTCATGAGGTTGCTGTTGGTTGTTAACACAATAAAATGCCGGGTGATATTGGCTAATTATTGTTTTAAAAATCTGGAATCCACGCACTACCAAAAAACAGTAAAAGCACAATTATATTCAACCATTCCCTCATCTCAGGATAGATATTCCATGATGTTGCTGCAGCCACCTAAACCACGTTCTCTGTCTGACCGCTACTCCGCAACTCCTGACTGTTGTACTGCTCCGCACACGCGCCGTCGCGGTCCAAAAAGTATCTATTTGACAAGGCGGCCGTTAAAGTTATAATAGTCCAGATAATTTAGGTTGGGGATGCAAATACATTGTCCAGACCATTCAGATATTGTAATGTAGTTAATCCAGTCAATATGACAAGGATTTGAAACATTAATAATACCTACTTAGAGTTGAACTAGGGAAATAATGAATATACGTCATCACCTGTAACAATATGATTCGACGTAGATAGAAAAAAACTTAGTTATTGTACTAAAGATAATAACTAAATTTTAAAACGGTAGTTGATGCATCATCATGGAATAAATCAACAGGTAAGATATAATTCCGTTCAGTGCGCAGTGACGTCTCAGATTTTTAAATTGCTTATAGAGATTTACATTACTGTTAACGTTTTTCGTTCTCTTTTAAAGTTATTAAAAGGTTTTACGCATTTCATACTAGGGAATATGAAGAAATAATATAATGGTATTTAGGTATATTAATTTCATAAGAATGTAACACACTTTACAGCTAAAATACCATTAAAATAAGTCAAAATTCCGGCAAACTTTTAAACCATCCGTTGACAATATACGGGAAGAGGTTGAGCTGCTCGCCGCTGCTTGCTATCTATGAAGGCTTCTAGAGAGTTATAAGCTACGTTTCCCTGCGTGAAATCACACCGGGCATTATTTATACCATGATGCATTATAAATTTAATTTAATTATCATTCAAATATGATTTATTGTTTAAAATATAAAAATATTTCTTGACAAAGGTAATTAATTTCTTACAAAACATGCCAAGAAAAATGTTTCGTTACCTTTGGAATAGATCCACGTTTCATCTAGACAAATAGTTTATCATTTACGAATACTTTTGCGATTGTTAAAATATTTTCGTAGGAACCAAGCTCTTAGAGATGAAATATTACCGATAGGGCCCTGATTCCCAGTAGCCCCGGATCTAGGCATGGCAAGCCGGTGCCCATGCCCCAGGCGGCAACTTCAGTGGACGGCAAATTCAAATGTGGCAGTCGTCGACGGGGCGTCGTACCCGATTACTAATTGATTAGAAACTTTTATCAGTGTCCAATATTGCTAATATGGCCCAAATTGCGGTTTTGTTAAAAAATCTTATACAGAGTATCCCCAAATTAATAGTACATAGTAAAACTGCAGATTCTTTAGGTAAAATATTGCAATTTTGCTAGCTTTACTTAGTTCAAAAGTTGATAATAACCGAGATATAGGGTATACAAGTGAAAATTTTATTTTATACGTAATTAACTTAGTTTTAAATATTTTCGCATAAAAGTTTTGGTTTGGTAGTTTTCAGGTGTAGGAAATTTGAATTTGTTCATTATTTTATTTTTATGTAGATTGTAGAGGGCGCTCGCTGCAGCACTCTGGGTACATAGCAACAAGTGCAACTTTTTTGCGCTTTAGTGTATTTATGTCTTTATTAAAAATATCAATTTTCTCATCTCATTTACCCAAAAATGGTGTGTGTATCTTGTCAATGTCGCTCCGAGCAATTGTTTTCGATATTTTTGCATTTCTAGTGCCAAGTGCGCTTTTAAAAATATTACAACAATTAGTGTCAAAAACAAATCTTTTCTTGATTGTTTATTTAAGTAACAACAAACAAATTTTTTTAACTTACTGGTATATTAATTTCTTTATATATTTTGTTATAAAATTTTAGAATATTTTGAATATTAATTAACTACTAATACTTTAAAAAATATAGGTTAAGTTAGAACTCCTGTTGTAATCTCAATTATTTTTAGCTAAATTCTATTACCTAAAATGTAATAATTATTAATATCTAACATAATAATATGTTACGTATTTCAATATTTTAAAAAGGGCACTGGATAAATGCAAAAATCTCAAATGCAGTTGCTCGGAGCGACATTGAAGGTACACATATCATTTTTGGGTAAAAGTGATGAGAAAACTGATATTTTTAATAGGAACATAAATACACTAAAGCGCAAGAAAGTTGCACTTGGTTCTATGTGCTGGGGTGCCGCAGTTAGCGCCGTTTACAATCTACATAAAAATAAAATAATTAACAAATTTAAATTTCTCACCCCTAAAAACCTCCAATTACATAATTGTATGCAAAAACGTTGGTAAAAATGTATGGTAATCAGGAAATTATAGAAAATAAAATTTTCACTTGTATGTTATACATAACTCGATTATTATCAACTTTTGAGGAAGCCATGTTTGACTAAATCGCAATATTTTTACCCAAAGAATCTGCAGTTTTACTGTGTACTATTAGTTTTAGGACATCCTGTATATGGCCTAATATGGTCGAAATGCGTGAGGGCACGGGTGCAATTTTTTTTTAATTAAACTACTAAACATAACAAGGGATGGAGAATATGCGAGGTTGGCAGTTTTAAGCTTTTGTCCTGTTTCGTAAACAATCAAGATCCGGGGCTGGAGCCCTGGTTGTTATAGGTTATCCACTCAAAATACAACTTTTATAACTAAATAAAATGAAAATAAAGAAAAATAATGCCATATCAATAATTTCGAATTGTATTTAGTTTCGAAAGAAAAACGTTGCATGTTTTATACTTTGTCATTAACTAATAAAACAAACAGACATAAAAAATAGCAGGTCTTTGATATTACTGTAAAATTATGATGCACGTTCATTCTTTTCTAGAAGATTAAGATCATATCAATCCGCGCAATATTTATTATTAGAGTTTAAAAACATTATAATTTGAACTTACAGCGAATTGAAATAATTTTAAGTATTTTTTACAAGACAGTGAAGTTTGCTGTTTTTTTCGGGTTCTTATGTTTTTTCCCTGGACATTTTCTATATGAAATAACAAACTCACCCTGACCTGAATATCATCTTTCAATCTGTGTAAGAAAATGCAATATTTTACCTATTAACTGGCTACAATTTTAGTGGTTCTTCTACTTTATTGCTATATATTTTTCTTCAGTTTATAATTAGCGAAATTTCTGTATGTTCTTCCCTTTAACCTGTATCGTCAAAGAAGTTTGTCACGAATTAGGTACTATTTTTTATTAATTTTTCAGAAAACATATTTCTTTGATAAAAGTTGGTACATAGAGAGAAAATATTATTGTCACATCCAAACTTTAATTAAAAACGATTTTTGCCACGCCTAAACTTTAATTAAGAATAATTCAAAATTAATTATATTTTTATTATAAATTTTTGAAACACCATATAAATTATTCTAAAACGAGAAAACACAAACTAAAGAGAAATAATTGTATTCCTGTGCTGGTATAGTGTGAAAGATATAACGTCTCACCTGATAATGAAGTCTCACATGAGATTAATGACCTGTTTGCTTATTTCTACTTATTTAATTTGTATAAGTTGGTATGATTTCCAGAATTTAAAGTAGGAACATTTATTTTACAATGAAATTAGCGTAGGATATTTTTAAATGCATTTTTGATTATTTAAATTATGTTTAAATTAACTTATAGGGAATAAACACACAAAAACATTGTATTTTTTGTCAGTACATCCCTTATAGGTTCATTTGGTAAGAGCGATTATAAGCCAAAAGTATTAAAAATATCATGCAGATATTTATTATTTTCCCAGTTAATTAATCTGTCCACATTCAAGTCGCCATACAAAAGTATACTAACTGATATTCAACTGAATAAATCACAACTCAGTCAGCATCATAGTTAGAGAGACGGTGACAATAATGGGTCCATGAAGTGGAATATCAGTAATTTGGTTTTTCGTGGAGTTTAGATCCCCCTCTACAACTTTTATATCTGATGAAATGCCGTAGAGCGTTGCTGAGAGGCGCTGTGCCGCTGTGAAATTCTCAATAAATTCAAAATTATATCGAGCCATGTCTGAAAATGAATTTACAGCATCTGCGTGACCCGAAGTCACGGGAAACACATTTTCTGACAAGTCAACTCTTGCATATACTTTTCCGAGCGTCTCAAAAAAAAAATGAAAATTAAAAAAAAAGAAAAAAAGCGAATTTGAAGTTGAAACTTTATAGAATGGAACATTATATGTTAAAGATTATGTGAAAAAAATTTTGTCCAGGTCCAGGTCTCGCTTTTCATCATTGGAATTTTTTTTAAATCTCCTCGGAGGAAATTCGGAAAACGATCGTGACATATCAGAAAATTGTCACACGACATTCCTTGACACCAAAATATTGTGGGAAAAACAATTTCAGAAGAATCGCACCTAGCTGGGCGGAATTCTGACAATATTATTCAGAGATACCAGAAGGTAAGACAGAGAGAAAGCGGGACTGGAGTAATCGGGTACTGCAAAACTTTCTCTAAATCTATTTTTTGAGAGAGAGATGCAGTCAGCAATTGTCTAAAGAAACCTCGCTGCAGTCTTACTTCATGCACCTTGTTACCGACTTTCATAGTCTTCATTCTCCCGATATCCTTGGAACTATGCTGCACTTTCGCAATATTATTTTATCAGAAAATTATTTACGAGTCATCTCCATGTGAATACAAATCTATTAAGCCCACTTGGACCCATGTCACTTGAAACTTTATAATTTTTCCATTAATTTTTCTTTGAGACGCTCGGAAAAGTACATGCAAGGGTTGACTTGTCAGAAAATGTGTTTCTCGTGACTTTGGGGTCACGCACATGCTGTAAATTCATTTTCAGACATGGCTCGATATAATTTTGAATTTATTGAGAATTTCACGGAAACTTGTTAAAATGTAATAAAATTAACATTCCCGGTCCGTCACTGAGACATTTGATATATGTCGACATTCACCGGCGAATGTTGACATTCACTTATTTCGGTCTGACGCCTTCCTACATAATATGTAGGTTTGATATTATCAAACTGACACTTTATTGAAATTTCAGTCAAATGAAGTTTTTAAGTCTAATTTCAATCTTGACATACAGTCATTCAACCATGCACAGGGCTGAATATTTCTTTTCCTTCTCGATAAGAATTTATACGCAAATTTAAACGCTGATGGGGCAAAAAATTACTCGCCCTCACACAGAATACTCCTTTAACCTAAGCGAGCCACTGTCTCCCGCTTGAGGTGGGTGGTAAAGGGACGGTCGCATAATTAGTTTCCTAACTAGGTATACCGAAACAAAGGTTCCTAATTAGGTTTGTATCAGTTTCATTGTTCCTAAAATCACAAAATATAACAATAAACATTTGTTTACGAATTCCTATGTTCACGAGAAACCAAGTATTTTTCTAAAAATTAATTTAATTAGGAATGTCAATCTTGCATTGGAGTAGTTTTATCAGAAACAGTGCTACACACTGTCGTTAACTCTGAACATAGTTTATAATCACTTCGTTTTTCCCATCCGAAAAAGACACAATAAAAATTTAATGAATATCTCTATACATTGTGGTATTATTTACCTAGTTTTATAGTTCGTAATAGTATATTATAGTACAAGTTTTATAAACCATCATATTTTAGCACGCGTCCATGTTAAGAAACGAGCCGCTTGCGGCGAACTTTCTCAGGGGACAAGTGCTGTAACAGCTTTATAAAACATGTATTTTGTATTCTTCAAGAACAGAAAGTTGATGTTGTGGTTCTTGTTTTTAATGGCTTTTTTGACCAAATAACATTAAGCAAATTATACTTTCCTCTTTGGATAGCCATCCATCAGTTAATCTTTTTATCGCCAATATAATACACCACATGTATTTATGAGGGTTGTTGTTTTAGTTATCATTATCAAAAGAAGAACTAGCCAATATATGCGCATCCTGCGAAAGATACATTGGAACACAAGGTGGTGGTATGGACCAAGCAATAGCCTTTTTAGCTAAAGAGGGTAAGTTCATTTTGAAAATTGATAATACAAATTATTAGCTATTTACGAATCGATTCTTGCTTTAACGGTACAGTGGAGCGTCTTTACAAAGCGATTTAGAAGGCGTTTTAATATCAATTATTCACAATTTCGTTCAGTACTGCCCAAAATGAATTCTGACAGTGACGACTTTGGCCGCTATAAGGATGTTACTTCTCATGGGTTATAATAGGGAATATGTAGGTAAACATCCCGTAAACTTGATGAGACATTGAAGACAAATGGGACAATATTACACTCTACGGGTCTAATTCCGAATAGGTGTTCTGTGAAACACAGAATTTATAATCTCTTCGGTTTACATAATTTTTTATATAATATTTATTGTTCCCACGTCTTGCCTTCTCGTTTTAATGATAGCAGTCGACTGACCAAAAACTAGGGATGCCGATTTAGAACAGGATCTGTTCTTTTCGAAACAGGTTTTTATGTGGAACAGGTCGGAACAGGTATGGATCGATAGGATTTCCTGTTTGTCTGGAACGGTCTGTTCCGCTCTTCGCTAGAGGCGTATGGATCGCTGAATCAGTCTGCTTCCCCGGAACAACCTGTTTCGATCGAACAAGTTCAAATGGTCGGACGCTGCTGTTGCAACGGAGCAGAAGCAGATAGCAGCGAAAGGCGATAGGGAATGAATTGCGCGGTGCTGTCGATGTTTAACATTTTTCCGAAAAAAATTAAAACTAAATTTTTACAAAAAATTTATAATAATACAAAAATAACTCCAAATTATAAGAAATAAAAACGCAATGTATAAAGATAAAGTTTGTGTCCACAGTATCAGTACGCCTCTATGGAGTATCGTAAAAATATTTATTTTAAAAAATTATAGGCAAACACCTATAATCAGTATCATCTAAATAAAGGAAGATCGTCCTCTTTTCACAGTCGGGTGTTTTCTTCCAAGATGTATTTTTAAGTTTGTTATAGAAGGCGTATACGATATTTGTAACTTGCATATGTGACACATTGGGTTTGTTTTATCCATTATTGCGTAAAGTTCCAAAGCGGGTTACTTTTATTTTAAGTTGGTAAACTTTATATTAAAATAAAAATAGAACTGGGGAAAGTCCTGAAAAACTAACTTTTCTGTTAAAACAACCGGCAACCCCGCTTTATCAGAATTCAACGCCGACGCCACGTTGCGATGTAACAGCCAACTGAAATAAGTTTCTGGAAACATTTATTTTTTAAAACCCAAGCAGGTTGCACCTGTTATTTAAATTACCCTGTTCCAACCATCGCTACCAGAAACGCGCGAAAATTCGCGTGCAGAAATCTTAAAATATAAATCGCCTTCCTTTAAAACTATGTGAATCTTAAAGAGCGGCGTGCATCGCCGTTTGGCGCGTAGCTCGCCGCTCCACTATGTTTGTACCCTTAGACCAGCGTTACTCGAAATGTGCTCCGCGGAGCCCCGGGGCTCCGCAAAGCCTCTAGTAGGGCTCCGCCGGTAGTCATAATGAAATGAATACATGTATTAAAGTGGAACCTATAAGAATAAAGTTACTAGAGATAAAAATAAACTACCAAAACAAGACGCCTACTTATAGGTTTTACGGGTACATATACGTAAATTTAATATATTGTTAACTAAGCGCCAGACCTATTACCTACATCAAAATGTTACTAGCTTAGGTTTAGAGTTTAGGGCTCCGTTAAAAATTTAGTCTTTTAAAAGGGCTCTGTCACCAAAAAAGTTTGAGAACCGCTGCCTTAGACTGTAAAGAGCGAAATGAAAAGTTTTGCCAATTTAAGAATTAAAAAGCGGGGAAAAAGCAGGAGCAAAGCCTGAAACTTATGCGAAAGGGATGCAAAATCCAAAAAAGAACTATTAAGTGCCACAAACGACGCCACAACGATAACTTCCAATGATTAAATATGAAACTGAAATAAATTTTGTCCTTGGATGGGATTCCTTTCTTATAAAATGAATGGTGTAAAAATTATTCAAAAATTATTGTAAAATGAGAATAATCGCTTGTTCTCTTTCTTGATTTAGTTGAATCATCTCATACCCTCGTTTGAAAACTAAAGAAAATACAATAGGTCAGGGGTTCCCAACCTATTTGAATTCGCGGCGCACTTAGAGATTTAGTATTGTGTATGGCGCCGTAAAAAAAGGTCGGACTACTTTTTCATTTCCGGATACAAAATAATTAGTGTTAGCTTAAAATACAAAGTGAAGTAAATGGTGGACTTATGAAAACAAAATAGAGTTTTCTAAAGATTTATACGGAAGAGTTGTTGCGTGAATAAAATTTAAATTCAAAATTATTTGTTACTTTCACACTCCTTCGACAATAAATTCCGGACGAAGATAATGATAGTCAAGTATATAGAACTGTAACTTTTTAAATACTTTTCCGATCTTGGTGTAGTGTAGTAAGTGTAGTTTTGTGTCTTGGAATCATATCCTACTTTCAGTGGACACCAAGAGGTTAAACACCTAAAAAAGTGGGAAAATAGAGTGACCCATAGTATTAACAATCCTAAAAAAAGGTCGTTACCTTCATATACCGTGCATTCACCAGAAAACTCTTATTAGCTCGCGGTGCCCCTGGCCCCCAGTGCGCCGCGGCGCACAGGTTGGGAACCCCGGCAATTGGTCAAAAAGTAAAATTATGTTATAATACATATTAAATGAGGTTGTTAATCTATGAACATAAGCAGGATTTCATTACGTTGATGAAAAAGATCATTTTTGTAAATTAACATTAGATATTAATTTCCATTAATTATAATTTTATGAACGATTTTTTTTTGAGTGATGTAAGTCAGGGTTACATACCTATTCATTGAAAATGGGGACACTAAATTTGTTATAATGTAAATCGGTCTTCATTGATTTTGACTTCTTCAAAAGTTTATGATTGACAATGCTGTCACTGTCAGAATTCTCAAATTGCCTAGCCATTTAAGAGAATTTGAAAAAGTTCCAATAGTAGCCAGAATTGAAGATCGATGGTCAATACTGGCACTAGCAAATTTATACGGAAAATGCAAGAACACATTTTTAACGGTTAATCAACTTTGGGGGCGAGAGGGGCCTTTGCAAAGAAAAACTGGTACAGGTCGGGCCCGCATTTACGACTCAAAAGAATCGGAGCTGAAAAACTGGGTAACTCAGTAAAAAAATAATGCTCACAGATAAACGTAGACAGTCTCGGATAGTTTTCACCTTAAATTATATATTCCGCGATTGTCAGTTGTGGAATGTGGCAGTGTCCACTGACGAAAAGGTATGACCATCTAAATATAGGTAATAAATTCGGGTACCTGTCCGTTATTAGTTCAAAAAAAATTCAAAATTCAAAATATTTTATTTTTTCAATTTAACAGCTCTAAACAAGCGACATGGCAATAATTGAAGAAAACGTGAAAAGTAAAGTTAAAAACTAGATATAATTCAACTATATGATATGAAACTAAATACAGAAAGAGAAAAAAATTTAAATAAATTTTGTTAATCATATTTGTCACAAGCCTTAAGAAAATTCCTGTAAAGAGCAGTTTACCTCCAACAAAAACTCCTTCAACCTTCTTCTAAATACATTTAAATTAACGGCATCTCTAATTTCAGGATTTAATTTATTCAAAATTTTGACAGCCTGTAAAAAATATATATTTTTGATATTCGGCAGATCTGTGGTTTTCAGGTAATAAGAGAGTTTTCAGTCTAGTATCACGCTTATGATTAGATCTGACGCCCCGAAAATATCCCTTGTTACGATAAACGAAACAGAATACTTCGTAAATGTAAATGCCTGCGACCGTCAAAATTCTCAATCTTTTAAAAGCTTCCCGACATGAGAGTCATGAAACCACGCGAACAGCATATTTTTGCAAAATGAAGACTCTAGCACTCCCCCAATTTAAGAATACCATACCTAATTCGCGAGTGAACATTGGCTAAATAAAGGGTTAAGAGCACTTTTTGACTACAGTGCAGTGGAAAGAAATTAAGGGCGTAGCAATAGTTGCGCAATTGTGAGCCCCTCGATTTGTGGCAGCCATTTAAGATTGCTATCAAAAGTTACACCCAGCAACTTTGCCGTTTCAGACAATCTCACAGTCAATCCAGATTTGTAACGAAGAGCAAAATCAATGTCACGCAATGGAAAATTCACAACTGTATCCCTATTTAATTAAGCTTATTTTTCAGACCAAAAAAGAATTCTTCTGTATACCATTTCTGCAACAGGTATCAGAGAAATAATATTATCCCTGACAATCAGAATATTCATATCATCAGCATACACGGCCAAGCATATATTTTCCGCAATTTTGGTAATAAAACTTATCAGGTCGTTGGCAAACACCAGAAACAAAAAAAGGTCCAAGAATGGAGCCTTGCGGAACAAACAAACCCGAACAAACCGTTTCTATCCTGCAACTACTCGTGACACCATTTACGCTAACATATTGCATTCTATTTCGTAGGTATGATCTTATATAATCCAACGGTTTACCTCTTACACTATAACGATAAAGTTTAGTTAAAAATAGTTCATGATTCACTAAGTCAAAAGCACGCGAAAAGTCTATAAACATCCCTAACACGGACATCTTCCTATTAAGAGACTCCACTATTATTCGCTGAAAATCACATAAAGCTGTTTCAGTGCTCTTATTCAACGCAAAACCATGTTGAGACGTTGGTAATAAACTATTATTGTAAAAAAAAGAAGAAAGTTGATTACCAGCTCATAGATTTTAGAAACACTATTCAAAAGACTTATACCACGATAATTTTCAAAATTGTTAGCATCTCCCTTTTTAAGCAAATGTATAACAGTTGCCAATTTTAAAGAGTTTGGGAAGAAACTCTGCTCTATTGAGACATTAATTAAATAAGTGAGAATATCCGCTATATAATCTTTACATCTTTTTAAAATGTTATTAGAGATACCGTCATTACCACAAGAATTAGAACTCTTAAGCCGACCTATTATGCCTAAAATGTCATTTTTTCACACAGGTGAGGTGACATTAAAATGGATTTATCGTGTACTGGAACATTCTCATTGAGAAATTCCAAATTGTGCAAGTTATGTTACGTTGAGTAAAAACTATGTGTTATCAGAGAAATATGAAGGGTACAGGAATAAAAGGGGCTCATCGACATTTTTTGTTTTTTCAACTAAAAGTGCCATGTTATAGCAAATTTTATGGCCAATAATCTGGTCTAATCCAAAACTACATGAAAAGATCCCATTGCTCAATATTTCCATTAAAATGAAATCCATACAAGAACAAAAGGGTCTCATTGCAACTCAAACTAGCTTAAAAGGGGCACACTGCCGGACAAATCACACTAAAAGGTTCACATGGCGCGCGAACAGGGAAAGAACGCGCCTATTGCTTAAAGTCGCTTAGTCATTCTCACAGTTCGGTTAACCGAAGACCGGTCATTCTTACGCGTTCATTGGCAGAGGTTAAGTTTTGTGTGGAAATATTAGCTTTTGCAAATTTATTTGCACGGAAAGTGCATTATAATTTCCAAAATGGATGAAGAGAGTAGTGACGTTAGCGAGGAAGTGTTCGCCGATAAAAAAACCAAAAAAAGAAAGTTGCACGGACGCATGGCGGAAGTTGCAAAGAAAATAAAATTGGCAAGTCATGAACCGGGATCACCATGTCGTTGTAGGATGAGGTGTTACCAAAAAATTACAAAAGAGGCACGAGAAAAAATTTTGCAAAATTTTAATCTGCTGGAATCTCATGACGCTCAGAACAGCTATTTAAGCGGTCTCATATCAGTACTACCTGTTAAAAGGATTTCGAAAAATGAAAATGCACGTCACTATGATGCTGTATACAAGTATAGAGTACTCGCGATTATGGACTCCTTGAAAGAAATCCCGGTGTGCAAGAAGGCGTTCATGTCAATTCATGGAATATCTAAAAAAAAAGTTCAATACTTAGTATCGAGCCTTAAGAAAACAGGATTCGCTCCCATGGATAAAAGAGGGAAGCACGGAAAGCATTTAAAGCTAGATGACGAAATTAAAAGTCGAATACGTGAACACATTAATTCTTTCAAAGGTATGTACTGAAGCATATAAAATTTTATTGTATCATTACCCACTTTAACGCCATAACAGTGTGAAATATGTATATTGTGAAATATATTCAGTAGCATAGCCAGGAAACCTTGTTTGGGGCAGCCCAATGGGTTAACATTGGGAGGAGGCTCTCCCCATCCTATATCTCCGTCCCTGAATATATTTTGACAATGCATCGTCGTATCTAGCTAAATTCCATAGTAATTATTACCTCGTTTCTTCTTCAGGTCGTTCCAGCCACTACAGTCTTCACGACTCCGCAAAGTTGTACCTTCCAGAAGAATTAAATGTAAAAAAAATGCACGCTATGTTTCTAGAGGGAAATAATGATGTCTCCGTCTCCTATGAAACTTACAGGACTATATTCTGCAAGGATTTCAATATTGCTTTTGGCTATCCTCGCACAGATACCTGTAGTACCTGTGATGAATTCACGGCGAAAAGTAAATCTCTTGAAAGAGAAAAGAAAAGTACAAATGACCCGATTCGCATTGCATCACTAGATAGTGATTTTCTCAAACTGTACACCACAAATAAATTGCATAAACTTAAAGCATCGACTTTTTACGAGAGGAAACGAATTGCTCGGATTCACAGTAGGACTGCAACAAATGCAACTGAAGCTGTTTGTCTAGACTATGGAAAAAATCTTTCAGTACCTAATATTCAAACCAATGACGCATATTACAAACGACAGCTTTCTGAATACGTGTTCAATATCCACGTGTTAGGTTCATCAAGGAGCATATTCTACTTGTACCCTGAAACCGAGGGAAAGAAAGGAAGTGACAACGTTTGCTCTCTACTTCACCACTTCGTCTACAACTTCATGAGTGATGGCACAAAACATCTAGAAATTTTTTGTGATTCTTGTAGCGGCCAAAACAAGAACTTCACGATATTTAGGTTCTTACACCATTTAGTACATGTGGAGAAAAAACTGGAATCCATAAAGATGACATTTCCTATAAGAGGCCATTCGTACCTAGAGTGCGATAAAAATATGGGTCTAGTAAAAACTACCACAAGGACTGAAATTCCTGACGACTGGCTGCAAGTATTCACAGATGCCCGCCAAAAGCCGATGCCTTTCGACGTTGTAAAAGTTGACCGCACGTTTTTCCGAAGCTGGACGACACATTTTGAAACGATCTATACTAAGAAGTCGACATTTCCTTCACGTCCGATAAAGGAACTTCAGATAACGAAGTCGGACACCAAGATTTTATATCGTTCAACTTATAATGGAATGTGGGAAAAAGTTTCAATTGCTGGAAGAAAGAAGCGGAGCCTTGTGAACTTGCAAGAGAAAGAATTCATTTTGCCAGAACTTGCGTATAAAGATGCCTTGCCGATTTCTGCTGAAAAATTTAAAGACCTGCAAGTCTTGAAGAAGTTTTGTTCACCGGAAGCTGCGGCGTATTTTACCAATATTAAGCACGTATAGTCTAAGTTTCTCGTAGTTTGTCTAAGCACTAAAGAAAAGAAAATATCTTTACTTATTAAAATGACTTAATGATCCCTTTCTCATACAACATGAAAATTGTTCAGGGAAAAAAGAGGCTCACTGCTGCAGTGAGCCCCTTCTTTCATTGAGTATTTTGGATTGTCGATGAAAAAAATATTTTTGTTTTTTTCAGGGTTATACAATATGCAAAAGATTAAAATATCACATTCAGTACATGTATAGTTATAAATACAAAATTGAGAACAAAACAAAACTAGATTTTCTAAGCCAGTATACAGAAATTAATACTTAATTTTGTATTTTCTCAAAACTTCAAAAATGTCGATGAGCCCCTTTTATTCATGTACCCTTCATATTTTTATACATTTATCACATTTAATTAGATTATTTTATTTTGTTTAGCGACGCCAATACTTATTGCACATAACCTGAAAAACAATAAATCAATCGGAAAAGCCTGATTTACGCAAATATGGCAAAACTAGTCATAAGACTTGTCCTCATTTTCAAAGAATGCAACTGTACGTCCAAGGGACGAGTTGGTCCTTACAATCCCGTGATTTTCATAAACTTATTTTTAACTCTACAAAATATTTCATATGGGTTATGTTATAAACCAATCTTGACGATTACATAACCTACGGGCATGGCATGCACCGAATAATCCGAGTTCGGTATTTTTCCTATTTTTTATTGATATATATTTTCCCTTTTGCTGACGGCGTTTAAATTTATTGCTTCAATATTTTATTTTTGTTCGGTAAACATATTTTTTTTATGTTCCGCTTAAAAATTCCTATTTTATTTCAGATTTATTTCTTTTAAAAGTTTTCTTTCAAGAAATCGTATTTAGTACAGGGTAAATGTAAATGTTTACAAGGAATATATCAAGAAAAAAGTGGTTTTAATTATTTTTCTAGAAACGTTTATTGGTTATATACAGGGTGTCAATTTGCAAATTACGGAACCCTAATCATTATATTACAATAATAACCTAAAAAACATAACTCTCGTTCTAACTTCGTTCATTTTTGGGAATGCGATTTCATGGAGAAAAATAATAAATTATGGTATGTTTGGAAATAAATTTTACGACCTTTAAAATATTGTGCCACTTGACCTAGCTTTTAAGATTTTAAAGGTAACATCTACTACTACTAGGGGTAAACCATTAATACCTCAAATACTCTTTAAATGATCCCCCATTCACAATAAAATTAAAGAGTTTTCCGATACGGATTGTAAAATCGAAAGTACGCATGGGGATAGTTTTTCGTTATACGTGGCTGCGAATAACAATATAATCGAACTTACAATAAAAGGTCCAAAATTAGTAATTTTAAATCATTACTGTAGCACCTATACAAAACACTGGGAAAACTAAACTTAAAACTAAACAATAATTTTTTGGACCTGTCGTTACTAGCATCAAGAGATTAGAAATACTACTGAAATCACAGTTGTCACGTATTGCCTAGCAATGGTCTACCGCAACTGAACGAATTATGGGCTTTTATCACATTCACGATTATGTAAACAAACCTAATTTGAAAAATTTTCATTAAGTTATCACATTTAGCTAATTTAGCGATGATTGCCAATGGGTCTAAAGATAGCTACATTTACTGTAGTTTACAATAAAATTTTTAGTTAGCCTATGGTATTTAAACAACACAATTTATGAAATTTGGAATTAATGTAAAGAAAGAAGAAATTTGCTTTTAAATGTTGCAATATATTGAGAGGATTACTCTACATGTTTGTAATACAAAACAAATGTTTATAAATTTTACATACAGTCAAATAATATATAGGGTGTTCCATTTGAGAATCTTGAGAAAAACGATTTTGAAATGTGTCGCTTGTGGAACCTTAGTATGAACACCCTATATCAAATAAATACACAATATTAGATTCCTAGTATATCTTGGCAATAAGGCTCGCCCAATCTTGTGGTTTAAAAAATAATTTTAGAATGTTTTTTGGATTTTTCTTTTCAGTACTACAAGATATTTTTTTTAGTTTTTAATTTATTGCCCTTAAACTACCCAAGCAAATTAAATAATATTTTAGGTTATTTTTTATTTGTTTTTTGCGGTAGAAAACCCTTTATGGGCACACAGGTGACCCCTCTTTCCCGGTTCTACCTTTCCTCGGTAGTGTGGGAGTCCTTATACCCAATAAAAACCACCCTCGATGTTCACCCAGTTGCGCTTCCCCTTGACATCTCCTTCGCGAAGGCAACATGTGTCCTTTTCTTCCTCCTCTCTATCTCCTGTTTCATGTCATATTACCCATTCTTTCTGCCTTAGGTCTGGTTTTGCATTTCGCCCTCTCTGTTCTGCTTATTCCTCTCTTCGCGTTCCTTAGTTTCTAGTATCATTTTCAGAAATTTTTGGATTTCGTTCCAGTTTTCCCTTGATAAAACCATAATGTCTACTATGTTGTCCGGTGTTATTTCAGTGTTTACTCTGGTTCCTGTCTCTTCCCTTAACTCCCTCCATCGTTTGCAAGTGAAGATTGTATATTGCGCTGTGTCAGCCACAGTGCAGATTGTACAGTTTTCTTCCGTGTCTCCTCCAAAAACGCTTTGCATATGTCCTATACGTCCCGCGTCCCGAGATAGCCTGGGTAACATAGTAGTCAACCTTTCTATGCTCACATTTAATCCATTTGTTGATGTCAGGGATTAGTCTTTTGGTCCAATGGCCCTTATATGAATTGTTATTCCATCTCTCCTGCCATTTCTTCAACGTCCTGTCCTTTACTTCTACGTACGTCTCTTCTGGTCTTCGCTTATACATTTCCTTCCTCTCTTCTACCATCAAGTCTATGGGGGGTATGCCTGCGATCACTTGCAGCGCTGCTGCTGAGACAGTTTTATAGGCAGCCACCACCCTGATGAAAGCCTTGCGTTGACATTAATATTTAGTTCATCCTTATCTTTAACGATTCTATCCATATGGGTGCTCCGTACAGCAGTACTGAATGCACTACCCCACACAACAACGCTCTTTTACCACTGCTCGGACCTCCAATATTTGGCATCAGCAGTGCCTGTTTTCTCAGTTTATCCTCCGCCCTCTGCGTCGCTTTCTTTATGTGCTCTCCGAATTTACTGCGTTTGTCAAAAAACACACCACAAGATATTTAATAGTGTTCTTTGGAGTTATCTCTACATTTCCTATTTTAAACTTTATTTCATCCCCTTTTCGTTTATGTGTTCCGTTTTTTCTGGTGCTAAAACAAGTTCATTTTCCTTCATCCAATTGTTTATTCTCCGCAAGTTTTCATTCGTGAAGCGTATTAAGTCGCTTTTTTGATCCGCCAAGACCACCAGCGCTAGGTCGTCTGCAAAACCTATTGTCTTCGCTCGCCCCTGCAATTTGATTTCAAATACGTCATTATATAGGACATTCCATAGCGTAGGTCCTAGTACAGAACTTTGAGGTACTCCAGCTTTAATTTGAAGTGTATTCTGTTTTGCTATCTGTATGTGTCTCTCTTTCAGGTAGTCCGTGATGATATTCATGAGGTATTTCGATATATTCCTCTTTTTAAGCTTTTGTGTTATTAGACTCCAGTTTGCAGTGTTGAATGCATTTTGGACGTCCAATGTTACTACTGCATTCCAAATTTCCCTATTCTTATCTGTTATATCTTTTACAACTTGCATCGCTTGTACTGTTGATCTCTCCTTTACAAATCCATATTGATGTTTTGCCATTCCTCCTTTTTCCGTTATTTCCAGTTCCAATCTCCGACGCATCATCTCCTCATATAGTTTACTCAGTGATGGGGTCTAAAAGTATCCGGTTTGTCAGGTTTGCCTTGTTTTGGGATTTGGTCTTTCCTATTTTCCATTCCCTTGGGAAAATTTGTGTTTTAAGGAGCTCGTTTAGCACTCCTAGTAACCATTTTTCTTGGGTTTTTCCCGTTTGTATAATAGCTTCTGCAGGAATTCAATCTAACCCTGGGGCTTTTCCAGTCTTCATTCGGGCTAAGGCATTCCTCAGTTCCTACACCGTGAAAGCTGGTGCCCTACTCGTCTCTTTCGTGCTGTATTTTGTTTCACTTCTGGGAGGTGGAAACAGCTCTCTTACCATTTCAATCATTTTTGTGATTGACAGCTCGTAGGGGGCCAGGGCCTTTCAGTCCTTTAATTGCGATTTTATATCCATCGCCACAGACATCCCGATCCAGATCCTTGCACAGGATGTCCCATAGGTCCTTTTTCGACTTCCTTATTAACCTCCTCCTCAGTTCCTTTCTTTCCGTCTTGTATATTTGTTTCGCCCTCTCTTTGTTCTCTTCCGTCACCTGATCGCTTTTCAGTAGTCTTGTAATAGCTGTGCAGTGTTTTCTTTTTTCCGAAATGTCCTCATGCCACCAGTATGGCACCATTTTGTCTCCCGTTGGTGCATCTATAATACTATTTGCGTATGCTTCTTTCAGTATTTCTGTGCACAGTTTGTGCGGCGTTATCTCTTCTTTCCTTCTATTTATCAGTGTAAGCTCCAGGTTCGCGGTAAAAGTTTTCCAATCGATCAATTTTTTCTTCCTTTGCTTGTCCTTGCTTTGTCGACGCTTCCCTTTCCATTTGGATTTCATAATAGATAAACCTGTGTTCCGTTAGGTTCTCTTCTTCTAGTACTTTCCAATTTTTAATTTTCTTATCTATTTTTTGGGTAGAAAGCGTTACGTCGAAATACGATTCCGTGGTTCCCCTTATAAAGGTTGGAGCTCCCTCTGCGTTATGCGGAACAAGGTTCATGGCGGCCATCCATTCGGCCCAATCTTTTATCAGTAGTTGGAGATCCCCATTGTTGTGATTTGGCGTTAACGTCGCCGACGACAACAGTTTCTCTATTTCCAATTTGTATTTGACCAACAATTTCATCTACCTTTTCCACATATTCGTCTATACTTATATTCGGTGAGATATAGCAACAGTATAAATCCCACTTTACAAATTTACAAATACACACATATCCTTTCCCTGCTTTCACACTTGTCACAATTACCTTTTTATTCATGAACAAAATTCATTTTGTCCAATTCTCGGTCCACCCTTTCATCCTTTATCTATTCAGTTCCTTCAGTTATCCTCCTGTTTGGCTCGCTGACGATGATAAGATCTACTTTTTCTTGTCTAGTTGTTGCATATGCTAAATCGTGAGCTAGCCTTCCTCTTCCAAAATTTGTTTGTATGATTCGAAGGGCCATGGAAACTTGCTTTCCTGTGGTCTGAATTCTCTGCCTTCTCATTTTGTCTATTAGTCCATTTAAGTATGGGCACTTGATTTGGTCTGTCCTATGTCCATTTACCTTGCATTTCATACACTTTTCGGCGTTTACACAGTCCCTACTTTTGTGTCCCTTTGTCCACATTTGAGGCATTCCCCACTAGTTTTGTGCCCGTGCTCTAGACATTTGAAGCACCTTGGTAGGAAGATTTTTCTCCACAGGTTAGCAATCCTATTCTGATGTTTTGTTCTCTTATTAAGGTTCCCGCTTGTCTCTTAGGAAGCTCCACTATAGCCGTTAGATGTTCGAACTTTCCTTTTCTAATCCCTGTAATTTTAATATCCGAGTGCGTTATTTTTGTTGCCTTTACGATTGCGTCTATTACTTCCTCATCTCTAGTAGTCGAGTCCATTCCCATTATAAATATCGTGGTTGTTCCAGTCATTTTTGTTACCGTCTGACATCCATTCATTTTTGTTCTTATTTCCTGTTATAATGCTGTCTGCTCTCCTCCTTCCACAGCCAGCAAAATATCTCCCTTTTCAGGTTTCCTAATTTTACTTATTTTGGCTTCTATCTTCCCAATGTCAACTTCTTGTTTTAGTGTCTTTAAGACGTCCGTATAGCTCTTTCCTTAGGTTTTTTACGTACTACAAAAATTTTTTTTAGTTTTTAATTTATTGCCCTTAAACTACCCAAGTAAATTCAATAATATTTTAGGTAACTAATATGAAAAACTATTATATTACACTTTTTTAGGCCACCCTGTAAAATATTTGCCTGAAATACACCTACGATATCATATAAATAAGCATATGAATAAAACTCTTAAAAACTAAATTCGTATACGAGATATATAAGCCTATTGCAGACGACAAACCTGAACTGAATATGTGCTACCTGCGCCTATGTGTTCCCGTGCCCAAACGCCCTTGCGCCTATGTAATCCCCACGTCCAAATTGCCGCGCCCAAATATCCTCGCTCGTGATCATAATCATGATCATGTTTGGTGCATTGACGCATATCGGTTGAAAATATGCTTATACAGGATCTTAATGTGATCATGTTACAAACTTCTAGGCTAGATAGCATACATAAAAAAAATAAAAGTTTATATGAACATTGGTCCGGAAACTCTTCATCAGGGAGCTACAGTCCTTTGAAGATTGAGACACAGGGGTATTATATGGTATTCGGCTACTGGCTTCCATCGTAAGGAGAACCAATCGTCTGATTAGAGACCTACACTGACCAACAACCTCGACATCCGGGAACCTTTGAATTATTAAGCGAAATATACACTTTATATGAAATCTCAAAATTTACTTTGCTACTACTGAGGACGTTCGTAATCAATAGTTAATTGAGGCAGTATTGAGTCTCAAAAGAGGTCAGCGCATTATAGGCGGTGTTGTCATATTGTAAACGCACGTGTTCAGTTTATTACAACAAGACATCTTTGACTCGCGTTTTCACTTCTTTTTCAAACTTTTTAAAAAAAAAAATACAATTTTAAGGTACATAGTCTCTTACCTTCGATCTTATGTTAAAATAATCCGTTTTATAATTAAATTCCATAAAAAAATAAAACGCACAAAGTATGTTTTGTAACAGAATCAGCAGTAGATAATATCACACAAATTTGAAATCACATCACAACATTTATTATTATGAATTATTTCACAACAGGAAAAAAATCGGGCAATGCTACAACTAAAAAAACGTTTAAATTTCGTATACATCAAGCACGTGGAACCCTCGAAAGCGTCATTCCATCCCTGAGTCTTGAAACATACTGAAGCAACGACAGTGGCGCGCGGCCGGTATCTAAGCAAGGGCGAGACACGCGGTGTCATCTGACATCACTGTTAGTATACTTTAGTGACCCACATTATTGCTAAGTGAATCCAGATGAAGCGGCGCGACAGTATGTGGGTAAAAAGGGTTTTTTAAAAGTATGTAGACTTTCTCTAGGACATCCTGAGTCACCCATTTAAATATAATAAGTAACTTCTATAATACCCAGTATATCCGATGTCAAAACAGCAAGAAATTGTCTTAGATGAATGGGGTCAAATTTACCCAAACACTCCCTGGTTCGATCGTCCCCGGTAAAGTTAACATTGTCCAATGGTCTCAAATAGATGAACAGTAATTTATGTCCCAAAATAGGTTGCGATAGCTGAAGTAGTTCCGGAGCTATAAAGCTTCTGGAGGAAGCGTTTTCGGACCAATGTTCATATGAACTTTTATTTTACTTTTTCATGCATCCTATCTACTCTAGAAGTTTTTAACGTGATCACATTAACACCCTGTAGGATAAAGGTGAATTCTCCGATATAATGTTCGGTAAAACGATAACGATAAAACGTTCTTATTTATTCTCACTTGTTCACATTCAGTTTCACACTTCAACAGGATGGTCACCTGCCACTGTTCAAATATTAATGTTTATTCGTACAGAGAAAATTGCATAGATGACAATATCTCAATAAATTTAGTAAATCCTTCGCTAACGGCCAAAATTATTCATTAAGTTTTCCAACTCTTGCTCTTATCAAAATATTGTTTATAGAAACTTTAGAGTGTAAATATTTGAACTGTTTGTGTCCTTTGGAAACTCGAAACAATGCCATGAGAGATAGATATTTTCCAGAATGCTTAGCAAGTTGACTTTGGAAAAAGAAAATAATTAGAAGCTTTAGGAACTTTAGTTTATTGGAAAGGAAATTTAATTTCCATTTTCTTGTCTTGGGGACTTTAACAATTAAGAAATGTATAAATAAATAATCGGCTAGTGCCAATGAAGCTTTATAGAATAATTTGGATCTATAATGGTGTCATGTAAATAAGAACATCGGGACATGATGATGTATGGAGATACCTGAACGGGCAGTCGTAGCTAAGATTTCTGTGACATTTATTGTGCCATTTTTAACCAACTTCGAAGACGAAAAGTTCTCGCAAATCGATCCGTACACGTTATTTTTCGTATTTTTTTATACAGTGGTGAAATGACTTATTATATTTAAATGGGTGACTCCTTGTGGGTCCTAGAGAAGCGATACATACATTTTTTTTTAAATCGGCCGTTTTAAAAGTGGGTTAACAAACACTCTTACTCACAGATCAGTCCGCGCTACTGTAAACATATCACCCAGACCCAATGGCAATTTTACCAAACTTAATGTAAAACTGAAATTGCATATAAATTATAAAAATTAATTACTTACCTGTATGTATCTCTAAAGAGCGGGACATCCAGGCACATACATAATCAGTTGTTTATTCTTTTTCATAAGAACACTTTATGCACATGACACAGATTTTCACGGCAACACTGAACAACACATAGTGGACGACTATGTCTACATAGTAGGTGACTAAAAAGTTTTTTGTAAAGACACTATCAGATTATTACATTTTATTACACGTGACACGACGAAATTAGACTTGTTGACCATCTTTTCTGTCAAACGGCAGTAGTCTTAATTAAGGGAAAAATACTACAAGAAATCATTCTCTTGAGTACACATAATTATTTCAGTATAAAAAAGTTTAAGAAATAGCTTGTATTAGCAGTTCTCCAGGAATTTATACATTTTTGTATCGCCGGTAACAGTAACACCGGTCACGCATGAAAATGTTACCGGAGATACATTGATGTGACGAGTGATACAAATTTTATTATCCGAAGCTATAAACAATACTATTTTATTTATGAATCTTGGTAGAACTACGAAGGCACAGTAAATTCGTAAAAATGCCTAATCTCAAGCAAGTATAATCTGTTGGGTCTAGGACTACTCGCCGTCGCCGGTTCGCCGGCTGCCGATTCGCCATGGGACGTTTCGCCGTCAAGTAGAAATTAATAAAATAAAATAATTCTTTAAATATACGAGAATGACCAAAGAGCAGTTCATATGGCTCCACAAATTAATTTATTTGAGCACTAAAAACATACTATCTGAATCCATTGTTGATTGACCAATAAATTGAAGCAATAGCAATAATACCAATAAAAATTGCTATTCTGCAGGCAATTAACACTAGTAATTTGTAATAGTTATGATAGAATCAATCAAATATCGCAAATCGTACAATCAGGCAACCTGCGACGAATTATATGAGAGCGCCCGAATCTCCACTACAGATCTCGAAGCCCGTTGCTTATCTCATTCTTTTCGTAATTCTTAATCGTTAATCCTTAAAAAGTTGAAAATTGTGAACTTTCAAGGTCGTTTGTAAAACGTAATGATTAAAAATTAAGGATTAAGCAATTGTATAAACGGTGATGCGAAAGTCATCTTCTTAATTTTTACGATTAAAGAATTGGGAATTAGCGATTAGCAATTAAGAAGTTGGATAACTCCGGCCTAATACTCCTCCCTAATGAATTAGCAATTTAAATTTAACCTATATTATTAAAGGTTTAAGAAGTGGTCCTTAGTTAGTATTTAACGTAAAAGTAAAAGAAATAAAGGGCCCTGTCTAAACCATAAATTTAGGAATATAGATAAAACTCGAGCTTTACTGATGAGCCGTAACAACGGCGAAACGCGTTCCGAGTTTGACAAAAGGAGAAAGAGAAAAATTCTATATTTATGGGTTGCTTTTATTACTTTTATTTTTACCTTAGCTACTGTGAAATGGACGACTTCTTAAACCTTTAATCCGTCAGTTTGGCATATTTGGTCCGCAAATTAATACAACCACACAATACACCTGATCTTTTCTAAGATAGTATATTTGGATTGGTAAGTACACCTCGAGATGTCACAGCGAGTATTATACTATCGTAGGCATTTGTTCTGGGCACTTGATAGCGTCGCAAGAATCCGTCTCCTTTTGTCAGACTTGAGGAAATAAACCGTAATAATGGCGAAACGCCTCTAAGGATTGACACTAGGAGAAAGACAAAAATTCTATATTTATGGGTTGCCTTCTTTATTACTTTTACTTTAACTTTAGCCACTGTGAAATGGACCACCTCTTAAACCTTTAATTCGCCAAAATGGCATATTAGGTCCGCCAACTAGTAACAACCATCCACTGCACCTGATCTTTTCTAAGATAGCATCTTTGGGTTAGTAAGGACACTTCGAAATGTCACGGCGAGTAGTATACTGTCGTAGACATTAATTCTAGGCACTTGATAGCGTTGCAAAAATCTTTCTCCTAATGGACGGTAAGGATGAGTTTGACAAAAGGAGAAAGGCAAAAATTCTATATTAATTGTGGTTTAGACTTTCATATTTCATATATTCATATAATTAGTTTACCCAAAAGCAATTACATTAATTTCACTTGTATATCACATTAGCTCAGCGTTTATTATCACTGTCACTACACTTACGCGAACGACTCTTCGCGCACTACTCCTTATTACATCATTCAGATTCTGATGAAGGCTCTCTGTCCTCTCTGTCTCTCTTTATTGTTTCTGACAATCGCCTCAATTTCGTCGTCCACAACTTATATTTAGAAATGGTCCATTTGGAGATCTGACATGTCATGGACCAATAACAATATTCTTTAATAATGCCTTTCGAAATCTTTGCATTAGGTTGGCATTGCCTATTTATTCTTCATTAATTCAAGTCGAGTAACATTGATTTTGTTGTATAGAGTGTGCATTTTCATGAAGCATGAAATGCAAGAGCTTCTAGAGGAAATTAAAAAGGCAATTAAAACCTTTTATAGAATAGGGAATAAGATATTTAATATTCAAAACAAAGTAGTTTTTTGAATTGATTGACTCGTCCGTTACTTTATGACAATACATTTTAAATATACAAAATGAAACCAAAATTTACTTTGTTTCTGTCACTACATTAAAAGGTTTTGGCGTTACAGCCGTTTCGTAGTACAACTACATCTTCCAAACCCTTTTAATATAGTAACAAATATCAAAGTAAACTTTAATTCCAGTTCGCATAATATCTAGCTGACTGAATGTGAGGCTTTTCTGATCCTTTATTAATATTTCTGATCATTTACTAAAGTTATTTAACTTTAAAACATTTAGATACACTTATAACAGTATGATTTAAATCGAGATCATATAGATCAAATAACACAAATCCTATACTAATGGACGTGATTAATTATATGAAAGTCGCAGAATAAAAAAACTTCTTTTTTTGTGCTAAAGTAAAAAATAACATTTCAAAATGGTAATTCATAAGTATTTTAAATTTTATTTAATTATATCAATTGCTTACAAAACATGTCAATAAAATGTTTCATTTTCATGTTTTATCTAGAAAAATAATTTCACATTTAGAAATATTATTGCAATTTTCAAAGTATTTTATAGAAATCAAGCTCTCCAATTTATGGAAAAAATATTATTTTCTCAGACTACCCGATGATACCTTATATACTCACAGTAGCACCTTAAAATACTAATTCACATTGAATGGTACTACCAAGATAGGATGTCGCCACCTGCAGACCGGTTTCGAACTCTTTTGTTCTCGTCAGTATAGGGTAGGTGTACATACCTATCATCAGAAAAGACTCTATACTTCACGCTGTATTATCAACGGTCGTCGAGAGAATACAACGCGCAGTGCCATCTCTTGTGTGGGACTGCTTAAATACTCCCTTATTGTATAAGGTATCATCTGGTGGTCTGGGACAATAATAATTTTTCCATACATTGGTATTTGATATTAATACCACCTGAAAAATAAATAGACTTTTTATTTATGAAATATTTATCGTTACGGATGTGACATTATACACTTCCGGTTCCAAGTACTGGTTATTAAAGGATATACAAACACTAGTTTTTAATAACTAAATATACAATATTTAACACTACTTACAGAGAAGGAAGCAAATTTGTAACTAATTGTTCTTATAAACTGATTTTAATGATTTGGCCAGTATTTTAATTTTGCCATTTAGACAATGGAATTATGCGGCGTTTTAACAGAAAATCTTTGTCTGTTTTATCCTTTTTCATTAACTGATAAAAACAATTTTTTTTTAATTTCTCTTTGATAAAATGTGAGTATAATGATTGAAATGGTACAGTTAAGTTTTCTAGATCGAATCAATTTTTGTAAAAGCAAATTACCCTAGATACAGATTATGTTTAAGGAAAATGTATTATAATATGAAAGTACTGACTAACACTATCCTACCTTTGGTGCCATTTATTAATTTAAACAATATTTCTTAATCTGTGGCACTGGGCGGTAATTCCCTACTTTCCCTGTTCCTGTAACTAAGCTTTCAAAAACAATCGTGCGTTCCTGGTGATTCAGAACTAATAGGAAATGAAAGAGTAGATGAACTAGCGAGAACTGAATCTGCTCAGAATCTCAGGTACCCTGAACCCGCATTCGGGATATCGATACAGACAACGAAAAGCCTAATGCACTTGCCAACGGTATTTTTAACAGAAAGTCATAGGTTCCTCCCCTATTTTTTATTACACGTTCATCGATTTATTTGGACCTTTCATTAGTCTAAGTATCCACCTTATCCCCTCAGGAAACATTCGGCACAATATTAACCCATTTCAAATTCTACGCACATATTTTTAGAAAGGTATGCTTTACCTTCCTTAGTGAACCTATATACATATTTCAAACTTTTTATAATGATATTCGCTCGAGATGTTAATTAAAAGCTTTAAAATATGGCTGGTTTATTAGCGGGAAACGTGCCCTTTAGCATAGAGGCATTACAGTTTCCAGGGAAATATTCTATTTTAGTTTCAGTATAGTTAGTTATATAACAATGTTAGCTATATATATCATATTTGATATTAATATACAGGATGGCAATTTGAAAACTATCCACCCTCAATATACAGGGTTTGTTCGGGTTTGTCGGGTTTGTCGTTGAGTTGAACATAGGAAATTCCATGTAATTCTTAAAATGACTGAATATTGGCTCCTCTGTACATTTTATAGACAAACTTCATTATAACTTCTTGAAGAGGCCGGCATAGTGAACCCATGTGCCGAGTTTGAATACATTTTGGTGAGTCAATCCTAAGTTATTCAATTAAACGTAATGGGAAAAACCACGAAATACACCAGCAAATAATTTGCATGGCGCTATTGGCAAAAATCGACGTAAAGCTGAACATAACGAACGAATATTATTTAACATTATAAACATTTTCCTATAACCAATCCGGCAATCACACATCCAAAATAAACGACTCTTTCTTATAATAAGCATTTAATTTAACATGACATACCTATTATTGATAACAAAATTTTATAATTTGAGACGACTGTATTATTAGTTTGAAATAAAAAAATAGTAGGGCGTACTAATTTGATATTATTAAGGACAGAAAAAGCAGTAATTTTAGAATCTTCAGTTTCTTCGAAACAAAAGTAAATTACAGGAACGCACTAGGGGTATCTTAATGAAGATGGTCAATTCACGGAACAAAACGTCGGAAATCAGTTCTCTTTCATAATTTAAATTAAAAAAATCCAGGCTCGTATTTAAAAAACCTAAGTTGATGATGGTGACCCAAAGATGAAACTTCGCATTAAAGATCTGATGATGCCATCTTGTGAATAATATAAAGTAATATGAGGAAGTTAAATTTATTTTTTTATATCTCTTCGAATAAAGTCAGGAAAGAATAAAAATCTAAACGCAAAATTTTAGATTTACAAGTTTTGAGCTGTATTTATTTTTAACTTTGCCCCAATTTAACCGACTTCCTATCTCTTACCGTTTCCGAAATCCCTCTGGTGAATGACGAATTTGTTTCACCCTCTAGACATATTTCTAACTAAAATGGAAGGAGTACAGAACAATCTTTATTTTATTACCTATGTTTCATAATATAAAAAACTTTCAAAATCATATTCTAAAGTTTACAGGTAATATTTGATTTAACTTTATTTTGTATATTTTACATACAAAATTACATACATAAAACTCAGAAAATAAAGTAAAATTATATTTTGAATTGTAATATTGCAAAGCATGAGAAACTCATTTAACTTTTGGACGAGTTTGCTGCTATCAGAGTTTGTTGAAATCGGATAAAATACCAAATATTAAGGGCCCCACAGACTTGTTCTTGTTCATCCGTTCATATCGTCCGTCGCGATTGGAACGACGTACACCGATCCAAATTCACTTAAAAATTAACTTTAAAAATATTAAATTGTTTGTACTGAAATGATTGATTAGCATCTGTTGAAAAACTAGTTCCAATACGAGAATTATATTTTTATATTGCGACTACTCTCCCGCGTTAGAAAGAAGTCTAATCTCTGACTCTTTCTGCAATTTATTCTCTTGCTCTTTTTGTAGTCACATTTCAGTAGAATTTACTCCGCAGTAATTTCACTCCCGAAAATTGAGTTTTTAAGAAGTTTATATCCAGCCCAATGACTGTTTCTCTAACGGTGGCATCAGCTGAGGTAGAAGGCAGACAATAATTATGCTCCATAATTATTATTTTCGCCTAAAAACAGATAAATGAAAAAATTAACCTATAAATTTTTCATAACGTGACAAGTACTTACTGTGGTTTACCAGATATACAAACAACTCAATATGTAATTAATCAAAGTTTTCAACACAAAATAAACACTTCTAAAACGACGGAAATACACTTTTAAACGTATTAGCACTAATCAAACTCGAAAAATATAAAAACCAAACACGCTAAATACGGTTCCTATAAAACTGGGGTATTTGGTTAAGTCCCCAAACAGCTGATCGATGACATATTAATGATGTCAACTGTCGAAAAAGCTTGAGGATTCGCTATAAATACTATACCAAATGATTTTACGTTCCCACCCAGCAAATTAACCCTTAAGTACTGACGTACAAGTTCTAGAACGTAGTCACTGCCATGTCGTCTATGAGACGACGCCATAAATTGGAAAATTTGTTATATTTTTATTCATTATACAGTATGTCCACGGACGGGGTTTACAAAAGGACAAATGGACTAAAAATTGAAAGATACGAAAAAAAGTCACTCTTAATAAACGTTTTTGCTTGTCTAGAAAATACGATTCATCATAAGAAACTTCAATTATTTTATACAGGGTGGGTAAAAACTGCCAAAATGTTATTTTGCTTAAGAGTAAACATACTTTATTTTGAAAGATACGAAAAAATGTCACTCTTAATAAACGTTGTTACTTGAATAATGAATAGGTGATACTTGTTGTCAATGTCTTTATTTAATGAAGTAATTATAATAATAATAATAATAATACGAACATTTTTATTAACATGAAAAGAATACGATAACGATTTCATAATTCAACAACTCCACCCCCATACTCGACACATTTTTCTAATTGCTTTCTCAAATAAGTGAAAGAATTTCTGATTTCTTCCTGAGATATCAATTGTACAGCCTGGATAATTCTGCCCTTCAGCACTTCAATATCATTTGGTATTGCGGTTGCAAAAACAATTTGTTTTAAACGGACCCATAAAAACAGTCGGGACTTCTTGGGGGCCACAAAACTGGGTCATTCCTGCCAATCCAACTTGGACCAAATCTGCGGTCAAGCCATTCTCTAACCTCACGAGCGAAATAGGCTGGACAACCATCTTATTGAAAATACATATTTTGTCGAAAATTGAATGCTAGATTTTCGAGTTCATCATTGAAAAATGTATCCAGCATTTCTAAATACGATAATCTATTGCACGTGTTATCAAAAAAATATGGCGCTATAATGCCATGGATGGATATCGCACACAACACGTTCACTTTTGTGAAATATTGTCTTCTCGTCATAATTCTGAATTCGGGATTTTCTAAAGACCGTACCTATCTAACGTGCTGGGTTGCAACGGTTTCATTTGTTGAAAATATACTTTCATCAGAAAAAATGATAAATTTATAAAAATCAACATTTCCACCTAAAATTTTGTCTCCTATCCACATGCAAAAATCAAGTCATTTCGCGTCGTCTCCCTCTTCTAATCTTTGATTAAAGTGATGTTTATACTGATACAATTTATTTGCTTTAGGATCTTCTGAATTTGATTTTCACAACTTCCAACTGAGTAACACGATTTCTAAAGGGACGTCATAGGATTTTCTTCAACAGAATGAAGAACTAAGACTGTAGCAGCATCATCATTGTCGTATTTCGTCTTATTTTTGAGGTTCAAAACCGAACCAGTTCTCTTTAACTTTTTTATTAACTTGCAGATTGCTATCCTAGTTATTGGGATTCCTACAAATTTCTCGGTAAATTGTTCCATGACGTAGCGGTATGAAACTTGACCATCCCCATAACATTGTATTATAAAAACTCTTTGTTCAGTAGATGCATTTCTACTTAAATAATAACTTCATTAAATAAAGACATTGACAACAAGTACCTATGACCTTAAGTGTCATTATTATTTTAACTAGGTTCACCAGTCAGAGGTGTGCCAGAGAGTACTTTTAGGGAAATAATTTGTACATAGGTAAACCTTTTAATGAATTGTTCTACTTCGGTTTGTTGTGTAGAAACACATTCATTAAGAGTGACTTTTTTTCGTATTTTTCAAAATAAAGTATGTTTCCTCTTAAGCAAAATAACATTTTTGCAGTTTTTACCCACCCTGTATAAAAAAATTGAAGTTTCTTATGATGAATCGTATTTTCTAGACAAGCAAAAACGTTTATTAAGAGTGACTTTTTTTCGTATCTTTCAATTTTAGTCCATTTGTCCTCTTGTAAACCCCATCCGTGGACATACTGTAGATGTTGAGATTGAAAAATCCTCTGACCGAAATAAAATTAAACAAATATTATTTCGGAATTTACATTTTTATTAGGAAAACAAAAAAATCATATTTTCAAACTTAGCGAAACTGAAACACAACTAATACCATTATCTATAGTTATCATCCCTTAAATGGCTACAAAGCCTCTACTCTAACAAATCAAAAGACATGTAAACTTCTAAATAAAGAAGCTATTACAATAGCGAAAAAGTTTTTCACAGGTCTTCGGCACACCACAGACATATTTTCTTCACACACTGGAGACAAATTGGCTTATTGCATGAATGACAAAGATATGTCGCCATTCTTCTTCTTCTGCTAGGACAAATGGAGCATATTTTTCGCTTTTCCAGAATCTGTTCAGGAGCAGGATCCAAAATAGGTTCCTCTTCAATGCCAAGATATAGTTACATTCGTACTGATGCGTAGTCTACTGGACGACGCTGCATTCTCTAAGTCGGAAAACTTCGGTTACACTCGACCTAGGCTGCTCTTGCCTAGGCAGCTTACTCGACTAACCTGTACTTGAGAGTACACTGAAAATTATTAAACGTAATAAATAACGGAAATATTCGGATTTTAAAATTACTAGTAGTCTGCTGGACGACACGTCAGTATTTAAAGGTTAAGGTAGGATCTAATCTGAAAACCCCAAGACAAGCAATTGAGTACAGAGATATTAAAGCTAGTATATCAGCTAAATGTTTAGTATCTATATCCCACATTATATAATTCGATATATTGGACATCTTAACCGATAACTCTTTAAGTCGTCAAGTTGACAGTTTCTGTAGACTTTTGTAGTATTTTGATGTCTCCATTTTGGTTTAATTATTGGGCCACATACAAAATTGAAGACTATTGTCGGGAATAATGTATTTTTATGTGACCGCTATGTTAAACCCATTATTTTTAGTTTTATAGTGGTTAGCATTTAGAATTAGATTTACTGTTACTAAATATCATTTAATTTAATTAATTATTGTTGATTCTGTATTTTTGTACATACTCTACGGAAGGTACAGTAATATATTTTTCTTAAAACTTTGAAGCACCCTTGTGTTTTTTGACAGTCTGTTTATAATAATAATAATAAAATAGAAAACCAAGAGTTCGAGTAGGCATATCTAAACCCAAACGATGTTTTTATTCATTTACACTGTTCACAAATCAAGGAAAAGTCCCCACAAGTACCCCCACCTCCCTTAGAGCAGATTTTTATAATGTGGGATACAAAGAAGTTGCGCATGTTGTTAATTATTTTCGTTTTTTTCCTCTATTCTTGCTTTATAAAGTAAAATGGAAAGAAATAATAAGGATTAGAAAATTTGTTAGGCAATAGAAAGTAAGACTACACATTCGTTTTCCGTTAACACCTAATTACATCCAACATACTTTTATTTATATGAATAATAAAATACAATTAAATTTGACCCCCCCCCCCCCCCCATTTTTTGCTATCTGGTCATTTAAACTTATGAAAAATGCGAATTTAGTAAAATTATTAGAACGAATTTATTAAAATCTACGATAAATCACCATCTGTTCGAATAATTTAGATCTTTCTTTCCTTCTTCATTTCTGGGAAAATATTTCAATTTAAATAAAATATGTCGTATAAGAACTATAAATAATTATGTTTAAAACATTTACCGCTTGATCTGTTGTGAAGAAATATAATTTTATTTTATTTGTGCTCCTGATCTTGAAATGGATCATCTTAGCCCTCGTACATAAATGTTCTTTTTTTTAGTTCTCCACGATGGCGTGACATTGTGCCTTCAAAACTTGTCTCTATATAAACTTCAATACCGAGTTCAGTGACTTCCAAAATAATTTTCACAAATGATTCATCTGAGCCCAACTTTTCAAAAAAATGCTTACAAATATTTACAGCTCAAAATCTTCGGATTGTAATAGGATTAATATGACTCAAGATTTTATACCAGATTACAATTGAACAAATAAATTTAAATTCTTTTAAATTGTTCAAGTTGCGGTAATAACGGTATCGATGTCTTGATTCTCATACATTTTTAACAGGGCATAGCAAAAATCGCAGTGCTTTTAAAGAATCAATTCTGCTTTCCCAACCATCAACATATTTGAGTTATATTGCCTGAAAATCGGCCAAATATCAGCCGAAGTAATTAATTGCAAGTAATGCATTGCTACCTAGCTTTTAGGTATATATGGTTGAAGAAACCAGTTAGTTCCTGTTCTGTTTTCGGACGCGCGGGAGAGAAATTGTGGAAATCTTGTGTATTCTTGTAAAAGGAACTGTTGTTTCATGTTCAATATTGCTACATCTTTGATCTTAATATTCAAGATATAATAATATTGAGCATTGCAGCCCTTCACGATAAAATCATTTTGTCATTTCTTTATAAGTGAAAAAAACATCAAATTAAACTAGTTTAGACCGATTTTCTAAACAATAGTGATTTCTGCGCCCCCAGATTGTGGGGGGTCCAGGGCAATTACCTCCACCCACCCCTAGGGGCGGTCCTGATAAAAGTCAAGGACCATTCCTGTTTACCTTTGTACTAGATTTATTAATTAAGAAAATTAGAACACGATCTCAAATAGTTACGGCAAACAGCAATCATAAATAATTCTCGGAACTTCCCCAGTATTGGATTTCAAATAAACACGGTTTTTTTATATTCTTTCTGATATAACAAAATGTTACTATTTGAGAAGTTGAGAAGATAATAAAATTAAGCAAATGTAACTTAGTAATACAATAACTAAGTTACATTTGTTCAATTTTATTATCTTCTCAACACTAAATCAAGCAACGGAGTAAACAATTTCTTTCATTATACAGGGTCATCAGACCTAGACTGGACATTGGTCATCTTATTAACGTTCTCCCGTAGAGTATGACATTGCCATTTTATAAGCAGCTTAGCTTAAAACAAAAGAACTGGGCCTTAAAGTTACTGTTTTTTTTAATCGAATACCCTGTATATTTTTAATTTTTATGGGATATCTTCCTAATTCCAAAAATAAATAATTTGTGCATGTGAGCTAACCATTTTTAAGATATGTCATACTCAATCGGAAAACATAAAAAAGAAGGCGATATCGGTGTTTAAAAAAAATACAGGGAAACTCAAAAATAAACCTCTGTTCAGGCCAGGTTGATTGACCCTATTGCATGTTGCATGTGCTTTAACCGCAAATATGTACATGCATGTTCATTAAAAAACACGAAAGTGATCGATGAATTATTTTTACATTTTATAACATTAATACCAAACAATTGTTTTAGGTTGTGCTAAATTAATAGAATTCAACCCTCTAAGATCGACAGAAGTTAAACTACCTCCTGGTGCCGTTTTCGTAATAGCTCATAGTCTTGCCAACTTAAATAAAGCAGCGACTGGGGATTTTAACAGTAGAGTTGTGGAATGCCGGTTGGCTGCCCAGGTGAGTAAGAAGTAGATAACAATCTCATAATAAATGTTTCCTGGAAGGTGGATAGGAAGGCAAGGGGGCATTGAATGGCCTTCTAGATCTCCAGATTCCTATATTTTTGATCATTTAAAGACTGTTGTATATCGTACGAAAACGTTTGGACGATCTTGAAAATAAAATTTTGTTGCTATTCAAGCTATTTCTCATCAACATTTGCAAAACGCGCTTTCCGAGTTCTAAGGGAGACTTGGAGACAGTCAGGTTACTGAAGGACATTTTGAATATTTAGTTAAATACCATTTATTTTAAATTATCGATTACCTATGTAAAAATTATTTCCGAGACAACTGAATTTAGTTATATACAGTGAAACCTCTCTTAGACGAACATCTACGGGAATTTCTAAATGTGGCCGCCTAATAGAGGTGTCCGCCCATGGGAAATATGCTATTAGGTGTAGAGTAAAATCGGGGAATATGGAATACCATTTTCGTTTCGTTGAATAACTGGAAAAATAATTCACTTTTCACTCTGAAATTTGGTAAATGAGAAGGTCAGGCCATTATCTATAAGTAGCTTATAATCAGTTTAGATTATAAAAACACCGTTTCAGATAAGAAAAAAAAGTCAAATTAGTCACTTTTATGTACTGAAGAAAAGTGCAGGGTAATATGAAATAGGTATATGGGCTAATATGGGATAGAGTAAAATATAGGAAGAAAGATACGAAAATGAGTTTAATTCTAAATTGACCAAAAAACAAACAAACAAATAACTTGTTCTAAATAGTTCTACTTGCAAAAATAGCAAACGTACACATTTCTTGCACCAGATGTGCAAGCTTCATGAGCCCATCCGTCGCAAATGGTACACTGCACCCACATCTCTCTGCTCTTACTCATGTAAGACTTCTCACCACAGAAAATACATTCCGTGTCATTAACAATTTGCTTGCGACTAACAAAGTTCGACAAGGGGATATCATCATCATCAGAAGACTCTGCGTGAAAGGGTTTAGAATGAGAATCTGAAGATGACGTTGATGGTGAACGTTGCTTCCGCTTTTTCTTGATAGGATCTTTTAGAGAACTTGGACCAGCTTCATTGGATATCTTCAGAGAACTTGGACCAGCTTCATTAAGTATCTTTTTGGTAACTTTATCACGCGAAAGATTGATAGACTCCTCTAACTCGTCCTTATTGGGACCTTTTGCGCGACAAGGTTTTCGTCCCCTAGTGCCAATTTTCTTGGTTAGTTGTGATATGGGTATGACATCCTTAGGGAGAATGTTTTATTGTTTACATGCCACTTGTTCCTTATCTGCTGTGACATGACGTTCTTTTTGCTGTTCAGATAGGTAGTCTTCGTCGGTAAAAACATCCCTCCGAACCGGGTATATGCCAGTTGTACTGAACTCTTTTATGGATCTTTCCGCAGTCTGCACTTTTATATAGGCTCGTCCAAATAACTCGCCCATATCATATTGTGTTATGGCTCTATTATCCTCTCGCATAAAGACTCTAATTTCTTCATTGTAAAATGTTTTTAGGGCACCCATTACTGTTTTATCTAGGGGTTGCATCTTGTGTGAATTGTGCGGTGGCAAGCATAATATTGACACAAAATTCTCCCGGGCTTTTATTATAACATCGAAATTTCTGGTGTTAGTGTGATGGCCATCTACCACAAGAAGTACTGGACTATCTTTGGTGGGGTTTGTCTTTTCCAAGAAATGATCAAACCATTTTGTGAAAAGATCAGTCTGAATCCACCCTGAAGGGTGGAATTCAAACAATGTTCATGGAGGCGCTCCCTTCTTCAACTGCTCACTTGAATTTTTCCGGGAAAAAATTAGCCTCGCTCGGCCGATGTGAATGCACCTACTTGTCGTTTGCCCTTCTTTGAAATAACCTGTGGACATTTTGATTGTATGATACACAACCCTGTCTCATCGACATTGTAAATGAATCGCTTATTTGAGAAACCCCACATGTCCAAAAATCAAAATCTTGAGAAAAGCTGAAAAAACTGTTTTATTTTAAAACAGTATAAAAATCCCTAAAAGCAAGTAGCTCAATATAAAGTATGGGTACTTGCTGTAAAGTTTGTAGCGAAAACGAAATAAAAAATCTTCTGGTCTTGTGAGAAAAAAATTAAAATGGCGGTGGACTGTGGGGTTTCTAGAATAAACACACACATTTTTTTTTTTTAATAGTTTATTAGATCAAAATAATAGGAAATACAATAAAAAAAAAACTAAAAACTAATAATAAACATACGCAACGCACCTTGCGCAACGCAAGTTGTTATTTGTCACGTGACGTTAGGAGCCGTTTATTCGAGAAACACCACATGTCCTGTGGACTTGTGGGGTTTCTCAAATAAATATATATTTTAAACTAGCGCTGAAAGCGTTATATGGGTTGGACATGTGCGATTTCTCTTTAAAAATATGCGTCTATTTTTGAATATATTGTTAAGCTAAAAAAGTCGAAATGTCAAATTTATGGACATGTGGGGTTTCTCAAATAAGCGATTCAAATGTTGTCGGGCTTAAAGTTATTTTCTGTCATAAGCTTTTCAAGAAGGACAAAAAATTCACTGACGCTTTCTTTATTAAAACCGAGAGCTCTGTTCAGAGAAGTTCCAGTTGGTCTTCGGAAACTCAAGGTAGGTTCATGTATTTTCATAAAAGCGTAAAGCCAGTCTTTTCCTGCGGTTTCGCCTAAAAATGAAAACGGATGTCTCGGATTGTTACGCCGAGCCAGCTGAAAAGCCATAGATCGTAAATCTCTTCGAATTAAACCAAAATACCTCTAATCCATATGCAACAAATATTCTACAAGTTCTTTTTCCAACTCTGGTGTCAAAACAGTCTTTCGGCCCAAAGTAGTTTTGGAAATGGTGTCAGGAGAACCATCTTTCTTACACAGACGATGAAGTGTAGCACGAGGGACGTTATAACGCTTTGCAGCGGACAAGTAGCCCAAAGTTTGGCTTTTAACTGCTTCAATTGCTTGTCGCATATCATCGGCCTGCCACTGCTTTCTTTTCTTTGAAGAGTTTGACGGCATGGTATCTGCAAAAGAGTTATCCCCTAATATACAGAGTGTTATGGAAATGACGTATTATATTTAAACCGATAATTCCTGAGATGAAAAGAAATTGAAAAAAAATAACCTAAAATGGCGCTTTCAATTAATAACCGAATTATAACACTTTATGTAAAACCAAATAAACACACCTGTTACTACTGACCAAACGTAAACAAACTGTAGCCATATGTAAACAAAGCAATATTGAGATAGATTATGGCCAAAAACGTCACTGAAATTTTAGCAATGTTAAATTTCTTTAGCAGGTCAATAATCGGTTGACAGAAGATGTTTATTTTTCAAGGTGCATTTCTAAACTTTTACGTTCAGTTGTTCACTGGAAATTTTTTTTTTTATTTAAGCTCTGTTACCTTTTCGGCATTATTTAAAACAACACATAAATGCACATTAATTAACGCACACACAACACTTTTGCTGGTTAGGAAACGCTCCCATCTAAGTTTTTTACATGGATGATGGGTTTATGAACATACAATTCTTTACAACTACATATTGTTCTAATGATAAATAACAGATATACAAGTTGATGAAGGTAATATGTACTGATGATCGTGCCAGACAAAAAAACGTTAAACTAAATTTTCTCTAAATAATTAATAAACAAACAGACCCTTCAACCACTCACGTAACAACACGTTCTCGGGCAGTTTGATTTTACATTTTCGTTCTTCTTCTTTTTTCTGTATGGCATCACCTACACAACAATGTTGCCACCTGTTGACGTTTTTTTTGTAAGATGATGTTTTATAAGATTATTTTCATAAATTATGTCGTTTGCTTTTGAATATTACTTCTCCGTATAATTTTCATTCATGCTTTAGGACAAAATTCATATTTTTTAATCGAATTTTCAATTTAATGTTTTGGCGCGAAAAATTTCGACGTTCCAGTTTTAAAACTGGCAACAGCGCAATAGTTCTGGTATTTTCCGAAATGTGCGTGCGATAGAGAAATATAAATTATTTTCTAATATTATAAATTTGCTATTCTAACTCAAAATGCCAAGAACTTCAATCGAACTAACGGACATGGTCTTGTGCTATGGAGCAGCACAGAAAAATGCCCTATACATGGAGCTTAGCTTTACCCGAGATGGAATATTTAATCAGCGAGTTATAGAGGAGAGAGAAACCCAAACACGTTAGCCGCTGTACTACAGAAGTTAAAAAGTTGAAACTACAAGACTTCCTTTACTTTACAAGAAGGTTACAACAGTGGTACATACAGTCAAGTCGAAGTACCTGACTAATTCCGAAGGATAGTTCACAGATGAGGTTGGCTTTACCAGAGATGGAATGTTTAATTAGCGAGACCAACAGCCAGATAAGGTTTTTCTTGAACATATCGGCAGATATTATTGATAATCACCTAATAGGACCACATATCCTTCAAAACGACCTGCGATAACTTTTAGAAAATGTTCCTTTACGTCGGATAAGGGACATGTGGCTTCTGCAAGCATAGTTTACGGATTGTCACTGAAATTTGGACGTCCTATGTGCATTTACTCTAGCGTACGGTAGTGTTTATAGTGGTTTTGTGGGTGTCTGTCTGTTTCTTTAAGTGATTTAGTTAGTTTAGATATGCCGGTCATGTCCCGAGATTGGAAAGAAGAGGATAATGCAGTTTTAGTGGGTATAAGCAAGCGAGGAGTAGACTGTGACTTTGAGTTTACTTCTTAATAGCTATTAGGCAGTCCCACACTATTATCAGGTCACGTATAGAGCATAAAGTGTGAGCATGATGTGATGAGCATAGAGTATCCTCGATTTAATTTCCTTGTATCCTAAGGTAAGCTAAATAATTAATTTTAGAAGAAACTAAAAGTTCTACAGTTTTACAAAGTTTGACAACATTGCAGGAACATGTGTTTGTCAGACAGCTCCACCGGATAATATTATATGATGCCGCGGAGTCACCTGTAGGTTTAGGGGTGAATTACCCCACTTTTTATCTCTCTAGGACACCCCAGGAGTCACCCATTTAAATATAATACGTCATTTCTATAACACCCTGTATACCAATGGGAAGGGAAATATGGAATATCCCATAATACCCGAAACATTCTCTGAAGGAAAAATACCTGTCAAAAATATGTTTTTTTGAAACGATGTACTCACAACAATTTAAAAAAGTAGTTAATCATTAGGATCGACTTACCTGCCAGAATGAGCGATAGTTCTGTACAAATACAACTACTACATAAATTTAAAAATCTCTATAGAAAAACCTGGTAAAGACGTATAATTGCGTACGGCATTTTGCGAACTAATAAAACGCAACCGTGGAAACCTGTTGAGGTTAATAATGGTTTAGGGTGGGAATGAAGTCAGTTTAGGTATAAAATTGCAGATGTCGCCAGCCACAAAAAAATTAGCAGCTATTCCATATTACCCGATTTTACTCTATTAGTATGTAAATGCAAAATTATTATTATGTATATATATGAACAAATAAACGTTTATTAAACATACCTAACAAAAATAAACTAGTTTTAGTTAGGATGTAGTACTAAAAACTTACACAACATCAATTCTCTCTTTCAGACTCAAAACGCGACGTTTTTCTGCCATTGCTTACGATTTTGTCCTTACAACTCACAAGTAAACGGCGGACGGCTTTCGGGGAATCACACAGGCTTTCATTCGGCGAAGTTCTTTTGCTCTACCACGCATACGCGATTGGTTGCCGGTCTGTCTTCGGAGAGTTTCTGCACCGAACTACTTATTCCTCTCCCAAATACTTTTTAAAAATGTTGTCCGTTTAAAGGAGAGTTTTCGCACTCTTTGTATGAAAACAGCCGGTCCGCGTTCGGCCAAAGGAGAGTCCGCCCAAGAGAGGTTGATTTTCATGGAATTTCATATACCTAGTTCCTGACTATGAAAAATGTCCGCTTAATAGAGATGTTCGCTTATCAGAGGTGTCCATTATGAGACGCTCCACTGTAGTGTGTTATAAAAAAAATGTTTAAAATTTATTTAGAATTTAAAATAACTAATAATATACAGGGTATCCCATTTAACAATCTATGAACATTAAGGAATTAAGGAATATGCACCACGGGTGAACTTCATTATAAAGTTAAGGAAATGCAGATTAAATTAATTATAATAATAATAATAATAATAATAATCTTTATTTAGCACTTGGCTAGTTATTACTAAAAAATACAAGTTACAAAACAGTGTTTATATGTCAGTTACAAAAATGATAAATCCTACTTTAGGAAGGATATTATCTCACTCGTACCACTCTTAACCTCAATATTTTGTTTGCTTGGTGTAAGATCGAGCCAGGTAGCTTTATTTTAAAAGCAATGCGAGAACGCTATAACCATCGCAAAATTCCCAACTATAGAATAATTATTATTTAGCTAATTGAGATGAAAAGAAATAAACCTGTAATTCCCCATTACAAATAATAATGATTATAATTACGGAGTAGACGGGTTGTTTGATGCCGAACATACCCTCGGGCCGATGTTAATAAAATTAATTATGAATTTGAAAAGCTTTTGATGTGTTTCTATTTACATAAAAATATTCGTAAAGCGTTAGCAAGAAAGAACTTTTTACCTTTGCAAAACGGGGTTAGCCGCCGGCCGGGGGCATAAGATGGGTCGATTTCTAATTAATTTTAAAAAATTTATAGAGTCTATTCGGGTTCAGGTTTTAAAAAAAAATGTGCTTATATTTTCCCGCCTTAGCCAAATAAATATCATAAAACCAAAATGAGCTTCAAGCGAAAAGTTTATAAAGATTAAGGAAGAATAAACTTCTCGGTCTATAGCATTCTGGACTAAATACATATATACAAAAAAATAAATTATTAGTTTAAAAATATAATACTCGAATTGAATAAATCTTAGCTTTATATACAGGGTGTCCCATAACTAATGGTACACAGGAAAACTGCAGATTCCTTGGGTAAAAATAGTGCGATTTGGTCATACTTAGTTTAGTTCAATAGCTGGTAATTTAATTTTCAATTTTCCAAAATAACTTATTTCTGAATCAATATTTTTGCACAAAATATTATGACTAGGGTTTTTTTGGGGAAAGGAATTTGAATTTGTTAATAATTTTGATGTAGATTGTAGGGGGCGCCCTCTACAGTACTATGGATACATAAAAAGAAGTGTAACTTTCTTGGACCTTACTATAATTATGTTTTTATTAAAAATATCAGTTTTTCTGTCATTTTTAAGCAATAAAGGTATACTTTGTAAATGTCGCTCCGATCAGCCGTTTTCGAGATTTTTGTATTTAAAATGCTCAGTGCGCTTCTTAAAATATTTAAATTAAAGATACCCCTTCGTGTGAAAGTCGCTTCATCGGCGAACAAAACCCTATTAAAAAACATTGGGTTGGCGTTTTGCTGGATACGACAGAAATGGGAAAATTCCAATCTAGCTGGAAGATCAACAGCCAGCAAATTCTGAACAGGCGTAAAGTGGTATAGATGAAGCCCTTCTTGGTTAAAAATTCTAGAAATAATGGATTTACTTGCTGGAGCTGCTGTAGCCATACGTCTACGATAATTTCTCGTTTTCAGTCAGACGAACAAGTATTTCTTCTTCCTGCTTGGGTGTAATAATCATCCGTCCTTCACTATTAATCCAAAAAATTTTCTTGTGCCTATAAACATACCATGTATCGCATTTCTCCGTTAGAAAACAAGTTATGTCGCGGAATTTTAATTTTAATTTTTGATAACAGTATCATCAAAAACTCCTTAAAAATACCCACAATGCTGACAAATGAAAATAAACTTTGACAGAAATGAAGTGCTAAAATGCTTTCATTGTATTTGTTTTTACCAAAGCCTACTCTGACAAATTTCACATTTACAAATCAAAATTTAAATGGGCGCATTCGAAATTATAATTGAAAATATCTCGAAAACGGTTAGTCGGAGCGACATTTATAAAGTACACCTTTATTGATTAAAAATGACGGAAAAACTGATATTTTTAATAAAACATAATTATACTAAGGCTCAAGAAAGTTACACTTCTTTTTATATATCCAGAGTACCGCAAAGAGCGCCCCCTACAATCTACATCAAAATTATTAACAAATTCAAATTCCTTTCCCCAAAGAAACTCTAGTCGCAAAATTTTGTGCAAAAATATTGATTCAGAAATAAGTTATTTCGGAAAAATGAAAATTAAATTTTTACTTGGACACCCTGTATCTCGGTTATTACCAGCTATTGAACTAAACTAAGTATGGCCAAGTCGCAGTATTTTTTCCCAAGGAATCTGCAGTTTTCCTGTGTACCATTAGTATACGCAAAGAAATATATTTTCAAAACAAGTATTTCCAAATACCTAATCTTATATTGGCAACAGGCCATATAATTATTACAGATAAGAAATAATGTTTCCTTGAATTTTTTGCACCTGCAGATTTCTTATTTTCGTATTTGCAATTAGCACAAAATATACATTAAAAGGCAATAAAAGAGAATGAAATTCTATACCGTAAGCCTCATAAATTAATTCGTTAACTTGGCTTGTGTCCTAGGGTATTAGTACCTATAGAATCCCCATGGCTTATATCCTAGGATATTAGTACCTATATAATCTCCATATGAGGAATATTGCCTGCATGCATTTGCAAAATTTAGTTGAAACTTGAGTTTCATTGCAAGAGTGTTTTTTTGAAAAATCGTATTTACTTGTACAAGTAGGCGTAGTTGCGTAAACCATCCGTACGTTTTTGCTACATATGTGGCGAGTACATTTAAAAAAAAATAGAAGAGTGTTTTGTGACTTTGTGAAAAAAAGCTTATTTGGCCTATTTTGGTGTTCCCTTAGGAGACCAAAATAAACCCTGGGCTCCACATGTTGTCTACAAACCTGTGTCAAACACCTGCCACAATGGATAAGCAAAATGTTTAAAGTCTGTATCAAATTTTACAAAAATATCTAGAACGGTATCACAGATATTAATACAAAAAAACATTTTTTTAAAATCTTTAACACCCTGTATTTCAAAAGTTAAGACATTTAGGACATATGTTCATATAAGTTATTTTCTGAAAATGGTCCCAAGAATAACCTCCTTAAATATTAGTATGTTATTAAGAAATTATATCCTTATATTTAGAGAAGTAGCCTGAGAAAAAGAATACTTTTTTGTGTGTACAAGAATCTTAAAACAAAGGGGGACACTGCTTTGGTTCACAGTTTTTGAGGAATAAACAATTCACATTCTTAGCTATGTTGTAAACAAGTTTCCAGAGTAACAATCGGGCATTCTGAAAATTATAATAATTTATTTGTCGTTTTGTGTTCATTAGACAAAGACATTAAGTCGCCTTCGAGAGTTCGGAACTTACTTTTTATAAAACCCTTATGGGGACGACCGTCTTTCATTCCTGCTTCTACTTTAACGTTACCGGATTAACAATGGTTATTTATCGTGGCTTTTGAAATAATTTCTGTGGTATTTAATTGTTAAAAAGAAATTCTTACCTCAATATGCAAAGAATATAAGAATGATTTCATTTTATGTTATGATCGATGCCGCCCTGACGTAGTAGATGCTTGTAGCAGAAAAAAAAATTATTTTCGCTTCTTTTATTTTGAAATTTTATCCTAAAACTAGAATTATATTTAAAAATGTTTTTCTAATTATTAATTTTTTACTTTTATAAATTACTTACATGTTAATTCTTATTTAATAATTTATAAATGTTTCTCAAGGTAATCTTCCTACCAAACGCACAGCAAATTAATAGATGAAGCCAGTGTGATTGCGTGTCCTGCCATGACTATATCAGGTTCTGTGATGTTAACCTTTTTAGAGAAAACTGCTGCCTGGGTTTTTTAGGGTTAGATTCGACTTGGCTACTGTCACACCAAGCCAAAATTTCTTCCAGGTCTTTGTTAATGCGTGATACTTCATGCTGTCTGCGTAGGCAGTCAATGTTTGTGCATTCAATGAGAAAGATTAGATAAGTGTGCTATCGTCAGCAAAAAACTTATAAAATTATTCTAGCATCTATGAGTTCATATGATTATTTACGTGGAAGTATGAAATTTTATAAACATTTGACAATATTCTGTTGGTCAATCCAGAGGCAATATGGAAGATTTTATGGTTGTTTACAAGAAAATACCATGTAAAAGTTTCTAAAAATATTTTATAAGGAAGCTATCTTTAACTAGTTAGTCATAATTTTTATTCATAAAAATGTATAAAATTATCATTTCTGCATTTAATTAATTTCAATTCCAAACAACAATCAAATTAATTATAATATAAGCACATGCTCTTCATTAAATAATTAATGTTCCTTCTCTTTTTTCAGATAATAGCTCACAAGAAAGGCCTTAACTGGACTACAGTCAAAACCCTCGGTAACCTTCAGAAATCCCTTGGCTTAACCCTGGATGAAATGATCGCCCTTACGAAAGATATACTTAAGGAAGCTCCATATAGTAAAGAGGCCGTTATCCGGGAGTTAAACTCTACTTCCAGTCTGGTGGATGCGATGTCGCTGACTCCGAACACTCGTGATATACAGAGTTTTAAGTTGTATCAGAGAGCCTTCCATGTGTTTAATGGTAAGCGCACTAAATTTATGAGTTAAGAGAACTTATACGCTTACATGGAGTTTATTTCGGATTAATTTCCTGAAAGAGAACACGACACGTGAAGCTGTAATAGTAGTAAAACTTACGTTCCTCTTCCAGAATTACTTGGAATGATATACAAGTAGGCGGGGCCAAAAACGGCGGAAAAAAATTATTTTCCTACGACCTCCTACGAAAATGAGAAATAATGCACTGCTAACCTTCCTAGAAAGTGTCTTATATCACACGCATGTTTCAACTCTAGAAATATTACATTTCAATGCATATAAAGCCCCAATAAACTCGAACAACCTCCCAGAGTAAATTTGATTGTTGGATGGGGTAAAGGGCACTAGAGTAATACTGAACATTAAAAAAAATTACATATATTGTCTTATTTTGTGGGGATCCTTATGGTGTTTTTATGATAAATATAATAACCACCAAAACTACGGATATTTGGGTCAAAATTTTTTTACAGGCAACTTTCAGTAAATCGGAATTTAAAAATAAATGATCTCAAAAACACCTGTTAGAGTATCTAATTAGAGGAATTATACAGGGTACACCAAGTAAAGTGGCCAATTAGAAGTATCTCGAGAACGAAAGGAGAATTTATTTTGAAAATTTGGCTGTAGCTATAAGAGATGGTTTTCTACGTTTATAAAATATTTTGGATGGTGCGGTGTTGCCGGATCATACCGAAAGTGGTAGCAACTTCGGAATTTTAAATAAATTACCCTATTTATTATATTTTTTTTGCAATCTAGGTAGAAATCTAGAACAGTTTTCTATATAATATCATATGCCTATCTTTAAGAGTTTTTAATTATAAATAATCTTGTGATTTTCTAACGCCATATCGGGACCTGAAAAGAAAATCATATCTTTTTAGCGGTTACAGCTAGAAAGCTGAAATTTTGATAATGGTTTCAGAAGACCATCGAAATTTTATAATTTTTGAACAGTACTTGATTAGTTTTATACAGGGCGTCTCCATAACAATATTTCTTAGGGAGATGAATTATTGCAAAAATTTTCTTTTTTTTAAATGGGACACCCTGTATTTGATATGTTGTGCTAATGGAGGATCGAATTTTCTATCTAATGATATTAAGCATTCCTATACCTATCTTCAATATTTTCGGACTTATAGCGAAATTTAAAAATTATCATATAAAAATATTTTTTTTTGGAAGTTGGCTGTGGAATGGATTCATAGGAACAAAATAATGAAATTCGTTTGACGTTATGTCTGTGTTGTTGTAACAAAAATAGTTAATAAATATACAATTTATTAATAAATAAATGATCAAAATTAAAATTACGTAACAACACCAATAAAATAACTAATAACTAAATTGTTGACTGTTAAACATTCATGAATTGTGGTGAGAACATGTTCATTTGTCACCTTTTTCATTTCTTCCTCTTCTAGAGACCCCAGAGCTGTTCTTACTCGATTTTCTACATCTTCCCTAGTTGTGGCGGGTGTCTTGTATACTATTTCTTTAATCCTACCCCATAGATAAAAATCTAGGGGGGTAAGATCCGGAGACCTTGGGGCCATTTCCATGGACAACCTCGGCCAATCAATTCATAGTCATAGGAGCTGCTTCAGGATGAAGTTCAAATTTTTTACAAGTTCTAGATAAAACTCTACCACACTCCCCATGAATATAAAATAAACTTTAAATATCTAAGCTCGCAACTAACCAAAAAATATATATTTATAAAATAATTTTTAAATTTCGCTACAAGTCCGAAAATATTGAAGATAGGTATAGGAACACTTAATATCATTAGATAGAAAATTCGATCTTCCATTATCAAATACAGGGTGTCCCATTTAAAAAAAACAAGATTTTTGCAATACTTCATCTCCCTCAGAAATATTGTTATTCAGAACAAACTAATTAAATACTGTTCAAAATTATAAAATTTCGAAGGTCTTGTTAAACTATTATCAAAATTTCAGCTTTCTAGCTGTAACCGCTAAAAAGATATGATTTTCTTTTCAGATCCCGATACGGAGTTAAAAAATCACACGATTATTTATAATTCAAAAACTCTTACAGATAGGTATATAATATTATACAGAAAAATGTTCTAGATTTTTACCTAGATTCCAAAAAAAAATATAATATATAGGGTAATTCATTTAAAATTCCGAAGTTGCTACCACGTGGGAAACCATTTCTTATAGCTATAGCCAAATTTTCAAAATAAAATCTCCTTTAGTTCTCGAGATACTTCTAATAGGCCACTTTACTTGGTGTACCCTGTATATGTCCGCGCAAAAGATCATCGTCACAAAGATCTTGGTATATTTTTGTATAGCATCGATTTTTTAATAATTTAACTCCGGTCACATAACGAATTTCCCTATACTGTATCATAACGTCGATATTTGGACCTGAGTTATTTTAATCAGTTACTATAACCATTTTCCTATTATTTATAACAGCCCTGTCTTATATTGGCTTAAAGCTTTGGAATGTTCCTTATAGTATGTTAAAATACTAAGAAAATTAATCATATTTTTAATCTACCTAAGGTGTAAACGAAATTGCACATCAAAATATATTTTTCCTTAATGGTTGACAATATCCTAAAACAGTAAAAATAAATCTATGGCCGCTGTGGCTACCAGCAATAAAAATATATTAAGTAAGATCGGTGTTACTTAATGTGACCGGTGGTACAATAATTAAATAGTTCCATGGGTACTTGGAGTTAAACCTTAAAAATCAAACTATTGGAACTTAAAATGCTTTAGTGTGAAAATAATTACCAAGACCTATTTACTTTTTGTTGTATAACCTCTTTTTGTTCCTATTTCTTTTTCATTTTGCTTTTAACAGATTATATTTGCTTCAGATTAGGCATTTTTACGAATTTACCGTGCCTTGGTAGTTCTGTAAAGATTCATAAATAAAAAAATATTGTTTATCGCTTCGGATAACAAAATTTGTATCGCCTGTCACATCAATGTATCTCCGGTAACATTTTCATGCGTGACCGGTGATACAAAAATGCACAAATTCGTGAATAACAGCTAATACAAGCTATTTCTTAAACTTTGTTGAACTGAAATGATTATCTGTACTCAAGAGAATGACTTCGTGTAGTATTTTTCCTTTAATAGTAGCGTTATTTATAAGCAATTTCTGCCATGACCGTCGATACATGCAGCTGCGGGGACGGATCTTTAAACATTATTTTTTTCAATATAAATTGTACTAGGAGTGTAAATTATTTATATATAAAAGTAACTTTAGTAAAATGACGTGAAATATAAAAGGGTAAAGTAAGAAATTATTGACTGGCGGCACGCGACCGGCGTTACATTTTTAAATTCAAATTAGAATACTGCTATAATCTAAAAAAATCTTTTAAAATTGCTTTCTAATGCAGGAAGTAACATATATTTCTCAAATTATAATCGTTCCTACAGGCAAATAGTTTACCCAAGTTATGGAGCGATGCGTAAAGATTATAACAGAACCGCCCAGCAAAGTTTGTGGTCGCTCTTTAAATTTAATTTAATTTAATTAAATTTACCTTCATTAAAAAATATAATTCCGGTGATTGATTTCAATATATTATTATAATCATTTTTTCAAGTGAAAAACTTCATAATTGAACTTTATAATTGCCCTAGCTAAACATTAAAATATTTTAACAATGATTTTTTTGTGTCATAACAGAGGTAGGTACCTTTTTCAGTCCGGCAATATTCAATTTTTAAATAGAAACATTCTGTAGATATCAGATTTTTATATTTTCAAGTTAATCCTAGATATTTATAAGGGCTGTACCAGTGTAGTATACATTATGTCCGCGGATGCAGTTAACAAGAGGACAAATTGACCAAAAATTAAAAGATACGAAAAAAAGTAATTCTTCATTAAAAAGTCTGATTGTCGAAAAAATAGGAATTACGATGAGCAAATTGGTTCTTATTGTAGGGCGTCTCAAAAATGCAAAAACATAAAATATAACAAGAGTAAACAGTAATTTTTGACCTTTTAACGTGAAATTATAAATAAAAAACTTGCTCCAAATTTAGCCCTATCCCTGATTTCGAACTTACTGAAGGAAATTGGAATTTATGAAATTTAAAAGAAATTAAACATTTTTGCAAGTCCTCATTGTACTACTTTCATATTATTATGACTTATGCCTGTACATTATTACCTGTTTTTGTAGTTGTTAGTGTCAGTGACAAAATAAATATTCTTGAAAACACAGACCGTTGAACAAAGAATTTTTATAGTGCAATGTTATGGAAATGGCCAGTGCTCTTGTCGCTACGTACTGAAGGAATTTCAACGCAAATTTCCTGGCGTGTACGTTTCGAAAGTTGGTGTACACAAACTGGTGAAAAAATTTCAAAGAACAGGATCAGTTATTGACATTAAAAAAGAGAAGAAGCAATATAATGAGGAAGATGCCTGTACAGTTTTCATATTGCAATCTGCAAATAAAAATCCATTGCTTTCCTTGAGAAACAGAGCTAAGCATGTAGAGGTGGTTCAAAAAACTACCATTGAAACAGTTTTAAGAAATGGTAAAATTTACCCTTACAAGCCTCATTTCAACCAAACCTTGGAGATTGGGGATGAAGCTAAAAGGCTAGATTTTTGTTTGTTTATGGTTTGGAAATGAGATTGAACGTCAATAGAAATTTTCACAAGCTTATAATGTTTTCTGATGAATCAACATTTTCAACCAACGGAACTGTTGCTTCTCAACATGTCAGATATTGGAGTAAAGAGAATCCTGAATTTAGGATTCCCGCAAGACGTCAGTACTTTAAAAAGTCAATGTGTCATGTGCAATTTCACATTACGGTATCATTGGGCCTTATTTTTTCGAAGGTTTTTTTTTTTTTTTTTTATGGTCAAACACAAGCACTATAGGAAAAATCCACTCTGGGATTGGTGCGTGTGCGCAAAAAGCGATTCACGTTGGACTTGAATCGTTGGAGGTTATATTCGTTAGGAAAAACGACCTCGGGAAGATCGTTCCACAAGGATGAAGTCCTCCAGATGAAAGAGTTCTTAAATAATGAAGTTCGAGGCGTACTAAGCTTAACCACATATGGATGGGCGGCAGTGGTTCGTCGTGTATTTCTGATATTCGCGGCTCTGGGCGGAATTAAGAGGGCAAGGTCAGCTGAGCACTTTCCATGAAAATATCTGTAAAAGAGAGTCAAATCACCAACTTGCCTTCGATGTTCTAGGCTGTCGAGATTCTTGGTCAGCTCGTGGTCTCCAATCAGACGAATGGCCCTCCTTTCGATGGAATCCAGTAGCCGAAGAGTATGTTTGGGTGCAGAGCTCCTGACATGAGAGCAGTACTCCAGTGATGGTCGAATCTGGGCCTTGTACAGTGTCAAAAGTTGTTGAGTCGTGTACAACTTTCTGGTTCGGAACAGTACACCAAGTTTCTGAGAAGCTATCTTGGCGATTGCCACAACGTGGTTATGCCAAGACATATTTCCTCCCAGATTGATGCCCAGCAAACTAATAGATGAAGCCAGTGGGATTGCGTGTCCGTCCATGACTATATCCGGTTCTGTAATGTTAACCTTTTTAGAGAAAACTGCTGCCTGGGTTTTTTTAGCGTTAAATTCGACTTGGTTACTGTCACCCCAAGCCAAAATTTCTTCCAGGTCTTTGTTGAGGCGTGATACTTCATGCTGTGTGCGAAGATGTGCGTCGGCAGCCGATGTTTGTGCATTCAAAGAGAACGATGATAAAAGTGTGCTATCATCAGCAAAACTAACTATCGGGTTTTTCGTTTTCTCTAGAAGGTCGTTAATGTAGAGTGAGAAGAGAGTGGGAGACAATATGGACCCTTGAGGAACACCGGCATTGATGGTGAAGGTGTCTGAGAGAAATCCGTCAATCGCCACTTGCAGAGAGCGGTCCTTAAGAAAGCTAGACAACCATGCACAGAATCGACTGGGCATACCATAGGATCGCAGTTTACTTAGAAGCCCCTCATGCCAAACACGATCAAAAGCTTTAGAAATATCCAGTGCAACAGCCCGAGACTCCCCATGATGTTCGATTGCGTTGTTCCAAATATGGGTGACATAGGCTAGAAGATCTCCAGTTGATCTGGACTTCCGAAAACCATATTGATGATCGCTGATAATGTTGAAGCCTTCCAGGTACTTTAGAAGATGTTGGTTAATAGCTTTCTCCATTACTTTTGATATTACTGAAAGCAATGCGACTGGTCGATAGTTGTTAGGCAGGGTTCTCTTACCTTTCTTTGGAATAGGCTGGACTCGCGCCGTCTTCCAGCTGGATGGAAATATTCCTTGTTTGTAGGATAAGTTGAAAAGTCTACAAAATACTGGTGTTAGTTCATCGGCGCATCTCTTGAGAACTATAGCAGGAATTTCGTCTGGACCAGAAGCTTTTTTGACGTCGAGTCCTTTCAGGATTCGTTTGACGGGACGCTGACGGAACACGATTTCGGTCATTTCGGATTGAACTGCAGGAATGTCGGGTGGTGTTCTTCCCTGGAAATCTACAGTGGAATGCGAAGAAAATAGTTCAGCAAGTAAGTTTGCTTTGTCTTCGGCTGTGGATGCTATTGTACCATCGGGACGTGTTAGAGGTGGAATAGTTGATTTTGTGAAATTTTGGCTGACGGCCTTAGCGACTGACCAAAAGGACCTTGATCCGTTTGGACTGTCGAGAAGTTTGTTTTTGATCCTCACGTTATGGGCTTCTTTGCTTTGATCTATTGTTAGCTTACATTGGTTTCGAGCGGTAACAAAGATGGTACGATTCTCAGTGGTAGGGTTTTTACGCCACTGTCGGTAAGCCAGATTTTTTGATCTGACAGCACACTCACAATCCTTGCTAAACCAGGGCTTGCCGTTGGAAGCGCGTTTTTGGGAGGAGGGGATGATTTCGAAGGTACTTGTAACAGAGCTATTTGCAATTACTAGATACATTCTTTAGCCATTACCTTGAAGAGGTGCCCCTAGATTATCGCTACGCAATGTATTTTCAACAAGATGGGTGCCCTGCACATTACGCTGGAGAGGTCAAAGAATGACTGAACAGAAAATTCGGTGTGAGATGGATAGGAAGAAATGGGTCAGTTTTATGGCCCCCAAGAATCCCTGATCTGACATTAGCCGATTCTTACCTTTGCGGCCGTATAAAGCAGCTTACTTTTGCGCAACCAATGGATAGTAATGTCGAAATTTTAAAACTTAGAATTAGGCGAGCACTGGAATCATTATCAGTTGAAGAGATTCACGCCAGTTTTGATCACATTAGGAAGCAGTTGTGTTGTATTGACTATGAGGGAGGGGTTTTTGCACTTTGTGTATGATACCTCGTCCATTGTAAATTTATTATTATTATTTATTATTTATTTTTATTAATGTTTAGCAATGTAAAGGTAATAATCAAGTAAATGTAGTAAAATTACTGTTTACTCTTGTTATATTTTATGTTTTTGCATTTTTGAGACGCCCTGTACAATACGAATCAATTTTATCATCGTAATTCCTATTTTTTCGACAAACAGACTTTTTAATGAAGAATTACTTTTTTCGTCTTTCAATTTTTGGTCCATTTGTCCTATTATTAACTGCATACGCGGACATACTGTATATGTGTGTATGTATTTCATTTAAAAAATAGCCCATTTCTGATCCACCATGTATAATTTATGAAATGTTTGTGATCCGTTCCTTTAGCATAGCCGTGTTTTCGGGTTCCGGGGTGAACCCAGGAATTCATTTTGAGCAGCGACGGCCCAAGGGCGGGCCTCGACTTCCTAATTTATTTCCAAACTCGACCTATATTCATTATTGAATCTAATACAATGCTGCACAACCCACGAGAGATCCTTTTTTATAAAATTTTTATGCATGCTGCTTGCTGCCAAATCCTGCTTATTCTTAATTTAAAATATATTAAATAATCAGCGGGTCCGAGCCACACGGCCATGCTAAGCCTAATGACAGTGTAACCAACAGTTGACAGTATGGCGGTAAAATAGGTTTTAAATTCTGATTCTGAGGTATTTTTGTATTTGTAGAGTTTGTGAAATCACTTGGGTTTCTTTCAGGTAATAAAAATTACAAAATGTTCAATCCTCGCAATTAATATCCTTAGAAACATTGATTTTAAAACGGTATATATCGCTATTTTGCATTAATCGATATTATTGTAACCTAAGCAAATAAGCATCATGTTTTGATATTTGAGTTTTTATAAAAATATTTGTTGTAGTATCACTTTGAAATAAAAAGCAAATTTACAATGATACATCATAAAAATACAATGATAATGAAAAATCCTCAATGAACAGTTCTATTACCTTAGCTTTAGTATTTTTTACAAATTTTTATAAAATTTTTATATTTTGGAAACATTTCTGCGTTTGACGCTGACTTTCATCTTCTATTATCTTAATTTTACTACTTTCCAAACAAATTTGGCTGCGCTATTTTCATAGTCTCTTTATTTACGGATGTCATAAATTCTCTGCCAAAGACGCAATGTTTCATCTTCTACTCGTCTCTCTATTAGTCTTAATTCATATTTATTATTCAAATTTTAAATTACTTGATTTCGCCTCGGGATTTAATTAGAATTTTATGTTCAAATCCCAAAGTCACACAGTACATTATGAAAAAAGCTTACATCTACCTTACAAATACAACTTTATTGTATTTTCCAATACGTGCTTTCTCCCTACGTTTCATTGAAAATAACCCTTAAATTAAAATACGAGAAAACTCCATTTACACATTAAATATAAATTTCATCAAATGTTCCACGTTGTCAAATGACTAAATAATCAAAATAATTCAGACGCGATCGAGTAAAATCGAGATCTTTAGGAACGAATCGAAGATTAAATTGTACAACAAGACGGTTTTGACCATGAACATATAAGGATGCAAAACATTCCATTCATAAAACACCATTTATTTACCGTCATGCATAGTTCTACAGTTTTAAAAAATGGCAACGCTGTAATAAGGTACGCGTTTACATACTTCATTTTCATTTCATTTCTATGGGTTTGTTCGGGTTTGTAAGAAAAAATGTTTCATTTTTACAGGTTTTCGTTGGCTTATATCTATAATACACACCTCGACAAATATAATGGTAGTCAAGTTTATAGTCCTGTAACTTTTTAAACTGTTGTCCAATCTTGGTGAAATTTTTTGCAAAGTGTTAGACTTGCGTCTCGGAATGTTAGCCTGAATTTTAGTTTTCAAAAAATGCTGATGTCAGGGACAAAAGTCATTTTTACCCTGTGGAAAAATTGAGCGGTAGAGTTTACATTTATTATAGTTTATGGTGGAGAGTGACCTTTCCTTAACAAAATGTTTTTTGTTCCAAGTCATTATCTGCTTTTAAAAGAAGACACAAATTTTTTTTAAAAATATTGCAGTTTTTCAATTTTATTCACAATTCAAAACTTTACATTATCTTATCGAGTAGCTAAACAAATTAATTGCGCGTTGTCACCTCGTGCTCTTATCAATTCTACTATGTGACGTGGCATTCTTGCGATATTAAGGTTGCCAGACGTCCGGGAAACCAGACATTTCCTCCTTTTTTGTGAACTTACTAACTCCGTCTGGATTTTTTTTCCGTCAAGCCTTTTTAGCAACCGTCCCAACGGTACATCCATAAAAATTTACCAAATCCGAACAAACCCACGCGACATCGCTTGTTATTTTTATTTTTTTTATCGTAGTACCAGGAAAAGGTCCTATCCCGAATCGTGATTAGTAGAGCAGATTTTTAATTTCTGGCGAAATGAATGCGAAATTTATTAATAGTCGGTGTTTATTTTTGCATTTTATTTGGTCAATAACGATTGGACTGACCATCGCAACAATTAAGAACATAATCATTTTATTTATTTTATATTCGTTGAATTGTGAATAAAATTGAAAACCAGTTTCTTCAAATATTTGTATCTTCTTTTAAAAATCAAATAATGATATGAACCAAGAAACATTGTGTTAAGAAACGATCACACAGAAAAATATACTGACGTGTAAGACGAATCAAGCTGTATATATTTGGAATATTATATTAATAATTAGTTAATAACATTCATTATATTCAACGCAATGAGGAACCGTGCAACTTATCGAGAGCCTTTCTCGATATCCTCAACAAGACTGGTCCCTTTTATTTTTCAAAGAATCCATGTGTTTACATAACACCAATAAATTAATGGCCTCTTGAAATAGGATATTTAAAAGGAACCTGACTGTTCAGATCTTAGTAACGTAATATTGTTTGTTTTGCCAATCATTAAATATAGTCTGTTCACTCTGTTCAATACAATAAATGGTAATTTATTAAAATTATATTACATTAGCTAAATTGTACTGCTCAATTTTTCCACAGGGCGTTAAGAAATTCAGGGTAAAAAAGTAACTTTTGTTTCAGCCTGTATAAAAATCAAGACACCAATATTTTTTGGAAACTAACATTCTGATACACTCTAAACTTTACTAAATTTTTCACCAAGATCGGGAAACAGGACTATAAACCTGAATAACACTATCTTTTTCCTTCAATCTACTTAAAAAAAATTTAGTAATGCTTTTGGTAATTGGGTCTGGAAACGACTCAAACTGGAAGAATGTATTACTTTTCATATATTTGTTCATTGTTCAAAAGGTTAAAAATAATTTAACACCCTATATATATATTTAATATCCCACGCTACACGTGCAGCGTAAATGTTAATAGACATTACGTCTATATTGCGTTCTTGAAATATCGAGTTTCACAAACAAGAAAATCTGACAAAACATTCAAGTAAATATATTTTTCGTTATTTGTTTATTAACATAGTACACAGCCTGGTGAGAAGCATATAAGTAGGCCGTGCAAGTGACGTCACAGCCAGGCAGGTTACTCCATACGTTTATCCTTTTGTGTCAATCGTTCTGTGTCAATATCAGACTTACTTAGCTATATCTGAAAGTCAAAGACGTGAGTGTATTTGTTCGGGTTTGTTCGATTTGATCTAGGCCATATTTGTCTCCTTTTAATGAATCAGAGAAGGTTGATGCAGACAGAGACAGACATAGAATGCGAGCAGCACAAGTTCTTAAATTATTTTACAACCGAACATCCTTCGTCTGGAATGGAATAAAAATCAAGTAACATATGATTTATAATGTGATCGAAAATGGTGGAGGAAGCGTCATTAAATTCTAAAATAATTTTTAATTTTCTATTCTTTTCACGAAAACGGACGTTTTCGTTTTGTTGCAGGTAAGTAATTTATGATTGAAATATTTTTTTACTAATTTTTATTCGTTATTGTTATTTTACATTATAAAATTGTCCCATTATGTCCCAAACTTCTCACGCAAACACATTTTTAAAACCGAATTTTACTTAAATTTTACAATCTACAAGTCAAAAGCTACAACATAATATTAACAGCTTAGTTATATTAACCCGTAGTCAGAATTTTGTCCGATAATATATTATTATAATAATTCTTTCTTTTCATAGTTTAATTGAGAATCCCATAATGACTGAACATTAAAGAGGACTTCGATCACTAATGTTGCCAGGAGTATGCTACGAAACAAACAAATTGGAAGCCCATAACCATAATGATGGTGCATATATTTACTTGGTTAGTAGCTTTACAGATAGTATTGTATTTACATTGATTTGTTTGAAGTTGAAGATGGTAAAATATTTTATGTAAATTATGATTTATTTCCTATTTTTTAATAAAACTAATTACAACCTTCAATCTCTGAATTCTTTATTTCTAGTTTCGTTGCTAGTTCAATAATAATATAAAAGTACGTAAGGACAATTTTAAAGCGATATTTACAGCTGAAAACCTATGTCAAAATCCTAATATTTGATTTTCTCTACTTAGTAAATCAAATGAAAGGGTTTTGATGTTTTTTTTGCTTAAATGTCACTTTAAAATATTGACAGTAATAAAAATTTGGACAAAAGTGACATTTGAAAAGCACGTGCGCGCCAGGCGTAATGGATGTCGCCGTATCATGCCTGCTTCGATTATTTAACACGGCAGTTTGTCTTCTTCCTGGTTATAAGTATTCGTTGATAGTACAGTTCGCGACCCAAACGGATGGCAGTGATGTAACAGTCGCAACCATGGAAACTGTCAAAATGCTATGTTGTCATTGTTAGTTTGCATTGGTTTCCATGGTTTCGACTGCTACGTCACTACTATCAGTTTTTGTCGCGAACTATATACAGAGTGTTTCTTAATAACATGTTAGTATTTAAGGAGGTTATTCTCGGGTCCATTTTCAGAAAAAAACTTCATATTAGCATATGCCCTGAATATCTTAACTTTTGAGATACAAGTTGTTAGAGATTTTCATGTTTTTTTAATATATAATTTGTTGACTTAAATACGTGACAACTAGACTACGTAGACAACTGTCAAAACTGATTATGTTTACAAAACAAAATCTGCATACCTTAGATCCTTTTTAATATTTCTTAATAATTAATTTCATAACAGAGTGCAAATGAATGAATTTCATTTTCTTATACGAAAACTGTACGTCAAATGAAAGAATCGAAGATGACATTTGCTTGATTGATGAGAATTTCAAAAATAATTTGTATAACAAAAAAAGAAGTGGCGTACCATTCTTTCCTTAAAAAATACCGAGGGCAATTCCCGCACGAGCGCCAGTGGTCGGAATAAACAAACATGTTATACATCATAAAATGCGTCTTGATCAATAGAATAGAAGAAGAAGTGTGTACTGAATTTCACAAAACAATCTAGAGCAAGTATTACAGATTGTAATGAAAAATGAGATTTTTTAAAAACGTATCTCAAAAGTTAACACGTTTAGGACATTCATATGAAGTTTCTTTCTGAAAATGAACCCAAGAATAACCTCCTTAAATATTAGCATAATATTAAGAAACACCCTGTATGTCTTTTAGGTCATCTAAGTAATAAAGTTTATTTAAGGAGAAAGGACTGTATGTGGTTGTGGGCACTGCCGCTTTAATTCCGGAAACCGAATCTTACACTTCTTAGTTTTTGAAAGTATTTTTTTACCCCGGGACAGATGTAAGGGAAATAGAAAAACGAATAGTGAAAGCCAAAAAAATATATATAATCTTATGCAGCAAGAAAATATCAAAAAAGGGGAAATTCAATATATACGAGATAATGATAAAGAGCAACCTCATACGGATACGGAGCAGAAACTTGGAGAATTACAGATAAGCAAAAGAAGAAAGTGCAAGTAGTGGAAATAGACGCTATTAGAAGATCAATGCGAATCTCACGAAGAGAAAGAATAAGAAACGACCACATAAAACAGCAAATGGGAATAGAAGGCACGATAACTCAGGACATCGAAAAGAAACAACTTACCTGGTACGAATACGTAGAATGAATGTCAAATGACAGGTGGCCAAAAAGAATACTACATTGGCAACCAATAGGAAAGAGAAGACGAGGAAGACCAAGACTAGAATGACAGAAGTCCATGCAGAAGTCCATGAGTGAAACATAACAACAGAGGACTGCGATGATAGAAGAGGATGGAAGTTGAGTGTCGGACAACGAAGAAAGATGTTCTAAACCGGCATATATAACTTTGTTCGGCACAAATCATGCATCATTAGGAAAATTTTCAGAATTTCTTCACCACGGTCCAGATTTTTAAATGATATTTTCATTTGATTTAGCTCTAATTGAGATAAAATTAAAACTAGTAAAAATGTTTCTTTTAAAAAAAAAATGACATTGACTAGACAAGAACAAAAACAACAAAACTGAGAATTGGTACAAATTCACACATTCAACTGCATATAAAAAATATCTAAATAATCGTTAGTTAGTAATATTATAGTTTCCATTCGGTAATAGGCTTTCAAGAAAATGCAATTTTCCGATAAATAGTTCTCGCAACTTTCTGTAGATATGTTTAGCTTTTAAGATATCAGTAACACTCCTACCAAAAATAGTCAGTGATTTGAATAAAAGCACATAACATCGACAACTATCAAAAGGATCTAGTTTGTTTTGCTAGAACCCTCTTTTTTTAAAACACCCCTTTGTTAGTTTCAAAGATCTAGTAGTATGACCTAAAATTTCCTCCATAGCATTATTATTCTTCAACATCAGTTTTACTGTTACTACCCCACTGACTTAATTCTGTTCGTGTGCAGAATATACGGAAACAAAACAAATTCTTGGTCTGAAAGAACTCCTTAATAAGAATGCAAACGGTTTCGTTAGAAGGAGTAAATATCCGATAAAATGCATTTGTCTAAATGCTCACCTTTCCCTAATATTAGTGGAGGAAAATGTGCAAACAACACTGGATAACAACTTTTTTGTCGGTATCCTAAATGAAAAGTTTGTTTTAATATCAGAATTATGGTGCTAAAATGAAAATAACAATAAAATTCGAACATTGATTATGATTTTTATATTTTGTAAAAAAATATTTAAACATATTAAAAATCCTTTGCAAAAAGTTCTCTAAAACTATAGTCTTTATTTCGCTACCCAGTACCCATAATGGAAATTGATAATATTCAGCATGCATGGAAGGGCTATATTTTCCCTGATATCTTTTCTCCCTGCAATGTCTTGACCGTGATCATCACTAAGCATACTGCAGTGTTTAGAAAAAAAATCAAGGTGGGAATGCTGTATTATCAACCACACATATTGCAACCTAGTTTTTCATACGATATCAATATTTTCCACAAGTTTGGTGTAGTTTTAAAACCTCTTGTTTCCTAGAAAGTTAACAGCTATTAGCATAAAATGTATCAAATCATTCTTTTTATCCCCTCTTAGGAATTATTTCGAATTTGTGTCCAACAAAAATTCCTTCTTTTATTTTTGCCTGCCTCAGTGAAATTTATCTCGGAATCGACATGCCGGCCATTTCGATCCATCGCTGTCACAAACTTCTTCATTAAGCCTAATTTTGTATGTAATGACGCAATATGTTTTTTTTGAATCAACGGCACATGGACGTTTTTATTTCTGGTTCTAAAGACTCTCTAGTAGGTCATTATTTCTTTCTGAAATGATCTACTATTGCTCGACTGTCCCATTCACACAATATACATCAACTAGTTGTATCCTAGTTGTAACACGAATAAAAGAGCAACTAGTTTAAATCCCACACACTAGCCCCTTATAATCTCCGTATTGAATGCACTTTAGAAGATTCTCCAAATTTTCAAATCATTCTTTCATGTGAACAGCTTGGCCAATAGGAACTGATGATAAATATTTCCGACATAAAGTAGAACAGCTTAATGTTGAACCATTTATGAACAGTCTCCAATTATCTGGTTTATGACTAATATCGAAAGGTCCTAATACACCTTGCAATACACCAAGTTTCGACCAGTGTCGAAGAATGGCTATCCAGGTGAAACTATAGGTGCAAAATGAGGATACAAAGACGTTCATATCGTGATTAACGTAAGTACTTTCTTCGGCAGGGCGGGCCCTAGAGTTTTTTACACCTGGGACAAAACTTAAATTTGCCCAATTTTGACAGCAAATCTGGCACTTTAAACTGAAAAAAACGAATTTACAAAAATAATTAAAACGCAGTTCTTAACTTAAATAGCTTAAACTAAAATTTCTAAAGTAAAAAAAAAATAACAAAATAGGAAAACAAACGACTAAAAAAACAACAGAAACTCAAACGGCTTTTCACGAACTTTCATGTCCGGAAAATCTCGAAGAAGTTCTTCAAATTTGTGGTCCATTGCCAATATTGACAGCCCATTCAATCGATCTTGTGTTTACATCGTTGTCAGGTAACTACAGGTCGACAAGTTTATCTGTAGCTACGAAAGGAATGCGAGCAATAAAATTTCTGGGGTTAACAATGTTGTCACATATATGAAATTTTAATTTAATAATATCTTACCGAGAAAACCCTAAAATGACATTTACGCATTTGAAATAGATTGTAAAAGGTATATATAAGAAACCTATATTCTATTATAGTTCAATATTATTAAAACTTTCTTTTCATAATGTTTATTTTGATATTTAAATGCAAAATAATATATTTGATTAAAGTACTTTTAATAAAAAAATATGAAATCAGGTATCGTGGTTACAGGTAGCTAGAGCTAATTTGATAGATTTTATCCCAGACAGTTGATAGCGCATGCGTGTCGTGAGACACCCGATGGGCTTGTTGGGCGATGTCCGATAATTAATGGATGTACCCATCCAGTTACGTAGTGATAGGAAGGGCACGCCCATGACTAGAACATGTTTTAAACGATATTGCTTTCCCCATACCGATACGTCATAGATCATAGATCCACTTGTCGACTTATATGTACCAATTATTTTTAATTTCGAGAAACTTCTTTTACCGGTAGCAACGGTAAATGGAAGCGTTAAAAATATTCTACGCTGCATTGTTCTACGCTTAAATTTGGTCTAATTTTGAGGCTAAAATTTGAGAACTTCTAGTGGGCTTTATTTTTTGCCAAAAGAGATTAAACAATTCCTATTTCATCAGTCAGTTCCACACCATTCAGATCAGATAAATCACCATTTGTTAAATAATTTCTTCCAATTTATATATATATATATGGTATAAAAACTCTAAATAGTTACTATGATGATTTATAGTCTCAGGGGCCCCGAACCGGCCTTTGGGATATCAAAACAGGCAACAAAAGCAACATTAGATAGATTGTCGAAAAAACAACACCTATATCGATGGTCAAATACACGCACGGGCCGCAATTGGAAAACCATCAAAAATACTATCGAAAAGGATGCTAACATTGACGTGACCCCAGTTGAAACAGGTAATGGGTCTGCTAATAGACCACCGTCACTTGCGAAAACACCTTCAACGGATAGGTATAAACAACGGATCCATTGAATGCAGACTCTGCGGCGAAGAAGATGAAACTTCCTCACACATAATATAACGCTGCGTAGCGCTGTCTCGTAGAAGACAAAATATCTTCGGGGAACATACAACGTGGTGACAACCTCCCACATGACAGGCTTGGTAGAAGGTAAGTTGACCTCATAGTGGGAACAAACATATTCTAACAAGATCGGGGTACACAATAAGCCTTAAATCCAACCCCCGCCTTTAACCAACCAACCATGTTGATTTAATACTGAATGTTATATGTTATATTTTTGTTTTGGATCTTGAATTAGTACATCTTCGCTCTCGTATATAGATATTCTCTTTTTACTTGATGGCGTGATGTTGTGGGTTCAAAATTAGGTTCTACATCAACTTCAGTGCATTCCAAAATTTTTTTCTCAATTTTTCAAAGAAATGCTCGCAATTAGTGGTAAGTACCCGCGGTATGGGATAAAAGGAAGCTTGGACTAAGAACTAATATTTTTACACATAATCCTAGTAAATTCGTCTCATCAAAAATTCAATAAATTTACACAGTAATTCCCATAATATAAGATAAGATTAATAATTTCGAATACATGTGTGTTTCTTTCTTTTCAATTGTATTATTCATAGATGTTAATGAATGAACCCCATTCTCTTCTACACTATGAAGCAAAGCTTCTTAACACAGTATTGCACTATTTCCTTCTTGCAACTTTTACGGGGAAATCGTGATCCACTCAAACGGTAAGTATGCCATTTCCATTTCGTAACGGTATGCTTTGTGACGGTCATTGTATTTTTAAATTATCCCGAGTAAAGCTTCATTTAAGTTAAATTGTCGAGAATATGGAGCAATCTTGCATTGTTAATATTTAAAGCAGAGGTGGATCTGGATTGCTTCGGTAGGTGAGGCCACCGGCAATATTGATGGAATTTGTTCTTGTAAAATCGGGACCATTTCTGCTCTTCCCTTGCACCCTTGAAATCGTTGAACTCAACTAGCCATATTCAACAATTAAAAGGAAACTACCTAGATTTAAATTTTAAAATGAGGCCGAGGAATCCTAATGATAATTATCGCAACTTTCCTGGTTGTAAATTTTTAGCAAAATGTAGATCTCTTTTTGACGTATTGTATTACGAATTTATATATTCTTAATTTTTTTTACCTCCTCAACTAGGGTTTCAAGCTTTAAACCCCGAGCTTTGGGAGTGGTGCATGTGCGAACAAAGCGGTGCACGTTGGCATTCAGTCGATAGAGGTTAAATTCGTTGAGAAACAAGACCTCAGGAAGGTCGATTCAGATGAAATAATTCGTTCGAGGACTACTAAGCTGAACCAAGCACGGATTCAGGGGGGTAATGGGGGGTTATGACCCCAAACAACCAATGGAACACGAGAATTCACATATACAGGGTGGTATGGAAATTACGTATTATATTTAAATGGGAGACTCCTGGGGTGAACGTTTAAAAAGTGGGGTAATTCACCCATAAACCCATAGGTCACTCCGCGGCACAATTATATTACACTGCCCAGCTGTGTAATAAATACATATTCTGGCGCAATGTTGCCAAACTGTGGAAAAGTGTGAAACTTTAGATTCTTATAAAAATGAATATTTAGCTTACTTAGAAATTAAGACCAGGCCGCTGACACGAGTAAGGAATCCAGGACACAGACACCTTCAGTTATTTTTTCTATGGGAAGAGGTTTATGCTCATCACGTGCCCTGATGATAGTGTGGGACTCCATAATAAGCTTATACCCACTAAACCCCATTCGGCCTCTTATTTCCAATCTCAGAATATAACCGCCATATCGTCGAGAGAATAAAAATACATAGTGAAACAGAACAAATTACACTAAATCACTTAAAGAAACACACACGAGTTTGAAATTAGTTTTTGAAGATATGCACCTATTATCAAATTACACAAAAGCACTAACCACTAACGCATAATTACACTATCGTACACATAGAACAACAGCACATACAGAAGATAGGATACAAATTATTTCGCAATAGAAAGTCAGAAATAATAAAAACGCTAATTTCTAATGGGCCTAAAACAATTTTTAATCCTTTAATGAAGAATGATGAAATAATTATGTTGACAGCTTCAGTCCTAACATAGACGAGTCCAACCAAGGGTCGAGTGCTTCGTACATATTCGGAAAAATAGCGCGGTTGCCATTTCCGAGACAATAATTATACAAGAAAGAAATATTACAGAAGAAAACTCCGTAATTTATGAATATAATCTTATAAAACATCGAAAGTGGCAACGCTGTATTTTTAGATATTTCCAAATAACGCAATATCGATCGACTGAATAAGCCCGAAGACTGAAACGTGTAGTTACTAGACATTTTTAGATGTTAAATACCAATGTATGAAAAATTATATTATTTCCCAGACCACCGGATGAAACTTTATACATTAAGGGCGTATTTTTGTCTACACGGTAGCACTTTAAAATACTAATTCAGACTGGTACTTAAATATGTTCATGAGTTGCATGCAAATTTACGCGAAAACTAATGTGAATTTGTGCTTTTGTTTTTGTATTTTGTGAGGTTATTGTGCCGGTTTTTGTTTGGATTACCTACTTGGGGTTTTTTATAAATAAGTTGGTTTTAAATAAGGCCGAAAAGGTAAATAAAATTGCAGTTTTTTTTCCAAAGGGTAAAGTGGCATTTAAGTTGTTCAGTACCGACTGGTGTCGTTCGAATTGAACAAATGAGAACATACCTGATCATTTATAAACGCCGGGGCGGTTGGTTCGAGTCAGTTCAAGTTTATAAATCAGAGATTGTTTCCCAGCGAACTCAACTGAACGTAAAAGTTTATAATAATGTGCCCTGAAAAATAAACAACTTCCAATCTGTCGAACGGTTATTGACTTTCTAAAGAGTGACAACACTGCTCAAAATTCACTGACGTTTTCCGCCATATGTTGTTTTGTTTATCTTTCTCCCAGTGTCACCACGTGCTTAATTTTGGTTTGGCGCCAGGTCATGTACAGGGCATATTAAATTAAAGCGCCATTTTTGGATATTTTTCTTCAATTTGTTTTCATCTCAAGAATTGCTGGTTTAAATAGAATACGCATAACACCCTGTATACCGGTTTGACTAACGCGGCAGGGTGTTAGTTTTCGTAACTTTGCCTTGTATGATCCCCCAAATGAAGTTTGACCCTCCCCCCCCCCCCCCCCCCCCCAAACCGAGGTTCTGGATCGACCCTTGAGCGGAACCAACCACAGGTACAATGTCAATCGTACATTTCACATGGAAATATCTGTAAAATATAGTGATTCTTCTCCTATTTCCGGCTTTGAATAAGCTCTCAATGATCCTTAATAAATCGCAACGCCATCCGTCGGCGTCCGTAGAAATAATTCCCTCCATCTGTGTACCATTTTTCTATGAAGCTGAAGGATAGTATGGCTGATTCTGGAGTCCAAAGTTCGTCTTATTAATTTTTCTGGGCCACATAGATTTGATTCGCGTAATTAGTTGTAAAACTCGCTGATTGTACTTTATTTCTTTAATTTTTGCAAAATTGTTTTGGGTTTGTTCGGTTAGCGGTTTTATTTTTCTGTTCGTACAAAACTTCCACAAGTAAAATAACACCTGAGAATGCACAAAGAGAATGCATTAGTCGTATTGTGAGAAGTTCTTTTCATTTCCTGAACAATTTACTTCAAAGCATAGGGCGAGCTTTGCAAATAATGGCCTCAAATATACTATTTGCCCTATATATTATCGTATTTTCTTTCCTGGGACAAATAACAAGATTTTACGAAATTGGAGGGTTGACTTATATTTATATGAAGAGTTATAATTTTCTGATGTCCATTCGACCCCAGACTGCACTCATCGGATTATGCCATAAAATCGGGTTCAATTTTAAAAGTTTTTTTGTTAATTTTTTAAACTTTTAGAACTTTTTTATTTGTGGGTTTATGAAAAAAGTAATTCTTCATAGAAACTCCTGCTTATTCTCAAACGACCCAAAAGCATATTATTTTCTCTAATTTATAAACCGGATGTTCGGAATTTAGACTAATATGTAAAGAACAAAGTACCCTTATGTGTAACGATACGATAAAAAGTAATTATTAAAAGTTGTTGGGGTTGAAGAGCTACGCCTTAATATAAAATTTTTACTCATTGCCCAAACGTACTGCGACTGGCAAACGTTCCATCCTTTTAAAATATGATTTTCTTTAAATTAACTACTATTTTTGTATATATTGAGAAACCCTTAAACTTTATAGTAAACGAGGAATTGTCGAAAACTGCTAAGTAATTATGTACCCATATTACAAAATAATCATTACGTTTTAAAATTGAACCAGCGTACCATACGAATTTATTAGAAAACGAATGAGGAGTAAAAAATTTTCTTAAAAAAGAAAAAAACTATTGAAAGGTTTCTCCACTAACATCTTTGCCTCCTTGAACTTTTTTAATAAAAGCTCTATGCGCGTTTCATATTTCTTTCAATGAGATATCTTGAATAGCTTCTCTAATTCTACTTTTTAAATTATAAACATGGTTTTAACCTATTTACAAAACTGTAAGGTAGTTTAAAGAAAATCATATTCTACAAGGGTGGAATTTCTTGCCGTTCCCTGTATATCTAGATAATGAATCAAAATTTTGTATTGAGGCATAGCTTTTCAACCACAATAACTTTTACTAATTATTTTTAATCGTATCTTCACACATAAGGATGCATTGTTTCTGTTTTTTTTTTCTATTTTTCTAAATTCTGAAACTAATATACTTTTGGTCGTTTGAGCACAAGCAGAAGTTTTTATGAAGAATAACTTTTTTACAAACCAACGAATAAAAAGATTATCCCTCTTCGGGAGCCAATCCGTGGATACACTGTATATGCACAAGATATAATTATTTTAACAAAATGAAATCCCGATTTCTTATACAAAATTTTATCATTTTGCTGCCCAAGTTATATTTATTTTGACAGACAAAATATGTTGTTTACCAAGGATCTTACATCAAGTAGGATACGACTTTGGTTCACAGTGTTTGAAGAATGAACAATTCACATTCTTAGGTGTATTGTAAACAACTTTCCAGAAAAACAATTGGGGATCTCTGAATATTAGTCTAATTTTTCTTTGTCGTTTCCTGTCCAGTAGACAAAGACATTACGTCGGCCTCGAGCGTTCGGAACATAATTTTTATAAAGCACTTATTGGAACCTTCCATACCTGCTTTCACGTTCGACAATACCAGATTAACAACATATTTGTCGTTATTGTTAAATAAAAAATTTTCTTTCCGTGTTTGTGTGTTAAATTTAGGTAGTGTTTGTAGAAAGATAGTAATTCTTAACTTAATATGGTAAGACTGTGCCAGGTCTGCCGTAAACTGGATAAAAATATAATTTTGAGTCACGTTCATCGATTGTTTGTTTTCCGAACAAAGACATATCAAACCGGTTACCTCAGATTGAAAACAGAAGCAGACAGAAGATATGGGGATTCTATATAAAGAATCCCTATCTCTTTTTATCTTCTGCGTCACATTGACGTGTACAAAGTCGCTAGAAATACCGGGTCGATGTTTGTCGGTGTTCTTTACCTATAAATTGTATGTAATGTCAATGATGTGTCCGCATTACACAAATTAATTTTTATATTTTCTTACAAGAAATTCTCGAAATCAGTTCATGTTTTAGTTATTTGGCTGACCAACATGAGAACTGGATATATGCAAAATTGCAGAAAACTCCTCCAAATCATGAATTAAAGAAAAGAAGGGACATATTCTTTAATATATAAAAAAACAATGACTACAAACAGTTAAAATATACCTAAAGTGCAACTTATTTCTGTAAATAAAGAACGTTTTTCGGAATCCAGGCATTTTTGTTATAATATTTACAATATGCATCATCGCTGTTCTTCAATCATAACAAACACAAAAAATAATATTTTGGAGATATTCTTAAACTGTATATAATTAATATTTCATCCGAGGCATCTGACTGTATATTTTTCAAAATGTTTAATTTTAGATCTGGCCGTCAGTTTTACCAAAATTTATTTTAAAGATTGAGAAAAATTATCAATGTCAAATCAGTATTGTTTAACCGATTTTCATTACTTTATGGACGATTTCTGTTATTACAGCCTTGCAATAAGTAGCATGTAAAAACCATGCATTAAGGAAGGATTACCAGATCTTCAGGATAAATTAATAATATACGAATATGGTAAACACGAGCACTGATTCAGTAAAAACTGACGAACAGAGAAAAATTATTAATTATATTTGACGAATCAAAGGGGTTTTAAAATTTTGAATTCTTCAAATACTATTCACGGTGGATGGAAGGTTAGACGTTTCTGTCTGTATATTTTGAAATTTTTGTTTGTCAGGGAACCTACCAAGGTATATTAGTTTAAACTATTTTCAATAATGCGGCGTTGCCGCTTCTATCCAATACCGTTGACAATTTCGGTATTTTAAATGGATTCCCCTATAAAATATGTCCACGGATGGGGTTTACAAGAGGACAAATGGACTAAAAATTGAAAGATACGAAAAAAAGTCACTCTTAATAAACGATTTTGCTTATCTAGAAAATACGATTCATGATAAGAAACTTCAATTTTTTTATACAGGGTGGGTAAAAACTGCAAAAATGATATTTTGCTTATGAGTAAACATACTTTATTTTGAAAGATACGAAAAAAACTCACTCATAATAAACGTTTTTACTTGAATAATGAATAGGTGATACTTGTTGTCAATGTCTTTATTTAATGAAGTAATTATAATAATAATAATACGAACATTTTTATTAACATGAAAAGAATACGATTTCATAATTCAAAAACTCCACCCCCATACTCGACACATTTTTCTAATTGCTTTCTCAAATAAGTGAAAGAATTTCTGATTTCTTCCTGAGATATCGATTGGACAGCCTGGATAATTCTGCCCTTCAGCACTTCAATATCATTAGGTATTGCGGTTGCAAAAACAATTTGTTTTAAACGGCCCCATAATAACATATCGGCCAAGATTAAGTCGGGACTTCTTGGGGGGCCACAATACTGGGCCATTCCTGCCAATCCACCTTGGACCAAATCTGCGGTCAAGCCATTGTCTAACCTCACGAGCGAAATGGGCTGGACAACCATCTTACTGAAAATACATATTTTGTCGAAAATTTAATGGTAGATTTTCGAGTTCATCATTGAAAAATGTATCCAGCACATCTAAATATGATAATCTATTGCACGTGTTATCAAAAAAATATGGCCCTATAATGCCATGAAGGGATATCGCACACCACACGTTCACTTTTGTGAAATATTGTCTTCTCGTCATAACTCTGAATTCGGGATTTTCTAAAGACCAGTACCTAACATGCGGGGTTGCAACGGTTCCATTTATTGAAAATGTACTTTCATCAGAAAACATGATATATTTATAAGAATCAACATTTCCACTTAAAATTTTGTCTCCTAGCTAGAGGCAAAAATCAAGTCGTTTCGCTCTTCCAATCTTTGATTAAAGTGCGGTTTATACGGATACAATTTATTTGCTGTAAAGGACCTTCTGAATTTTACTTTTTTCACAACCTCCAACTGATGTAACACGATTTCTAAGGGACATCATAGGATTTTCTTCAACAGAATGAAGAACTAAGACTGTAGCAGCATCATCATGGTCATATTTCTTCTTTTTTTTTTGGGGTCCAAAACCGAACCAGTTCTCTTGAACTTTTTTATTAACTGCCATAATAATATAATGCCATCCTAGTTATTGGGATTCCTACAAATCTCTCTCCATGGCGTAGCGGTATGAAACTTGACCATCTCCATAACATTGTATTATAAAAACTCTTTGTTCAGTAGATAGCATTTCCACTTAAATAATAACTTCATTAAATAAAGACATTGACGACAAGTACCTATCGCCTTAAGTGTCATTATTATTTTAACTAGGTTCACCAGTCAGGGGTGTGCCAGAGAATACTTTTTGGGGAATAAGTTTTACATAGGTAAACCTTTTAATGAATTGTTCTACTTCGGTTTGTTTTGTAGAAAACACATTCATTAAGAGTGACTTTTTTTCGTATCTTTCAAAATAAAGTATGTTTACTCTTAAGCAAAATAATATTTTTGCATTTTTTACCCACCCTGTATAGAAACATTTAAGTTTCTTATGATGAATCGTATTTTCTAGACAAGCAAAAACGTTTATTAAGAGTGACATTTTTTCATTTGTCCTCTTGTAAACCCCATCCGTGGACATACTGTATATTTAGAAATTGTCAGGTTCTATATCTATTTCTGAGCACCTTTTCTAAATACTACTTTAAACTTTTAAATCGTATGTAAGATTTCAACTGAGGAATGTTTTAGAGTTATGAGAAAAATCATATTTATTAGAAGTCATGTTTTCGTTAACAAAAAAAATCCAAATTAATTGACAACTAAAGAAACGAGACTTATACATGTAAATTGTTAGGCGATGCCCCTAATGAAGAAATTGGAAAAGGTGTCACCCGAAGTAACTACCTTCTTTCTCCTAATCATTCTACGAAATGAGGAGTCAACACAATAATGTTTTTTAAATAATAACCTAAACCCCATAAATCTCATTGCAGATATGTAACTGCTAATTAAGTCCATTTTTGGAACGCGATTTATTGCTAACTGCTACTCAAAAAGTAATAAATTATGGTATTATCCGAAAGAGATTTAAACGGTCTTTAAAATAATATGTCAAAATAACATTGATGTCTCTTCCCGATTTTTAATATTAGGAAGCGATATATTAAGGTTTTTAAATTGGCACCCTGTATATACATTGCAATGGTTTGTTCTGGATTCTTGCACTAAATATAAATTGTATACCTATTTGTTATATTTACAATAAATCTGTTTAATTAGCCTATTGGTAGAGTATTTAAATCAATTAGCATTGGAAGTTTTGCATTTATGAACTTTTAAAGATTATTAATGGGCAATTAGAAACATCGAGTTCATTATTTAGTACTAATTCTGAATTTTTATGCTTATTATTTCCATCTCCCCTAATTAATTTAATTTTCGTTGTCTAAGTGAATATTTCAAATTATCATTAAAATTATGGGTTTTAATTAACAAACTGCCTATGATACTGAGAGTTTTCTCAAATATCAATGCATGGAAAAATTATTATTTCCAAGACCACCAGATGATACCTTATACAATAAGGGCGTATTTTTGTCTACACAGTAGCACTTTAAAATACTAATTCAGATTGAATGGTACTATCAAGAAAAGGAACTTTTCCAGGGATGGGATGTCACCACCTGCAGACCGGTTTCGAACTTTTTTGTTCTCGTCAGTACAGGGTAGTGTGAAGGCAAAAATGCGCCCTTATGGTATAAGGTATCATCGGGTGGCCTGGGAATTAATTTTTTTTTTCACACATTGGTATTTGATACTAATACCATCTGAAAAGTGCTCGTTTATTTTTTATGGATCTATCTGTTGAACCAATATACGATTTGGGACAAGAACCACAATTTCTTCATCGATAGATTGCAATCGTTTCAAGTTTTTGATCCATACTTTTGAAACATATTTCCTAGGTATATATTTTATTCTTAAAGCTTTATTGCGTCCTATTTTAAAGGAGAAACCATACTGAAATCACATATTTACCTTCTAACTATCCCGCCAACTACAAATCAGTAACAATTCATAACGCGGTACCAGTTGGTTTCATAAGGTCATCCCTGTTTTCTGTATTCTTTTAATATTATTTTTTTTAAACAATGACAAAACCAATAACACGAATAAAATAAATCTAAAATTTCCTACTTAGGCCGGTATTAGACTATCAAATATATTTGACAAAGATATTTTATAAAAGAAATTTTATAAAATATTTGAAGTGTAATATCAGTTCTTTTATAAAATATTTATTTTATAAAAGATATTTTATAAAAGATTACAACAGACGATTATCTTTGATAAAAGATTTTATAGTTGATTGGTAACGGTAGTAACCTCATTTTCTGACAATAAGGCATAAATTTGACATTGACTGCGATTGGTATTAGTATATAATACCATGGCGGAAAATAAGTTGTCTGGTGCATTTCAACAACAAAATTGCTAATTTCGGAGTATGAAAGGTTCGAAATATTGTACAACCATCAACACCCGGATTACAAAAACCGAAATAAAAGACTGGATATATTTATTTATTTATTTTCATTTTTTGCCTTGCAAGTTTCTGGGATTATGCCTGAAAGGGTACATTGAGGTATGCGACTGCTGTACTGTAAACTAGCATAACTCTCTCCTGTTGCCATAAACCGAAGGGTAATCATAAGGCGTTCCTCAATGCTGATATAACTTCTAATACCTTCAACTCGTAACTTCCGAAGGATATTGTGGTGGATACCCCTTAAATTACGTCTTGCCACCCAGGGCATTACCCAAAGGCGCCTGGCTCTTTTTTTTTTTTTTTTTTTTTTTTTTTTAATACTAAACACATTGTAATCACGGCAGCACTTAACGCTAGACAAGCTAATGCACGTCTATCGTTCATTTTTAATTGTAAAAACTTGACAAGTCCCTTCAAAAATTGTCAAAGTTCTTTGACAGTGTAATACTAGTATAAACTTTTATAAAAGAAATATTATCAAAGAAATGCTACAAAATATTTTATAAAAGATCTTTGTCAAATATATTTGATAGTCTAATACCGGCCTTATTCATTATGTTCACAATTATTTTTTTAAAACAAACTTTTATTTGTTTTCAGAAGCGAAACGGGTAGAAACCTTCCACGAAACCTGCAAAAACTTTGGCGGTGGCGAAGGTACTTTAGCTACATTAGGAACCCTAATGCATCAAAGTCATGAGAGCCTTAGGGATTTGTACGAGTGCAGTCATCCACAACTAGATAGGTAAGATTTTTTAAAAGTTTATGAGCTGTTCTGTGTTCAGATAAAATTTGTTTCATAACGTTCAACATCTTAATGTATTGGTCATTTATCGTAAGATAGTCCACCGTTGGTGGCAGTCTCAAAACCTTCTCCTGTCAGTCAATTTTGAGTCAAGTTTAAGTACTCCAAATTTTTTTTTTTTATTATTATTAATTTGAGGTTAGGAAATTTCGTTTGTTGACACCTTTATGAATTATTGTATCTATGTAACTAACTGAACAGCTGCTGGTCTTATTTGGTAAATTGCCAATACGACAATTGGGGAAAGAATTCAGCTTCTTAATGTTGGTACTTTTCATATATAGCCAATTTAATCAGGATTAACTTTGATCAATGACTGTTATAAGTGACAGAAGGACAAACAACTGCACAGAAAAAAAGTCAAATCAATATTTCGTTCAGTCAAGTAAATATATGTTTGCTATAGGGGGACTACATGTGTATTTAAGTTAATTTTACAATGTATTTGTTACATTTGAAAGGATTTGTTTAACGAGAACATATATTTTTCAATATTATAATCTACAGTAAAATGTTTAACTCTTGCTTTCAATTTATCACGTACAAGGATTACAGTGCCATCCCCGGTAGACTCTTGTCTTCTAAAAAATCCCTATAGTATTATAACCCTCAGTACAAAGTACACCAATCCCATCTGTTTCTCAGTCATCCAATGCTCCGTCACATAAATAATATCAATATTTTTGTCAACAATAAATGACTCTAATTGAAGTACCTTCTTTCAGATAATTTTCATTGTTGTTTAAGATCCTATTTGTTTCCTTGTGATTGACTTGATCTTATTTGGATTAAGAAATTTCTCTCTCTCTACTCACTCACTGCTAGTTTGAAAAAGCTACGATATTTTTATTTCTTCGTCTTCATTTTATAACATTGTCTTGCCTTCAGGCCTTGTTTTTCTAAATATTCTGTTATTTCCTAATTATTTACTTCAATAGCAAATCCAGATACGAACAGAAAGGCTAACTTCTGTGCAGTTTCTTATTTACATCCCTTGTTGCAGCCCATTAGCGACTATTATGGGCAACTTGATTTCGTAGGTCGCTTTGTGAATGAAACCTCTCTCAAGATTTCATCTTCGTCAGTTCTCCCGTTCTTTATGAGGGCTGTTGCTTCTTTTATATCAGTCGATGGTATTTGGATTTTTGGTAATAGCTAAAATGTCATAACTGTAATCCAAATCTCATTTTCTTCCCAGTTTTTATTCTTACTTTGAAGTTCATTTGCTAAAATCCTTAGAACAGTCAGTTTATTCGCTTCTGTAGACGTAGATTTTTTTTCTGCTTGTTCAATCACTGGAGTGGATTCATTTTGCATTTTCTCCGATAGGTTCAAGAATGACAGAAAATTCCATCCATCTTGGATACGAAAAGAATAATTAATTATTATAAATAATTACGAAGAGATACACGTTTAAGGATAAACCCCACCCACAACCACCTCTAACGGTATCATTACTCTTTAAATTTGAACTAGAGTACCGAAAAATGGTTCACTAAAGAGCTTGCAAGTCCTTTCACAAAGCCTTGAAGAACTTTCACAGGACTTAAAGTCCTTTTAAAGATCTTGCAAGCTCAAATTACCTATAAAATAAATTTTAAATTAATATTAAATTACAAAATACCAATTACATATTTCAAAACAATCCCTTAAGTCCTTCCTACATATCCTACCCTAAATCCAAAATATTAATTCACATAATTATTGCGTGTGTGGTTTCGAAGATAGTTACGTTTCTAATAGTCTAATGTGGGATAAAGGCAAAATGCCAAACTAAAATTTGTTAAATGAGACATAGGTAAACACTGTTAACTGCAAGGATATTGCTTAGCATATGGAACAAACAGAACAAGATTGTAATACGATTATTTTTAATTCGTTAAAACTAAAACATCTAATTATTTTGGATAAAATCGCAGGATTTATTTTATACGTGACTATCGTTCGTAGCCTTTATATCTTCCTCGTTAGGCAGCATCTCCAGCATTAAAGGCTTGTTATAAGGTCTAGATATACGAACATTACCAACGCTGAAAGGACTCAAGTATCTTATTTAGCTTAAATGAACAAATCATTAAATATATTTATGTCCGCTAAGAAGTGGGAAACGCAACAATTAAATATTGTATATCCAGTCATGAAAAATTTAATTTTGTTTGATTAATTTATAACATCCAGTGCTCGGAGTGTCTAACTCTCTCTAACATCTCTAAAGGCGGAATTCCACTGAGGGATGCGGCAATGACGCATGCTACACAAAGTCTTTTATCGGAAGGAGTATGAAACGACATCGTTTAAAGTTTGCTCTATTGTCACATATCAAAGAACTGGCAACAGCAGATCACCTGTAGCATGCTACTGTAGCCTAGTTGGAATGGAGCCTTAAAAGCTTTGTTTCTATGGAATAATTTGGAAAATCGCAAAACATAAGCAACAGCGGCAATCACACGATTTGTTTGAAAGTACTACTAAAAAAATATAAATTAAGGTATTATTAGAAAGATATTTAGACGACCTTTAAAATGGTGTTCCAGTCGATTCCTCTTCCCATGTAACATTTTAAGGGTGACCCTCCCAGGGAGTTAAAGCATGAAGGCTGCCAATATTCTTTAAAAGCTATCCTTCACAATGAAATTGACGTATCATTAAGAGTTTTAATATTATTTACTGGAAGTGACATATGGAAAGTGAAAGTGGGAAATTTTCAAATTGACAACCTGTATACAAACAACGTGTCCAAGATAAGGAGGGCCAGTACAGGGATCTCGGAAACCGTAAGAGATTCGAAGTCGGTTAAATGGAGGTAAAGTTGCGCATTTACGTGCCTAATAATATGCCGTTTAGGAAGTTTTAAAATTCCGAAATTCCGAAATTCTGAAATATCGTTTTATTGTTTTCCTGGGTTTTTTTGAGATCGAATTCTAAAGTAAATTGCACTTTTACATTGCCACTTTTTCCGCTCTAACAGCGTTAATTGTTTTGTAATCCGACGAGTCGTCTTCGAAGGGCCATCAACTTTATTTTTTTAAATACGGTCCTGTTTTCCAGATATTGGAATTTGAGAGCTTCTTTCTGTAGGATCTAACTTTTTTACTTATGTTGGACTAGTTCAATAAATAACCAATAATTTAATAATAAACCACAAATAAGTGAACAAAAAAGTTGATAATGGCCCTTCGAAGACGACTCGTTGGATTACAATACAATTAACGCTGTTAGATAGAGCGGAAGAAGTGGCAATGTAAAAGTGCAAATTACTTTAGAATTCGATCTCAAAAAAATCCAGGAAAACAATAAAGCGATTTTTCAGAATTTCGTTTTTTCCGGATATCTCCGGAACTACTCGGAATTTTAAAACTGTGTAAGCGGTATATTATTAGGCACGTAAATACGCAACTTTACCACCATTTAACCGACTTCATATCTCTTCCGGTTTCCGAGATCCATGTACTGGTCCTCCGTATCTTGGACACGTTGTATTATCGTATCGCTTCTGTACAGTTGTAAAAATGGCGTGTAGGATACTGTATTAGCATGATGTTTCAATGATAATACATATCGATACATGCATCAAATAATATTGTAAGTGACTTTTTGACCAACTTCAGAGTTTAAAATAAATTTCAATGTGTAACACGAATAAACCTAAAATTAGGTTTTTTAGCTTAATTTTTTTTTTAATGCCTCGTTCATCCCATTTGTATCTGATTATTTTGGTATTTTGCCTGTAGTATCATGGTAAAATAATATACCCGAACCTGTTATGCCTTCTCCTATAAGAACACAATTTGTCAGTTACAATGTTATTCGATACATGTATCGATATTATGCTTTATGCCAATTTCCAAAATTATTCACCTAATTCGAAGGGCTTCTCTACACTGTGCTCTTATAACATAGTATAAAATGATTTTCTTGTCAAGGAACTTTATTTTTTTCAGAATTGCCGATCTAGCTAAGGATGTGACTCTAGGCACAAGGCTGACAGGGGCAGGGTGGGGCGGATGCACAGTCTCGCTTGTGTCCCGAGACAATGTAGACAAATTTGTCGAGTTGCTCAAGGAGGAATTCTACAAACCTCTTGGTGTTACAGATGGATTTGAATCGATAATTTTTACCACTGCGCCTATGGGAGGAGCTTGTATTTATACTTGTGCAGAATAAAAATTAAATTGACACATTATCTTAATCAATCGCCTTTGCTGTATGGATACTTCGTCCCATGTAGCATTTTAACGTTGGGTCCACGTCAACGTCGTCGACTTACCGTTAGCACACAACGTTAACACCACGGCCTAGCGAGTTTCATTTACACAAGTTTGTGGAATAAAGTCCGGGTTGTTACGACGTTGCTCCGCGTCTGAAGTTTATTTACGGTTATTTTTGTTAACTCTTTTTAACTTCCATTTTGGAGAAGTTTTTTATCTATCATTTAGATCAACTGTTTATCACCTTAGATTTATTTAATTAAACTATACAGGGTGTCCGCTAATTGATGGTACATGGAGAAACCATAGACTCCTTAAGTAAAAATATTAGGATTTAATTATAGTTACCTATATCCGAAAGTTGATATTAACTGAGATACAGGGTGTTATAGTTAAAACTTAATTTTTGTTTTTCTTTAATAACTTTGAGAGAAACAACCGTTTTTTTACTAAATTTGGCAATTATGGTTCTTTTAGGACGAGAAATTGAATTCTTTATGAAATTTGAATGTAGAATGTCTGCAATTTTATTAGGTCATAAATTCTTTTGGTCTTAGTGTATTTAAGTTTTTTTATAAAAATAATACTTTTCTCATATTTATTACGTAAAAACGGTATACTAAGTTCAGGTCGCCCAGAGTTACCGTTTAAGAGATATTTGCATTTAAATTGCTTAGTGCGTTAGCTCAGGCAAGCAAATAATATTTTGTTACTTCTTACGAATTAACTTATACATGATAATTAATGTTCTAGTAATGGTAATTGGAAATAATAAATACAACAATTTGATTGTTCTTTAACTAGCTTTAATTAAATTGACCCTAGAAAATATCATGTCGAAACAAACCAACAGCAATGAAAACACAAACTTACGATAAAATCAAAAATGAAACATTTTCTGACAAAGTTATCTTAACAATAATCAACAAGCAAATAACAATATGGAGGTTTCATAGCAACTGCATCACTAAATTTTATTTGTTTGCATATTAATAATAGGCAGGTGAGTTTATCGTAAGTTTGTGTTTTCATTGCTGTTGGTTTCTTTTTCTAGGGTCAAAGTTATTTTAATTAAAGTAAGTTAAAGAACAATCCAATTGTTGTATGTATTATTTCCAATTACCATTACTAGAACATTAATTATCACGTAAAAGTGAATTGGTAAGAAGTAACAAAATATTATTTGCTTGCCTAAGCTAACGCACTAAACAATTTAAATGCAAATATCTCCGAAACGGTAACTCTGGGCGACCTGAGCTTAGTATACCTTTTTTACGTAATAAATACGAGAAAAGTATTATTTTCATTAAAAACTTAAATACACTGAGGCACACTAATGTTATGACCTAATAAATGTGCAAATTACTTTATACATTAATATTTCATAAAAAAATCATTTTCTCGTCCTAAAAAACCATAATTGCCAAATTTTGTAAAAAAAACATTAGTTTCTCGCAAAGTTATTAGAGGAAAACAAAAATTAAGTTTTAACTTTAACACCCTGTATCTCAGTTAATATCAACTTTCTGATAATAGGTAAGTATAATTAAATTCTAATATTTTGACGTTAGAAGATGTGGTTTTCCATGTACCAATAATTAGCGGACACCCTGTATATGGGAATTAGTGCAGCAATTTTATTTATTATGATTTTCACTTACACTTTTTCCTTAAATAAAGTAAATCTGCCAAAGGGATGGACTAAAACTGACAACAAGGGCAGCTATTTTGTTAGATATTCGTATAATACTTCAAAATTTAGAGATCGCCTTCAAAATAACGATTTTTTAAAAAAAATTGTTGATAAAAATGTAAATGGCTTAAATAAAGTTAAAATCGTTATATCGCATTTTATATTATGAAAAATTTATAAATTTTTATTTTAAAATATTACCTATTTTAACAAGAGCACGCAATAAGTTGGAAAATCTACACTTAACACATTCCATTTTTTAACTATTTTTAACCTTCAATGTTAAAATAGATGGCGTAAACTAGTGCAAACTATAGGATAACATCATGGTATAAATAACTAAGAGGTATGATTCCACGCCGATGGAGGCGTAGCTTGTGACGTCAACGGGCGAGTGATTTTTAAATCTCTTATCGAGATTTATGTTGCATTTTCAACTCTATTTTAAAGGTAGTAAAAGGTTTTACGCATTTAATGGTATGTTAAATGAAAGAATAATATCATGGTATTTAGGTATATTTATTTCATGAACATACAACAAAGAATAAAGCTAAAATACGACCTAAGTAGTTATAAACAAATTAAACTATTTTTCTTAAATAGTTCATCTTTCAGTGGAGTGAAATTATGAAGAGGTAAAGAAACTCATAGTCTGCTTCAGTAGTTAAATAAACAATATTTTAATTTGCATACATGTTTCGAAGGCATATACCCTCATCAGCTTCATTGGAAAATACTTAAGACGTAAATGTTAACAAAATAAATAACACCGTATCCATTCTAATTTTTTGTTTTATCCTTAGGAAAGCGGAAACACCTTGTATTTCTTTGCCTGGTTATCCATATCACAGCGCACCCCATTTTATGAAAATTCAGATATTTATTTTAATAAACACACACGACTAAATAAGAAAAAAAACTGATGAAGTTTCAAAATTTCCATGGGAAACTACGGCAAACGGCATTACGTGGCGACCAGTGTTGCCAGAAATCTTTGATCAAAAGTAATAGGTTAACGGTTCGAAACGAATAGTAAAAGACGACGTCAGAGTAAGAAGAGTACGATAAAAAGGTCGTTAATTTCATATTGAACATCTAAAAAATTGTGAAAATAGTAATGGATATATTAAAAAGATTGACAACGCTGGTAATCGCCGAGCAGCTTCGGCTATCGTCGACCGGTTCCGACGGCGCGGCGGTTGTTTCAAAGGTGTGTAGGAATATTTCTTAGTTTAGTGGTATTTTAGCTGTAATGTGTGTTAAGTATATGTCTGTCAAATTAATATACGTAAATCTTATAATATATTATTCTTTAATTTCACATACCATTAATTGCGTAAACATAAGATAGAATAAAAGACGCTAACACCGTATAAATCTCCATAAGAAATTTAAAAATTGCTCTCCCTCTGACGTCATCTGACGTCACTGCGCGCCGCAGACGAAATTTGAACGGTTAGATATCTTACCTTTAGCAATTGTATAATGGGATAACATACATAACCCTGCAAAGTAGCGACAATTTGACTATCAAGAGCAAAATTTTACTTTTTTTATTTTTTTTTATTTTTAGGTTTTTAGGGCCGATATTTGTTAAGTTAGACCTTTGTTAAGGTAGCCTTAACATTATGGCAAACCTTAAAAAAATTATGTTTTAAATTAATTTGTGGGTCAATTGACGCGTTTAGTAGACGCTTAACACGTCCTTAAAGATATATTCCTTTAGATGAGAGTTAACATCATGGTCATAAACTAGCTAACGTAAATATGACTCTTATACAACGTCGGGTAATGTAGGCCCTTTTGGGAGACCATTTTGTCGGCAGAACAATTTTAAATTTTTTTAAAAATTAGTGGCACGTCGGAGAATTACTAAAAAACGTTACTTGGGGTTACTTGTTTATAAATTATTTTAAATCTCTGCGTTACAACTGTTTCGTGGTACAACTGCATGAGGACACTGCTGTAAGTAGTGTAAAAATCTATATTACAAGTTAATTAAAATTTTTTAATCATCTCTCAAGATGGTGGCCAAAGCACATGGCATTAATGACATACCCAAATGCGCATGCATATATAGGGTGTCCTAGATTATGAGGGCAATCAGCGGGCTTCAAATAGAACACATAAAAATAACATGACATGTTCCAATAAATTAATTCTATCGATTTCGATCAAGAGTACCTTAAGAGTTGAAGATATCAGTTGTTCAAAAATATTAGAGAGAGCATCACTTATTTTAGCGAACTTGGTAATCGCATGGTGAAGGGATTTTTATATTAGTTGTGGTTTTAAATAAAGCATCTTTAGTAAATTTTATTTAAGTTCAATATACTTTTATTTTAAGTTATTTGAGCAGATGCCTGTATCTCAAATATAAGGTAATCAGTGGCGGTTCTTCCACGGAGCACATGCGCACGTACACCCCCAAAACGAATAAAAAAAAATTATTTTATATTCATTGAATATTACTTATCGTATAAACGTCGACCATCCCTAATTTTATCCTACCGTCAAACAAAAATGTATAATATAACCTCTCGATTCATCCGGCAAGGATAATGACGCGAATGACGCGATATACTCGCATATGCGAATCTCAAATATAAGGTAATCAGTGGCGGTTCTTCCACGGAGGACATGCGCACGTACACCCCCAAAACGAATAAAAAAAAATTATTTTATATTCATTGAATATTACTTATCGTATAAACGTCGACCATCCCTAATTTTATCGTACCGTCAAACAAAAATGTATAATATAACCTCTCGATTCATCCGGCAAGGATAATGACGCGAATGACGCGATATACTCGCATATGCGAATACGTGGGCGGGGCATAATGCAGTTTCTCTGTAGTAACAGGTAGCCGGGGACATCGGGGGATAGCGGGGCTATGGCTATTTAACATGGAAAAGGCGCACAATTTTAGTGTGCGCCGCGCTGTTGTCTGTTCGTGCATGTATTTAGAAATTCGAGCTTGTATGTTTTAATATTTTAATATTATATATTTATTAAGTTAAAATGAATAGATTCACGGTGAACTATTTAAAAAATAACTTTAGCTCTTTGAGTTTGCAGAAAAAATTGAAATTAAGAATGCGGGAAGACCTAAACCCGAAATTAATTTAGCGCAGACCACAAAGGGTAAATCTAGAGACTTTATTAGAAAGTTTAGAAATTAAATATGTGAAAAAATTTTATAGGGGGTATTCCAAACTTTAATGATTACATTCTACAATTAAGAATCGAAGAATGGACTTTACGTTTAAGCACTATTCATACTGAGAACACATTCCTTATTTTCCAAAAGTTGTATTGTTTGTAAAATTAGAAAATAATTAAAAATATGTTTTACACATTTTCTTATTCTTTCGACGTTTAAAACGCCTAGAAAGTAATTGTTTGGTCGTTACACAAAAATAAAATTTTAAATATGGAGAATAACTTATTTGGGTATTTTCAGTTAAAGTTATGAGGCAGATAACAATTTAATGTTTTTGGTAGTCGACGCTTTCATTCGTAAGCGCTTTGAAACGAAGGATATGACAAAGGGATATAGGAGTCATTCTTTGGCAAACCGCTCACTTTTTGACCTTGATATTTTAGAATCGTCCAAAAAAATTTTTACAACTTATATACATACAATTAGTAGATACGTATTTCAGGATTTTGCTGAAAAAAAATTATTCTCCAAAATATCCACACATGAATTTTTGATAATTTTCTGGTTCTCTCTTTTTTTTTTTTTCTATGATCCAACACAAGCACTATAGGAAAAATCCTTTAGGGCACTCTGGGAGTGGTGCGTGTGCGCAAAAAGCGATTCACGTTGGTTTTGAATCGTTGGGAGGTTATATTCGTTGGGAAAAACGACCTCGGGAAGGTTCGAGGAATACTATGCTTAACCACATATAGATGGGAGGCTGTGGTTCGTCGTGTATTTTTGCTATTCGCCGCTCTGGAAGGTATTAAGATGGCAAGGTCAGCCGAGCACCTTCAAATATCTGTAAAAGAGAGTTAAATCCCCAACATGTCTTCGATGTTCTAGGCTGTCGAGGTTCTTCGTCAGCTCGTGGTCTCCGATCAGACGAATAGGCCTCCTTTCGATGGAATCAAGTAGCCGAAGAGTATGTTTGGGTGCAGAGCTCCAGACATGAGAGCAGTATTCTAGTGATGGTCGAATCTGGGCTTTGTATAGTGTCAAAAGTTGTTGAGGTGTGTACAACTTTCTGGTTCGGAAGAGTACCCCAAGCTTCTGAGAAGCCATCTTTGCGATTGCCACAATGTGGTTATGCCAAGACATATTTCCTCCCAGATTGACGCCCAGCAAATTAATAGATGAAGCCAGTGGGATTGCGTGTCCGGCCATGACTATTTCCGGTTCTGAAATGTTAACCTTTTTAGAGAAAACTGCTGCCTGGTTTTTTTTAGCGTTAAATTCGACTTGGTTACTGTCACCCCAAGCCAAAATTTCTTCCAGGTCTTTGTTGAGGCGTGATACTTCATGCTGTCTGCGAAGATGTGCGTCGGCAGCCGATGTGTGCGCATTCAAGGAGAAAGATGAGATAAGTGTGCTATCGTCAGCAAAACTAACTCTGGAATATCTCCAAAAAATTGTCATTGTGAACAAATGCAAAATAATAACAGTTTAATTGTTTAAATGCTCGCCCCCCACCTTAAATTAATTTGATAAAATATCGTTTTATTATTTATCCTCGTATCTGCAGTACCCATTTTACGAAAAAGTGGCATCTCTATTAGATCGGTAGTTATTAAATATTTTCCATCGCAAGCAACCCAGCGTGTGAAGAGAGAAGCGGGCGACGCGACGGGTCGAGGCGTGACAGAACTACACTTTCGAACGACGCAATGGATATAAATATTAATGATTCACACACTGCACCGACATCGATTGTAGACGCCTCGACCCGTCGCGCTGATACATTTCACGCGAAAGCTAACATAACACAGTGTTAAATAAAAAAGACCATTGATACGATCAGTACAACTGATTGATGATAATTTCTAGTATTAGAAGATTAGAGAAAATCCAGCAAATTTTCAAAAATTCATGTGGATATTTTGGAAAATAAATTTTTTTTAGCAAAATCCTTAAATACGTGTCAACTAATTATATGTATACAGGGTGCTATGGAAATGACGATATTTAAACCGGCAATTCCTGAGATGAAAACAAATTGGAAAAAAAATAACCAAAAATTCAATTCAACATTTCAATTAATAACCGAATTATATCACCATATGTCAAACCTAACAAACACACCACTTACCACTGACTCAAAAGTTAACAAACTCTCCCACATGTGAACAATATGTGAACAAAGCAATATTGTGATAGGTTATGGCCAAAAAGTCAGTAAATTTTGAGCGGTGTTGTTGGTTAAAATCTTTAGAAGCTCAATAACCGGTCGACAGAAGAAGAAGTTTATTATTCAAGGTAAACTTTTACGTTCAGTTTAGTTCGCTGCGAAACAATTTCTGATTTATATTATAACTTGAACTGACTCGAACGAACCGCCGCGGAGTTTACAAATGGTATGTTCTCATTTGTTCAATTCGAACGACACCATCGAATCTGAACAATTTAAATGCCACTTTACCCTTTAGAAAAAAATTGCAATTTTATTTACCTTTTCGGCCTTATTTAAAACCAACTTTATAAAAAAACACCAAGTAAATAACCGGAACAATAACCTCACAAAACACCAAAACAAAGCCACATAAATCCATATTAGTTTTCGCGTAGGTATGCATCTCATCAACACATCTAAGTATTTAGCATTTTAAAATACTACTGTATAGACAAAAATACGCCCATATGTTCTGGGAAATAATATAAATTTCCATTGGTATTTGACATCTAAAAATTTTGAAAGTAACTAAACACGTTTGACATATTCGGGTTTACTAGGTGGATCGATATTTAGCTATTTGTGCTGAAAATACAACGTTGCCACTTTCGATTTTTTATAAGATTATATTCATAAATTGCGGAATTTCCTTCTGTAATACTTTCCTGTATAATGATGTCTCGGAAATGGCAACCGCGCTAGTTAGACGAGACTATTTATTTTAAAGGGATAGAAAGATGGGAAGGAATGGTCTATCAACATAATTATTTCATCATTTTTCGTCAGTAAAGGATTAATAAATTGGATTAGAAATTAGCGTTTTATTATTTCTGAATTTCTATTGCGAAATAATTTGTATCCTATAGTGCTGTGTACGGTAGTGTTATTAATTATGCGTTGGTATTTAGTGCTTTTGTGTAATCTAATAATAGGTGCATATCTTTAAAGAAACTTTGTCCTATGTGTTTTTTTCTCGCGACGATATGCCGGTTATATTCTAAGATTGGAAAGAAGAGGCCGAATGGAGTTTAGTGGGTATAAGCTTATTATGTAGTCCCACAATATTATCAGGGCACGTGATGAGCATAAAGCTTTTCCCATAGAAAAAAGAACTGAAAGTGTCTGCGTCCTGGATTCCTTATAGCATCCTGGATTTACTTTGTAAGTAAGCTAAATATTTGTTTTTATAAGAAACTAAAGTTTTACATTTTTAGACAGTTTGGCAACATTGCGCGTAACAGGTGTTTGTGATACACTGCCACAGGATGCAGTGATTTATTACTGCGGAGTCACATGTGAGTAAGAGGGTTTGTTACCCCACTTTTAAAACTTTCTATTTAAAAAAATATGTAGCGCTTCTCTAGGACACCCAAGGAGTCACCCATTTAAATATAGTACGTCATTTCCATATCACCCTGTATAAGTAAAAAAATATGGGACGCTAAAATGCCAAGGTTAAAAAGTGTGCAGTTTGTAAAAGAATGACTCATAGGCATCTCAGAAATTCTACTAGTTAAACAGGAAAAGATAATATAAACTTTATTCCCTTACGTCAAGACGTCAAATACAATTTTTTTTTGTTTGTGTTGTCACTTTTTTACTTATCCTGTAGATAAAATCTACTCTGTAGAGTAAAATCCAGCTATTTGCACTTGAAAGTACCCGGCCTTAAGAAATATTTCCGTTCCAATCCAGATTGTCATACATATTTGATTATTTCCACAAACGTCTTACGGGAAAATTAGGTTTGTATTGTTATATTTTTCATTAGCATTGTGCCTAGCAACCATTCTCATAATACAATGATTATACGGTATATTTGAGCGTAAAAGGCACATCCGAAGAACACAATAAATTCTTGTTCGCCTTAACAAGAGGAAAATATGATTATATATTTTATATGAAACATTTCATTATATTATCTGTTTTCCATTGTATCCATTAAAAGAAGAATTCTTACCGTAAATTATTTTATTAATATACAGGGTTAGGCAAATGTTCCGGAATGTCTTAAGTAAAATTTTACTATTTGACTGTGTTCATATGTCACGAACGTCATAAACTGTCAAAGGATGACGTTACATTTAATTTTTTTTAAATTGGATCACCGTAAACTCTAAATTCTCAATAAATTTACAATAAATTTCTATAACATACCATATGTCTAAATTCAATTGGTTCATAAATATTGACTAACAAGTGTTAAAAAAATAAATAATAATTTTTACATGAATAATCACAAAAGTTATTTAACTTAATCTTCAGAATGTTGTACTTCAGCCACCTGACAGTGTCCACGCGTCTATGAAAATTGGGAAAGTACGTTTTGTAAATGTTGATGAAAAATAGCTGGGAACAGCATGTAAAGTCATCCAAATCACCATCGACAAAAAGTTGACGTGGAAGACACACATACAAAACAAAATCAAACAAGGTAATGGTGCATTCGGCGCCATGTACTCTCTTCTAGGCCGTAAAAGCAAACTATCCTTCAGGAACAAGGTTCTGTTATATAAACAGGTAATCCAGCCTAAAATGCTCTATGGAAATATAGCATGGTGTCAAGCGGCAAGGTCACATAAAAATCGCCTCCAAAGTATCCAAAAATCCAAAACAAGATCCTCAGCTCTATCACACGTGCTCTATGGTACGTCAGGGGAGCGGCCATACACCGCGACCTTGAAGTACAGCCAATGCATGAATTCCTCAATGAAAAACATGCTGAGTCTCTTAGAAAACTGCGATTCCATCCTAATCCATTAATTCTTGACAACTTCCCCAAGAACCCCTACCCAAACCCCAACAAAAAACGACACAGGAGCCTAAACGCTACGCCCACATAACACAGCACACCAAAACTAACATCACAACCACACACACAACATAAACAAACACACACAAAATCCCTGGTCGCCAAAGGCCAGAAATGGATTCTTGGTGACCTCAACACCCAATCATAAGCATATAAGAGTGCCTAACGGCACTAACACAATACCGTAGGGAGTTTTGTCGGTCGTTGTCTCTCTTTCAGAGAGTTAGGTCTCTCCTTCAGAAGGGCAGGTTTCTCCCTCAGAGAAACAGAGCCATCTTGACACTACTTTGCACTCCGGGTGCATCGTGTCTGTAAGCAGTTTCTCCTCACATGCCCCCAAAAAAAGATCCTATAAAGAGTCTCTAAATGATCACAATGGTAAACGTGTTAGATCTGGCCATCTAGGAATTCAGCCCCCTCGCCTTCCTGTTCACCTTCCAGGAAACGTTTCTTCCAAATAGTTTCGGATATGCATCATCCAAATTCGACGATGCTCCATCTTGCTGAAAACCAAATGTTATTCGGTAATATTTGATCGCTGTTTAAAGGTATAATAGCATAAATTAATTAAATTTGGTATAATTCCATTTCGCCGTAAATGTAAGTAAGAATCAGCTATCAGGAAGCAATATTTTACATGCTCATCAACATTTGTAATAGATGCTTTATACACGCTACATACGGTTTTCAAAAGATTATTGGATACTGTCAGCTGGCTGAAGGACGGCATTTTTTTTGTCAATATTTCCGAAACAATTGGATTTAGACATATGTTAAAGAAAAAATATTTTAAATATATTGAGAATTTAGAATAACTAATATATACAGAGTGATCCGCTTTAAAAAATGAAATGTAAGGTCACCCCTTGATAGTTGATGACGTTACGGACATCTGGCATGCACAGTCAAATAGTAAAATTTTAATCCTATCGATTGTCGACAACCCGAATGTGATATCACTTTTCGTTCTCCTGTAATTGAGCCGTTCCGGTACGGAATGTTTGCCAATCCCTGTATATATAAACACAATTTTCTGACTTTAGTTAACTACGTAGTAACTTTGAAGACCGTTCATACGCAGAGTTTCTCAAATTAATTAAATTTTAATAATAATTATTCTAAATTCTACCCAACTCACGTAAGATTGTTACGCCTACCATATAAATAAAATTACATTTAACAGATTTATATTGGGTAATAGAAAGATATTAAACGAAAATGAACTACAGTTGAACAGGGCAAAGAACAAACTTGCATCATTACTTGTAACAGTATGATATTCGAATCAAGGTTATGTAGATCAAATAAGACAAAAACTACGTCAGCTGGCATTGATCGTAAATCTAAAAAACTTCTTTATTGCACTAAAGTCAAAAATTAAATTCTAAAATGATTTTTGATGCATTTTTTAAATTTTATTTAATTATATCAATTCAAAAACATATTGTTTGGCAGAGGTAATCAATTGCTTGTAAAACATATCAAGAACATCTTCCGTTACCCTTGGAATAGATCCAGGTTCAATCTTGAAAAATAATTCACTATATGTTTTTTTTATGATCAAACACAAGGAAATAGGAAAAATCCTTTAAGGCACTCTGGGAGTCCTGCGTGTACGAATAAAGCGATTTACGCTGGTTTTGAGGGTTGGAGGTTATATTCGTTGGGAAAAACGACCTCGGGAAGGTCGTTCCATAAAGATGAAGTCCACCAGATGAAAGAATTCTTAAATACCTACATATGGATGGACGGCAGTGATTCGTCGTGTATTTCTGCCGTTCGCCGCTCTGGACAGAATTAGGTGGGCTAAACTTGCCGAGCACTTTCCATGGCAATATCTGTAAAAGAGAGTCAAATCCCCCAACCTGTCTTCGATGTTCTAGGCTGTCGAGGCTCCACGTCAACTCGTGGTCTCCGATCAGACGAATGGCTCTCCTTCCGATGGAATCCAGTAGCCGAAGAGTATGTTTGAGTGCAGAGCTCCAGACATTAGAGCAGTACTCTAGTTATGGTCGAATCTCGGTTTTGTATACTATCAAAAGTTGTTGAGGTGTGTACAACTTTTTGGTTCGGAAGAGTACACCAAGTTTCTGAGAAGCGTGCACAACGTGGTTATGCCAGGACATATTTCCTCCCAGATTGACTCCCAGCAAATTAATAGATGAAGCCAGTGGAATTGCGTTTCCTGCCATGACTATATCCGGTTCTGGGATGTTAATCTTTTTAGAGAAGACTGCTGCCTGGGTTTTCTTAGCGCTGAATTCGACTTGGTTACTGTCGCCCCAAGACAAAATTTCTTCCAGGTCTTTGTTGAGGCGTGATACTTCATGCTGTCTGCTATATATCGCAATTTTTAGTAGGAACCAACTTTTTAAGGTGGCTACAGAATATTCGTCGATTCGCCATTTGTGAAGCGCGATACGTGGTTCGCGGACAATTCCTGAATAGTATGTAAGGACTTGGTTGGGCATGGTCTGTATCCATTTTTTTAGATGAAATGTTTGTCTTTACCGATGGGATACTAGACACTCCTGGTTACCAACATTAGTACAATATTTAACACTACTTACAGGAAAGGAAACAAATTTGTTGCTAATATTTCTCATGAACTGATTTTGATGATTACATTCTATTTAACAAAGGTTTAGAAAATTCAAAATTTTATAAACCGCACGATACACAAATTATAAATGTCACTAATAGCGAATAATGCCGCCATGTCAAGATTTTAAATTTGCCATTTTTGTCTAATATATAGTATTTCGGTTTGTCTGTTTTATCCTTTTTTTATTAACTAGTAATGGAAAAAGCTATTAACCAACAACTTAAAGTGCCTGGAAGGCCATTTTCAGCGATCATTAATATGGTTCTCGGAAGTCAGATCAGATCAACTGGAGATCTTCTAGCCTATGTCACCCATCTTTGGAATAACACAATCGAGCATCATGGGGGGGGGGGGGGGGGGGTCTCGGGTTTGTTCGCACTGAATATTTCTAAATCATTTGATCTTGTTTGGCATGAGGGGCTTCTAAGTAAACTGAGATCCTATGGGATACCCAGTCGATTCTGTACATGGTTGCAGAGAGCTGTCCTTACGAAAGCTAGACAAGTGGCGATTGACGGATTTCTCTCAGACACCTTCACCATCAATGCCGGTATTTCTCAAGGGTTCATATTGTCTTCCACCCTCTTCTTACTCTACATTAACGATCTTCTAGTGAAAACTAAAAATCCGATATTTAGCTTTGCTGACGATAGCACTCTGGTGTCATCTTTATCTTTGAATGCACAAACATCGGCTGCCTACGCACATCTTCGCAGACAGCATGAAGTACCACGCCTCAACAACGACCTGGAAGAAATTTTGCCTTGGAGTGACAGTAACCAAGTCGAATTTAATGCTAAGAAAACCCAGGCAGCAGTCTTCTCTAAAAAGGTTAACATCACAGAACCGGATATAGTCATGACGTCAGACGCTATTCCACTGGCTTCATCTATTAATTTGAAGGGCGTCCATCTGGGAGGAAATATGTCTTGGCATAACCATGTTGTGGCAATCGCCAAGATAGCTTCTCAGAAACTTGGTGTACTCTTCCTAACCAAAAATTTGTACACACCTCAACAACTTTTGATACTATACAATGCCCCGATTCGACCATCACTAGAGTAGTGCTCTGCACCCAAACATACTCTTCGGCTACTGGAAGTCATCAAAAGGAGGGATATTCGTCTGATCGGAGACCACGAGCTGACGAAGATCATCGACAGCCTAGAACATCGAAGACAGGTTGCGGATTTGACTCTCTTTTACAGATATTTCCATGGAAAGTGCTCGGCTGACTTAGCCCTCTTAATTCCCCCGAGAGCGGCGAATAGCACAAATACACGTCGAACCACTGGCGCTCATCCATATGTGGTTAAGCTTAGTACTAGCTAGTGAATCGCTTTATCGCATACGCACCACTCCCACTATACCTTAAAAGATTTTTCCTATAGTGCTTGTGTTTGATCAGGAAAAAAACTGATAGAGCAACATTATAAATAACAGGTCTTATATTACTGTAGTTATGACGCACGTTCATAATTTCCCGTGCACAACTGTAACCAAAGAACTGTGACACAAATGACATTGGTAGGAATGATTGTTTCACAATCAATAAAGTGACCCAGTAAGTTTAAAGGTCAATTTATAAACTTTTACGTTCGGTTCAGTTGCGCTGTGCTCGCAGTTGCAGTTCGCTGGGACACAATTTCTGATTTATAAATTTGAATTGACTCGAACGTTGCAGAGTTTATAAATGGTCAGGTATGTTTTCATTTGTCCAATTCGAAAGACACCCGTCGGAACTGAACTCAACTGAACTAAAGTTAAATTCTATATTTACTAAATAACAGAGAAAATTGTTTCGGCAAACATCGTGTCTGTCTGTTTATGGAAATAGGAAATAACTCACAAGCACATTACCACATTTTTGATAGGCTCTAGTAGCCTCGGATCAAAATTTCCTATTAATGTTTACTGTCCCTCGCACCCATAATGTTACCTACTTATCTTATCTGAACTCCTCTAGTTTGCAAGACTAAATAAAAATATGCAAATTAAACTATTTATAATCGTGCCTTCAAAGCGTGAAACGAACAGGGTTCAAATCGGAGTTTTCGACTGACTCCGGCATCCTGATATATTATTAATGTAATAAAATATACAAATTAAACTATTTATAATTGTTTATTTTATTACATTAATAATATATCAGGATGCCGGAGTCAGTCGAAATCTCCGATTTGAACCCTGTTCGTTCCACGCTTTGAAGGCACGAGGCGAATTGGATCTTACCATGCAGTTAGAAGAATACGTCAGCGTCCGCCTTTAATCGGTACTCCCACAGAAACAACGATAATCAGAAGAAAGAGACTGCACGTGTCGGGTCTATATTTCAATTTTCTACGCTGAAAAATGTCTAAATTTTGTTAACAACTCGAGGAAAGTCCATAATTTTTTTCTATATGGAGCAGTAAAAAAAATGTAATCTAAAAATCGTCCTAAACAAAAAAAATACAGACTTTACGCGAGTTCTAGTTCTATTAGAAAGTTGTTTTTCCTTTGACATTTTTTTCCTCAAACAGGAATAAACGCTTGGGAATAAAACTCGTTTACAGGTACTCCGGAATCCTATTAAAGTCACATAAACTAATAATAGTAGGGAAACAGTATGCATAGAAGTAAAAAATATACAAAATAACTAGTGATAATAAAAGTGATAACTAAACTTAACAACTAAACAATAACTTCTTGCACTATTTCAAGGTTAAAATATAACTATTAGAGTGAGGAGTCTCAACGGAATTATTTAGATGTTAAAATAAAGTTTAAGGATAACTTCTATATAATCAGTCCCTGAGATATGCGAATTAAAACAGACCTCTAACATTAGGTATATTCTCTCTTCCATCAGTTGTAACCTAAGAAGTAAATCGGTAAGTCCTTCAATAAAAGTTTTAAGCTGAAGCCAACATAACTAAAGTTATAGCTATTACAAATACAAACAGGCAAATCCGGGCTTAACCCAACTTTGTGGCATTAAGAAAGAGTTCTATGTTTTAGCAAACACAAAAACCTTTTGCTTCCCCCTTGATAAATTTTTCTTTGAAGTCATTTCTCTTACTTCAATATCCTTAACAAAATCTGCTTTCACGGACTTAGGAACGTGATGCCACAAAAGAAGTTCTCGTCTCGTAGGACCTCAAGCCTAAAATACTCGAATATTTGTGTTGATCACAGTCAGCTAATTCAGTTGCGTCAGAGAAATTTTATTATGCCTCGAGATGAAATGGAAATAGAAGGTTGTCATTTACAAGTTACTTTACTGCTTAGCTAATATACTTATACAGTGTATTGAAAACTTTTTTTGTGTCACAGAAAACTTTAACTTATACTATATTAAAGAATTGACTCGTCCGTTACTTTGTGACAATACATTTTGAATATATAAAAGGAAACTAAAGTATACGTTGTTTGACGTCATTTCGTAATACAACTACATCTTGATGACACTCTCATTTCTCGTAAATTGAGTTTTGTAGATAAGAGGATAAAGAACAAAATAATATGTTTTAAAATTAATTTAAGATGGGAACAACATCTTAAAACTATTTAAACAATTAAATTGTTACACTGTATTGATTCCGCGTTTGGTTCTTTATGAAACATTTTTTAAATGTTTATAGGTAAAACATTTTTCGTTTTTTAATGTTTATAGTGTTAATCCTCCTAAATATAATAATTTTAAATTCATAAATTATACTTACCAACTTAAGCAACATGATAAGTACTAAATTGAATAACTTAGGATGTAGAACAATATGTGTAAATAAACAAAATTTAGGCAGAATATTAGTGAATAATAAAGACAAAACGGACATATTTGATAAATCAGGAGTTTACAAAATTAATTGTGCATGCAGATTATAATGCTATATATGTAGGTCAAAGCGGCAGAAGTATTAAGATAAGATTAAAAGAACACAAAACAGCTATTTTATATAAAAACTCAGGGATGTCCGCTCACTGTATAGAAAATAATCACTTTATAAACTTAAGTAACACTCAATTGTTTGACGCTGAAAACAAAGGAAAAAGATTGGATTTACTATAACAACTTGAAATCAAAAATCGATGAGTAATTCAATGTACTAATGACCACCAAAATGTCCACAACACCCCAATAATTGATAAATACTAGAATTTTTACACAGCCCGGACTTCGCAAACATTTAGCATAATATAAATTTAAATATGGTTTAGTTACAAATAAAACTCTTGAAAAAGCCCTAAGAAGGCGAAACATATATGTAGAGATAACTCTAGTAAACTTGAAACAATAAAAAGCGAAAAGTGTTGTAACTATAAATAATTAAATTAAGGAGGTAAAGAAACTCACAGTCTGCTCCACTAGTTTAGATGCTGTATTTTTCACTGAGTCGAAACATGTATGTTTTTATTAATTGTTATTAAACTAGTGGAGCAGACTGTGAGTTTCTTTACCTCCTTATAACTTCACTCCACTTTGAGATGGACTACTTCAAGAAAAAAAAAATAATTAAATTTTTATTATTTTTCATTTGTTCGCAATGACAATTTTTTTTATTACACATTGAAAGTTAACATAACAAAGTAGTGTAAAATAAAAAATGACCGACATTGATCCGATCAGTACAACTGAAGATATTAAATTTCAAACATAAGAAGATTGAATAAAATCCAGCAAATTATCCAAAACTTATGTATGGATATTTTCGAAAAAAAAAATTTTTCAGCAAAATCCTGAAATACGTCGACTAATTTTATGTATATAAGATGTAAGAAAATTTGGACGATTCTAAAATGGCAAGGTTTAAAAGTGTGCAGCTTGTAGAAGAATTACCTCCATTGATCCGATCAGTACAACTGAAGATATTAAATTTCAAACATAAGAAGATTGAATAAAATCCAGCAAATTATCCAAAACTTATGTATGGATATTTTCGAAAAAAAAAATTTTTCAGCAAAATCCTGAAATACGTCGACTAATTTTATGTATATAAGATGTAAGAAAATTTGGACGATTCTAAAATGGCAAGGTTTAAAAGTGTGCAGCTTGTAGAAGAATTACCTCTATGTAAAACTAACCTACAGTAACACAACCAAGTACATAACATTCCTCTTTGGCGGGCAAATGGCCCGCGGCGAAAAGGCCGGGGCCCCATGGCCCTCCCCTTGAAGTTATGAGCTGATACTCGTAATTTGAGATATGCAAGGAACCTTGACGAACAAGGTTCGCTAATTCCTGTGTTTTTCTATAATAATCGCATATCTTCAAATCTTTCTCCTCTCACCTTATGGGTAATAACCCAATTTTCTTCCTCAATTTTGATTTGCAAGAAACCCTTTTCTAGCAAGGTCCTCTAATTCCTGTTTTTTTCCATAACCATCTATCGTCTTCAAATTTTTACGCCGTCACTTTAATAAAAATTGCTTAATAATATGTTGTGTCATTAGAGCGAAATATTGAAGCTGTCGCAAACAAACATGTAACCTATCGAAGCGTGTCAATTTGAAAAATATAAAATATTTTTTTCCCGACTGATGGAGGGCGAAATAATTTCATAACGTCTGGATGTTAAAATGGATATTGCAATCGACAATTATTATAAAATATCTTTCTCATTTTATTTACTTGAGAGGTCATATTATTGCAGTAAATATACAGGGTGATTCACGACGAGCTTGCATTAGAGCTTTATGGAGAACTACTGAATATATGTTTCTGAAATTTTGGGGATTTAGGTTTATCGATATGCTCTCTTTAACTAAAATATTGACATGTTTCTGTCATTTCCGGTTATACCGGAAGTAGCTGCCTACTTTCGTTTTTTAAATACAACATGGTAATTTTTATTACATTTTTCGATTAAGCATTAAATACTAAGCACATTTTATAGAAAATGTTTTTGTCAGACTCTAATAGTTTTTGAGATATCTGGAATTTTTGTAATTATTCGGCAAATGCATGACGATGAAATAATCCATATAATTTTTTTACCTTAGCGCTTGGACTAAACATTTTTGCTCACCGAATAGCTAGAAGATCATCAAGTCTCAAAAACATTTCAAATTCGGCATAAAATGTACAGGGTGGTCACAATTCAAGCCTCATTGTGAAAATTTGATGGCAAATTAGTTGTTCTTTATAAATATTATTTACTGTCCTATACCTATATCAAAGCGTTTTCTCAAAAAATCCAATTTTATTCCGAAAATACTATTTGTTCAAGTGTGCTATGAAAACAATTGTACTTAGGGTACTGATGTCTATACAGAGGAAAATTAATAATGGCGGCAATATTTTCTAGTGTGCTTTGACAAGAAAAACAATTGTCTGATATTTCTTGGCGTATTTTCAAACTGTCAATTATTCTGTTACTAAAAAATGTCACGCTCCGGATTTTCAAGTGAAGATTTTTTAAATTTATTTACGGTTTACATTGAATGTGGTAAAATTAAGCTAAGAGCTTGTCGAATATATCGGGATAAATATCCGAATAGGCCTATTCCCACACCTGATATTATTAGAAGACTAAATAATAATTGTTTAAAATTTGGATCATTTGAAGCCAAAGTACGAAGAATTAAACCAATACTGGACAATGAGGTATTTGAAGTTACCATTTTAGCCTATTTTTACGCTTTCCCAAAAGACTCAATTCGTGAAGCTGCAATGCAATTAAGAGTTTCGTATTCCAGTATACAAAGAATTTTAAAAAAATATGGCTGGAGGCCATATTCATATGCCCAAGTTCAGCATCTAAAACCACAAGATTTGCCAGCTCGAGTCGAACTTTGCGAGTTTTTTCTAATCAAAACCCAAGAAAATGAGCAATTTACTAATTTTGTAATATGGAGTGATGAAGCCAAATTTACTCGTAGGTAATGGTTTTCATAACAGACACAACAGCCATTATTGGGCTCACGAAAACCCCCATATTGTCAGGATAGGACGTTACCAGGAATCATTTCAATTTAATGTTTATTGTGCTATTAAACATGACCGTATATTTTGCTTACACATTTACGACGAAAATTTAAATGGTCAGAATTATTTGACAATTCTTGAGGATCAGTTAGAAGAACGTCTGGATGATTTGCCGCTCCAAGAGCGAATAAATGCATGATACCAAAACGATGGGGCTCCAGCACACAACGTCCAAGTGGTTAAGACTGCCCTAAACAGACTTTTTCATGACCAGTGGATCGCAAACCAAGGTCACTTCCACTGGCCAGCTCGTTCGCCAGACTTAACTCCACTGGACTTTTTCATCTGGGGAACCATTAAAGATAAAGTTTACGCGCGTCCCATCACCACGAAGGAAAATCTAATTGAAAGGGTGAAGGCAGCATTTCAATCTCTCACTGCACAAGAAATTAGGAATGCTACAAGAAATAGCATGATGAAAAGAATACATAAATGCTTGGAAGTAAATGGCAATCATTTCGAACATATTTTAAAAATATAATCAAAAGATATTAGGTATAATTTTCAAACACATTTTTAATTAAAGAATTTAAAGTTTATTAACTTGTTTCCTTGCTATTTTTAAAAAAATAATATTTAAACCATTAAATTTAAAACAATTTAAAACAATAAACTGCATTTTATTTATAAATTATTAAGAAACACTTTAGAATGTTGTATTTTCAAGCAATCAATCACTATTCCTCCGTATAGACATCAGTATACAGCCCCTAAGTACAATTGTTTTCATAACACACTTGAACAAATAGTATTTTCGGAATAAAATTGGATTTTTTGAGAAAACGCTTTGATATAGGTATAGGACAGTAAATACTATTTATAAAGAACAACTAATTTGCCATCAAATTAAATAAAAATATACAGGGTGTTCCATTTAAAATAAGAAAGTTTTTAATGGTTGAATTTTTTCACAATGAGGCTTGAATTGTGACCACCCTGTACATTTTATGCCGAATTTGAAATGTTTTTGAGACTTGATGATCTTCTAGCTATTCGGTGAGCAAAAATGTTTAGTCCAAGCGCTAAGGTAAAAAAATTATATGGATTATTTCATCGTCATGCATTTGCCAAATAATTACAAAAATTCCAGATATCTCAAAAACTATTAGAGTCTGACAAAAACATTTTCTATAAAATGTGCTTAGTATTTAATGCTTAATCGAAAAGTGTAATAAAAATTACCATGTTGTATTTAAAAAACGAAAGTAGGCAGCTACTTCCGGTATAACCGGAAATGACAGAAACATGTCAATATTTTAGTTAAAGAGAGCATATCGATAAACCCAAATTCCCAAAGTTTCAGGAACATATATTCAGTAGTTCTCCATAAAGTTCTAATGCAAGTTCGTCGTGAATCACCCTGTATAGAATTCCTTAACAGAGCATAGAATTTTTTTTGTAGAATTGGGATCGAATAATATTTTCTGTTATTATTGTAGTGACCAGGCATACCTTTCAAATGTTTTAGTTAAATGGCAATGGCAAATTTTTTTAAGCCGTTTCAAATTTTGTTAAGAAAAATTTTTAAAAAAATTAAATTGTTTTAAATTTGAGGAAGGAAAAATTTTCTAGTGCGTTCAAAATTATGTTTAGAAAAATAAAATTATTATGAATTATTTTAAATACAATAAGGAAATATTTTTGAAAAAATTAAAATAAGTGTTTAAAAGTTTGAAATAAATTAAATATTTAGAAAAAAAAAATTTTTTATAAAAAGAAAAAAAAAGAGAGTTTTGGGCTAGTGCACTGGATATTTTTAAAGCCTTTCATCGTATTTGGCATAAGGGACTTCTATGTAAACTGCGATCTTATGGTATGCCCAGTGGATCCTATGTATGGTAGTCTAGCTTTCTTAAGGACCGCTCTCTCCCCAATTTGGGATTGACGGATTTTTCTCAGATACCTTCACCATCAATGCCGGTGTTCCTTAAGAGTTCATATTGTCTCCCACCCTCTTCTTACTCTACATTAACCATCTTCTAGTTAAAATTAAAATCCTATATTTAGCTTTGCTGACTTTAGCACACTTGTCTCATCTCTCTCCTTGACTGCACAAGCATCGGCTGCCGACACACATCTTCGCAGACAACATCAAGTATCGAAGCTCAACAAAGACCTGGAAGAAATCTTTGCTTGGGGTGACAGTAACCAAGTCGAATTTAACCCAGGCAGTTTTCTCTAAAAAGGTTAACACATTGCAAAACCGGATATAGTCATGGCAGGACACGCGATTCCACTGACTTTATCTATTAATTTGCTGGTTTGTTCGGGTTTGTTCTATTAATTTGCTGGGCGTCAATCTGGGAGGAACTATGTCTTGGCATAACCACGTTGTGGCAATCGCGACGGTAGCTTCGCATAAAATTGGTGTACTCTTCCGAACCAAAAAGTTGTACACACCTTAACAACTTTTGACACTATACAAAGCCCTCCCAAACATACTCTTCGGCTACTGGATTCCATCGTAATGAGGACCGTTCATCTGACCAGAGATCACGAGCTAACAAAGAGCCTCGACAGTCTGGAACATCAAAGACGGGTTGGTGATTTGAGTGCCTTTTACAGATATTTCCATCGAAAATACTTTCCTGACCTTGCCCTCATAATTCCTGACCTTGCCCTCTTAATTCCGCCCAAAACGGTGAATAGCAGAAATACACGACGAACCACTGCCGCCCATCCATATGTGGTTAAGCTTAGTAGTCCTCGAACTCCATTATTTAAGAATTATTTCATCTGGAGGACGTCATCCTTATGGAACAACCTTCCCGAGGTCGTATTTCCCAACGAATATAACCTACAACGATTCAAAGCCAACGTGAATCGCTTTATGCGCACACGCACCACCTTAAAGGATCTTCCGATAGGTTTTGTGTTTGATCATAATAAAAACAAGGAAAGGAAACCTTCTCAATGGATAGGATGTCACCACCTGCAGGCCAGTTTCGAACTCTTTTGTTCTCGTCAGTACAAGGTAGGTACACATAATTTTTCCTTGCATTCGGATTTGATATAATACCACTTGAAAAGCAAACACACTTTTTCTTTTGATTAATTATTAATAGTTTTGAAAAAGACAAATATTCTCGTTTAAATCAGAAATTAAAAATGGGAATTAGAAAACACTTTAGAAATTAATTTGATAAAAGTTGGGAAGGATAAAATATTCAGGAATTATTTAGATTCATTAATTTTTAAATAAAATTCAAAACTTACTTTTTTAGAATCCAAAAGAAATCTTAAATTAAATTAAATAAAAATTGTTGTTTGCTTTTACTCAGAAACCACTGTCAGACCACACATGTAAACTTATCTCTCGCACCAACATGACTGAATCGCGAGCTTAGGAAAAAAAACTAAAAGCTACATTTTTCCCGGAATTCAAATTGGGTCAAGCTATAAACGTTATAGAATTCCTAGAAGAAGCCAGTCCCCCTGTTATTTGCGAGCCTGTGGGGATATGGCTTATAAAAAGCCGCAATCTTGGCGAGGAGGGAGTTAGTTTTGATTAGACAGTTCCGAGTTCCAGAGTTTCAATAGTTACTAGTTCGATTAGTTTAGTTCCAGTAGTTCCATCATTAATACAAGAAGTTAGTCCAGTGATTTTAGTTGCAAGAAATATTTTTCAGGCCCAAGTTATTTGATATTAATTATTATATGCGGAAAGATAAGTCAGTCCTTTTATACTAAGGGGTTACCGTCTATCCAGAATCGGCACGGTTAACGACCCAGTAGAAGTAAGTGCTGTGCATTAAAAAATAATATTTATTTTACTTGAAAAAATATTGAATCATTTTAAGGAATTATTGTTGGGTGGCTTCCCATTACTTTTATTTTATCTATTAAAAAAAAGAATAAATAATATTTGGAAATAATAGATGTTTACTTAAGTAATTTTAATCATAACTGAAAATTAACAACCGCAACCAATCAATCCAATTTTAATTCTTAATGAAAAGAATCGAGCTCTTCATAAGCCTTATTTTATTTCACTTTACAAAAAAAGTGATGCTGCGAATACAGATTCTCTCCGGATCCAGTAACGAAGAGATTTTGTCACTAGCTACTTCAGTAGATGTTACCAGTTAGTTACTGTAGTACTAGATTTCGTACTTTTTTGCGAAATTTAGTACTTTAGTACCGTTGGGCACAAATCTAGCACTTTTTGAAAATTATGAAATTATATGATGTCAGCAAACTTACGACATGACAAATCTCCAATCGCTGATAGCAAATCCGATATTTGCAGAGGCCAAACTGTCGGTTTCTATGCTAACCGTCAGAATAGTCGGTATGACTGGAAGCTAATTTTTATTTGAAGACTTGCGCAGTTTGCTTTTACAACCTGTCATGACGGTTTGTTTGTTGTTGTAAGATCAATCAGGGGGGGGGGGGGGGTTGTTCGGGTTACGGTAATAACCTTCCGCGTTAGTCAAATCGGTATAATGGTATTTTTCCATTGGTTTTATACGCTTATTTCCACAAAACTATTTCTATTCTTAATCTTGCTGAAAATAATTTTATTATTAGGTTAGGTTCCACTTATCTGTCAGTAGTTGGAGTTGTGTTCGTAGAGCAGAGAATCTCCAACCAGTTACCATCCAGTTACATTATTTGTGTTTTTTGACCGCCAGTGTTTGTTGGCAAGGATTACTTTTTTTCTGTTTTTTTTTTTCGTCAGCGTTAGTATGGCTTATATTATATTACTTTTGGTTTCGTACATATCGTCGTCAGTTTTTTTAAGTAACAATCTAGTACCCCAACTAAAATTGGTTCTAGCAACACTGGTAGCCTGGTAGCAATGCCAACCGACGAGAAAGGTCTTAATATGTAAGTTTATTTTAGGCCCTAGCCGTAGTGGGGTTTTTCAGGTTTGTTCATGGAAAGAAAACTTAGTTAAATTTATTATAAAAATAATAAAACTAACCATAATTTGTGGAACAAACGAAGAAATGGCATTAAATTATAAAAAATTTTAGCCTAAATTTTTTGTAGAATTACAAAAAAATTTGTAAAATTTACTAAAAAAGGTTTTGTAAAATATTATAAAATCTTTCATAAGAATTTTGAAGATTGCACGTTATATTCCCAAGCGGTCCAAAGTTATCCAATTTTTACAACACTTCATTTAAACTTGGTCATTTTTATAATAAAAAATTATAGCCTGGTAAAATGTAGCATACATTTTAAAATATTTAACTATGGAATTATAAATAATTATTTTCACTTACATTCCTCGTTTTAAAATTTAAAACATATTTTAGCATTTGTTGATTGTACTGAATTTATTACATATACTAACTATTCTTTTTTATAAATTATGTCTATCTACAAGATTATTTTGGTACGGATTATTAATGAAAAATGTAACTAACACTATATTATTATGTTATAGGAAATAGCACAATAAAATATTTACTATAATAATTTTACTATAGTGTTTTTTCCGTGCACTTATATTCGTTGTAAAATTTAAAATATATTTTAGTATTTACTTGATTGTATAGTATTATTTTTGTACGAATTTTTGTACGAATTATTAATATATGTATGTAATTAATACTTATTTTATAGGAAATCGTACAACAAAAACTTTATTGTAATAGTTTTTTTTATGTAGTACAGACACAAAAATCTCGATTTATTGTATATAGACGCATCGGTCTGACATAATTCTCTTTTTATTTGAGCAATAACAATAAAATTTCTACTATATGGCACATGAAAAAATTAAATTCATCGTTGATAACAGGGTTCAATTTAATATAAATCTCTATGTAGTTAACCTATTGGGGTAATGTCTTGAAATGTTGCAATCCACTTTGTTTTTTTTTCAGCGATGTTGGTATGGTGCAATGTTTGGCTGATGTAAAATCTGAAAATTTCAGAGAATTAAAGTAGGTTTATTTGTATTTTTCTTATACCGAAGCAGAAAACTAACTCTAGGTCGCCATCAGGTTACATATCAGAAAACACATAATTCATGTTGAAACATAAAATAATTTTTTTTTTGCAATATTATAACCACAACAGTAAATTCGACAGATTACACACACACTACCAATGCGTAATTATACTAGAAACATACCATGTAACATGCATATATGGATTTTGCGAATACGCGGTTCGCCCTCTATCAGTGTCAGCTCCATTAAAACTGCCATAATCTTTTACTCAGTTCGGCGAATGGACACATCTTTACACGACCGATACTTAAGATTGTCTCCACGTCAAAGTTACTGACTTTCGGGTTTTTGAGTTTAGTTGTATGCCCAGACGTTTCTGAACGTCGGAATGAATGCGAGCAAAAATTAGGCTATGTGGTACATTCCTGTTAGAATGCTTAAATTTTGCCAATAGTTTCACAATTCAATACAGATTTTATAATTTTCAGAAGTATATTTCCGAAAGAGACGAATTATTGCAAATACCTTCTATTTTTCACATGGGATTGATTTATTTTGCAATGTTTCTATGAATCCAATCCACAGCCAGCTACCAAAAAATATATTTTATAAGATAATTTTTAATTTCGCTATACCTAAATAAGAACATCTAATACCATTAATAGAAAACTCGATCCTCCACTTGCAAAACATATCAAATATAGGGTGTCCCATTTAAAAAATAGGAAGTTCTTAAAATGATTCATCTCCTCCAGAAATGTTGTTTTGGAGACGCTTTGTATAAATGTAATTTAATATTTTTCAAAATTGTAAAATCTCTATTGTTGAAATTTCAGCTTTCTAGCTGTAACCGCTAAAAGGATATGATTTTCTTTTCTAGTCCCGATACGGCGTTAAAAATTTAAGGTATTATTTATAATTAAAAAACTATTAAATATAGTTAAATGATATTATACAAAAAACTGCTCTGGATTTTTACCTAGATTTTCGAAAAAAATAATAATATATGTATTAACAACATAATTTTTTTTTTATTTATTTTTTTACCATTAAGGAATACAAAACGGGACTAACCCAGAGACCGTATTCACTAACAAATTTTAACATAAGTATAATGTTACTTAAATAAGGCTTTAACAAAGTATGATATTTATTATTTATAATTTTTTTTTCAAATTATAAAAAAAAAGCGCATGTATAATGTTAGACTAAGTGGTTTAAGTACAAAAGTCTTAGCGCACTACCAAGGCTCGTCAGAGAAAAGAAACAAACATCCAAATCTATCAAATTTGAAATTGAATTGTAAGATTTTAGGTAGCGCTGCAAAGGCGCGTTTAAATGATAATTAGTGGTGCTTGGTTTGATTGGAAAAAATTGCTATTTCTTATATTGTAGGATGGAATGTTTATACCTATTAAGTGAGTAATTGCCATTGAATCGATCATGTTAATGACGATTTTGTGTATAAACTTTATGTCATACATTTGTCTTCTATCTTGAAGTGATAGTAATGCTAATCTTTTTTTAATTAAAGCAGAGCTGTCGAGAAGAGGGTCAAATAACTTATTGTTTAAATATTTTATAAATTTATCCTGTACTCTTAAAATTTTATTAATATAGATACGTCGTATTGAGGGTTCCAGATAACCGATCCAAAACAAAGCGTACTATTAACATAGGACATATATAGTGTACGTATCGATTCTATATGCTTAAAACCTTTACAGGTTCTGATAATAAAACCCAGAGACTTTCTTGCACTTGTAGTTATGTATTGGATGTGGTGATCAAACAACATTTTAGAGTCCAAGCATACCCCTATATCCTTAATAACAGATACTCTAGCTAATGGTGTAATGTTGAATGTATAAACAGATAATGTTTTATTTATATTTCTAGAAAACGTGATAGTGTGGCATTTCTTCAAATTTAGATACTGACTATCGCGCTGACAATAGGAAAATAAATTGTCTAAATAATGTTGAATAAGCAGCATGTCCGACAAATTCGTGATTTTAAGATATAATTTTAAGTCATCCGCATACATTAGAAAATGAGAAAATTCAAAGCAACTCACAATATCGTTAACACAAATATTGACAAGCAGTGGTCCCAAGTGCGACCCCCGTGGCACTCCCGAACTTATTTCGGTAAAATCTGATTTAAACGCACCGATTTTAAGCTTGCATTCTGTTAGTGATATAGGAAGTGAGCCATCTGAGCAGGCTAACGTGAATACCAACCCCAGCAAGCCTTGGTAAAATCAGTATAAACGGCGTCCACCTGGAAACCCTCGTCCATGCTATCCAGTAGGTATTGCAAATAAAGAAACAAGTTGCTCTCGACAGAAAGTTTCTTCATAAAGCCATGGTGTTCACGATTGATAATATTTTTACAGTCTATAAACAGATAGTCGCATATAATTGATTCGAAGAGTTTAGCTATGAGACATAATTTAGAAATCGGACGATAATTTTCCACCAAGAACCTATTGCCTGATTTTAAAATTGGGACAATTAGGGCTGACTTCCAAATCTGAGGGAAGTGGCCTTCTTTTAGAGATTTATTGAATATTATATATAGTGGTTGAGATATTTCATTCACGCAGTTTTTAAGAAATACTGTTGGTATGCCATCCTCACCAGCAGCTTTATTTGGAAGTTCTTTAATTTTTTTGATAATTATGGAGATGGGTATATAGTAATCAGAGATATGAGTATGGTGGTGTGGGTGAGGAGTGACGTAATTTGGTTTTGAAGCGGGAGGATTGAAGACTTTTAACCTTAAAGTAGGAGGAGAAGTTTTCACAAATTCCTTTACCGTCTGTTATCATTTCATTTGTATTGGTATTTAACAAAACAGTTATATTATTAGTACTATTAACTATTTAAAATAAACTATGACTGAAGATGTTTTTATGTGGTAGAGCGTTGATATTTAATAAAAGTAATTTTGTATTAAGATTACATCGGATAAAAAGTTTATATAAATGCAATGAAAAATACAGGTACGTAATTATTTAAAAACAAACCTGTCGATGGCATCTGGAAGACAAAACGTCGAATACGAGATCTAAGAACACTGCTTTATAGAAGATGAAAAGTGGCAATGAAAGTGTTAAATTTATTTGACCTTATCTCTTTAAATAAAGCCAAATCTTACAAAATGCCATAAACATGGATCGGACAGAACAGAGGCATCCACACGATCTACATAGGTTACATAATAAAGGTCAATTAAGTTTTTCGTATAATACAGGGTCCGCAAACGAAGCGTGGACGGAAGATTAAATCGTTATCGAAGAACTTTTCAACAATACTGAAACAGCTTGAGATATTGGATTAAAAGCGGCATGTTTTAAAAATATTTTACATTATACAGGGTGGCCCAAAAATGTGTGACAGCATAAAATTATATTTTTTTAAATGGGACAACTAGTATTTTATTGCATATTTAGGTTCGTATTACTATCGTTTATAAGTGCCTTAAATTTTATTTAATTTGGTTCAGTAGTTTCGGAGAAATAAATTAAAAACTAAAAAAAAAAGTTTTGCAGTCCTGAATAAAAAAATCAAAAAAAAACAATCCAGAACAATTTTTTTAACCTCGGCCTTGATTGAAATTTATGACAAGAGGTCTAGAGATACATGAATGTAATTGCGTTTATTTATTTTATACAGGGTGTTCATAATAAGCTTTCAAAAACACCACATTTTAAAATAATATTTCTCAAGTTTTTCAAATGGAACACCCTGTATATTATTTGGCTATTTGACGTAGAATTCATAGACAATTATTTTTTGTAATACAAGCATATAAGTTATATCCAGCCGTTTTCGAAATAATTATAAATATCATAAATTATGTTGTTTAAATAGAGTTTTTATTGGGAAATTTTGTTATAGGCGACTAGACTAATAATTGCAAACTAAAGTAAAAGTTCAAAATAGCTTCCTTTTACTCTTAGAGTTTACCGTATTTTAGTTATTTCGATATAAATTCTAAAAGCATACATTTTTGCTACTTTTATTATTTAATTTTATTTTTTATTCTTAATCGAGTTGCCATAATTTATTTTTGTTTAGATTGTCCCTATGACAGTTAAATAAAATTATTTACATTTGTTCAGTCGTCGAAATTAAGTACTAACTTACACAAAATGTCGAATTTTAGAAATGGTAAATATGATTTTTATACTGGATGAATGCAAGAAATTGCCTTCTCGCGAGCCGAGTGTATGCTGAAAGATATCCAGATATTGAGAGAAAACCGATAGCAAAAACCTTCGAGAAGTTGTTGCAAAAATTTGTAGCAACAGGAAGCACTGCGTACACAAAAAGGATAATAATCAATAAACCCGTTATTAATGAAGAAAATGAATTAAGAGTTCTCTTGGCAGTAGAGGAAAATCATTAAATTAAGTAGAAGGATGCTATTTTGAACATTTACTTTAGTTTACAATTATTAGTCTAGTCGCCTATAACAAAATTTCCCAATAAAAACTCTATTTAAACAACATAATTTATGATATTTATAATTATTTCGAAAACGGCTGGATATAACTTATATGCTTGTATTACAAAAAAAAATTGTCTACGAATTCTACGTCAAATAGCCAAATAATATACAGGGTGTTCCATTTGAAAAACTTGAGAAAAATTATTTTAAAATATGGGGTTTTTGAAAGCTTATTATGAACACCCTGTATAAAATAAATAAACGCAATTACATTCATAGTATCTCTAGACCTCTTGTCATAAATTTCACTCAATGCCAGGTTAAAAAAAAAAGTTCTGGATTGTTTTTTTTGATTTTTTTATTCAGGACTGCAAAACTTTTTTTTTTAGTTTTTAATTTATTTCTCCGAAACTACAAAACCAAATTAAATAAAATTTGAGGCACTTATAAACGATAGTAATACGAACCTAAATATGCAATAAAATACTGGGTGTCCCATTTAAAAAAATATAACTTTATGCTGTCACACTTTTTTGGGCCACCCTGTATAATGTAAAATATTTTAAAACATGCCGCTTTTAATCCAATATCTCAAGCTGTTTCAGTATTGTTGATAAGTTCTTCGATAACGATTAAATCTTCCGTCCACGCTGCGTTTGCGGACCCTGTATATAATCCATTTAACATTCCAAAGCTGTTGCCACTTTCGGTATGATCCGGCAACATAGCATCATTCAAAATATTTTACGAACGTAGAAAATCATCTCTTATAGTCACAGCCAAATTTTCAAAATAAAATCTCTTTTAGTATTCAAGATACTTTTAACAGGCCACTTTACTTCGTCTACCCGTATTAAAAATTCTATGTTCACCATTGGGATCTCATAAACGGTAAGATATACAGCAAAAAATTATGGCAAAGTTGTGTAATTCATGGCCGACCAATATGCCGTGAAGAAATTAGGAAAATTCCGAGTACTTCCGAAGATAGTCGTAAAAAACCGAAAGTCGCCGTTTTGATTTTAATATTAAAAAAAAAATCTCTTTTAGTTTTCGAAATATATACTTCTAACAAGCCGCTTTACTTCATGTACCATGTATTCAGGGTATTAAAATTCAATGTTCCCTCTTGGGATCTCATAAACGAAATTATTTTATTAATTATCAACGTTTCTACCCCATAAAAACATCTTCAGCAATATTTTATTTAAAAAACTTTTTTATTATTGCAGATAAAATTCATCTTCGATAATGTGCAACAGAACGGAAACGATTTTTCTCTTTCTAAAAACCATAATCGAGAAGGAAAGAGCATTTTTTAAAAGCTTTCGATTTTGTTACAGTTAATTAGAGAATTCGTCTTGTTTAAAGTATCATAGTTAGTCGTGGAATGTAACACGTTATTATAATTTTTCTTGTATTTTCTTAGTTAAATGTTTCGAAAATATTGTAAGAATATTTAAAAAGTGAATCAAAAACTATTTAAAATAAACTATGACTGAAGATGTTTATATGGGGTAGAGCGTTGATATTTAATAAAAGTAATTTTGTATTAAGATTACATCGGATAAAAAGTTTATATAAATGCAATGAAAAATACAGGTACGTAATTATTTAAAAACAAACCTGTCGATGGCATCTGGAAGACAAAACGTCGAATACGAAATCTAAGAACACTGCTTTATAGAAGATGAAAAGTGGCAATGAAAGTGTTAAATTTATTTGACCTTATCTCTTTAAATAAAGCAAAAAAATAAAAACGGCGATTTTCCGTTTTTTACGACTATCTTCGGAAGGACTCGGAATTTTCATAATTTCTTCAGGGCATATTGGTTGGCTATGATTAGACAACTTTGTCCCAACTTTGCTGTATCTCTTACCGTTTATGAGATATCAATGGTGAACATATAATTTTTAACCCCGTGTATATATAGTAAGAGTTAGCGTCTAATGGGATTACCTTTCGTTGGCATTTTATGTCATTGGTTAAGTAAATTTCACCTCGGCGATAGCGTCTGTTCGGTCAAAAAGGAGAAATGATCTAAACAAAACTTAATTATATAAACTGTCAAAATTTATATTATTCAAAAAAATTCAAACCATAAGATTATAACTTTTTTAGTAACATTTATTTGCTTTGCATGCCAGACTTTCATTTTTCCTTGGATTTACCTTGCACAAAATAAATAAAATTAATTGTCCTTGTGAAATGTTATGTATATTTATGTAGTTATGTAAATTGAAATAAAATTTCAACCATTCAAAATTCAAACCATATAATTATAACTTTTTTAGTAATATTTATTTGCTTTGCATGCCAGACTTTCATTTTTCCTTGGATTTACCTTGCACAAAATAAATAAAATTAATTGTCCTTGTGAAATGTTATGTATATTTATGTAGTTATGTAAATTGAAATAAAATTTGTTTTCAAAAAAAAAAGTTGTAAAATATATTTAATTAGGTTTTAGGTAAAATTTTATATACATCATTTTTTTTCATATAAATATGTATGGAAAAATCATTTCCTTACCGAGAAATAAGATATAGACAGATAATAATACTAAATAGCTATTCTCCGGGCTCTCGGCCCCATAAAAAGCTGAATGAAATAAGCAAAAATTTGTCTTATTTTGTTTAGCAACACCTTGCATCCAAGTTAGATATCAAACTACTTATGTAGATTGAAAGACACCAACATGAAAAATAAGCCTTCTCTATTGATACGATGTCACTACCTGCATAGAACTATTTTGTTCTCATTAGTACATGGTAGGTAACCATCAGAAAAGTGCTTGTGCATCACTGTTACGGTAAGTATACTATTTCCAAATCAAATCCAAAAAACTAATCGCAAGCACTGGTCGCCTCTAAAGTCCTCTGCCAACACACAAAAAAGAAATGCTTAGTTTAAAAAAATAAGACTCAAATAGAATAAATCTTACGTAAGGAAATTTATTTTCGAAATAAGTATTTCCAAGTATGAATTAATCACTTAATCTCGTAACAAGGCATTCATTTTTCCAAATAATAATTATAATATCTATTTATAACAGTAACCAATTGGAATTTAACGCTAAGAAAACCCAAGCAAATGGAAGATGTTGGCCCACCCGGCATCGCCCGGTGAGATACCATTGCATCGGTTTAGGTGGCGTGAAGTTTGCTCCTTGAGTTAACTTTTGCTCATTGAGTTGACGTTTCGTCGCTGTACCGATGTTTCCGGTTACCAGGGTGGGACCCCCCAAAAATAGCATGATGGAAGCTCCAGGCCCAAAATACTCCGGAGGTAAACTCGCCCCCCATTCGGATCTCCGGGCGGGGGCTGGACTTGGGGCCCCATCAAGCGAAGTTCAAACAACAACCATTTCCGACAATTTACTGGGATCTAACAACACTCAACGAAGAAATGGTGTGGCACCTGCTAACCAACCCAGAACTAGCAACTTCAAAATTGATTTCTGCAACATTAGAGGGCTTAACACGAACATCAATTTAGTTCACCAGCACTTACAATCTTCCAAGCCTCACGTACTCGCACTGACCGAGACAAAGGTCAGATCGTCAACAAACACCGTCAACTATTTATACCCTGGATACGATTTTCATTTCCGATTCCGACGCAACTTCGGCGTATGTCTTTTTATTCGAGATGATCTCTGCTGCCAACGAGAACCTACACTTGAACCAAAAGACTTTGATGTAATGTGGTTTAAAATATCAACGCCGAAAATCACCAAGTTTATCTGCTGCCTTTACCGTCCACCAAGTGATACCCATTACAGAGACCTTTTCTCATCACTAGCCAATACAATCGACTTTTTGCAAACCAACCATCCAAATGCCGAGATTGCTATCTTTGGCGACTTTAACGTCCACAATGTCAACTGGCTTAAATACTCAAATACAGACGATGAGCAAGGCCGCGAGGCCGAATCCTTGGCGATCAGTTCTGGTCTAACTCAACTCGTAGAAGAACCAACGCGGATTCCAGACCGAGCTGGAGATTTTGCTAGTCTTTTGGATCTTTTCTTAACGTCAAATCCTGATCTATATACAGTCACCGTACAGCCTCCGTTAGGATCTTCCGATCACAAACTTATTTCAGCTCTAAGCGAACTACCAATTAATTCTGCACAACCTCCTAAACCTCGCAGGATATGGCATTACAGATCGGCCAAGTGGGAAGACTTGAAAGACCATTTTCGCACTTTTCCTTGGATGAGCGTATGCTTCTCTTCTGATGATCCATCCGTCTGTGCTGGGGAGGTCTCGGACGTCATTCTAACGAGCATGGAAGCATTTATCCTCTCCTCCCAAAAACGCCCTTCCAACGGCAAGCCCTGGTTTAGCAAGGATTGTGAGCGTGCTGTCAAATCAAAAAATCTGGCTTACCGACAGTGGCGTAAAAACCCTACCACTGAGAATCGTACCATTTTTATTACCGCTCGAAACCAATGTAAGCTAACCATAGATCAAAGCAAAGAAGCCCATAACGTGAGAATCAAAAACAAACTTCTTGACTGTCCAAACGGATCAAGGTCCTTTTGGTCAGTCGCTAAGGCCGTCAGCCAAAATTTTACCAAATCAACTATTCCACCTCTAACACGTCCCGATGGTACAATAGCATCCACAGCCGGAGACAAAGCAAACTTACTTGCTGAACTATTTTCTTCGCATTCCACTGTAGATTTCCAGGGAAGAACACCACCCGACATTCCTGCAGTTGAATCCGAAATGACCGAAATCGTGTTCCGTCAGCGTCCCGTCAAACGAATCCTAAAAGGACTCGACGTCAAAAAAGCCACTGGTCCAGACGAAATTCCTATTATAGTTCTCAAGAGATGCGCCGATGAACTAACACCAGTATTTTGTAGACTTTTCAACTTATCCTACAAAAAAGGAATATTTCCATCTTGCTGGAAGACGGCGCGAGTCCAGCCTATTCCAAAGAAAGGTAAGAGAACCCTTCCTAACAACTATCGACCAGTCGCATTGCTTTCAGTTATATCAAAAGTAATGGAGAAAGCTATTAACCAACATCTTCTAAAGTATCTGGAAGGCTTCAACATTATCAGCGATCATCAATATGGTTTTCGGAAGTCCAGGTCAACTGGAGATCTTTTAGCCTATGTCACCCATATTTGGAACAACGCAATCGAACATCATGGGGAGTCTCGGGTTGTTGCACTGGATATTTCTAAAGCTTTTGATCGTGTTTGGCATGAGGGGCTTCTAAGTAAACTGCGATCCTATGGTATGCCCAGTCGATTCTGTGCATGGTTGTCTAGCTTTCTTAAGGACCGCTCTCTGCAAGTGGCGATTGACGGATTTCTCTCAGACACCTTCACCATCAATGTCGGTGTTCCTCAAGGGTCCATATTGTCTCCCACTCTCTTCTTACTCTACATTAACGACCTTCTAGTGAAAACTAAAAATCCGATATTTAGTTTTGCTGACGATAGCACACTTATGTCATCTTTCTCTTTGAATGCACAAACATCGGCTGCCGACGCACATCTTCGCAGACAGCATGAAGTATCACGCCTCAACAAAGACCTGGAAGAAATTTTGGCTTGGGGTGACAGTAACCAAGTCGAATTTAACGCTAAAAAAACCCAGGCAGCAGTTTTCTCTAAAAAGGTTAACATTTCAGAACCGGAAATAGTCATGGACGGACACGCAATCCCACTGGCTTCATCTATTGGTTTGCTGGGCGTCAATCTGGGAGGAAATATGTCTTGGCATAACCACGTTGTGGCAATCGCCAAGGTAGCTTCTCAGAAGCTTGGGGTACTCTTCCGAACCAGAAAGTTGTACACACCTCAACAACTTTTGACACTATACAAAGCCCAGATTCGACCATCACTAGAATACTGCTCTCATGTCTGGAGCTCTGCACCCAAACATACTCTTCGGCTGCTGGATTCCATCGAAAGGAGGGCTATTCGTCTGATCGGAGACCACGAGCTGACGAAGAACCTCGACAGCCTAGAACATCGAAGACAGGTTGGGGATTTGACTCTCTTTTACAGATATTTTCATGGAAGGTGCTCGGCTGACCTTGCCCTCTTAATTCCGCCCAGAGCGACGATTAGCAGAAATACACGACGAACCACTGCCGCCCATCCATATGTGGTTAAGCTTAGTACTCCTCGAACTTCATTATTTAAGAATTCTTTCATCTGGAGGACTGCATCTTTGTGGAACGACCTTCCCGAGGTCGTTTTTCCCAACGAATATAACCTCCAACGATTCAAAACCAACGTGAATCGCTTTTTGCGCACACGCACCACTCCCAGAGTGCCCTAAAGGATTTTTCCTATAGTGCTTGTGTTTGATCATAAAAAAAAAAAAAAAAAAGCAAAAGTTTTCTAGTCATGACAGGACACGCAATCCGACTGGCTTCATCTATTACTTTGCTGGGCGTCAATCTGGGAGGATGGGAGGAAATATGTCTTGGCATCACCACGTTGTGACAATCGCCAAGATAGCTTCTCAGAAACTTGGTGTACTCACCTCAACAACTTTTGATACTATACAAAGCCCAGATTCGACCATCACTAGAGTACTGTTGTCATATCTGGAGCTCTGCACCCAAACATACTATTCGGCTGCTGGATTCCATCGAAAGCAGGGCAATTCGTCTGATCGGAGATCACGAGCTGACGAAGAGCTCGACGGCCTAAGGCAGGTTGAGGATTTGAGTCTCTTTTACGGATATTTCCACGGAAAGTGCTCGGCTCACCTTGGCCTCTTAATTCCGCCCAGAGCGGCGAATAGCAGAAATACACAACGAACCACTACCACCCATCCATATGTGGTTAAGCTTAGTACTCCTCGAACTTCATTATTTAAAATTTTTTTCATCTGGAGGATCCTTATGGAATGACCTTCCCGAAGTCGTTTTTCCGAACGAATATAACCTCCCCCAGAGTGCGTTAAAGGACTTTTCCTATAGTGCTTGTGTTTGTTTAGAAAATTTTTTTTTTATATATTTAAATACTTATTTTCAAAAAGGGTATTTCTTTACGTAAGATTTAATCTATTTGAGTATTATATTTTTAAATTAAGTATTTATTTTTTTCTGTGAAGTGCGTATTCGAAATATTTGTATGCATTCTTACAGATTCTATAATTTATACGTAATAAAAGTTTTATCCTGCCAAAATTTCAGTCGCCTATCAATCATAAGTTTTTAATTAAATAAATTATTATAATTATTATAACATTTTTACAATTATTATTGGGTTTTATACTATTATTGATATTGATAAAGTGGTTGTTTGCTTCCTAAAACTTTCAGCGTAGTTATCTTACCGTCCATACGTTCCAATTTTGTCCAATACACCTAGTTTCTGATATACATCCTGTTGGCAATAATTTTCCAACCACCTGAAAACAAGCTTGCGCGCATCCCTGTTCGCAATCTTTCGGGACGATTTGCAGCAACGTGGTTGTGTCCGTTTCAGTGATAGACTCGCGTCCACGGCCACCACCATATCCTGGATTTGAATTCGTTGCTTCAGTCGAGAGACGCGCGAAGTTTTTGCGTTAAAGTTGCAACAAAGTTTTCGAAATTTTACTGATGACAATTCGTTAAATAATATTTGTTAATGTGTTCCTTAATTTGTATGTGAAGTTTACCGTATGTAAGTATTTGTTATAAGTTAAAATTAAAAGGTGTAAATAAAAAAATTTTCCACTCTTAATTTCTCGTTTCAGTAAAAAAGAATATCAAAAATCGGAAAGACAAGTCAATTTTATTGTGAAGGAGGGCGCTTTTAAAAAATATCTACAGCCTTCGCGACTGAGAAATTTGTTCGATTTGATGTTATCCTTAAAATCTTAAATGGGAAGGCGGTCAAGTGGCACATCGTTTAATTCTCTCTCCAATAACTGTTATTGTTTTTTAATTACCTATGTGTATTTTATCAAAAATGTATGTACAGGGTGTCTCATTTTCGACACTTTTATAGGGTATCTCCGTTATTGTTAGTGCTATCAAAAAAGTAATGTAGGTGTCATGTGCTCTTTTTGGGTGAAACTTAAAATGGTAAAATCAAAATTCGAAAATTTTCGCTCGCTTAAGAGATACGGGGGAAAATCAACAAATTGACAATTTCTAAAACGAACAAACCCGAACAAACCTTATATTTTCTTAGTTAAAAGAGATACAGAAAAATGTTTAATACAGAAGTTTATTTATAATTGTTGAATAATCTGCCGTTTTCAGAATAAGTATACGGGGTCAGGTAAGAAAGTTATCGGACCTAACCTCATTTTTTTAAATGGAACACCCTGTATATTTTAATCTAAAAAGATAGCATTTTAAACTTTCTTTTCAAATTTATAACGCACCATGGATGATAGATATCATCAAGTTTTTCAAAATGTCGATAAATATTTTTCACAAATGAATATGTAAAAAATTAAATTGACGTTAAATGTTAATAACAACTAGAATGTCAACATAGTTGTCTCTAGGATAATAGTTTCTGTTTCATGGCCTACTTTGGTTTAAAGTTTTATAAATCGCCTAGGAAACCAATATCATCTATGGTGTGTTATATATTTGAAAGGAGAATTTAAAATAGTATATTGTTAGATTAAAATATACAGGGTGTTTCATTTAAAAAAATGAGGATAGGTCCGATAACTTTTTTACCTGACCCCGTATAATTATTCTGAAAACGGCGGATTTTTCAACAATCAATATAAAGAAACTTCTGTATAAAACATTTTTCCATATCTCTTTTAACTAAGAAAATATAGGGTAATTTTGAAATTGTCAATTTTTTGATTTTCCCCCGTATCTCTTAAACGAGCGAAAATTACTCAAATTTTGTTTTTTCATTTTAAGTTTGGCCCAAAAAGAGTACATGACACCTACATTACTTTTTTGATAGCACTATACAGTTACGGAGATACCCTATAAAAGTATCGAAAATGTGACACCCTGTACAGTTGAACCGGGGAAAGAATGAAAGTGCGTCATCGCCTGCAACAGTATGAAATCGACATTATGTAGTTCAAATAAGAGAAAACTATCTCAGTAGCTAATAGACGTGATTAACACTATATAGGTCGTAGATATAAATAAATCCTTATCAACAAATATACTTTACAATATTAAGGTATGTTTCGTTTAGTTTTTAAAAAGTTGTGAACCACACGAAACACAAAATATTTTAGTTCTGCCATTTTCATCTAATACAATGGAGTTGAATTTCGCTTCCAAAGGAAAACGTTGTATTTTTGTTTCTCACTAATATCTTTGAGAGAAACCAACGTTTCTTTACAACATTGGGCAAATATGTTTTTTTTAGGACGACAAATTGATTTCCTTGTGAAATTCTAATGTACAATGTAGTCTGCGGCATTTTTCACACACAATTATTAGGTCCTAACTTTTTTGTGCCTAAGCGTATTTAAGTTCTTAATGAAAATAATACTTTTCTCATCTTTCTTACGTAAAAAAGGTATACTAAGTTCAGGTCGCCCAGAGTTGCCGTTTCGGAGATATTTGAATTTAAATTGTTTAGTACACCCCTCCCAATTACTATTAATTTGCACACAAATTTTATTTTCTTAAAGTAACCTATGAGAAAACCTCCATGTTGTTATTTGTTTGTTGATTATTGTAAGATAGCTGCGTGAGAAAATGTTTCATTTTTGAGTTTATCATACATTAAGTAACAATGCCGATACACAATTTGTTTTCAAACGCAGAAATGCGGGATATGTTGTGTGTATACGCGCAGGAATACAGAATAGGTACCTAGAGATCATATTCGGAAACTTCATTTGTTTTCTCATAGGTTACTTTAAGAAAAAAATTTTGTTTGCAAATCAAAAATAATTGGGCTGAGTGCACTAAACAATTTAAATGCAAATATCTCCGAAACGGTAACTCTGGGCGACCTGAACCTTTTTACGTAATACATATGAGAAAAGTATTATTTTCATTAAAAAGTTAACTACATTGAGGCACAAAAAGTCTAATAATTTTGCGAAAAATGCCGCAGACAGCGCCTATTAAATTGTACATTAAAATTTCACAAAATAATCAATTTCTCGTCCTAAAAAATCATAATTGTCAAATCTTGTAAAAAACGTTGGTTTCTCTCAAAGTTATTAGAGAAAAACAAAAATCAGGTTTTAACTTAAGTGCCTGTTCTCACCAAAGCAACTGGCAACCGCAATACAACTACAACGCGACCGCAACTTCAGTTGAGTTGCTCATACGTTCCCACTGGAATTCAAGCAATCGCAACGCAACTGCAACGCGACCGCAACTTCAGTTGACTTACTCTTGCGGTCCCACTGGAATCAACGGGTTTGAAGTCTCTTTTGACATGAGCAAAATATCGTCTTCGTCAGATAAAGATATAGCCGCAACATACTTGTTCGTTAAAATGCTTAAAAAAAACTGAGCGACAATTTTGGGTTAACCCTTTTTTACCATAAATTTGAGACATAGTTCGTATATGCACAGGAATTAAATAATGATCCGGTTAAATTCCATAGGTTTTACCGAATGAGCCACAAAAGTTAAATATTTTGCTATCTCGTCCGCCATGACACCGCGACTGGAAGCAACTGACGACGTCGACGTGGTATGCCAGGCAACTCATAAGCAACTAGTTGCGTTCAGTGCTGCCAGATCGAAAATGACAGAGACGGTAGATTCGACATGTGAAAAACGGTAGATTACGGTAGACTGTATGCCTGATACCACATAAAATAAATTTTTTTAAACAAAATACTAAAAAAAACTGTATCTGGTACACATAAAGAATTTTGTTTGGCAAATTAGCAAAAAAAAAATTTTAAAAGGCAAAACCTAAATTCAATTTTAATACCAGTTTTTCTGGTTATCATTTTTACGGCAGATTTCGGTGTCTACCGTAAAAGCTCTCTGTCGGTAGAGCTGCGACTCTCAAAGCGGTAGCACTGATGGTTGCGTTGCAGTTGAGTTGCCTTAAGTCAGTAGGAACACGCGTATTTAAACATTAGTGCTGTGTCGCATTGATGTTGCGTTGCGGTTGCCAGTTGCTTTGATGAGAATAGGCACCTATAATACCACCATGTATCCCAGTTAATATCAAATTTCAGAATAGGTAAGTATAATTAAATCCTATTATTTTTACGTAAGGACTTTGTGGTGTTGTACCATTAATTAGCGGACACCTTTTAAAATATCGTTCTCCCAAATTTCTGATTTTTAATAGAATAATAATATTTTGCATCGCGAGTCGATGGTGGTTAAATAGGCAGTGCAATCCCCTAAGATAGCTTCACACAAAAAGTGATCTTAGAATAATACACAAGAATATTTATTAGTCCATCCTGATTGCATGTGCTCTAATTGTATTAAATTATCTTTAAAATATCACTCTGACGTTCGTTTATTGTCTGAGTCAAGTACTCCTTGGTTCGGTCTATGCCCCTCATGGGAGCTGACAACGAAGCTAACTTGCGGGCCCGTAAATGACGGTTGAAGCTGTTGGTCAGGCTTTTGCTGCTTTCAACCCAAATGAAGGTATTCGGATGCGTTATTTCCACTGGTGTGTCACTAATGCAACAGATGGGGAGAATAGTAATATTGAATGCAATTACCGTTTGGGTTTGAACTATCGGAAACGGATATTTTGAAATATATGAATTCAAGGAAATTATAGAAGTATTCAAATCCTTAATGCAAAGCACGTAATACGATTAGTAACATTAGCTAACACTGGAAAAGCCTTTTTAGAGCTGGTAAAATGATGGGAGCTAGTGATGATAATGTCTTACAGTAACGCTAAGGAACAGTAGAAGGCAATACAAAAATGTAAAAATGTAGAAATATAGCATAATTTGCAAAAACTAAAATTTTACTTTAAGCCTATACCAACACTTATAAAAATTGCTCCAGTTATTATAAGGCATTTTTTTTATAATCAAACACAAGCACTATAGGTAAAATCCTTTAAGTCCCTCTGGGAGTGGTGCGTGTGCGAATAAAGCGATTCACGTTTGTCTTGAATCGTTGAAGGTTATATTCGTTGGGAAAAACGACCTCGGGAAGGGCGTTCCATAAGGATGCAGTCTAGAGATGAAATAATTCTTAAATAATGAATTTCGAGGAGTACTAAGCATAATCATATATGGATGGGCGGCAATGATTCGTCGTGCATTTCTACTATTCGCCGCTCTGGGCGGAATTAAGAGGGCAAGGTCAGCCGAGCACTTTCCATGGAAATATCTGTAAAAGGGAGTCAAATCCCCAACCTGTCTTCGATGTTCTAGCCTGTCCAGGCTCTTCGTCACCTCGTGGTCTCCGATCAGACGAATAGCCCTCCTTTCGATGGAATCCAGTAGCCGAAGAGTATGTTTGGGTGCAGAACTCCAGACATGAGAGCAGTACTCTAGTGATGGTCGAATCTGGGCTATGTGTAGTATCAAAAGGTGTTGAGGTGTGTAGAACTTTTTCATTCGGAAGAGTACACCAAGTTTCTGAGAAGCTATCTTGACGATTGCCACAACGTGGTTATGCCAAGACGTATTTCCTCCCAGATTGACGCCCAGCAAATTAATAGATGAATCCAGAGGGATTGCGTGTCCTGCCATGACTATATCCGGTTCTGTGATGTTAACATTTTTAGAGAAAACTGCTGCTTAGGTTTTCCTAGTGTTAAATTCGACTTGGTAACTGTCACCTCAAGCCAAAATTTCTTCCAAGTCTTTGTTAATGCGTATCATGCATTAACAAAGACTCGCGACGCTGTCTGCGAAGATATGCGTCGGCAGCCGATGTTTGTGTATTCTGAGAAAAAGATGAGATAAATGTGCTATCGTCAGCAAAAAAAGTTATAAAATTATTCTAGCATCTATGAGTTCCTATGATTATAATAACCACAACGTGGTTCGGAAGAGTACATGCCAAGACACATTTTCTCCCAGATTGACGCCCAGCAAATTAATAGATGAAGCCAGTGGAATTGCGTGTCCTGCCATTACTATACTCATACCATTCTACCGTATTTAATTAGTTGTTCTTAAGCATATACCAACCATGTAGTTTTTTTAATATAGTTTACTTCTTTTTTCTGATTTTGTTTATTTTTACACTTATTCTCAGTTTCTAATTATTATTTATACTCAATAAGTTGTATATAAAACTTGTAAACCTTGCATTTAAACTTGTTGAAAAAAGGCGTGAAATGACTCATTGTGATAAATTTTTTTTTTATTTTTCAAATAAAAATCCACCTTTCCCAGATAGTTCTAACACTCTCATTCCAAGTAAAAATACCAAGTACCGAATGGCCAAATAAGAATGGACGCCGGCCATATTTCAAGAACCGTTAGTCGCAAAATATGAAATAAAAGAAATTATTCCAAAATCAACCAAATGAAATTGCTGGAAATTATGTTCCCAAATTTACCGCTAGAGGGTGTTCAATATATGACTAGGTAGATTATCGGTTATTTATCGATAATATGCCAATAAAGTTAAGATATCAAAAACTAAGTGTTGTATTCATTGAAATATACGGTACAACTTTGTTTTCATACATTTTTCTCTAAATCGCAAAATAGACTGAGGGGCGAAGAGGCAACATCTATTGAATGAAATTCTCATCTCAGGTTTGCCTTAACCAAATTTGACACAATTGGTCTTCTTTGAAAGAGCTTATACTAAGTAACATTTAAAAATATTTTTTGTTATATCCGTCGTCGTCGAAGTGGCACTGGGAACAATCATCAGATTTCTAAATTCTTTCCAAAAATTTCAAATGGAGCCATATCTAAATATTTTTCTAATTGAAGAAAAATGAAGAAAACTGGTGGAAACCGAATATCGATGTCTTAATTTAAGCCAGAGATACAGGAAAAAATGAAAAAAAAAATACCTACTTAAAATAATACTAGAAAATTAATATTAATAAAATTATAAACTGTACAAGTTATTAACTAATTTAAGATATTATAATTAACCGCTTGCTAGTCAATGCCTACCTATCTGCTGAAAATGTTTTCTATCATTTTCTATATTAATTTTCCTTCGTTGCAAACAAGGCACATGGCAATGTTTGAAATAAAAATTATTACGCATATTTTAGAGAATTCAGCGCTTAATTTTTAATATAACTGGCATATTATCGAAAAATAATCCATAATCTTCTTAGTAATATGTTGATGTTGAAGTTAGAAATTTTTATTTTTAATTAAAATTTTTTTATTTCAAAGCCTTGTGGCAAACGGTTCCTCAGATATAGAGTCCACTTATTTGATCACCCGATACATTCTACTGCAAATATTCAAATGCATTTTATTGTAATACATATTATATTGGTCTTAGGATCCTTTCATGAAATAAGAAGTTTTCTATTTTTGTTTCTGCAGTACCTAAAGGATTTATAAAATACATGTTCACGAAGTTTTTTTAATTAGTTAAAAGAGGTATCGTAGCTCGTAGCAACAAATACCAGATTATCTAATAATATTACGTAAAAATGCCTGAGTACAGACAGTGCAATTTCGGATAATGAAAATCTAGGAGGCAAATTTTCATTAGACGGATTACTGGCAGTGCCGGACTACTTACAGGGCCGGATTAAAGAGATTCTACTTAATACGTAATAGCTAATTAATTATACTCAACAATTATCATATTTAAGACCATCCAAGGATTTTAAATCAAGGAGGATACAGCTTTGGTTCACAGCGTTTGAAGAATAAACAGTTCACATTATTAGGTAGGTTTTGTGTTAATTAGACAAATACATTACATCGCCTTCGAGCCCTCGGAACGTACTCTATATAAAACCCTTATTGGAACGGCCGCCTTACATACCTGCTTGTAGGTTTGACACTCATATTTGTCGTTATTGTTAAATAAGATCCTTTGTTGTCTTTCAGTGTTGGTATGTTAAATTTAACTATTGTTTGTGGAACAAATAGTAATTGTTAACTCAATATGGTAAGACTGTGCCAAGTGTGCCGTAAACTCGATAAAAATTTAGACTTTTGAATAATGTCTGTCAATTATTGGTTTTTCCTAACCAAAATATATCCAACCGATCAGAGGTTAGAATAAAGATAAAAACAGACAGAAGATAAATGGAGATGGATATTCTACAGATAGAATCCCCATCTCTTTTTTGTTGCGTTTATTTTCATAATATCAGGCGTCACATTGACGTGTACAAAGTAGATATAAATACCGGGACTATGTTTGTGTCAAGTCAATGGGTCCATAATTAGTTTTTATTTCCATGGTTAACCCATACTAAGTTTAAATGCCTTAAGTGAATACCACGATTAGAGTCAAATATTGTTCTTCCTCTAGAAGCGAGCCAATCATTAAAAAAAAAAATTTCTACCCTCAATGATTTTCTGACAGAAAAAGATGATTAAAAATTCCAGAGCTTAACCCTATATTAAATTTCTTACAAGCTTCGTAGGAAGTACAAAAAAGGTAATAATTTACGTGACCCATGCAGTAGTAAAAATATAAAAGTTATTTCGGTTCTTTTTTTCCTATTTTTGTTTCAACCCCTAGAAATGTTATTATTTTATTTTTTTTATATCCAATTCTAATCTTTTTGAGGTAAAACTTTCCTGCTAATTTAGCTCTTCTTATTATTTTGCTGTATTAAAACGAATTCCTTCGTATATTAGCAGTATGGAATTCAATATTTTATTACTATGAAGTAGGGTATTATATTTTTTTATAAAATATAATTAGAGTTAAAGGAATTCGAATCGTTTCTCGAAATATTTCATTTTAATATTCAAAACAAAGAAGTTACCTTTATTCTTCAATATTGTCGAAAAAGAATTAGGGATGTTCTCAACCATTAGTATACAGGGTGTTATGGAAATGGCTTATTATATTTAAATGACTGACTCCTTCAGTGTCCTAGAGAAACCCTACGTTTTTTTAATCGCATTTCTAAATACTTAGGTAAAACCCCCTTTTCGTTATCCTTCTTCTTCCACGTGCAACGCTGTATACATCTGATTTTACGTCAGTAGAGTAACAGCCGCACGAACAGTGATGCCGCATCAAAATACAGGCTTCGGCTTCGACCGATCGAGAACATAATCCAATGATACAAAGTAAGATATTGTTCAACACACAGAATCTCGACCACCTAAACAATCCATCAATGTTTCCAAACTTACAAAGAAAACTATATATAGTTCGCAAGAGATGCGCCGATGAACTAACAGCAGTATTTTGCAGACTTTTTAACTTATCTTACAAACAAGGAACATTTCATCGTGCTGGAAGACGGCGCGAGTTCAGCCTATACCAAAGGAAGGTAAAAGAACCCTGCCTAGCAACTATCGACCGGTCGCATTGCTTTCAGTTATATCAGAAGTAATGGAGAAAGCTCTTTTCTTACTCTACATTAACGACCTTCTAATGAAAACGAAAAATCAGATATTTAGTTTCGCTGACGATAGCACACTTATCTCATCTTTCTCATGCACAAACATCTTCGCAGATAGCATGAAGTATCACGCTTCAACAAAGACCTGGAAGAAATTTTGACTTGAGGTGACAGTAACCAAGTCGAGTTTAACGCTAAAAACCCAGGCAGCAGTTTTCACTAAAAAGGTTAACATTACAGAACCGGATATAGTCATCGACGGACACGCAATCCCACTGGCTTCATCTATTAATTTGCTGGGCATCAATCTGGGAGGAAATATGTCTTGGCATAACCACGTTGTGGCAATCGCCAAGATAGCTTCTCAGAAACTTTGTGTACTATTCCGAACCAGAAAGTTCTACATACCACAACAACTTTTGCCACTATACAAAGCCCAGATTCGACAATCATTAGAGTACTGCTCTCATGTGTGAAGCTCTGCACCCAAACATACTCTTCGGCTACTGGATTCCATCGAAAGGAGGGCCATTCGTGTGATTGGAGACCACGAGCTGACGAAGAACCTCGACAGCCTAAAACATCGAAGACAGGTTGGGGATTTGCCTCTCTTTTACATATTTTTTCATGGAAAGTGCTCGGCTGACCTTGCCCTCTTAATACCTCCCAGAGCGGCGAATAGCAGAAATACACGACGAATCACAGCCGCCCATCTATATGTGGTTAAGCTTAGTATTCCTCAAACTTCATTATTTAAGAATACTTTCATCTGGAGGACTTCATCCTTATGGAACGACCTTCCCGAGGTCGTTTTTCCCAACGAATATAACGAATCGCTTTTTGCGCAGACGCATCACTCTCAGAGTGCCCTAAAGGATTTTTCCTATAGTGCTTTTGTTTGAGTATAAAAAAAATTTTTATAATAAGTTACTTCAATACTTTTTTGGCAATAATGTTTAGCGGATTTGGTTTAATATACACAGTATGTAATAATTAAAATTATTATAATAAAAATAATTATTATAAAAAATAAAGTTGGTACCATAATTTTTTAAAGTTGACGGTCGGGAACTTCGTGAATATTAAAATAATTTGTTAATCTTGTAAAAATAGGCAACGTCGTAACATGTGACATGAATCTTCAGCAGCGCGAAATTACATTCGCTGCAGTCTGCGAGTCTGCGCCTAGAGCCACTTCCTAGAGCTCAGCGGCGTTGTGAGTGGTAATGAATTATTTTTGCTGGTGAATTTATTTAAAGTGTTTTATTATTTGGAATCTGTTTCTTTCTGAGTTTAAGACTCGTCGCTACTTTTATATTTTGTCTTTACTTAAATACCAGATTTTTGCATATTTTATACACAAAATGAATGTGCATCTTTGTGGGAAAGCTTAGCATAGCCAAGCAAAGTAGTTGCTAATGTGTGCAACATGTAGAAGTAGCTACTAATAATTCGTTTAAGTTGCCGCTAAAGTCCTATTTATAACGGACTGTTATGTATACATGTATCAGTAGAACCAACCACCATAGCAAAATTCGTATAAAGGACGAGGAGAGATTATTGACAAATCCAGAAAACGCATTGTCTTCTGCTAGTAAGAAACGACCTCATCTCTCTATTCAACATAATTATGATGATGCCCACTTTTGTGTAATACGCCGAACGATTGAAATATTTTATCTAGAACTGAAGGTTGGTCCAACAACAAGAAAATTATTACTTACGAGAGCTGCAAAAAGACTTTGACTTTCCATATTCCCACGAAACCTTAAGGCGCTTGCTGAAAGCCCATGGTTTCTATTGGAGAAAATGTGACAACAGAAGGAAAGAGCTAATGGGGAAACCCCACATTTTGCATGGGCGATATAAATGTTTAAGGGCCATTAAGAAGCAGTATCATCAAGACGGGCGGTATATCGTCTATGTTGATGAAACGCGGGTCGATAATGATTTGACGTTTAGAAAATATTGGATAAAATGTATTTTTTTTAATGAACAATACTATTTGACATTATTTATGAACTTGAAATATGGATAGTCCACTGGATTGAAGTGTTTCATCATTTATAAGCTTCACTTACCTAATTTCTTGTCGATTCCTCTCTATTTCGTCGCTTTCAACTTACCGAGTGTTGGACAATATCTAGCCGTTCCAATTTCGTTAGTCGCGCGCAGTGACGTAACGGGGAGAGTTATTTTTAAAGTTCTTATGGAGATGTATTGCTGTTACAGTTTCCAATTCTCTTTTAAAGGTATTAAAAGGTTTTACGCATTTAATAGTATGTGAAATGGAAGAATAATATCATGATATTTATAGGTATACTAATTTGGTAAAAGTATAAGATCTAAAATACCACTAAAATAAAACAAAATTCCGGCAAACTTTTAAAACATCCATTGAAAACATACGAGAAGCGGTCGAGCTGCTCGTAGCCGCTTGGCATCTATGGCGTGATGGGGAGAGCTAAGCCACGCCTCCCTCTGCGTGGTATCTTACCTTGTGTGATTATATCACAGATCGCGAACGTTGGTCAATTGCCGCGCGGCACTACTACTTCAGTGCAATTGCATACGTCGAAGGGTTATGTCGCATCCGAGTTGTTAAGGTATTTGTGGCTTAATATATAATAATAATAATTTATCTGTTGCTCGTGCATTACCGTTTTTATAAAACAATTTATAATAATAGATGTGATGTGATTTCAAGTTTGTGTGATAATAACTATTTGTGCGATATTTTTATGGAAAATTTTAAATGAATTTTTTTAGACGAAGAAGGTAACCTAAAGGTTTGAAAAATAAATGATATCTCTGGTCTATGACATCTCGTTGACAAAAACTGACCAGTTTGTTCGCGTTTGCAATTCTTTGTGTTACAATATGACAACACCGCCTAATATGCGGTAACATTCTGTGGCTTGACCTTAAGCAAATAATTATTGATTATGTGTCTCGCGCTGGCAGTGGCGGCCACATTATTTGTCGGATGTCAGATGAAGTGGGATATTTCGCTAATTAATTTAAAGCGCCATTTATGGTTTATTTTTCTTCAAATTATTTTCATCTCAGGATTTGCCGGTTTAAATATAATACGTTATTTCCATAACACTCTGTATAATATGATTTGGCCAAGAACTAAATAAGAGATGTAAAGAATTCTAAATAAATTCTATATACTATTCGCATGAAGTTGCCGTTACTTGATGAAGCTCCATTATAAAACTGAGTAAATAATACCACACATTTTTACCACACCATAAAAATTGTTGCGACACACACTGTTTCCATCGGATGGAAAAACCAATTGATTGAGATAAAACCTACTCTAATGCTCTTTAACTAGATTTTACTCAATATGTATTATTTACTAGATGAGCTTTATGTATTTCTAAATGTATATATACCAAAAGAATATTTAGATCTGTATAGTTTATATAAATTAAAAATGAGTATACTTACTCATTCAATTCCTAATAAAAATTTTAAAAATCTTACATAAAATTTATAAAATCAACTGACAAACACAATCACAATACTAGAAACATTGACCATATCAAAAGTAATCAAAAAGTTACAAGTAATCAATTTTATTTGACGGAATAAACGTTTATAGTCAATTGCCTAAAATATTGAAAAACATCTATTTTGATTTCGAATTTAAAATTGATTAAAAAAGCAAAGAATTTTTTTCCGCAAAATATGCAAATTTATTAATTAGAAAACAATTTTAATATATTTTTTTGTATTTTAATTAATTTATTTATATTCTTATAATTATTATTATGTTATATTACGATTAAAAATATATTTCTTTGCCTAGGATTTATTCTGTTTGCTCCACTAAGAGAGACGCCCCGCTATGTCTGGTTCACGAACGGTACAGGGTGTCCATTTTTGGGTAGTTTAAAGATAGAAGCATGCGTTTTCGCAGCTGTGCTACTTTTTTGTCAAACAGAAGATGCCGTAATCAGAATTTTTCTAGGCCGCCTTGTTTTTGAGAATTGTGCATTTTGGAACACACCCCATATCTCGGGGTAACGTATCAAAAAGAAATAAAATTTTGTTTTTCTAGTTTTTTACGTAGAATCCTGTGACGTACTCAGATTTTTTCTACATTCAATAGTTTTCAAGGGAAATAAATAAATTTGTTTTTCTTAAATGGGTCACCCTATATATTTTTTAATAATATAATTTAGTTTGTAACAAGCTTCTCAAAAATATATAACACATCATTTTTAGTCTTAGTATTAGGCCCGAAATATACGTTTTTCAAAAATATACCATTTTTTTTTAGTCGGAAATGACGGATATTAAAAACAAACAAAAGAACACAGTCCTATGTGTCATAATAATAAAATCTTCTAATTCTGTCAGAGCATTCAGGTTCTCTAAGTTGTCTTAAAATTTCTAATGAATAGTGAAAAATCAGTTTGTCCTAATTATGGCAGAGCATGTAATGTTTGAGAAGTACGACATGCTCGTATCCAGTGTAACGAAAATGAAGATGGAGCATTATAGAAGTGTATTTGAATATTTACTGCATAAGGGCTTATATTTACCTGTTCAAATACACTTCTATGAAATTTATAAATTTTCTTAAATTACTTGTAGATATCCCGATAGACGACAACCGGATAAAAAAATTTTTCAAGAATAAAATCAAATTTAATTGAACACGGTTCATTTTCTAAACAAACGCGGCCGTTCATTATTTTTAATTCATTAAGGCGAATAAGAACCAGGTGTGAAACATGTTTTACGGCATAATAGAGAACAATTTGAGCAATATTTATGAGGGAGTTCAATAAATTTTCAATTTTTGTGTCTAATTTTTAATCACACCAGTATTTTTTTTAATATCCGTCATGGCCTACTAAAAAAAAAATGGTATATTTTTGAGAAACGTGTATTTCGGGCATAGTACTAAAAATAAAGTGTTATATATTTTTGATAAGCCTGTTACAAACTAAATTATATTATTAAAAAATATATGGGGTGACCCATTTAAAAAGCAAATTTGTTTATTTTCCTTGAAAACTATTGAATGTGGAAAAAATCTGAGTACGTTACTGGATTCTACGTAAAAAACTACAAGAAGAACTTTCTTTTCTTGATACGTTACGGGGTAACCGAGATATGGGGGGTGTTCCAAAATGCACAATTCTCAAAAACATCCCGTATATCAAAAACAAGGCGGCTTAGAAAAATTATTATTACGGCATCTTCTGTTTTTGACAAAAAAATAGCACAGTGCTGCGAAAACCGCATCCTTCTATCGTTACTAATAACGGAGATACCCCGTAAAACTACCCAAAAATGGACACCCTGTATGCATGATTGCACTACGCGGTGGTCCAGTAAGTTGATTCAGTCTAGAGGTTCATAAATGTACGAACATATTGGTTTGTTAGCGCGCCGTTAAATGTTTACAATCAATTTAAGGTACATTTCTCTACAAACATCTAAAATTATAAGAATGCATACATTTTAGTGCCTGATAACCTTTTTAACCAAAATATTTTATACCAAAAATATAAAATTAAACGTTTTTTTGGTAACTGGCTCTATTTATCCTGAGTGGGTGTAGGGTAGATTAAAAAAGATCAAGAACGCGGATTTAAAATAGCTGACAGCTATTACCATTTACCGCCTGATTTGGTTTAAAATCGGGGGTTTTAATGTACAGTTTGTTTGGTGTACTCAAGAATATGTATTTTTTTGTGGAAGAGGGGGAAACATTAGAAAAAGCAAAAACAGTTCAAAAACCTCTCAATCCAACTTTTGAATGCTTATGCTTGATGGGACATCACTACCTATTGGTGGGGGCATCTCACCCCGATCAGCGGTAGATATAACCGAAATTTTTTTTGTTTTTATGCGATACTTATAAACTGAATTTATGTTTTTAGTTTATTTGATAAATACAAAACTGTATTTTCTATAGACTTTTCATTTTATGTAGAGCAACACTCCGGAATTACCTTATACATATTTTAAAACTAAGTATTTCTGTTTTTGTGTGTATTTCTAGTGTGTAATAGAGGAAAACATAAGACAAGAAACTTATCTAAACATGCCACGTAAGGGAGCTAGAGCTCCTTATATATTTTTTTCAATGTAGGGAGGAAATTTCAACTCTTAAACTTACTTTGACAGCTCTTCTACTAGCGACGTATCACTTAGACGAATAACAGCTATGAAGTTGAAGAAGACAAAACTTTATAGAAATAGACAAGGACGAGTTAATTCAGCTGCGTTGTGAATGTGATTCGTCCTTATACGTATTCAGTATTATAATATTCCGCTACAACTCACAATAGACATTGTTGTGGCTTTCAGGCAATAACAGTCCCTAAGAATAGAAATTCTCCTTAGGCAAGGTCTCATAATTAAGCTTGTGTATTATCTAGGAAACAATGAACTAATATACCCCTAATGGTGTCGGCTTTTAGCGCGGATACACTTATGCTTCATGAATAATTGATTTTGTACTATAGAATTACTTTATCATTGAGTAAATGTTTATAACAGGAGCAATCTTTTGAATAGATGAAGGACGCCTTCTAGAGTCATGGAACAAGAAATATAGTGGAACCGGTAAAAAAATTAACTTGCGTCCTTCACTTGATTCATATCATAGATTAATAATAAAATATATGTCCCAGGGTACAGTGATTTTGTGCATTTATATAATCCATCTTTAGTAGTTTTTCAAGACAGGACATGGCAAATAGTTTTGCTAAAATAAAGTCCCTAGATTTAGAGAACGAATCGAGCCACGAGACTGAAAAGTTGGCATTCTTCATATTTTCAGTGTTTCAGTTTAAATCTTTAAATAAAATGGTTTAAAATCATATCGAGTATCATTTATCGAAATACAACATTTATCGACCCTACACAATAGTGCTTAAACGTAAAGTCCATTAAGTTTGGAATACCCTCTATAATTTTTTTTTCATATTTAAACTTTTTTTTTTCATTTTTAAACTTTCTAATAAAGTCCCTAGATTTACCTTTTGTGGCCCGCTGCCACCCGCCACCTGTTACTACAGAGAAACTGCACTACTTAATCGCACGTGCGAGCAAGTCTCGTCATAATCGTCATTTACCTCGACCGAGGCACGGTTGCCGGATTTATACAGTTTGGTTTGACGGGATGATAAAACATTACGGAGGGTCTGACTTTTTTAGTTTGACGGCACGATAAAATATTAGGGAGGGTCGGGCTTTATACGATAAAAAATATTGAATGAATATAAATTAATATTTTTTATTCGTTTTGTTTTGGGGATGCACGTGCGCGTGTTCTCCTGTGGAAGAACCGCCACTGGATAATATCAAGGAACCTCTCCATAAAGTTTCGTTTGTACAATATGTAGGAATAATAATACATAAACATCTACAATGGCATAAACATGGGCTTTATTCGTGTAAGAAAATTCGATGCCTTATCCACAAATTCTATATTCTTCGAGGAATACTAAATAAAAAAATTAATTGTTATGATTTATAAGTCACTGGTGCACTGTGGGGAGAAATGTACAGTAGTCATTTGGAGCAACTAAATAGTACACAACACTACATTGAGAAGATAGTCCTAAAAAACCCAATCTGTTCTCTACTAATATGCTCTATTCATCAGATCTATGTAATATTAAAACATTGTATTCTTTAGCAGTTTGTAGTTACGTATATTCGAACGAAATTTAGAATGGGTTGTATTTATCATAATTATGACCAGAGGTAATTCGAGTATAGCTCCAAAAGAGATATAAATCAACACTCCATAACATAGCACCAAAAATTATTTAACTTAATTTCAGTTAGTATAAGAAATGTAAAAAAGACTGGAAAGCATTCAATGCTCTGTTTGGGAAATTTTTGTTTTCAAATATAGAACTGTTTATGAAACAGGTTTAGTGCTTACACTCTGCATTCGATTTACTACCCACAATAACTTCTTGAATTTCCTATTATCTAGCTGATCTTTAAACTAATTTTATATTTGAGCTTAATATACAAATGAAGCAAGAGAGGTGAATCCTCTCCTTATTTTAAAACGAAAATGTGGTATAAAAGATTTTCGCATGTGGTTTCGTTTTCGAAGTACAGGGTGTTAAAAAAAAACATTGTATTTTTCATTTGATTAATTAATGCAAATGATTTGAAAATGCATATGATTTAAAAACTTTGAATAATGAACTCATATGAACAAAAGTCACATAAATTGCTGCAAATGTCCTCCATGAGCCAGTAAACCATGTACACGACGTGCTGAATTGTCTCTTACCTTTTGGAAAACATCACTAATATGCAGTTTCTTCTTCAGTTTCAATAGGAGTAGTATAAACAGTTGTTTAAGGTGACCCCAAAAGATCCGGCGAACGGGGTGGCCATGGGTGAGGTGCTCCTCTACCTATCCACCGAGCAGGATATTGTTGTTCTAAATAGTGTAGCCGTCATGCATAAACGACATTAAAGTGCCCTAATCCTTTATGTTTAACAAAAACCATTAGGATATCGTTTGGCATTAATTAATAAAATGAAAAATACATAATTTTTTTTAACAACCTGTATTTCGAAAACGAAGCGACATGCGAAAAACTTTTATAACACATTTTCATCTTAAAATAAATTATTTTTTCAGAAAGGTTAGGAAAAACCCTTCATATTACTATCTTAGGTTATTTAAGAACGTATTTTTTTTTTAATGATCAAACACAAGCACTATAGGAAAAATCCTTTAGGGCACTCTGGGAGTGGTGCGTGTGCGCAAAAAGCGATTCACGTTAGTTTTGAATCGTTGGAGGGGGAAAAACGACCTCGGGAAGGTCGTTCCATAAGGATGAAGTCCAATATGGCATATATATTGTTATTAATATAAATAAATATAAGATAAAACCACTTCAGTAGCTAATGGCCGCGATTAATATTATGAACGTCGTAGACATAAAAAGTTTTTTATTGTAATAAAGTCAGAGACAAAATTAAAAATTTTTTTAAATTGGTATTTTAAATTTTATTTCATTATATCAATTGATATTCAAATGTGATTTATTGTTTAAAATGTAATGATGCTTATTTACAAAAGTAACCAATTGCTTATAAAAAATAGCAAGTAAATGTTTTGTTACCCTTGGAATAGATTGACGTTTCATAGTAAAATAATTTCATGTTTATGAATTCTAGTGCAGTTTACAAAATATTTTCGTAGAAACCAAGCTCTTAAGATGAAATGTTTGTCCTTACCGATGGGACTTCTGGTTTCCAGTACTGGTTATTATTTGTCATCAAACAAAATAGAATTTTGTATAACTAAATATACAATATTTAACATTACTTACAGGAAAGGAAACAAATTTGAAACTAATAGTTCTATAAACTGACTATAAACTGTTAAGAAATCAATCAATCAAAGTATTTTTGTTTATGAATTTGAACAAATATTAAATCGCAGGAAACACACAATTTATGTCAATATTTCAATTGTGACTTGTGGCTCGTGCTCATTACGGCAGTTTGCAACGACATTTCGCCCTCAAACGTCATCCATGGAGATCTCTTCTCAGGTTTGGAAACAAAAATATGTTCAGGCCAGGGCTCTATAGTACACCGATGGTGCATTTCTTTTAAAGCTGTAAAAGTTCTCAGCTGCTATTCAATTTAATGACTAAAAAAATCAGTTTTCTTCATTAATAGGTCTCTTGAAATGATATAAAACACTTTTTTACGGTTTTCTTAATTAATGTAAATTTGATGTTCTATTAACTGTATTGGTAAACAGTTCGGTACTTTAATGTCCCCGCTGCTAACTTTAGACCCGCTAATTTTTTTTTACCTTTCCACGCAAGAATGGCAGTTCTGTCAAAATGGCGGAAGGGCGCCATTTTGTTAAAGAAAAATTAAATATGAAGAGGGGTCTTGCGATACATCATTTTGAAAGTCCTATCGCTATCGAGTACTTTACGATGCCGGAATATTAGTTAACTATTCGTGCCAAAACAAAATGGCGGCGATTTAAAATTGCATAGTTATTATTTTTATTATCCTCAATTTCGTTTACCTTCTTAGAAAAATAAATGCAACTTGGCATAGTATAGTAGGAATCAGAGAGCTAGACTTCCTGCATATTTCCTGGTACTCAAATTCAAAATGGCGGATTGACGTTATATTGATAAAAAAAATTGAATAGAAAGTGGGGTGTTGCTAAAGGTCATATCGAGTACTTTACGATCCCAAAATATTGTGTACCTATCTACTCTTATTCAAACCCAAAACAAAATCGCTGCTTTTTAAAAAATATTATTTACTATTTTTTTTTTGGATTTTTAGATTAAATTTACAACTTGGCATAAAGCAGTGAGTAGCAGCCAGCTGTCTTGGGACACAATGTTCTGGGATCGTAAAGCACTCGATAGGACCTTTAAAATGATGTATCGCAAGATCCCACGTCCTATTCAATTTTTTTTATCAAGATGGCGCCCATCCGCCATTTTGAATTTGAGCATCATGAAATACACAAATAAGGGTAGCTTTTTGATTCATACTACACTATGTCATGTTGTATTTAATTTTCTGAGGTACATGAAATAAAGGATAATCAAAAAACGCCGCCACACTGTATAATACAGTACACTAAATTGATTATTTACATAAATTAAGAAAACTATCTTATATTTTCTTAAATATAATACAATAAAATTCCACCTCACTTTCAATGGAATTTTATGCTTTTTTCAATCACCTATTCAATAGTTCAAGCATATTTTTGTTGCCTGAAGAAGCTACAGTGAATTTGTAATAATTATATTGTCATGTATTTCATATAATAATTAGAAATTTTATAGGAAAGTATTTTACATCATTTCGAACTCATCATTATGGGTTTCCAACAAGTATCATTCGACTCAATTCAATAGCTTAACTACAGGTACTAAAACAACTATTTAAATATCGTAGTGAAAATGTACGTTCCTAGCCAAAAATAACTTTTAATTAATAAGAAAATTTTAAATTTTTATTTTTAGAAAATAAAATTATCCATTCCGCGAATATAAACTACGAATTAAAATAAATAAATATTGAAGATTTCACGTCCATAATAATAAAATGAAAGAAGGAATATCAGCTAGTGGATAGGTGTGTAAATGTTGTATACAGAGAATGGCAGGCGTCATATACACTGCCGTACAAAAATGTAAGACAGCGTTTTAGGTGTGTTACTGTTATTAACATAACTGGAACATAAGTAATACACATACCGAACTTGGATTCGTTCCGAAAATATAGTTTTTTTTCTCAAAATTCGTGTATGATTCATCACGTTAATTGATAGAAAAAAATATTAGCAAAACGCCAACGCCCGTATCATAAACAAACACAACATTTCTTCTTCGCGTTTCAGTCCACTGTAGAGACCAATTTCAGTGCTTTTTAACGGCGCAACGAAGAGCGCAACTACATAAAAAATAAAATTAAAGCATTGAAGTTTTTGTTTAAGTGTAGGTTGTCAAATTTCATAAAACACATTTAATGACATATTTTACGAACCGTATGAGTCAGTATACAAATTATTTTCAAATTATTTACATTTGAGTCAATTTTGCTCTAATTATTTCTTGTTAGCTTAACAAACGGCTATTCAAGAATCTTGCATGGTTGCCGCGGCTACAACGTTGTGATATATCTGAAGACAATGAATAGGGAGTTAATTTATTCATTTAAAAATTTTGGAAATTGTTAATTTTTACATATTATCTTCAAGTTTGTCCATTGCATAACATTATATTAAAATTTATTATATTATTGGTACGTTTCGTTATTCTAATTGGAAATTACATGATTATTTTCTGTTAACGATTCTTACAACACAACAACCTGTAGCATAGCCTAATTTTTTGCTCGCATTCTTTCCGATATTCAAAAATGGCTGCCTTTGATGTCAAATAGTTAAAAGAAATTGGACAATCTTTCAGGTAATTACGAGTAATTATTACAATTATTATGTCAGAAAATGAAATATGGTGCTAGATTAGAATATTCTTTATCAAAACAATTTTTAAAGGGAAGAAATAGAAATTAAAATTTTTTTTTATCTTAACATATTTCTTGTAGGTTTAATATTTTTGGTAGGCCTAAAGGTCACTAATATATTCAAGTTTCAATGATTTTCACTTGTATACACCTTAAAAAATATTTGATAGTTTGAGGTTTGTCCATTTGTATTGAGAGGACACATTGTTTTACTAAAGTACTAATATTTTAATAGTATATTACGTACCGAGGTGGAAAGTGTTTCATTCCTGTCGAGAGAGTCGGTAGTTAACCGAAGCGCGAAGCAGCTATAATTATTACTATTACGGAAAAAACAGGTTTAAGTGGAGTAAAAAAGAGCCAACCAGGAACATCCGTAGAGGCGCTCATAACATAATTGTACTTCCATCAATGCGTTCACATGTAGAAAAGTCAGAGAGCCCTGTTTATTACTTCAATAAAATGTTTTCGCCAGATATGTATAGTCTTGTTGTCAAGAGAACAAACGTAAAACTATTTTCGGCTAAAATATAATAAAGAAATAGCCGAGTTGGCTGATACTGATGAAATGGAATTCAGAGCTTGTTTCGTCCTCACATTATTTTAGATATCAAGGAATAATTGCATTTTTACATTTTCTTTATTTATGTTACAATTTAGTTGCATTCAAAATTACGCGGTTTTTAATTACAGTTTTTTTTTTACATATTTTGATACCATGCTATTCGACTTTCTTACTAGCCCTCGTACCATACCTTTTCCTATCCTTTCCCTATAGTCCTGCAGTATCACGGCGGTACGGTGTCACCCGATGTGACGTACGGGCTAGACGGAGAAAAACATTCATTCGTCGACCTCTCGACAGTGCACATATACAATCTTTCCACCGACCATTCGGGGAAGATAGCCGTTAACTGTTGTCAACGCATTCCAAGTGATCCAAGCCTCCCTTTAGTTTCCTTTAAGGTAAGTCGAAGGTATTTAATTTCATTCATAAACACAGTTTGCGCTTCACTAGAAGTTGCTAGGCTGAAACAGGCTGATTAGAGAATCGAGGAAGGTCGGAATTTATTAGGGACCAGCGGAACCAGAAAATTACAGTCCACTAATTCAGGGCGGCTAAGAACGCCTCATTAATTTGGTCCTTCGAGCCGGATACTGAACCCGATTTCGATTTTCTTTCTGTTCTCATTTTCCCTCTTCAGTTTCGCAACTTAATTAATTTTGAATGCAACCTTTTGCGATATTCTACTTTGAGTTATTACTTGCTATTACAGTACTAATTACATTTCTACATTTTCTTATTTTCCTGCATACTATTTTACTATAATTTTCTACATATTTTTGCTATTATTCGCTGATATCGTGGTAATTTGCTATTTTTCACTATATTTTGCTACTTTTACTATTCTTGCCGTATATCGAGTGAATATAATCTGCAAAATACTACCAATTAATTGCTTCTTTATCATTTTTTCCGAATTGCATAACATAAAACGGTTCATATTTAATGCGTTAAATATTTTATTCATTGATATTTACAGAAAACGAAATTTTGTTAGTGTCATTTTAGCGTTCCAGCCGATATTTCAGGAGCGCAAAAAGAGGTTCTCTTATCAGCTGTACTACCTGTGGTCAGTTTTTTTATGCATGAGCTGCTTGATTTATTTTATAATAATTTTTAAAATACATTTGCAATTTGAACTTTGACTTCAAAACAGAACGTATTCTTTCCTTTTCTTTACAGGCTTTGATTTACCGGGTCACTTCGAAAAGTTTACTTACATATTTTGTTTACTATTGCTATAACTGGATAATATTTCTTGCTTTATTATTTACTTTACATATTACAAAATACAATTAGCCATTACTTATAGAAGTTTACTGATTTTCATTACATTATTTTTAATTACAATTTAAAATGTCAACTGACAAAGTATTAAAAGCAAAAGCCTTGAGGCAGACTGCCATTTCACAACTAAATTTAATTATTGATGCTGCTGTATCAGCTCAAACTGATGAAGCACAATTAAATGCTTTTAAAATTCGCCACAGAAGTCTAAGTAAAATACAAAAAGACTTTGAAAAACATCATAATACTTTACTTGCTTTACAAGCCGCGAAACCCGATGAACTAAAAATTGAAGAAAAAACCGGAATTGATTTTAATAAACGTTGCCATGAAGTCGAAACGATTTTTTATGAGCTATTTGAGCTGCCATTAGAAGAAAATGGCGTATTAGACACTTCAATTCATCCCCTTTGTTCACATAATCAACATGCAAATGTTCGGGAACGTGCGATTTTGCCTAAAATACAACTGTCTGTCTTTAAAGGTGATATTACTGCTTTTCCTACATTTAACCAAACATTTTCTACTTTAATACATCATAATCGTACTTTGAGTAACATTGAAAGATTTAATTACTTGCTATCTTCGTTGGAAGGTCCACCTTTAAACTTAATTTCAGATATTCAGGTTACACATGATAATTATCCAATCGCGTATAATACATTAATCGAAAGGTATAACAATAAGCGTTTACAAGCTTTTACTCACTGGAAATCCATTGAAGATTGTTCCCGTTTAACATTTGAAAATTCTTCTGGACTACAAAATCTCTTGGATACCTTTTCTAAGAATTTAGCTGCTTTACAAAATTTAAAATTTGATATTGGCCGTTGGGATTTTATTTTAGCATACATGTTACTTGATAGGCTGGACTCTTCAACGAGAAAATCATTTGAGCAACAACATGCATCAAATGATGTACCGAAATATGACGCAATAAAAGTTTTTGTTCAAAAGCAATGCATTGCATTAGAATCTGTACCCCAAAAACAAAAACCTTTATCTAATCCAAACCCAAAGTTTTCAAAATCACCTCGTAATTTTCAATACTCACATAATAATCAAAATTTTAGAAATCAATCTGCTCTTTTGGTGAACAGTCAAGCAAATAATACTTGTTTTCTGTGTAGGGGTCACCATATAATTTATAGATGTCCTGTCTTTACTTCAAAATCTGTTCAACAACGTTTTGAAATTATAAAAAATCAAAAGGCATGCGTTAACTGTCTTGCAACCGCACATACAGTAAGCCGTTGTAATTCGGGAAAACGTTGTCGTTTGTGTCACCAAGAGCATCATACTATGCTGTGTTTTAAACATAATATAAATAGTGACAATAATAGTCATAATTCAAGTCATTTTAATCCTACTCTAAATTTACAAAATAATAATCTTCCTGATAACTCTGACGCTACCGTACTTCCGAAAACTTCTCAGGTGGGAATGTTGCTCAATGACCACGAGGTCTTATTGTCAACAGTGCTATTACGAATTAAAGATGCTTTTAATAATTGGCACACTGTTAAAGCCATTCTTGACAGTGGAGCGCAATCTTCTTTTATAACTCGAAATTGTGCTAATAAATTATCCTTACCAAAATATAATATTGCAATGTCTTTACAAGGTTTAGAGTCAATGTGTACAACTGCCAAACTAGGTATGCATTGTATGATTTCTTCTGTTTACAATGAGAATGTTTTATTTGATTTAGATACTATAATTCTTGACAAAATTTGTGATGATATACCGGCTGTCTCATTCTCTAAAGAAAACTTTGCATTCGCTTCTAATTTAATCTTAGCCGATCCTAATTTTGCTGAAAGATCTAAAATTGATATTTTGCTAGGAAATGACGTTTTCCCATACATTTTACAAGACGGCAGATTATATAATGGCCCAGATAAACCAGTTTGTGTAAACACAATATTTGGCTGGACTTTAATGGGAAAAACCACTCTAAAACCATTAAATAAAGTTGTTAAATCATTTTTTACTACGTCTTTTTCAAATTATGAAACACTTAATAATACTTTGCAAAAGTTTTGGCAAGTTGAGGAAGTACCGGAAGTTAGAGTTCAGTCCCCTGAAGATGAATATTGCGAATCTCATTTTTTACAAACTACTACTAGAACCGAATCAGGTAGATACGTTGTTTCTTTGCCTTTCAAAGTTACTGCACCTGATTTCGGCGATACCTATAATATTGCTTTGCGTAGATTTTTATCCCTTGAAAAAAGATTTATGCATAACAAAAATTTCTGTCAATTATATTGTGATGTAATAAACGATTATTTAACTGAGGGTCATATGGAAATTGCTCCTAAACACTCAGTTTCTGACTTACAAAATTATTTTTATATTGCACATCATGCTGTATTTAAAAAAGATTCTACTACCACACCCATTCGTGTGGTCTTTGATGCTAGCACCTCTGCTACCAATAAACTTTCTTTAAATAATTCTTTATACACTGGGCCCAAACTACAAAGGGACCTAGTAAGCATACTGCTTAACTTTAGATTACATAAATACGTTTTTACTTGCGATATAAAACAAATGTTTCGAATGATATTAGTAAATCCTAAAGACAGACCCTACCAAAGAATTCTATGGCGTTTTTCTCCTAACGAACCCATTTCAGAATACCAAATTAATGTTGTTACTTTCGGGGTTGTTTGTAGTCCCTACCTTGCTATAAGGACACTTTTAAAACTGGCAGATGATTACACTGACCTCCCATTAGCTTCAGAAATTCTAAGAACTTCAACTTACGTTGATGATTTAACGGGTGGTGCAGCTACTCTTGAACAAATAATATTAATAAAAAATCAAATTTTTGAACTTTTATCTCGTGGAGGTTTCGAAGCTCGGAAATGGGCGAGTAATTGTCCTGATTTTCTTAAAACTTTGCCTGAGTCTTACATAATTAATACAGATATTTGTTTAGATTTAGAGGATAATAACAAAAATAATAATTTAAAAATTTTAGGGCTACAATGGGATCCTATCTCAGATGCCTTTTGTTACCGATTTTCAAATATGAATTCGGAATGCACTAAACGCACTATGTTAAGCGAACTTGCTCGAACTTTTGACCCTGTTGGGTATTTAACCCCTCTTACTATATTTATAAAATTGCTTATACAAATGCTTTGGTCTCTTGGACTGGACTGGGATGAAAAACCGCCAATAGATATCCTAACTAAATGGAATAAATTTAAATCTGAACTACAACTTTTACCTACTTTAAAGATTAATCGTGAAATAAATATTACAGATTCTGTTTCTCAAGAGTTATTTGGGTTCTGTGATTCTTCAGAGCGTGCGTTCTGTGGAGTTGTTTATATTCGCACTCTGTGTCTTGATAATACCTATAAAACATATCTTGTTTGTGCAAAATCAAAAGTTAGTCCACTTAAAACTATAAGTTTGGCTAGATTAGAACTTTGCGCAGCCGTTTTACTTGCAAAATTAATACAGTATGTACTACACGTTTTCTCGGGAAGGGTAAATTTTAATAAAATATTTGCGTTTACGGACAGCTCAGTTGTACTAAACTGGATTAAAAGTTCACCACACCAGTGGAAAACATTCGTGAGTAATAGAGTTTCATATATTCAAGAGAAAATTGCTCCAGATTTATGGTATCATGTTCCTTCAGAACTTAATCCTGCCGATTGCGGCACTAGAGGCGTGTTCCTTTCTGAACTCATGGGACTCGATCTCTGGTGGAACGGACCTCATTTTTTACGACAAACCGAACATGACTGGAGTTTTTCCAAATTTGAAGTTACTAAGTCTATTGATATATCTCACGAATCGAGAAAATTTACGATTACTACTTTTGTTTCTTGTCATTTTATTGATTTACTTCTTGAAAGGTTCAATTCTCTTTCCAAGATAAAACGAGTAATTGCATATGTATTAAGAGCTATAAATATATTTAAAATTTACAAGCAAAAAAATACTCATCCTAAAAATTTGACCATTCAAGAGTTATATAATGCTATGTTGTTACTTACGAAACATGTTCAATCTACTTATTTTGCTACCGAAATAAAGCTCCTCAAAAACGGCAAACCCCTGCCAAAATATTTACAAAAATTGAAACCTTTTCTTGATAAAGATGGGTATTTAAGGGTAGGTGGCCGTTTATTTTACTCTAATTTGTCCTATGACAAAAAATTTCCTTTGCTTTTGCCTTCAAATGCAAAATTAACTACTTTACTTATTTATGATTTACATTGCACTTATTTACATTGTGGTATACAAACCACCCAACACTTTCTTTTCCAATATTTTTGGATTATATCTGCAAAAAAGACCATACGAAAGGTGATACATAAATGCCATACTTGCTGGAAAATCAATCCGAAACCGTATCAACCCCCTATGGGTGACCTACCTAAATTTAGAGTAAATGAATTTCCTAAATCTTTTACTAATTGCGGCTTAGATATGTGTGGGCCTTTTCCGATTACTATCGGCAAACTAAGAGGTGCCAAAGTACACAAATCATACATTTGTTTATTTATTTGCTGTAGTACAAAGGCAGTACATCTTGAATTGGTTTCTGACCTTTCCACGGAAGCTTTTTTGGCGGCTCTTCGCCGATTTATTGCACGTCGAGGCCAAATTTTAAATCTATATTCAGATTGCGGTACTGGTTTTATCGGCAGTGACAAATATTTACGTCAAATATTTGCCCAATCGGCGGAAAGTGAAACGATAAATTGGCACTTTAACCCCCCGTCTGCCCCATCAATGGGAGGCATCTGGGAAGCTAATATTAAATCGGTAAAGACACACTTAATTAGAGTAGTAGGTTCACAGATTCTAACATATGAAGAACTTAATACAGTTATTATTCAGATAGAAGCGGTTTTGAATTCAAGACCCCTTAGTCCGATAAGTTCAGACCCCTCTGACTTATCGGCTCTGACCCCAGGTCATTTTTTAACTTTAAAACCACTTTCTGTTTTACCTGATCCAGATACTACAAATTTACCATTAAACCGTCTTACAAGGTGGCAGCTTATACAAAGGCTACACCGCGACTTTTGGAAGCGTTGGCATAGAGAATACCTCCACACTTTGCAGCAAAGAGCGAAATGGCTCGACCCAATTAAGCCAGTTGTACCGGGCACACTGGTAGTTATAAAAGATGAAAATCTTACTCCTTTACAGTGGAGGTTGGGAAGAATCGTGGAGTTGTTCTCTGGTCACGATAACGTGCCTAGAGTTGCGACGGTGAAAACGGCTAAAGGTTCTCTTAAGAGACCTTTGGTCAAACTTTGCCCCTTACCATTAAATTAAGCTAAGTACTACCTCTCTATGAAAACCACAAGGTTTTCATGGGGGTGGGGATGTTTCGTCCTCACATTATTTTAGATATCAAGGAATAATTGCATTTTTACATTTTCTTTATTTATGTTACAATTTAGTTGCATTCAAAATTACGCGGTTTTTAATTACAGTTTTTTTTTTACATATTTTGATACCATGCTATTCGACTTTCTTACTAGCCCTCGTACCATACCTTTTCCTATCCTTTCCCTATAGTCCTGCAGTATCACGGCGGTACGGTGTCACCCGATGTGACGTACGGGCTAGACGGAGAAAAACATTCATTCGTCGACCTCTCGACAGTGCACATATACAATCTTTCCACCGACCATTCGGGGAAGATAGCCGTTAACTGTTGTCAACGCATTCCAAGTGATCCAAGCCTCCCTTTAGTTTCCTTTAAGGTAAGTCGAAGGTATTTAATTTCATTCATAAACACAGTTTGCGCTTCACTAGAAGTTGCTAGGCTGAAACAGGCTGATTAGAGAATCGAGGAAGGTCGGAATTTATTAGGGACCAGCGGAACCAGAAAATTACAGTCCACTAATTCAGGGCGGCTAAGAACGCCTCAGAGCTTTTTTGGGACTGCGTCTCTATACGTCCATATACAAGTCAAATCATGAGGATGTACGAAGTCTTTTTGCTACGAACGGGAAAGGAAGGCCTATATTTAGAGCAGTTATGTCACAGAAGCGTTTTCTAGCCCTAATGGCTAGTTTAAGATTTGACGATGCCTCGGACCGAGAACAAAGAGCAAAGGATAATTCAGCTGCTGCTATCCAAGAATTTTTTGATTTATTTATCCGCAATTCAAAAAACGCTTATAAAGTTGGAGCCAATGTGTGCGTAGACGAAATGCTTCTAGGGTTTAGAGGAAGATGTCACTTTAAAATGTATATTCCCAACAAACCCTGTAAATATGGGATAAAAATCTTATGCATGACTGATCCACGAACTGGGTATTTACACAACGCCTACATTTATGCTGGAAAAGGTTCAGATGGATTTAGCCTGACACCCGAAGAAAGAAAAATGAGCATACCTTCTCAAGCAGTAATTAGATTGGTCAAACATATCTACAATACTAATAGAAATGTGACTGCCGATAATTGGTTTAGTTCAATTGAGTTAGTGCATCATTTACAAAGAAATAAGATTACCTACGTTGGCACAGTTAGGAAAAATAAAAAATAAATTTCCCCACAGTTTCTTCCGCGACGAAATCGTAATAAAGGCGACACTTTATATGGATTTACAAAAGACATAACACTTCTATCCCGTACACCTAAGAAAAACAAAGCTTTAATATTACTTTCTTCCATGCATCACTGTATAGAAGTCGATACAGAGAATGGATTACCAGAAATAAATTCTTTTTATAACTTGACCAAAGGAGGTGTGCATGGATGCGATGGATGAAAAATGTGTAAAATATTCCTGTAGCCTCAGAACACGCAGATGGCATATGGCTATTTTTTATAAAACATATGTGGCGTTAATTCCTACACATTATGTTTACTTCTGTACTCACAAATAATTGGACTAGATTCAGGTTTATAGAAACCCTGGCAGATGAGCTAGTTTCCTCACATTTAAATAGAAGGTTTGAAATACCAACGATACAAAGGCAACTAAAACAACTTATTGGAAGTATCCTTGACATTCCCGAAAATACTACTAATGAACAAGAAGAGAAGCTTCAAATAAGAAAGTATTGCCACATCTGCCCATCCAAATTAAGAAGAAAGACTGCATATCTATGCACTAAGTGTCAAAAGCCCATTTGCTTGCAGTGTTCGCGAAAGACCTGTAAAAATTGTACCAGGGTAGAGCGAGACTAATATTTTTTTGTCTCTTTTAGTGATTTGCAGGTTTCGTGTAGAATTTATATTTTGTTACTTTTTTACATCTTTTATCTAAAATATACTTATTTTTAAACATTTATTATGTTAATTTGCATATGGTTCAGATTTTTCTATGGAATATGCCTTATATTAATTTTGTATAACAAAAAATTTAACATTTTGTTATGTTCTTATTTTTTATTTGTTTATTTACTTAAAACTTGATTTTTTCATTTTAATAAATTTTAAAATATCATTGCTTTTATTAATGAAAAAAAATTGTTATTTCAATATTTTTTCAAAACTTTTGGAAAAATCCGCTTTTTTTAGCTAGGAGTCTATCAGACTCATGGTCACCATGTATGTATGTATAACTAAGATCACCAGTTAAGGGTTAATAATACACATCAAGATGTCAAATATCATTTTTTGAATATGGTTTCCATGTCACTAAACAATATATTATTTTAACAACAGAAAAATGCTATCAGATGAGGAATTTGATTTTGCTGGTACTCCACCAGAAATTCGAGAAGTAGCAAAAATAGTATATAACTTTTTCAAAGAATGGTGTACGGGAAACAAAGGTCCTTAGTCGGCGCTACTAGCTTATTTTAGTGAAAATGCCAAGACAAAGAAGATATCAACGATTTGGCCACAATATTCAATACTGAGGACCATTCTATCAATTAGGGAAAAAGTAGACATATCTAAACACGCAAAGCTCTTAGCATTTTTAAAAAAGTGTGTTCGTATATTATTTTGAGATATCGATTTTTTTAAAAATTACAAAAAAATAATTTACTTTCCACACGGGTGGAAAGTAAAAGTAACAAAACGTCAACTTTCCACCTTTCAAAGATAGATGAAATGTCATTATTACATGCATGGTTGTAAATAAAAGAGTATTATTCCAGTTAAAAAATTTAATACTTTGTCATTGCGCTATTTTTTCAAGAATTTCATAAGTCGTAGAAGAATTAAATCATCAAATGTTCACATTAAATTATTTAAATCAGCTTCTCTTAGCACAGCCGCTCCCTCCAACGATATGGAAAGGGTTGTCACGCAGAAAATTTACCAACTGTAAATCATTGTTCTCGTTTCCTTCCACTTCTGTCAATGATTTTATTTTATTCCCATTGTTGCTTCACTCTAAGGATGGTATTTTTACTTTTTCTCATAATTTCCGCTATTTGTCTGATATTTAGGCACCCTTGAATATACAAAGTGTCCAAGAAAGATCTAACAAATAATAAACTTTGCTACGGTGCCCTGGTGGGGGTTCACCTATAGTTGCCCAGGCTAGCTCTCAGGTTCGTTGGTTCACCTACAGCCTCAAGTACTCTGTGTTTACCAGTAATAACTTTGGGCGCCACTGGTTTTTTGGAGAAACCAGAACCTTTTGAAGAAATTTATTGAAACAAAAATAATCATTTAATTACTATGATTTTATTCTACACTTTAATTATGCGAATCAAATGACATCAACTGGTTATACGAAATCAAAATTAAATTCTTACTTATTTCATTTTTCTAAAATTATGTAGGTACATTTATTGATACAATTTATGGAACCTGAAAGAAAGTGAATTTAAGACGATAGTATGTTTAACCGGGGTAATTCGAAATTGCAGTACGCTGTATAGTTTAATTACCCAGGGAAAATTCATGAATTTTGTTTTCTGGTGCGTGTAGTTATATATATAGTTTAAAACGAAGGCATACCTTATTGTCTTTTACAATACTAATACTTGAAAATGAAAATATCTTAATTTCGATAAAAAAATTGTCTATGGTCAATAATTAAAAATAAAAAAATGTCATGATACCCGATCGGATCCTTCCTCAGACAAGTTTCCACTCACAGACTAGCGTCCACGAGCCACCACCTACGAATGAACTGCTTTTCTGAATGGGGACGTCACTGGCAATTGACTGCTGAAAATTCTGAATGAAGCTTGACGCTGACCATGATTTTGACTTGAAGATTCTCACGAAAGTACTTCGTAGAATAACATCGCCGTCCCAAAAACAGAACGGACCTTCCTGGAGTAGGAAGAACTATCCAGAAGTAGAATGAAACGTCTAGAAGTAGAATGAACCTCCAGAAGTAGATTGAACATCCATCTAGAAGTGGAAATACCATCCCATATTTGAGCTGCTACCCCTTACTTGATCTGCAACCCCATACTTGAGCATACCATCCCATAATAGAGCATACCATCCCATAATAGAGCATACCATCCCATAATAGAGTTGACCCATACTTGATCATCTACTCCATACTTGAGCCCTAAAATAATTTTCTACCTTAAAAATTGTTCTCTAACAAAATCGTAACGGTCAATCTCGTTACAACAACCCTTTATCTCTTATAAATCAACACCTACCTCTACCATGAGGGAATCAACTGGGATTCTGTCGCCACACGACACCCATAAACCAAATCTTCTAAAATCGTAGACATCCTTCGTGTTTCTGCACCCATATATATCGAAAGGACATTAAGATGTTATTTACTTCACTGCACCGACCATCTTGCCGCAAAATTTACACTTTTAACGAAGACTTCAAGATATTAGCACCTCATCTTCGGACTTCTTGACAGAAAGTGTCTTGCCCTTCTTTTCTCTTTATCAGCAAAACTCGGTCCCAAATACGCCACTTCCTCTCGTCCGACTAACTTACAAAAAAACCGTTTCCGGTCCTCCGCTGGCTCCATCAGCGAAAACCTAATTAATAACCAAAAATATCCCGAGCCACTCCCTATTAGTGACAAAGGCCTGAAATAAAAAGGAGGATTTGCACCTAATCTTCTTCTGTGCTCGCTGCCTTGCTCGACCACTACCAGTCATCTGTTATCGATTTTTACAAATCCTAAAAAGTCATCGACTCCTGACTGTCAATCGAAAAATAAACAAAACCGCAAAAATCCACGTTTTAGAAGGAAAATTCTATAATACAAGGTAATTAAGTTATCATGAAATTTAAAAATAATATACAATGGAGGTCAAATATTGTTTTATGTCACTTATATTGTTCTTTTAGGTTATTCGAAGGAATCTTGATATGGTCCTCTGACGTTTGCAACTATCTGGAATTAAGACTTTTGTGGTTTGCTTTAACGAAAACCCTTCCCATGATTTGTCTTCTATCCTACAATATTTGAAGAACTTTTGTCGAGCTTGTATGAACCCAAATGACATTGGCTCACATCGGAACCTGTTTGTTTTTATTTATTAACTTTTAAAATTAAAGTGAACAAGTGAACTAAAGTGTTTTGTATCCTTTTTAAATCATAAAACAGTAGCGTTTACCTCAAGATAGGTATCTTGGGATTTTTAAATGCTACACTACCCCCCTCCGAGAGAAAAAAATTGGCTATCTACATACACGATTTTTTTAAAAAACTGTAAATAAAAAAATATATCAAATATATCCTATAATTTTAGTTTTACTTTAATCATTTATTCTAATTCTTGAATTGATATCTGACGCGTATCATACGTCCTAATGGAGTCATATTCGGGAAAGTCATGATAAGTAAGGTCATAATCGGTAAGTCTCTCAAGTAAGAATTGATTAGCAACTAGAATCGTCCTTATAAATCTATAATAATATCATAAGGTCATACACATTATATACAAAATGTTCCCAAAAATTGCAGGTTTTGGAGTGATGGTAATTATTCCATGCTTCCAACCGACAAATTTTTGAACGTATCTAAACGAATTTTCTGATTTATAACAGGGATAACAGTGTGAGTTACAGACTTTATTTTGGTTCGGATTCTCCCATGGACATTCTCGATCCTTTAAGTCGCAGACTAACCCTTGCACACATCCTTGTCACAAATCATAATTTCCGAAAGCTCTTAAAAAGCAAGATAACAAAACTTAATGTTACTAAAAATATTACTAAATATAGGTCGGTTACCTAAATAATTATATACAAAACAAAGAGAAAAATTTATTAACTGAAATTTTAATCTTCCATGTCTGAATCACTCTGATCCGATTCTCCAACATAAGATTTCAAATCCTTAATGTGCCATTTACCGGCTCTAGTCCCTTCAGGTTCATTGACTAGGTCGTAGACTAGGTTAGAAACCTTCTTTCGAATCTTTGACAAAATAAATCGAGGTGCTAGTTTGGCAGAGAATTTATTTGCTGCATCTGAAAGAATCTTGTTACGTCGCCATACTAAATCGCCTTCCTTGAAGGATACATCCCTCTTTCTGAGGTTATACTGTCGAGCATTGCGCTCGTACGCGGCGTGTAACTTCTTCCTCACTTCCGTAAAAATGGGTTTCATTTCTTTCAGATTGGTTGCATAGCTATCTCTATCACCGGGCATGACCTCGATATCTTGATCAGCAGAGAGCCTCCCATAAAATTTTCCAAAACATCTGGTCAAATCATTTCGTACTATGGCTTCCAAGGTTCAAAGTAGTTGTCTCGTCTTCAAAAATTTCAATAAGGGCAAAAGATCATATAAACTTCACTACTATTACTATCGCACTACACTATGTCACACACTAATCGATAATTATCATCATTAAATTTCACTAATACATAACATCTATAATTACAGGGCCACGAATAACTAAACTTTGGGGTAATGGTAGTATTTTTATGCACATGAACTGCACTCACTAGATCTAACTCCGGGCTTACCACATTTATAACAAAAAATCTTTCGGCGAATTTTGCACGCCCTAAACTTATGATTGGTTCCATTGCAATTCCAACAACCTCCTGGAAATTTTTCTTTGATCATTTAAGTTCCGCTCTGTTCTAGTTTTGCGAATTGAAAGCTCATATGATACCTCATAATCCTGTAAATGATTGACCTGATAAATCTCAACGTCCATGTTGACAAAAAGTTTTTTTTAAATCTAAATTCAAAAAAAAAATTTTATAAGGCTGCGCCTTTACCCTAAACCCTTAATGAGTTACACTCATAACTGACTATATGTCAAATTTGTCCTCGACAAAAATTTTTCAAAACTAAAATTCCTAAGTCCCCAAAATTGTCATAAAGAATTTTATTGACGCTGTCGTCTATAATAAATTCACAAAAAAATTTTTTGTTGCTTCACAACAAATCCTGTTCCTGCAGAACACTAAAAAATGTAGCTTCAAAGAAGTACAACTTTACCAACAAGATAATGTCCCTTTCGGACACTTGTAAGTCCTAACTGAATAAATAGTCCAAGAAACAATCACTAGACAATTTCTATGAACCGCAAAAAATGCATACGTCCTCTAAGAATTCATAAGTCATAAAATAATCATCAATAAAAAGATAATGTCCCTTGCGGACACTTCGTAAGTCCTATCTTAATAAATAGTCCAAGAAACAATCACTAGACAATTTCTATGGACGGCAAAAAATATATACATCCCCTAAGAATGTATAAGTCATAAAAGAATCGTCAAAATATATGTCCAAAAATTATTACTCAAATAATTTCATTGAACCAAAAAACTATATGTCCCAAAATTATCACCTGATAATTTCATTGAACCAAAAAATATATGTCCAAAAATTATTACCTGAATAATTTCATTGAACCAAAAAATGTTACATGGATCAATTAAGAATTCTTTAAATCCTGAAATGAGATTTTCCAACAGTTATCTTACTGAAATACTTTGGAACAAAAATTAATTCTTAGTTGACCAGTGTCAGTTTTGTGCGTACACTCAGTATACTGCACAACGAAGATGTTTTTTAGAAGGTGCTAAATTTCCAAAAAATAACTTTGCTCAATAAATTTGTAGTATTTTACCATATCAAATACTTAAAAAAATCGTAAAATCACTTCACTTGTATCATGTACTCTACATCATAATAAATTTCTAAACGCTGCTAAAAATGAAATAAGTATTACTGAAATTGTCACTACTGCTAGACACGGCACTTTAAATTATCAAATATTTTGACTTTATTGCTACCTTCACCATAATGTCAAGTGATAAGCAGATTTGAGATTTAAAGTCAAAACACTTGTTTTAGGCTGGCAGTACTATTGTCTTAAGGACTGATCTTTTTGAAGCACTGCTCCACGTTGGCGGCGCTATTTTTGCTACGGTGCCCTGGTGGGGGTTCACCTATAGTTGCCCAGGCTAGCTCTCAGGTTCGTTGGTTCACCTACAGCCCCAAGTACTCTGTGTTTACCAGTAATAACTTTGGGCGCCACTGGTTTTTTGGAGAAACCAGAACCTTTTGAAGAAATTTATTGAAACAAAAATAATCATTTAATTACTATGATTTTATTCTAGACTTTAATTATGCGAATCAAATGACATCAACTGGTTATACGAAATCAAAATTAAATTCTTACTTATTTCATTTTTCTAAAATTATGTAGGTACATTTATTGATACAATTTATGGAACCTGAAAAAAAGTGATTTTAAGACGATGGTATATTTAACCGGGGTAATTCGAAATTGCAGTACGCTGTATAGTTTAATTACCCAGGGAAAATTCATGAATTTTGTTTTCTGGTGCGTGTAGTTATATATATAGTTTAAAACGAAGGCATACCTTATTGTCTTTTACAATACTAATACTTGAAAATGAAAATATCTTAATTTCGATAAAAAAATTGTCTATGGTCAATAATTAAAAATAAAAAAATGTCATGATACCCGATCGGATCCTTCCTCAGACAAGTTTCCACTCACAGACTAGCGTCCACGAGCCACCACCTACGAATGAACTGCTTTTCTGAATGGGGACGTCACTGGCAATTGACTGCTGAAAATTCTGAATGAAGCTTGACGCTGACCATGATTTTGACTTGAAGATTCTCACGAAAGTACTTCGTAGAATAACATCGCCGTCCCAAAAACAGAACGGACCTTCCTGGAGTAGGAAGAACTATCCAGAAGTAGAATGAAACGTCTAGAAGTAGAATGAACCTCCAGAAGTAGATTGAACATCCATCTAGAAGTGGAAATACCATCCCATATTTGAGCTGCTACCCCTTACTTGATCTGCAACCCCATACTTGAGCATACCATCCCATAATAGAGCATACCATCCCATAATAGAGCATACCATCCCATAATAGAGTTGACCCATACTTGATCATCTACTCCATACTTGAGCCCTAAAATAATTTTCTACCTTAAAAATTGTTCTCTAACAAAATCGTAACGGTCAATCTCGTTACAACAACCCTTTATCTCTTATAAATCAACACCTACCTCTACCATGAGGGAATCAACTGGGATTCTGTCGCCACACGACACCCATAAACCAAATCTTCTAAAATCGTAGACATCCTTCGTGTTTCTGCACCCATATATATCGAAAGGACATTAAGATGTTATTTACTTCACTGCACCGACCATCTTGCCGCAAAATTTACACTTTTAACGAAGACTTCAAGATATTAGCACCTCATCTTCGGACTTCTTGACAGAAAGTGTCTTGCCCTTCTTTTCTCTTTATCAGCAAAACTCGGTCCCAAATACGTCACTTCCTCTCGTCCGACTAACTTACAAAAAAACCGTTTCCGGTCCTCCGCTGGCTCCATCAGCGAAAACCTAATTAATAACCAAAAATATCCTGAGCCACTCCCTATTAGTGACAAAGGCCTGAAATAAAAAGGAGGATTTGCACCTAATCTTCTTCTGTGCTCGCTGCCTTGCTCGACCACTACCAGTCATCTGTTATCGATTTTTACAAATCCTAAAAAGTCATCGACTCCTGACTGTCAATCGAAAAATAAACAAAACCGCAAAAATCCACGTTTTAGAAGGAAAATTCTATAATACAAGGTAATTAAGTAATCATGAAATTTAAAAATAATATACAATGGAGGTCAAATATTGTTTTATGTCACTTATATTGTTCTTTTAGGTTATTCGAAGGAATCTCGATATGGTCCTCTGACGTTTGCAACTATCTGGAATTAAGACTTTTGTGGTTTGCTTTAACGAAAACCCTTCCCATGATTTGTCTTCTATCCTACAATATTTGAAGAACTTTTGTCGAGCTTGTATGAACCCAAATGACATTGGCTCACATCGGAACCTGTTTGTTTTTATTTATTAACTTTTAAAATTAAAGTGAACAAGTGAACTAAAGTGTTTTGTATCCTTTTTAAATCATAAAACAGTAGCGTTTACCTCAAGATAGGTCTCTTGGGATTTTTAAATGCTACAACTTTTTTATTATTGCGTTTTATGAAGAAAAGTGCCTCTTCCTAAAAAGTTCTGCTTGGGAAGGAACTAAGATTTACGAAAAAAATATGAATGAATTATATTATACATGGTTCTCAAAAAGTACAAGAATGTAGAAAATGGTCCAATAGAGAGTTGTTGTTTGTTGGGAGCACAAATGCAAAATTTCAATTAAATATTATAAATTATTTTTAAAACTAAATACCTTCCCGACTTGATCAATAACAAATTTTAGCATAAAACATAGAATAACCTGAAATATTTTGGGAAAATAAATTTCACTTAACGTCAGTTTAGTAATAATACCATAACAAAATACTCAATAAAATCAAAATTAAAGATTCAGGATTATCACAGCATTAGAAGTCCGAAAATCAGTTGAAAACTATGAAAATAAGCGCCTGAAATCGACTGAGTCCATCTCTTTACAAACCTGGGGAATTTCGGATATTGTTTATCAGATGTTCGATCTATTATGTCTGAGTGTCAGCTCTCGAAAATCCGAGCCCAACTGACGAGAATTACTTGTTTATATGATGAGTATCCTATTTATCAAGATCAAATTTGTCCAGTTCTATTAAGTCAAATCAAGAACATGTTGCGATGCGAAGTTTATTTATCCGAATATTTACGCGAAATATACTCCCAAATCAATAGATCATACCGCAATGGGTTAACAGGTTAATATAACTACATTTTACGGTAGATATATACAATATATCATACTACTAAGAAAGTTAGCTAGAAAAGCTAATCTCAAACAATATAGCAATTACCAAGAATTTTCTAAACTTTCCTAATATAAAATAAATAAAGGAAATTATATTCTTTAATAATTAAGCACATGTATACCATAATTTAGATCTTTCTAAACTTATATAAGCTTCATAAATCCGTTCAGTTCTAAATCGCCTTGTCTAACTTTGATACCTAAAAGTTGCAAAGTTGCAGCAATTTAGAAACTTAATTTGGTAATAAAATGTACGAGGGTGCAGACGAATAATTCTCATGCCATGCAGTTTGAATTGGAATTATTCTGTACAATGAGCGTAGAATGGCCTAAAATAACTTAGTTAGTCGGCCATTGAGAGGCAAGCAATTTATTTTTGGAATACCTTTGGGAAGATACAGGGTCAGGAAGCTGCTGACTTTTGTCAAGGTCAGCAGCTTCTTTGTCAAAAGTACAGAACACACAATATCAGGCATTCGGTTGTTGTGTTGTAAAAATCGTTAACAGAAGAATCATGTAATTTCCAATTAGAACAACTACACTTACCAGTAATATAATAAATTTTAATATAATGTTATGCATAGTGTTGCTCTTTCTTGATAGGGGTATCTTTATCTAAATTAGTTTCTTAAAGTTGTATTTAAAATGTTCTCTTTATATCAGTATTCAATTATTAGTTAGTAACTCTCTTTAAAAGCTAGTTTGAAAATGTTATTTGATCCAAGAAGTTTTGAGTGTTAAAAAAAAATCCCATTCATTAAAATTATAATATTTTGTTTCGTCCTTAGAAATATTATTTATGAAAAATAATTGAACTCACAAGAAATTGGGGTTTCACTCTTGTTAAAAAAATAAAAAAATTAACAAACCTTTGTTTCTCCCATACTTATGAAACTTTTGTAGATATGGCCGCGTCCTGCAGCTGCCTGAGGGAGGTCTGAGATGTAGAAAACACAAAATATAACGTAAAGGATAATAGAGCCATCAAATAAATAAATAGTATCTTGAATGAATATGTGATTATGTGTATATGTGTTAATTATTGTATACCTACTACTGAAATCCTTCTGCAATTGTCTAAACTATTTGCGATACTACAAACTCTAGAATAAATAATAATATTTCATATTTAACTTACAATCACAAATATCTATCAAGGAACTGAACTCGAACTCTGACAGGAACTTTGCCAGGTAAGTCATGTCATCCTGATGTCAACAACCTTTGTATCGTTAATTAAAAATATATATACTTCAAACAAGGAAGTTTTTAAAAAATTTAATATTTTTCAAAGATTACTGTTAGTAAACATCATTGATTAACATAGAATATGTTTCGTTTATTATAAATAAAGATCGCCTAAATTAGAACTTGTTAATTGGAAACCTTATCTTTTCATTTAATGCATGATATAAGTACGCATGCGAATTCACGGGTAAGAACCTCTTATAAATGTAAACTGTAAAAAAATAGAATAATACAATAATTATTTAGCAGGTGCGATGCCTATGGTCAGCTGTTTATTCAGACTGAGTTTGGTATATCCGATAATTAAGATATCTACGACAAAAAGTAATAGTCTTGGCACATCTAGGAACGGAACGTCTGTTCGCTTCCGCTAAATTATTTTGTAAACCGTGCACCATATTGCCCCTATCGAGAACTGGTCCCACTTAATTGAAATTTACTACGGATCCATTAAAATAGAAACTGTTGGTATGCCAATCTTAGGGTGGAGAAAGACTTTAAACAATAACTAACCAGATAACTTAGATTAATCGCCTTTTAGTCATTTGTCATTTTAAACTACTAATTGTGAAATTAAAAGGTTTTTTAATTTTAAATTATTTAGTCAATTCGGTCACTCAGTAGCTAATTTTTCACAATGAAATTCATAGCAATTGGTTGACCAGAGTGAAACGTTAAAAAATAAATTAGAACATATATATTTAGAAATAAATTTCGAGTCTGGTACCAGTAAAATGTCATTTACAAATTTTACATGACAACATAGATTATCACTTTATCATTAACTTGTCAAGCAAATTTTTTTTTTTAAATATGCCACAATTAACACCCCAGCAAAAGGCTATAATCTACAGTCGGTTGCGAGATGGTGCTTTTATTAGAGATATTGCAGACGAACTGGGAGTAAACAAAAATACCGTGTTGTTGGCAAAACAAAAAATAGCAAGGCATGGGACTATTATTAGGAAAGCAGGTTCAGGTCCCCCTAGAATTTCTGCTGAAGATGAATATAGAAGACTAGCTAATTATCTAAGGGATCATCCATTCGCAACTGCAATAAAGGCGAAAGAAGAGACGAACTTTCCAGGTTCTGCAAATACTGCTAGAGACAGGGTTCGAATTTCCGATATACGAAGTCGTTGTGCTACTAATAAAATATTTTTAATGGAAAGAAATAAACAAGGCAGGTTAGAATTTGCACATGAATATATTAATCGTAATATTTTCTGGGAAACATTTATATTTTCTAACGAGAAAACTTTTCAATCGTGTAATAATAGAAGAATTCGAGTGAATAGGCCTTCCGGCATGCGGTATGATGGGATATACACTCACAAAAAAAACCAAAGCGGGCGTTTCTCTATAAATGTATGTGGTTGGATTAGCGCTAGAGGTCCAGGAATTTTCCAAATCGTGGAAGAAGACTAACTGCACCTGAATACGTTAATATCCTAAATGCAGTGATGATACCATATATACGCTGTATATGGTCGAAATTATACATTTCAGCATGATAATGCTCCAATACACATAGCACGCATTGTGCAAAATTGTCTCCTAGAAAATAATATAGCAGTTCGTCCTTAGCCTTCGAAGAGTTCCGATTTGAATCCGATCGAAAACATTTGGGGTAAAATGGTGAAATCAATGTTTAAACATGATTTTCGGCCACGAAACAGAGATGAATTACGCTACAGGATAAATGATGCTTGGGATGAAGTAACAGGCGAATTATGCAGAAACCTAGTTTTAACTATGCCGCAAAGGCTTCAAGAAGTAATAAACAGGAATGGTTCTATGACTAAATATTAAAAATGTTTTGTTGCTTCAACAAGTTTTGCGTTAGTTTTCTTTTTACCTTGTATTAAATTTCTTTTATTATCTAGTTTCGTTTTCATTTTTAGGCGACGTTATATATACCTATTTTAAATAAGGTATTAGACTTTTTCTTAATAAAAATGCCCAATATATTTACTGCCGCTCAAGTTTATAAAAGAAATAAGATATTTTGAAGCCACCTCGTATCGAAAAATATAAAACGTTAAATTATGTAACCTAGGTTACTTCCTAAAAGTTATGTGTATTTACCTTTACAGCTGTCTAGCACCTTTTATAGTCTATGAGATATGTATATCCGTTCCCAGTTTTGTGATTTTGTTGTCCTAGTTTTTTATCGGCACGATAGTACATTATGTAACAAAGGCGTGACTACAGGCTTTATATGCGATTGGGAAGTTTACAACATGAGCTATAGGCGAGTACGTTGTACAGAGTGTCCATTTTTTGGGGTACCTCCATTATTAGTATAGATAGAAGGATACGGTTTTCGCAGCACTGTTCTATTTTTTGTGAAACAAAAGATGCCCCAAATACAATTTTTCTAGGGTTGTTTTTGATATGAGGGATGTTTTTAAGAATTTTACATTTTTGGACACCCCCATATTTCGGTTACCCTGTAACTTTGATAAAAATAGTTTCCCACCTTCAAACATAAAATGGAATTACTGAAAAATTTCCTATTTGTATTACATGATTTAAAATAATAACAGCACGCCCATGACTAGACCATGTTTTAAACGATATTGCTTCCCGCTCACCGATGCTGCAGAGACAAAGATCCACTGGTCGATCTGAGTAGGATATAATTTATGAAAAAGACTAGAATTGGTTGTAGAATGTAAAATTATACAATATGTTCCATTTAAAAAATTAAAATTGATACGTTAGTAACGTTCTTTTCTAAAAAAAAATACATTTGAAAAAAATTAATTTGATGGGTCCGAGTAATTCTTGATTAATATTATAGCCTGATCCGTTTCTTTATCATATCATATATGTGGCCACAAAGCGTTAAAGGGATAAAGCAAAATGTTTCTTAACACACTATCGACTATCGTCACAAGTTAATATAATTCATGCATGAATCGAGGAAGTGGCATCTTTCCCTACTTCCTCTCAATAGCCATCACAACTGAACATTAAGTCATATTTTTCATTCTTATTAGATTACATTGTTATTTCATGGGCAAAAACATATTAACGTCACAATCTTTCGAGATTTAAAAAATGTACATTAGATTAATTAAAAACTTTTAGTAGATTCTTGCCATCCATTTGAACGGACAAGATAAATTGGATTGAGACTTTCCTTAAAAGTCGCAAAGTACAAAGTTGGGTTCAATTAATTTAAGAAAGTTTTAAAGTTTTTGTTTTATTTCAGACCGATTTAATTAGGTATGAGAATTAAGTTATATATAGATATTGTGAGAAACAAGTATGAGAGAGATGTACTTTTGGTTGGTTTTACGGGGTATCTCCGTTATTAGTAAAAATAGAAGGATGCAGCACAATGCATTTTTCTGGACCTCCTCGTTTTTGCTATACGGGATGTTTTTGAGACTTTTATATCAACCCCCCCCCCCCCCCCTTTCGACCATATTTCGGTTACACTGTAACTTATCAAAAAGAAAATATTCTCTTTGTGGTTTCTCACGTAGAATCTAGTGACGTACTTAGATTTTTTTCTTTGTTCAATAGTTTTCAAGGAAAAAAAACTTACTTTTTGTCAAATGAGTCACCCTATATATTATATTATAATAATGTAATTAATTTTTTAACAAGCTTCTCAGAAATATATAATCATTTATGTTTAGTCTTAATATTATGCCCTGAAATTTACGTTTTTTAAAACATACCTATACATTTTTTGGAGTAAGCTATGACGGGTATTTAAAAAAGAAATACTGTGTTGTATCATAATGAAAAATTCTTCAGGTTCTCTCAATTGTTTTATAATTTTTAATTATTAAAAAAAACTCTGTTTCTCCTCATTTTTACAGCCAATATGAACTAAAATCTAACATGCTCGTTTGCTATATCCAGTGTAACTAAATTGCAGATAGAGCATTAGAACTGTAGTTCAATGGTAAATATAAGTCTTCTTGTAGTATGTAATTCTATGAAATTTATTGAATTACTTGTAGAGATCTCGAAATTCTATTAACGGATAAAATAATTTTTCCCAATATAAAATCAAATTTAATTATACAGGGTTCATTTTCAAAACCTCGGCCTAAAATCTACCATAAAGAAAATCGAGACACTGATCAAATAAATGTTCTTCAATTGAAACAAATCCTATTATAATAATATGTATTAAATATGGAGCATAATGGAAAACAATTCAAGCAATTCTATTTATGATTATGATTATCAATTTTTGTTCCTTACATTTAATCGCATCAGTAATAATTCTTTTTTAAATATCCGTCATGGTCTACTCAAGAAAAGTATATTTTTTAATGAACGTAAATTTTAGGCATAACATTAAGAATAAAAATAAAGTATTATGTATTTCTGAGAAGCTTATTAAAAACTGAATTACATTATTAAAAAATATATAGGATGATCCATTTAAAAAAAGGCAAATTTATTATTTTTCTTGAAATCTATTGAACGTAGAAAAATCTCTTTGATAAGTTACAGGGTAACCGAAATATGGGGCTTGTCCCAGAATGTAAAATTTTCAAAAACATCCGGTATATCAAAAACGAGGAGGCCTGGGGTATCTTTTGTTTCACAAAAAACTAACACAGTGCTGCTGAAACCGCATCCTGCTATCTTCAGTAATAACAGAGATACCCGTAGAACCACCCAAAAGTTGACAGCTTGTATAATATTTTTCAAAATATTAATTCAACTACATATTTAAAATAGAAACCCGATCAAACCAGTCATTAAAATTTGTTCTTAAAATAAAACTACTTATTGAACAATTTTGTATTAACGTTACATTACAAGTATTAATTAGGTATAACTTACCTTACCATTAAAAAAATCTACGTCATCTTCCATTTGACCTTTCAGGTTGTTTGACATTTTAAGGTTTGACCTTTTGTATTGCAATATTAGTGTAACGTCATTGTTGATTGGCATAATTTAAATTGAAAATAAACACGTGGCAGATTAAATCCAGAATTTCTCATAATTTTTTTATACGGTGGAAACCAATAGAATTCGTGAGATAATTGGTTTCAAACACAACTCGAAATGAAGACAATAATAATCATAACGCGAATAATAGTATATTATTAAGCGAGGTTTAGGAGTACGCTATTATTGCCTGACCGGACCGTCGATATTAAATCATGAGGAATTAAGACGTGAGAGCAATCAATAATAGCTTTCTCAACCGTGGTTAATAAATTATTTTTTCCACTACTTATCCATTTACAAAATCTTGTTGTGGTTTGTTCGGGTTTGTTAGGGTTTGTTCGGGTTTGTTCAACTAGCATAATGTAAGTATTATATTTCTGGTTTTTGCACACATATTATTCCCTTAGGGAATAACGACGAGGGATTAATGCTCCTTATTCTCTCTTGTACTCCACAAAATTTTTCAAATTTAAATAATACCATGGGAACACCAACCAAAACAAAAGTGTCAGTGCCAAACGCGTAGAATCTTTTACGTGTACACTTCCAGAAATTGCACAACTAGCTGCAGCAACAACATCTACCTTAATACCGGAAACATCGAAATCCATTTATAATAAGATGTACCTTCAACGAATAGCTTCTTCGAAAAAACGCAAACTTGTTTCCCGAAAATATTCTGCTGAACTCTTTCGCTGAATTAAGTGCGAAGTACAAACCATCCATTATGGTCATTCTATTCAATAATTAAATCTATGTTAAGAATAAATCATGACGTTGATCTGGAAAAATTTGCCAAACTACGAGAGTTTTTAAAAAGAATATCTGAAGGATTTGAAGCAAAGTCTTCCACTCTGACCCCGGAACGAATTAGGAAATTTATTGAAGAAGCTTCTGATAAAATTTTTCTATTGCATAGGGTAAATATGCATATTTAATCTGATCTATTCAAAAGCTCATATTCTTATTTGCTTCACGTTATATTAATTATTGGAATTATGGGCGCATGTGACTCAATCGAGCTTTATCAAATGAATATAGAAGACGTGGAGGATTTCTATATAGTGTTATTAATAACAATACTCACGACTAAAACGTAAAGAAGTACATTGATCTCCGTCCATTACATATAAAAATCAATGCATTCTTTCTAAATTATCAAAAGTCCAAATCTACGATACAACGTTTAGGAAAAACAAATTTGCAGATACTGATAGACAAATTTGCAGAGATTTAAACTTGCCAAATCCTCAAAGTGATACAGACTATTGTTATAGCAGATCATCTGCCACTCTTCACATTGATGGAAAAGGCGATATAACTGGATTAGAGGGTCATGGGGGCTAGAGATCTACACAAGTAGCTGAAGAATACATTGTGAAACACCAACTACAGCAAATACGATTGCTTTTCTTCCATTACATCAACCGAAATTTCAAATATTTGTATCGAAAACTTTTCCAAAATTAATGATAGTTCACGACCATTTATTTGTACTATTATTAATTTTAGTGTTATTGTTGTTCATTAGAAATCTCAAATTATTATATACCTTTATATGCCTTTAGCTGATACAGGATTGGACTCGGAAGATTAGGAGCATATTGAGGATGAATGTCCTAATTGCAGATAGCCAGTACGTGATTCTGCTTATGTATGTGACGTCTGTCTGCTTAAAGCTCACAAAAAGTGCGCTAGCTTATCACCGTCTGAAATAAAATGCAAGACATTACAGAACAGACGCTTAGGCCTTTTTTTTGTTAAGGGGGAGGGGAAAAATTTTGCATAAGACACCCACAAGATAACTGTGGTGGGTAGTGTGAGATTCCTACTCACTAAAAAACCCCTCCTCCTATTCTGACCCTTCGTACCGGAAACCGCTTTCGCATTACTTCAATACGAGGGCCTGCAGTCTTTGCTCTCTTCTAGATATTAGGTCCTACTTTCTTTCTCTTTGGTCTCAATTATATTTCTTACTGTTCTGTAAATACCATTCCATGATTCTTCCGATTCTGTTAAACATGTCCTAACACTGCCCACACTGAAAAGATTCCCCGATTCCAGAGCATATTTCCTCCTAGCTTCCTCCTACCTGGGACATTTGAATAAGGTATGTTCCGAGTCATCTTCTTGCTGGCAATATATGCATTCGCTTGATTGTTACCTCCTACGGTTATATAGGTACTTTCTGAAGCAGCCATGGCCCGACAATGCTTGCGTCAAGAAATAGTCGATTTCTCCCTTAGGCCGTCCAACCCATTTCTGTATATCTGGTATCAGTTTGTGGGTCCATCGTCCATATGTTCCGTCATCCCACCTTTCCTGCTATTCACGCATCAAGTTCGCCCTGGCTACTTCTTTCGTTACGCCTAGATACCTTTCGCGTCTTTCTTTAATTAATAGGTCAATAGGGGGGACTTCGGCAATAACCCCAACCCCCTCAGTTGCGATGGCCCTATAGGCACTAAGACGCTTAGGCCTAACGAGTCCTTAGTGTTTCTTCATGCATATAGTATTAATTTGTATGACATTATAGTATATAGGAGAATCATTTGAAAGTTATGATAACGAATATCAAATCGACGGATATACAATGTTTTATAATAATACTAAGTTTAACAGAAATGATGGTAAGGTAATATTTATTAGGTCAGAACTAATATATATTATTGAACAAATTTTATTAAATAAGTCAGGGGTAACTCTTAGTAAAATCTCAGTACAAAAAAATAACAAAGAATATAATATAATATGTTTATACAGATCACCAAACACGAAGAAACTACCTTTCCTTGAAGATTTAGAACAATTCTTGTTAGATTTAAAATCCCAAAGTCAACTGGATATCCTCATACGTGATGTAAATATAAATATTTTTGACAAAGAAGAAAATAGTGTAAATTCGTACCTTTCACTCTTATATAATTTTGGCTTTACATCATATATAAATGCACCAACACGCATAACTTCTGAAACAAGCTCATGCTTGGATCATATTTTTATAAAACATAAACTAAATTTTAAGAACGTTAAATGTAATTCATATATCATTGAGTCGGATTTGACTGATCACTATCCTATTATGATAAGCTTACACACACCTAACAACAACCATAAGACTTCTAAAACAGAAACGATAACTAAAACGATAACCAAACTAAATGAACACGATTTTTTCAACAGAATGGAGGTAGAAACGTGGAATAGTGTATTACATACAAACGACGTTGGTGAAGCCACTGACAAATTTTACAAAATAATATCGGACATTATCGAAAGAAGTAGTTTTACAAAAAATTACCTATTTAAAGAACATTCAAAACAAAAACCGAGGATAACAAACGAAATAATACAAAGCACAAGGAATAGGGACAGAATGAAAAAAAAACTTTTGTCGAACTTTAATGAAAATGATAACAAAAACTATAGAAATATTCTTCAAAAAATAATTAAAAAACGAAAGCATGAATATTACCAAACAGAAATCAAAAACGCGGGTAATAATCTAAAGAAAGTGTATAACCTAATAACCGAAGCAACAAATAATAATAAAAATCAAAATAAAAACATATCAATTCCACCTATAATGGACAATAACTCTAATATAAATAAATATTAAGAACATGGCCAATCATTGTAATAACTATTATACTGAAATAGGAATTGATATGCTAAATAAAATTAAAAAACCCAATACTCCGCACAAACTTAACTTAAATAACATTTCTAAAACCGGTAGACACGAATAAAATTTCAAATTATATAAATGAACTAAAGAATGACAGCGCCCCGGGCATTGACAAAATCGGTGTTAAACTTATTAAGAGAGCCTACATGCATTTTACTAAACCGTTAGTACACATCTTAAATTTAATTTTTGGTGCCAATATTTAAAGCCGGCGATAATTCAAACATTAGTAACTACCGTCCTATTAGCGTAATAAACAATTTCGCAAAAATATTTGAAAAAGTCTTAAATACAGACTATTAAACTTTCTTCAACTCAATAAACTTCTTTCCAAAAATCAATATGGATTTATAACTGGCTCTAGGACTTCAAATGCGCTATATGATCTAACTAAACTAATAACTGAAAAGTTGGAAAATAGTGATAAGTGTGTTGCGGTAATTTTGGATTTGGCAGAGGCATTTGATACGGTGCCCCATGATCGGCTCTTGGACATATTATGGTGTCAGGGGTAGGGTATTGAATGTCTTTGAGAGCTATCTGACTGAAAGAAAACAATATGTAAAAATTGGGACCACACTTAGTGATCCGCTGGATGTGAGGATAGGGGTACCCCAAGGAACCGTCTTGGGGCCAATACTTTTCATCACATATATTAACTCACTAACTGAATTGCAAATTATAGACGGTTCTATAATATCATATGCGGACGATACAGCAGCAATATTCTCTGCAAAATCGTGGCATGACGTAAAAAACAAAGCAGAAACAGGCACTTTCGGAAATAAAACTTTGGCTTGATACTTTTGGGCTGACGCTAAACATACAAAAGACATTACATCGCTTTTTCTCTTACTGAAGGAAATCGTCCACACTTTGAAAGTATTCACATTGACAATTTTAATGATAACATTAGAGAAAAAACTCACACAAAATATTTGGGTATAATTATAGACAATCATTTAAAATGGGAAAATCATACTCTTTATCTTACCAAAAATTTAAGAAAACTTATACATAAATTCTACATACTGAGGGATATCTTAAGCAAAAGACTTTTAATATCAATTTATAAAGCTATTGCAGAATCAGTAATACGATATGGTATAATTGTGTGGGGTGGTCTGTATCACAAGGCTGTGAAACGTTGTACAAAATTACATACTTAAAGTGATAAACAAAAAAAATAAGCGATTCTCGACCAAGCAACTATATACACAGGAAATATTAAATGTTAGATCTTTGTATATACTGGAAATTTGCTCGTTTGTTTTTAAAAATGAAAACCTTAAAAACTATGTAAATCACACTTACGAAACATGAAACAAAACACATAAACACATTCTCATACCCAAGAGTAACACAAATATAAATCTTAGATTTGTCAATTATGTAGCACCTAAGATATATAACATTATTCCCATTGAAATTAAATGTATTAAAAAAATTAAGTCATTCAGGCAAGCATGTAGATTGTATATGGTGGATCACCTGAAATTGTTTGAGCCTCTATTCTAATAAATTCGGTGGGTGAATGTAACTCTGGAGAGGAGTGAACATGAGTATTTTTAATTTTTAACTTTGTTATCTAGTAATATAATATTATTAAGTAGTCGATCATAAAATATAATCGGGTACAATAAAGAACTTTGGTTACCTACAATATAGGTTTTAGGACATACAGATATTTGGTCATCTAGTTGCTATTCTTGCAAATATTTATCCTTGTATTTTGCTTTTAAATCACATGATAAATTTCTTCCTGATATTTTGTTTCAAGTAATGACACTGTATAATTCAATAAAATGTAAAATACTGTTGATAAATAAATTATATTGTATTGTATTGTATTGTATTATTAATGAATTAGTCGTAGATAAAGTAAAGTATACTACTCGCAATAATGGTAGCTATTCTTCTCTCAGAATGTTACTCCCTCGCCGCTAACACTCTTGACTAGTGGTATAATCTAGTATTACTCACTTGTATTATCTGCTATATTAATCAAGTTACCTATGATTTGAGGTTACTCATAATTTTTGCTGTAACTTTATTATAATTTGCAGTAATCGGGTTGCCTCCTCTCAAGAGTTTGACAGTTTATTTTGCCAGATGCCTCTATTATTATTGACCTAAGTAAATAAGGGAGATAAATAATAATGATTTTTGGAGGTTAAGAAAAATGATTTAACAAGCTGAAAATCGGTTGATAATACGTGATTAAATGCTTAGTAGTGGGAAAAATATATTTTGACTAAATTGTAATTTTACCAAAAAGTGTGTCATTACGACGGGATAATCGACTCGAGTCAAGGAAGTTATATCTGTATAAATATTTTTATTTATCAGGTAATTTTAACACATAACACAAAATTATTGGACAATGGCTTCATTTCCGCTTAAAATACAATTCTCAAATACCATTTTTATAGATCATATTTATATTATAGCATGTTTAACATCTTCTTAGATCATAAATCATTAAGTGAGAAGGATGTAACAGACCCATATTAGAATTTCTTCCCTTTAACCAGATATGAACAAGACCATTACTTACAATCTGTTATCCAAAATATATCTATGTATGTAAGAGATTGCCGTCATTCTTGTAAAGTTCCTTTCAATGGGTATCACATTTAGGCATCGCCCTTTATCTAACCTTTATAACAACAAAATAACTATCTAAGGCTTTACGACCTATGCAAAACACAAAAAAAAACACCAGTTGTCGTAAATCACAAATACAAAAGGTTCATAAAAATTGAAAAAGGTTTCATATAATATAAGGAAAATTTCTTATTTTGGATTTATTGTTCAAGTTCACCTGTTGGTTGCTGTTATTGACATACCCTTTTTCGTCGAACGAATATTTGTAATTTAATTATTTACTAAGAATTTTTAGTATCTATTTTTTAAAGAATTGGAAGAATAGTCGTCGCGAGTCTTTTATTTCGAAAAATTAACTATTTCTCGTAGTACAGTTATAGCAGGAAAACTGATGATGATAATACGTTTCGTCATGTTATTTTTTAAAATTTTTTTTTGGGACAAACGTGGAGGTTCTGTGTACAGACCAGATGCACCCGGGGTGCAAATTAGTATCTGGATGGTTGACGCTCTGAAGGAACGACACCGACCGACTAAACTCCCCGTGATTTTTGTGTTAGCTCCGTTATCCGAACAAATCCTGTTCTGTGTTGTTTTGTGGTTTTGTGGTATTGTGGTGTTGTGGTGTGTGTTTGTGTTTTCGGTGTTTATTTGGTTTTTTTTTTCGGATTTGTTCGGGTTTGTAGCTCCAAGCTTCAAGGATTCGAAGTCCACAATTGGAGACTGTGACTCATTTCGTAGTCCGAGCAATAATGCAGCGAATGCGGTTGATAATATCTTGTACTTTTACCCGCTATTGTCTGTTTAAAACTACCTAAAAAGCCGCGTCCTCGCGCTTATTTGGTCGCAAACGCGCGGCGCTGCCAAATAGTAGTTTTCTCGAGCTTTATATTATTTATAGTCAAAAGATTTGTACGGAGAACGGATCAGCGGGCAAACGTTTAAATATAGCATACACCTGGCAATAGTGTTTGATATTATTGTATCAGTTACAAACTGTTGAGAGAGGCGTAACCAGCTGGTTTTACTGTATTTTCATAGATATTTTGAATTCGGGTATATTGTTATTGTGTATTGTTGTTGTTTAGTATTGTTGTTACTGAGTATTGTTGTTGCTAAGTATTGTTGTTGCCGAGTATTGTTGTTGCTCAGTATTATTGTTGATAGTTGTTACTGTATATAATTATTGTTGTTGCTGTTTTTCTATTATTAACTAATAGTGTTCGGTTTCGGGTTCGGGTTCGGTTTAGGCGGCGTGAAGTTTGCTCCTTGAGTTAACTTCTGCTCATTGAGTTGACGTTTCGTCGCTGTGCCGATGTTTCCGGTTACCAGGGTGGGGACCCCCCCAAAAATAGCATGATGGAAGCTCCAGGCCCAAAATACTCCGGAGGTAAACTCGCCCCCCATTCGGATCTCCGGGCGGGGGCTGGACCTGGGGCCCCATCAAGCGAAAATCATCAAAAAACAACCATTTCCGACAATTTACTGGGATCTAACAACACTCAACGACGAAATGGTGTGGCACCTGCAGTTGCTAACCAACCCAGAACTAGCAACTTCAAAATTGATTTCTGCAATATTAGAGGGCTTAACACAACCATCAATTCAGTCCACCAGCACTTACAATCTTCCAAGCCTCACGTGCTCGCACTCACCGAGACAAAGGTCAGATCGTCAACAAATACCGTCAGCTATTTATACCCTGGATACGATTTTCATTTCGATTCCGACGCAACTTCGGCGTATGTCTTTTTATTCGAGATGATCTCTGCTGCCAACGAGAACCTACACTTGAACCGAAAGACTTTGATGTAATGTGGTTTAAAATATCAACGCCGAAAATCACCAAGTTTATCTGCTGCCTTTACCATCCACCAAGTGATACCCATTACAGAGACCTTTTCTCATCACTAGCCAATACAATCGACTTTTTGCAAACCAACCATCCAAATGCCGAGATTGCTATCTTTGGCGACTTTAACGTCCACAATGTCAACTGGCTTAAATACTCAAATACAGACGATGAGCAAGGCCGCGAGGCCGAATGCTTGGCGATCAGTTCTGGTCTAACTCAACTCGTAGAAGAACCAACGCGGATTCCACACCGAGCTGGAGATTTTGCTAGTCTTTTGGATCTTTTCTTAACGTCAAATCCTGATCTATATACAGTCACCGTTCAGCCTCCGTTAGGATCTTCCGATCACAAACTTATTTCAACTCTAAGCGAACTACCAATTAATTCTGCACAACCTCCTAAACCTCGCAGGATATGGCATTACAGATCGGCCAAGTGAGAAGACCTGAAAGACCATTTTCGCACTTTTCCTTGGATGAGCGTATGCTTCTCATCTGATGATCCATCCGTCTGTGCTGGGGAGGTCTCCGACGTCATTCTAACGAGCATGGAAGCATTTATCCCCTCCTCCCAAAAACGCCCTTCCAACGGAAAGCCCTGGTTTAGCAAGGATTGTGAGTATTCTGTCAGATCAAAAAATCTGGCTTACCGACAGTGGCATCAAAACCCTACCACTGAGAATCGTACAATCTTTGTTACCGCCCGAAACCAATGTAAGCTAACAATAGATCAAAGCAAAGAAGCCCATAACGTGAGGATCAAAAACAAACTTCTTGACAGTCCAAACGGATCAAGGTTCTTTTGGTGAGTCGCTAAGGCCGTCAGCCAAAATTTCACAAAATCAAGTATTCCACCTCTAACACGTCCCGATGGTACAATAGCATCCACAGCCGGAGACAAAGCAAATTTACTTGCTGAACTATTTTGTTCGCATTCCACTGTTGATTTTCAGGGAAGAACACCACCCGACATTCCTGCAGTTCAATCCGAAATGACCGAAATCGTGTTCCGTCAGCGTCCCGTCAAACGAATCCTGAAAGGACTCGACGTCAAAAAAGCTATTGGTCCAGACGCAATTCCTATTATAGTTCTCAAGAGATGCGCCGACGAACTAACACCAGTATTTTGTAGACTTTTCAACTTATCCTACAAAAAAGGAATATTTCCATCTTGCTGGAAGACGGCGCGAGTGCAGCCTATTCCAAAGAAAGGTAAGAGAACCCTGCCTAACAACTATCGACCAGTCGCATTGCTTTCAGTTATATCAAAAGTAATGGAGAAAGCTATTAACCAACATCTTCTAAAATACCTGGGAGGCTTCAACATTATCAGCGATCATCAATATGGACTTCGGAAGTCTAGATCAACTGGAGATCTTCTAGCCTATGTCACCCATATTTGGAACAACGCAATCGAACATCATGGGGAGTCTCGGGCTGTTGCACTGGATATTTCTAAAGCTTTTGATCGTGTTTGGCATGAGGGGCTTCTAAGTAAACTGCGATCCTATGGTATGCCCAGTCGATTCTGTGCATGGTTGTCTAGCTTTCTTAAGGACCGCTCTCTGCAAGTGGCGATTGATGGATTTCTCTCAGAGACCTTCACCATCAATGCCGGTGTCCCTCAAGGGTCCATATTGTCTCCCACTCTCTTCTTACTCTACATTAACGACCTTCTAGTGAAAACGAAAAACCCGATAGTTAGTTTTGCTGATGATAGCACACTTTTATCATCTTTTTCTTTGAATGCACAAACATCGGCTGCCGACGCACATCTTCGCAGACAGCATGAGGTGTCACGCCTCAACAAAGACCTGGAAGAAATTTTGGCTTGGGGTGACAGTAACCAAGTCGAATTTAACGCTAAAAAAACCCAGGCAGCAGTTTTCTCTAAAAAGTTAACATTACAGAACCGGATATAGTCATGGACGGACACGCAATCCCAATGGCTTCATCTATTAGTTTGCTGGGCGTCAATCTGGGAGGAAATATGTCTTGGCATAACCACGTTGTGACAATCGCCAAGATAGCCTCTCAGAAGCTTGGTGTACTCTTCCGAACCAGAAAGTTGTACACACCTCAACAACTTTTGACACTCTACAAAGCCCAGATTCGACCATCACTAGAGTACTGCTCTCATGTCTGGAGCTGTGCACCCAAACATACTCTTCGGCTACTGGATTCCATCGAAAGGAGGGCCATTCGTCTGATTGGAGACCACGAGCTGACGAAGAACCTCGACAGCCTAGAACATCGAAGGCAAGTTGGTGATTTGACTCTCTTTTACAGATATTTTCATGGAAAGTGCTCGGCTGACCTTGCCCTCTTAATTCCGCCCAGAGCGGCGAATATCAGAAATACACGACGAACCACTACCGCCCATCCATATGTGGTTAAGCTTAGTACTCCTCGAACTTCATTATTTAAGAACTCTTTCATCTGGAGGACTTCATCATTGTGGAACGATCTTCCCGAGGTCGTTTTTCCCAACGAATATAACCTCCAACGATTCAAAACCAACGTGAATCGCTTTTTGCGCACACGCACCACTCCCAGAGTGCCCTAAAAGATTTTTCCTATAGTGCTTGTGTTTGATCATAAAAAAAAAAAGTGTTATTTGGTCTAGTGGTAAAAATGCAAACTACTGCATCAACTAGAGGTCCGTCCACCTTTAAAAAAAAGACGAACTAATTTAACACAGAGGGAACAAGGAATGGTAAAATCTGTGTATGAAGGTGTTCGGACCAGAAATCCGGATTTATCTGTGCTAGATGCAACGGAACTATGTTCTTCTTTAACTAACGAAGTTATCGGCTAGTACAGTACTGAGGAAAAAATAAGAAGAACAAGAATAACCCCAAAGTTCAGAATCATGTAGGCCGAAAATAAATCATACTTGATAATGCGACAAAATATGCAAAGTATTTTAATAGAAAAAAATGAAATTGTGTGTCATGGAGAAGAAACTACCTTAAAAAATACAAGGGTATCGTAGGAAAGTAAGTAAAATATTATTTTTGTAAGAAGTGAGGTGCTATTTTTTCTTATGGATTATTATATCTTTGATGCAAGTGACTTATTTTTATGTCTGTATTCTAATAACATAAATGGACTCATACTTACCGACCATATTTTGGTTTGTAAGTGGTTCAATGGAGATAGAATTATTAAATATTATTAAAAATTATAATTTGGTAATTCAGTAATTACCTGAAATTTTGCGAATTATTTTCAATAATAAGTACTTATATAAATTTTTAATTTTACGCGGCACTGGAAGTCTATTTCCTTCTCGCTCAAATGCAGTTGTTGTTTCATTTTGTCATAGATGAATCACTGTCTACAATAATTGTGGTCTCCGAGTATAGGTAAGGAGAACTTATTACGGGCTGTAAGCGCAGTGTAGAATTGAAGGCGATATCTCAGGTCAAGGCATCCATACAGAAATTCTTCAAAATAAGTTGTTTGACATTGGGAAGTCTGCTGGTCCTAAATATAGAGAAAATGAGTGTAATAGCGGACGCCACAAGGAAAAGAATCGATATTTCTTTATAACAGCAGCTGATTAAGAGGACGCCGGAGTGAGTCGAAATCTCCGATTTGACCCGTGTTCATTTCGCGCTGTGAGCACGGGGCGGATCGGTCGAAGGTACGTGGACGCCGGGTCAGTCGAATTCTCCGATTTGACCTCTGTTCTGTTCATTTTTTATTTCGCGCTTTGTAGGCATAATGTAGATCGCTCGACGCCGACGGTGGGTCGCGGTTTCAGCTAGTATTCATTGGCACTATTGGCAGATGTATTTGATTTTTACTTTCCAACGTAACCAATTATTATAAAGATTTCATATTTAAATAAATCAAATTTAATGAAACAATTTATTCATGTATGTATCTCACAGCTTTAGGAAACATTTTTCTATTGGAAAAGTGGCAGAGAGAAATTTCTCTAGTTATATACAGGGTGTCCCATCGGGAATCAACTCGATCCACTATAGCAAAAATTTCGAAAAATGGACAGTATGCTGGATGTTGATGGAACTTGACTAAAATATTTTCAATATGGTCGGTGTCAACTGCTTATTTTAAATGGATTATCCTTTATTACATTTTGGAATTTACGAAAGATTCCAGGCAGACTTTGTATATCATGTCCTATAACTAAGTTTAAGTGTGTTTGACATATTTAAGGTCTTATGTCTTTGACGTTTGCAGACCTTAAAATAATAATTAATTTTTCCTATAAGAAAGCTTTTCATTTAATTTCAATTGAAAATATTATTAGAAGTAACCTGATTTAATAGATTTTATATAATATTTTGTGGTGTTCAAACAATAAGATTAAAAATGAAATTGAGAAAACTGCAAAAATCTACATTTTCAAATGAAAACTCCCAAATTTTCTAATTATTTCCTATTTAGCATTAAAATAACTGTTTTTCAAAGCCGTCATAGAAAACTAGTATAGTAACTGTACTAAAAATTGGCAGCAAACTTGTCACATACCAATATTAAATTGACAATATTTCGAAAACTATACAAATATTCGGAATAGACAACCTTACACAAACTTATCTTTATTTTAATGCTAATAAAAAGTATTAGGTAATAAAATTTGGGGTTTTCAACCTAGCTCAGTCTCCAGTGTCGGATACTTTATAGTACTGTAGCATAGGAGAAGTTTGCAAAAATACAACATTTCCACAAGAATACATAATATCGATAAAATAACCTATGTTTACATATGCCTGTATAGTATAATAATAAATGCACTCGCATAAGTACTTTCACGCGAACTAGCAAAAGTACTACACACACAGTCGCATACCCGCAAGCATATAAAACGTTCGTAGTAACATATACGCATATATAAACCATACCGCGTGTTTCAGGAGGAACGCTCACCCCTATAACTTTTTTACTGTTTAAATTAAAGAAATAAAATTTGGTGGGTTTATGTAGTTTGACATAATTTTGCATATTATGACATGACGGCCTCCATTTTGGCACTTCAGGTTTAACCGGAAATTACTTCAACTTTGAATGTTTAAATGGTTCACCCTGTATATGTATTTTTGGCTATATCGATTCCACACCATTCGACCATTCCAAATGGAACGACACCCCATACGTCACTTTTTGAGACAAAATAATTTTTCTTTTTATTTTTCATCTAGATTACTTACTATGAACTCCTAAAATGGTTTACTTCTAACCCAATTTCTTGATAAAAATGAAATTTTCAAATTCTATTGCGTTTTAAATTTTGTACACACTTTTTAAACTTTTAAGAAGGCTTTTTCCCGGAAAACTCAATTTTTTCAAATGGAAACATATTTACTCACTCGGGCAAAAAGATAGAGCACTTTTTTTCCAACAATTTGATATCACATACCTTTATGTCAAGTTAAAAAAGGAGAGATAATTTATTAAAAATACAATTCATGACAAGAAATACCACAAGAAGTGCAAACGGCTTCGCATTTATCTAGGTCCCCATGCTAACAAACAAATGAACATAAATACAACTAAATCTAAATCCGCCATAATTTATTTGGCATAGAAGTAAACCATTTTAGAGAGTTCACAGCAATCTAGATCAAAAAATAAAAATTATTTAGATGTCAAAAAGTGACGTATGGGCGTGGTTGAATTTGGAATGATGTTTTAAATCGATATAGCCAAAATTATATTGGGTATTCTATTTAAAAATCCAAAGTTGACGTCATTTCCAGTTAAACCGGCAGTGACAAAATTTAGTCCGACATGTCATAAAATGCAAATTAATATCACATACAACACAATACACTAGTTTTATTTCTGTAATTTAAAAAATAAAAAAGTTATAGAGGTGAGCGTTCCTGCTGAAACACCCGGTATACACACCCAAGTATAACAGGTACGATTCTAAAGATCAACTGACACTCTCTGTACCACTTCCTGTATCTAAATTAAGATGTATACACTGTAGCAGAGTCAAAAAATTTTTACAGGCAACTTTCAGTCCTTAGCATAATATAACTTACTAAAATAAACTATTTGCCTGTAGAAATGATTATAATTTGCGAAATATATGTAACCGCTTACATAGAAAGCAATTTTAAAATTTTTTTTTAGACTATAGCTGCAGTACTATAATTTGAATTTAAAAATTTATCGCCGGTCACGTGTCCCCAGTCAATAATTTCTTACTTTACCCTTTTATATTTCACGTCATTTTACTAAAGTTACTTTTATATATAAATAATTTACACTCCTCCTACAATTTGTATTGAAAAAATAATGTTCAAAGATCAACAGTTTAGTTTCTCTAACGCAATTATTAACCAGAAGTTCCGTCCCTGCAGCTGCATGTATCGCCGGTCACGGCATAAAATTTCTTATAAATGAAGCCACTAGAGGTCGGCCAAATAGTTTTACAAATATGACGGTATGTGTTTGAATTTGTGTAAAGTGTGCTCCTGTTTAGGTAAGTTCCTTATTATGTTTATTTAGGTATAAATTCGAAAATTGCCTTAATTTTATTAGGCGTATGTTTTTATGTTGTATCACCGGTCACAGGGTTAACTCAGACCTAGTAGTCTTAATTAAGGGAAAATTACTACACGAAGTCATTCTCTTGAGTACAGACACTAATTTCAGTCTAACAGAGTTTAAGAAATATATCTTGTATTAGCTGTTATCCACGAATTTATGCATTTTTGTATCGCTGGTCACAGTAACACCGGTCACGCATGAAAATTGATGTGACGGTTTGTTATCCGAAGCTATATACAATATTTTTTTATTAACCATTTATAAACCATTAAGGAAAAATATATTTTGATGTGCAAGTTTCCTTTACACCTTAGGTAGATTAAAAATATGACTAATTTTCTGAGTATTTTAATATTCTATAAGGAACATTCCAAATCTTTAAGCCAATATAAGACAGGGCTGTTACAAATAATAGGAAGATTGTTATAGTGACAAATTAAAATAACTCAGTTCCAAATATGGGCGTTATATGATTCAGAAGAGTAAAATTAGCCATGTGACGGGCGTTAAATTATTAAAAATTCGATGCTAAATACAAAAATAGACCCAATATCTTTGTGACGATGATCTTTTGCGAGGACATATATAATTCCTCTAATTAGATACTATAAGAAACCTATTAAAAATTTTACAGGTTTTTTGAGATGATTTATTTTTAAATTCCGATTTACTGAAAGTTGCCTGTAAACAAATTTTGACCCAACAGCAAAAGAATATGAAACTACTAAATATCGGACGACCGCACCACAGACACAGAAAATCGAGGTCCGAAAATTCGTCCTCAGCGAAAGGGTTACTATTTCTTTAGGCAATGTAAAAAATTGAAAAGTAAGGAAGAATACCCACTAATAATCACAACAACAAATGTAAAGTTATATAACAAAAGAAAAAATAGTAAATATTATTTTTTGACAAGCCGCCCTTTGGTTTTGTGTATACAATATTCTGGGATCGTAAAGTACTCGATAGGACCTTAAAAATGATGTATCGCAAGACCTCACTTCCTATTCAATTTTTCTTATCAAGATGTCGCTCCGCGGCCATTTTGGATTTGAGCACCATAAAATATTCAAGAAAGAGTAGCTCTCTGATTCCTACTACACTATGTCAAGTTGTATTTTTTTTCCTAAAACGGTAAATGAAATTAAGGATAATAAAAAATACCAACTATGCAATTTTTAAAACGCCTCCATTTTGTTTTCGGGTATACAGTAGTAATTTTCTGAGATCGTAAAGTACTCGATAGTATCTTCAAAATGATGTATCGCAAGACCCCCTTCCTATTTAAATTTCTTCCCGAAAATGGCGCCCATCAGCCATTTTGACAGTCTGTCATTATTGCTTCAAAAAGAAGTTTACATTCCCCTATAAACCACTCCCAAATTTTGTAAAAAAAAATTAACGGCTCAAAAGTTATTAAGCCGTTTCCAAACTATATACACACACAGTATATGTTATAATATGTAAGTAAGTGTCTTTAGATCTAAAAGTTAAAAGTAAAACTAATAGTAACGTCTTCTAAAATTAATATACATATTATGTGGTTGGCACTGACAATACAAAAAAACACATACGATTTAGCCCTATTTACTAACCTATATATTTTTCTCAGTGTAGCAAAATCCTACCATGATAGCTTCTTTCACGTCTACCGACAAACGTTGTTAATCATCCTATAAATTTGCGCATTGTACGCCCTTATGAACATATGAAAAATATCGTTCGTTAATCAATCGTTAACAATTATATTAGTATTTTTTTATATTGAGAAACTACATAATTATTTTTATACCTCAGAATAAAAGTCTATCAAGTCCAATGGTTTACCACTAAACTATAGTTTTATTCTACGGCACAGATTTTTTTTTCATATTCTTGTACAATTAAGTTGTTCACACCAGCGCGGTCAAGCGCTGATCCAGGGGGGGGGGGTGTTTATGGGGGTCATGACCCCCAAACCATCAATTTAACACGAAAAATACCATATATACCGGTTTGACTAACGCGCCAAGGTAATACTTTTCGTAATTTTTCTATGCATGGCCCCCCCAAAACGAAATTTGACCCCCCCCCCCCCCCCCCCACCAATGCTCTCTATCCGCTCTTGAACGCGGTATTAATTGGATAGGCGGTACTGTATTATCATAACATTAAAATATTGTACATAGTACCTGGAAGATGAATCTAAGTATTGTGTCTTAGTTTTTGTTCTATAACATAATAAATATTTTTCACTTCTTATAATTTTCAATTTTCTATGAGGATACGTTTAATTTTACCGCTAAAATAATTTTATGCTCTTACATTATTTGAGCTCTTCTCCTGCTTATTCTTTTCGAATAAAGCAACATAACTGTTCCTTTCTTTTCTCGTTCCTTGAACTTTCCCATTATATAAATATGACAAACCATTATATAAATATGACAAATAATAATATATATATATAATAATATAATACAAATAATAATATATATTTAACGAATAAAAACCAATAAAATATATAAAGGAAACAGCAACTTCTAGGAAGTAAAATAACACAACAAATCTCGATTGCACTTCAAAAATTCAATATAACTGCCACGCGTTGAAAACGAAAATCGCAATGCATAATAAATAATTAGATCTTTCTTTGCCGTTCGAACAATAAATTCAAGCGTCGAGCCCGCCCGGGATCGGTACGCCGACAGAAACGGAGATAATCGGAAGAAAGGGACCGCACGTGATCTGGGTCTATACTTCAATTTTCTACGCTGAAAAGCGTAGTTTTCGTCTCCTATGAAAATGATACATTTTTTTAAAAAAATTGTTTAACGAAAGATGTCTAAATTTTGTTAACAACTCGAGGAAAGTCCATCATTTTTTTCTATATTGACCAGTAAAAAAAAATAAATCTAAAAATCTTCCGAAACAAAAAAATATAGACTTTCCGCGAGTAACAGTTCTATTACAAAGGTTTTTTTCCTTAGACATTTTTTTCCTAAAACAGGAATAAACGATTGGGAAGAAAACTCGTTTACAGGTAGGTACTCCGGAATCCTGTTAAAGACAGATTGTCCAAAAATATGTTACCAAAACAAGGTAGGACCATTACACATGTTCATAACAATTTACCACATAAGAACCAGGGTTGTTAATGTCGAAGAAAAATTGAATTTACTACATTGTTACAGTTACTACGTCGCTACTACTACTATTGTTTTGATTGGCTCAAAGTGTCAAAACACAACATAACCTCAACTATATTATATTATATTTGATGTTAAAAGTTGGAAATTTCAGTGGAAAAGTAGAAAATAGCAGTTTTAGGATATTGTTCTTCTGTTGCTTTTTGCTTTACGGTTTGATCTAAAATGTAACAAAATACATAGTAAGAGCATGTAGCAAATTAGATTTACTGCGGTAGTAATTTACCTAGTAAATATTACATTAACTACTTTAACAACACTGAAAAGAACATCTTGAGCATTGGATACATTAGCTTTAAACATAATTCTATAATAATAATTTTGTAACGTAGTATTTTAAATTAAAGATTAAGATGTTTGTAATTATTATTATTCATCATTTATCATTATAAATCATATTTTATTTCTTCTTGTGTCAAAGTAGGTATCTGTTAGTCTACGTCAAAATATTGATTTTTACTGCTCAAAGTAGTTCCGATCAAAAAGTCTACATGCAATAGAAGAGGTATTAGGAAACCCTTAAAAACTGGACAAAGTTTTACGGTATTAGCTAAATTTTGATACCTAAATTAATCGGTTTTACTTACGGTATCGTTTTTCCTATAGACGTCCTCTAATAAAATAAATGAAATTTTAATTATGAAACGAAAATTATATTATACTCGCCAGTAGCTTAACTGGTGGAGTTTGTGGAATTCGTCAATAATCCAGCACTATAGTATGGAAAACTTTTTTAACAACAACAAACCCGGTTTTAAATACAATACTAGACGACTTAGGAGAAGTCCCTATGTGTGTGTATAGTTTATTCTATCGATGTATAGTTTGTTCCATATTAAAAGTTCAATGTAGATTTCTATATCATTGTGTTGGCTGCACTGCATAGTTCACTATGCACTGCATAGTTCACTATGCAGGATATTAACTATATCGAGACTATACTGTATGTACACACAAAAAAGAAATACTTAGTTTAAAAAATACAATAGTCAAATAGAACAAATCATAACAAGTATTTCAAAATATGAGACATGTGTCCTCAAGGCTCCATATTGTCACCCACCCTCTTCTTACTCTACATTAATGACCTTCTAGTGAAAACTAAAAATCCTATGTTTAGCTTTGCTGACGATAGCACACTTGTCTCATCTTTTTCTTTGAATGCACAAACATCGGCTGCCGATGCACATCTTCGCAGATAACTTGAAATATTACTCCTCAACAAAGACCTGGAAGAAATTTTCGCTCGAGTGACAGTAACCAAGTCGAATTTAACGCTTAGAAAACCCAGACAGTAGTTTTCTCTGAAAAGGTTAACATTACAGAACCGGATATAGTCATGGCAGGACACGCAATCACACTGGCTTCATATATTGCTGGGCGTCAATCTGGGAGGAAATATGTCCTGCCATAACCACGTTGTGACAACCGTCAAGATAGCTTCGCAGAAACTTGTGTACTTAATCTTAGATCTTCTATTCTTGTTTCTATGAGGAATACTCTCTGCTGAAGTCATTATTAATAAATAATTTTAATTATTTTTACAAGTTGACTCATTTTATAACATAAATTTCCTTCGTAAATGAACGTGAAACAAGACAATAAATAAGATTAAATTAACAAAAAAGTATCAAAAAAAATTTTTTGTCGTGGCAGAGCAAATAAAATTTTAACATTGTTACTAAAAGTTTAGTTAAGATACTTTATTTTTAGAAAGTTTTGGACAAAATTGTTGTTTGGTCTTTCCAGCAAGCTTCGACTAATAACATATTTTATACTTATACTTTTGGGGAAGCTAATTTTATTTTAAGTTTGTAAGTTTAATTTCATGCGCAGTAAATAACTTCTTTCTTCGTTAAAGTATATTGTGAGAGACAGCAATACAGGGTGATTCGCGACGAGCTTACATTATTTACGTAGGACTATTAATTTTATGTTTTTGGACCTTTGGTTTAGGACGTGCTCTCTTTGACTAAAATATTGACATCTTTCTATCGCTTGCGGTTATAACAGAATTAGTAGTTAACTTTCGCTTTATGAATAAAGCATGGTAATTTTTAGATTAGTCATTAAATTATAAGCAACTTTTATAGGACATCTTTTTGTCTGAATCTGCCAGTTTTTGAGATATCTCGACCTGTTGAAATTATTTGACAAAGGCATGTTAATGAAATGATCCATATAATTTTTTTTACTAAACAACTTATCTTACCGAACAGCTACAAGACCAGCAAATATAAAAAAAAATTCAAACTTCGCATAAAATATACAGAGGGCAATAAGTCAACATGAGTGAAATAAGTCTAAATGGAACACCCTGAACATTTTTATTTAATTTGATGAGAAATTAGTTGTTCTTTGATATGCGTATTTACTGTTCTATACCTACGTATATCAAAGCGTTTTTTTAACTTGTGGAAAATAGCATTTTCGCAATATATTTGATTTTTTGGGAAAACTCTTTGATATGGATATAGCACAGTTCATACTTATTTCAAAGAACAACTAATTTGTCATCTAACTAAATAAAAATATTCAGTGTGTTCCATTTAAAATAAGGAAACTTTCGGTTAATGAACCTTAAATTGTGACTACCATGTACATTATATTAAGTTTTTTGAGATTGTTAATCTTCGGTAAGAAAAATTCTTTAGTCCAAGAGTAAAGGAAAAAAATTATATAGATTATTTCATCACCATGCATAATAATAAATAAATGAGGGCTTGTGCGAGAAAAACGCTCGGACACGTCAAGTGGTATTTCTAGTTGCCCTTTTTTCAATAAAATCTTTTCATACAGGGTGTGTCATGTAACAGTGGCCAATATCAACTTTCTTAGTTTAAATGTAACACCCTGTATATTATTCAATTTTTGGATCCCTCAGAAAATTTTAGACATATTTAATTTCTATACTTCAACTGTTTCCGAAATATTAAATGTTTTTAGATTTATTGCATTTCAGCGTTTCTTTTTACTGATGTAAAATTAAAAAAAGATATAAATAGTTTTATTTACTTATGTTTAAAATGCTTGAACTTAGCAAATTGTTGTCTTTCTGCATGATAGTAGTTATCATTGTTATAGTCGTTTAAATTTCGTTAACTGCATATCAGAAAAATGGTTTATTTAACAGAAATGCGAAATAACAATTCTACAAATGATTGGTTATGGAGATAAAACACTGACACAAATGGAAGTTGCTCGCGTATTTCACCAGAAATTTCCCAATTTGTCGCCTATAACTCAAGGGGGAATTAGTAAAATAGAAAAGCAGTTTCATCAGCTTGAACATGTGAAGCAGATAAAAAAATTAGCTGCCAATGCAATAAGTCATGATACAAAATTAGATATTCTGCTTGAGTTTTAGGAAAACCCACATATTTCTAGTCGAGAAGCAGCCCCACTATTCGATGTTAGCCATTCATCGATTATTCGAACATTGCAAAAATAAAATGTATCCCACCTACTCATGAGCTCATGGAAGACGATTTTGATAGGAGAATGTATTTTTGTGAACAAATAATGGCAAGCAACAACAATCTGATCCAATTAGAACATGTTTTACTTTCTGATGAGTGCAACTTTACACTTCACGGTCATGCTAATCTTTAGAATTGCCGCTATTGATCTTGGGATAATCCTCACGGGATTAGAGAAGAACATTGACAATATCCTGAGAAGGTTAATGTTTGGGCAGGAATTGAATTGGAATAGGTCCCTTTTTCATTAATGGCAATTTAAATGGCGATAATTATTTAGCACTGCTGCAAAATAATGTCTTGCCAACTTTAACAAACTTATATCCTGATCCAGCAAACCCACAACTTCCAGCGAATATGATATGATTTCAGCAAGATGGGGCACCGCCCCATTACCAAATCAATGTCCGGCACTACCTCAATAATTTCCAAATCGGTGGAATGGCCGGCACGATCCCCTGATCTGACGCCGTTAGACTTCTTCTTATGGGGTTATGTCAAAAATATTGTATACAGAACTAAACCCATGGATTTAGCGGACTTATGAAGATGAATAACGCTTACAATTAGATAGGTCACGCCTGAGATGTTCATTAACGTTAAAAGAAATTTCTATTTAAGATTAGGATCTTGTCAAGACGTTCAGGGCGAGCAGTTTCAACATCTCCTACATTAATATTTTTTTGTTTTTTACATCAAGAAGTACACAGTATTACTTATTATATTTTGAGTGTGTTGTTAATTTTTGCAATAAATCTGGAAACAGTTAATATTTCCGCAACAGTTGAAGATAGGTATAGGATATTGTACATTAAATATGTCTAAAATTTTCTGAGAGATCCAAAAATTACACAGTATTGCATTTAAAATAAGAAACTTGGTATTGGCCACTATTACATGACACACACTATATGAAAAATTTGTATTGAACAAAATGCGCAACTAGAAATACCAATCAAAATATCTAGGGTTCTTTCGCACACATTTATTTATTATAGAATTTATTCCATTTGGCTGATACATGCTGTATATGCCATATGACACTGTTGCCTCAATTTAATATTTTTGTATGAATATATTTACTAGGATATTATTGCTAAAATATTTTCAATTGTATTAATGATATCAACAACATCTTGATAAACATTTTTCTTTATACATTTAAAGGAAAACTGAAAATATTTAATTATAATACAAAATTTGATTGAATAATTATTACTGTTGTCATTTTAAACCCTCAACTGTCAATTTAGGCAGGTTTAAATTCAAAAGATTTTAGGGAATACGGATATTAGATTTTATAATATAAATTGTATGATGACTACCCAATAAAAACTGCGATAACAAAAAAATACCTACCTAGCGGTGTCATTTAAGAGAGCTAAAAAATGATTTTTTGAATACTTTGGTCATAAAAAGGTACTCTTTATTGCGATAAAACTGTCAGTTTTCGTGATAAATCAGTTTTTATGTTAAGTATGTGTGTAAAAGTTACTAATGTTAAAAATCACGTCGAGAATTTCATTCATCAGCAAAATTAATATTTTACCAATAATATACGGGTCATTTATTGTTTTTTTATTTTTAAAAATTACTTTAGAATATTAAAACATCGTAATGCAACATTTTATTTTTACCCGTTTGTGTTTAGTAACTTAACTTCGCATACAAACCGCTTTATCTCTATACCCGCCAGTTTTATCCCATAAATTAAATTTTTAAAGAGGACTATAGTATGTAAAAAATCGGGGTTCAGCTTTGTCAGATTTTGGCCCCATGATTATGGTGGCAAGTACGTTCCTGACTTGCCTGACTAAGTAAAACATCTACTGTAGTATGGTTTAATGACTCTTTTATGGAACCAATTAAATAACTATTGACCATACTTGACCATACTACACCGCTAGACAATTAAAGCAAAAAAATGTTGTTCCTTTAATTACGTTATAACTTGAAAACAAATGAAAACGGATAATGACATGTGAGTATTTTATATTATTTTTATGTATGCAATACTCTCCTGGAGTTTGGTATTTTCCTTCCGACTCACCTTGTATATTGTGGCCAATCGAAAGCCTTTACATTTACGAAATTACCATGAAATATTAAATATTTAAGAGGAATAATTTTTTTTCTTCTATTTTATGATTAAATACAAAGCACTATAGGAAAATCCTTTAAGGCACTCTGGAAGTGGCGCGTGTGCGCATAAAGCGAAAATTGCTTTCTGGGTTTTCTTAGCGTTAAATTCGACTTTGCTACTGTCACCCCAAGCAAAAATTTCTTCCAGATCTTTGTTGAGGTGTGATACTTCATGCGGTCTGCGAAGATCTTCGTCGGCAGCCGATGTTTGTGCATTCAAAGAGAAAGATGAGACTAGCTTTGCTGACGATAGCACACTTTTTTTAGCCTTTGATCATGTTTGGCATGAGGGGCTTCTAAATTAACTACGATCCTATGGTATGCCCAGTCGATTCTGTGTATGGTTGTCTAGCTTTCTTAAGGACCACTCTATGCAAGTGGCGATTGACCGATTTCCCTCAGACACCTTCACCATCAATGCCTGTGTTCCTCAAGGGTCCATATTGTCTCCCACTCTCTTCTTACTTTACATTAACGACCTTCTAGTGAAAATTAAAAATCCGATATTTAGCTTTGCTGACGATAGCACACTTAATATCGGATTTTTAGTTTTCACTAGAAGGTCGTTAATGTAAAGTAAGAAGAGAGTGGGAGACAATATGGACCCTTGAGGAACACAGGCATTGATGGTGAAGGTGTCTGAGGGAAATCGGTCAATCGCCACTTGCATAGAGTGGTCCTTAAGAAAGCTAGACAACCATACACAGAATCGACTGGGCATACCATAGGATCGTAGTTAATTTAGAAGCCCCTCATGCCAAACATGATCAAAGGCTTTAGAAATATCCAGTACAATAGCCCCAGACTCTCCATGATGTTCGAATGCGTTGGTCCTAAGATATATAGTAAATTTTAACAAGCATTATAGCAAGATTTTATTGTACGATTTCTTATAAAATATTGTAATAATAAGGTTTAAATAAAGTGCTGTAAAAGGTTAAATAAAGTGTTGGTTAGGAGAACAGGTGGGGCCAACAAGAGGAAGCGTTCATCGACCATTGGAAGTCGAGCGACGTTGGGCACGTTTAGTACTTGGATGGGGACCTCTTTTGGGATACCGTGTGTCACAATTTTTTTTACAAAAGATAACTTTAAAAAAAATTTTAATAACTTTTACAAACATTTGAGCAAATTTTACAAAAATATAAATGGTTTACTAAATATTTTGGGAAATTTTTACCAAAAATTTTGTTAAAATTTAGCTATAATTTTATGGCAGTTCTTACTAAAGAGCCATAAATTATGGCTAGTTATACTATTTTTATAGTAAATTTAACTAAGTATTTCTTTCCATGTATGAACAAATTTTATTCATTAATTATCTACTGCATGGTCTACCGGGCCTTTGCTTAGAGATTGTCCAAATAAAGCGTTCTAAGAGCGATTCGAGCCGCGCGTTTCGGAAGAGGCGAGTGTGAGATACTAGAAATTCGTATATTCCATCCACATGGACGCCATCTCTGAACAAGCTTTCATAATCGCGCGATCCGAAACGCGCATTCCAAATTGCGCCTAAAAAGGCATATTTTTACAAGCGCTTACATAAATAACTCTCATGTGTGCGAGTACGATAATTAAATATTGGAAGATACTGGTGAACGGTGGCGGTGTGATCGTTTTTCTGGCGGATGATTATCTTTCAGGATAAAACTAGATATTATTATCTAACTGGTAGAATCACCGCTACATTTCCCGCACAAGTTACTTTAACAGGAGCTGAATTCGCAAAACACATTTTTCCGAATCAACCTATAAAAACATTAAAAATCAATTGGGCTTTGGGCGGTCGGCATTAAATTTAAAACTAATCTTAAAATTCATCAGCGAACAAGGGAACAAATAAAATCGGATAAAAATGGATTTGCTTAAAAAAAACGAGTCAGCGCCAAATAAAATTTGAATAAATCTACCGTAGGTTGTGTTAAAATTTATAATATTATTCGTTTAAAAAAACCATGATATGTTGGCTCTTGCACATCATAATATAACCTTCTTTTTATATCTGTGTCGCACAGATAACAAATGGAAGATGTTGGCTCACCCAGCATCACCCGGTGAGGTACCATTGCATCGATTTAGGCGGGGTGAAGTTTGCTTCTTGAGTTAACGTTTGCTCATTGAGTTGACGTTTCGTAGCTGTGTCGATGTTTCCGGTTACTAAGGTGTTACCCTAAGAATAGCATGATGGAACCTCCAGGCCCAAAATACTCCAGAGGTAAACTCACCCTCCCTATCGGATCTCCGGGCGGGGGTTGGTCTTGGAGCTCCATCAAGAGAAAAAAAAACCATTTCCGACAATTTACTGGATTCCTCCAACAACATTCAATGAGGAAATAGTGTGGCACCTGAAGTTGCTAACCAACCCAGAATTAGCAACTTAAAAATTGATTTCTGCAATATTAGAGGGATAAATACGAACATCAATTCAGTCCACCAGCACTTCTTCCAAGCCTCATGTGCTCGCACTGACCGAGACAAGGGTCAGATCGTCAACAAACATCGTCAGCTATTTATGAAACAAGGAGGCTTCATAAAGGCTGGAGTTCCCAATGACTATCGCTTTAACCATAGAGCCACCAGAGCCGGTTAATATACCTAAATACTATGATTCTTGTTCTTTAATTTTACCAACTACCAAATGCATACAAGCTTGTAATACATTGAAAAGAGAATCGAAACGCTAACAACAACGTAAATCTCCAGAAGTAAATCAAAAATTGATCATCATTTTAATGCCAGATGAAATTGGAAGGCTGTATCATGGGTAGGGCAGTAGGGCTATCCTAGGGCCATGCCAAACTTCTTATTGTTCCCTCATTGATGTTCTTCCGTATAAAATGGTCAACATAATTTTATTCGTATGATCTATGTTCTTATTCTCTGTTTTTAATTATAATCACTTCCACAAAATTTAATTACTTCAATTACTTACCAAGAAGTTCAATGCTAACCACCCTAAATTTATTTGCATAATTTTAAGATTACAATAACGTAAATGATATTGAGCACAATAGTAAAGTTTTATTAAATTTTGACCCTTAACATTGCGTTGTTATTTTTCTCAACTTTTTCCGCGTTGTTCGCTTGACATAGCCAACAGGGGACCTAAAGAACTGCTAATTAATTCTTCGGTAATTTTATAGGTTTACTGAATTACTTATGATATCTGTAAGTTGTGTTTATAAATTACTGGTGTCCTGCAAACGGTCTGCTATTGGTCAAATCAGTCCAAATTTTCACCAAAGCTGCAACTTTGCAACTGTACACGAAGATTTGAAATATTTTAACATTATTAATATTTTAATAGTTAATGCTGAAGAAAATATATTTCTTTTTTGAGCCACAAATTATTACTCTTTAATTTTCAAGAACACATTTTCTCAAATTAACCATTAAAAACACGAAAAATTCATTCGGAATGAAAATCTGGTGTAGAATTTATAATTATTCTAGAAATTAATTAAAGCAGCAAGGCGACAAATGAAATTGGATAAAAGGGAATTTGCTGTAAAGGTGGCTTAAAAAGTCAGTTAGAAGTTGCTAAAACTTTTGAGTCAAAAAGTTTGATTAAAATACATTGTTTTATACTCGGTTTTATTAAAGTTTAACCAACATCTCTTTATTTTCAGTTACTCAGTCCTATACAGTAAGTACATTGCTCGGAATTTCTATAAAAATTGATTTTCATTTCCATATTGGAAAAAATTGGTACGCAGTAATTGCACTTGACTAAAAATTATTGAAATGAAAATCGATCAAATGAATATCAAGTTTACATTTGTCCACATTGTTTTTCAAAGGATATTAGATATAACGGAAGAATATTGGTATTTATAACCTTTATAACCCAAAAACTTTTATTTGTTGTTGTTTGTGAATTTTTACCGAATATTTTTCAATAATCATAATATCCATTATCTGCGTCGAAATATTTGTTCGGGTTCAGTGGTTTCGGTTTTCTGTTATTACAGTGTTTTATGAAAAAATCATTATGTGTATATATCGATACTGAATAATGTCTAAGAAGTACAAATCGTTTTTTTTTATTACTGGGTGAAAGTGAGTGCAATATAGCATAATAAAAAAAAGAGTCAAAGACAAAACATCTTTATCACAACATTTTTTTATTAATTAATTTATTTTAAAGATAAATAACCGAGAAAAATTTAGTTACTCCGCTGGTAAATTTGTTATCCGGCCTTCTAGACAGTATCGTCTACAGGGTGTTACAAATTCGGCCTTCACCATTGGGCTTTCGGTAAGAGATACGAAGTCGGTTAAATTGGGGCAAAGTTGCATAATTATGGGTCCAATAAAATGCCGCAAAAAATCTAAAATAAATACTTGGAGAAAAATATTTGGAGAAATTTTTAATTTCTCCTGACTTCGTTCGATGAGAAGTGCTAAAATAAATTTCACTTTCTCAATACTACTTCTCATTCTATATAAGATGGCATCATCAGATCTTTCATGCGACGTTTTGTCTTTAGGTGACAATTATCAACTTAATCTTTTTAAATACGGGTCTAGATTTTTTTGTTTAAATTATGAAAGAGAACCGAAATCTACGTCGAGTGGTATACAACACTTACTAGTTTTCCAACGTTTCGTCCCTGAAATTGACCATATTCTTTGAAATACACCCAGTGCGTTCCTGTAATTTACTTTTGTTCCGAAGAAACTGAAGATTTTTAAATTATTATTACTATTTCTGTCTTTAATTGTTATTGCTATTACGTACTACTACTGGTTCTTTATTACAAACTAATTGTCATATCAAATTTCTACTTAGCGTAGGTAAGTATGTACAATTAATTTATTTTATTAATATAAATAAAATTTGACTCTTAAAGCCAGCACTTTCTCAAGAGTAAAGACATTGAGTTTTACATTTAATTATCGAATTTAAATTACAGGAACGTGCGTATTTTAATGAAGATGGACAATTTAAGGAACAGAACGTCGGAAAACCAGTGTTGTATAATACCACTGAACGTAGATTTCAGTCCTCTTTCATAATTTAAACAAAAATATCCAGCGTTAAAAAAATTAAGTTGATGATGGTGACCCAAAGACGAAACGTTACATGAAAGATCAGATAATGCCATCTTGTGAATAATTAAAAGTGCAATGAGAAAGAGAAATTTATTTTTGAACATATCATAATTTGCAGCTAATTCGTGTGAACTGTTATTTGTAAGTAGCAGTAGCTGTTTTAACTGGTAATCAGAACGAACAGGTTTGCTCATCTCTAATTCTGGGGGTATTTTATGGATTTCGACAGTACCAACTGCTGTTCTTACTGTTGGCAATGAGCCAGCCAATTATAATTGCCATTGCAAGCACAAGAGATGAATTGCAGACTCTAATACGGCTTTAAGATATACTATACTCGATCGACTAAAATTTGAGCCGATGCCCCGCATTTTATGCCAAACAAACATAAAATTTCGAGAAAAAATAACGGTTGAAATTGACCACATCGCTGACCACTAATCATAATTTGTGTTTGTTTATGAAATGTACACGCGACTTTCTATGGCAATCAGACAAGAAAAACAAAGCCCTTCAAAAAGTTTGTTGTCCTCTAACAATAAGTTCAAATGAAGCAAAAATTATATTACTTTTCTTTATGATATGTATTTACTTATTTTGTCAATAAGATATCAGAACAGGTGTAAAAACTAACCCACATACAACATTCCATACTTCCCTGTCAAATAGTTTTTACTCGTTGCGTCAACATACTGACTGAGCAACAGACCAATGAAGATGGTAATCATGTTTTCCCAACCTCGATCCTGTATCGTCAGCATCTTATAGGGCAGTTCGGATAGTTTTGGTCCATCGAAAATTATATCCAGAATTTTACAATAAACGAGTTTGTTTATTTCCTAGCAGATAGTGAGACATCTTTGAAATATGTTTTCGATATAATGGAAGAGAAAATATGCAAAGTTTTTCAAAAATAAGTGACAAGTAGAAATCGAAGTATGTCTTGAAGTCGGGGCAGTTACGTACAAGCACTGGGACACTATCGGATATATATGCACATAATTCAAACAAGCAACTTTTTATTGGAAACATGTGATTTTTTTTAATATTCAAAGAGTCAAAATTGACGTTAAACCTAAGGAAAGCTATAATGCGGTTTCAGAGTAAATGCCAGGCATTTTGCCATGCATTTCTGTGGAAATGGCTTATCCAGTCTAATCTGTATTCGTATATCAATTTACGCGCGCAGCTATATAGAGATAAATTTAGAGAAGGGAATTTTAGATTAATCGCTCCAATTCAATCTCGTCTTCTTTTGAGAACACTTGTAGCACACACAACTCGATAAGCAAGATTTCACGTTGGAGCTCTCATTTTCTGAATCAAATACAGCTCCTCGTTGCTTATTTTTTTGTACTCTATCACTTAATACAGATTTTTTAATTCTAAAAGTCCTTGCGGTCATTCTTATAGACATAATATTTTGAATTACGGCAATAGTCTAACCATTCTGCAAACCAAAATGTTATTAAGAGGACAGTAATCATTGAAACTAATAAATACCATCTTTGGGGCACTTTCCCATACACGTGTTGTCTTCAATGTGGAATCATCAATCAGTGGAATAAGTTGCAACATCAAAGCGAGAATTGCTAATAAAACAACTGGTAATAGTTACTTTTAGAGTATTTTCACCTTTTCCACTAATAACTCAAAAATTACTTGATAAACTCATTCACAACTTTATATGTCACGCGGTAAATATGAAATGTCTGCACCACTCTACCCTACATTTTTAGATTTTATAATATTGCAATTTCTTTCTTGTTGCTAGGGAAATAATCTATAATATCATATCTATCTATTTGGTAAAAGTATTATCTAAGTTAAAACACATTGTAGATCACTAAAATAGCATCTTCTTCCCACATAGTAAAAATAAAGTTTCATTGCCTACGCAGTAAAAATAAAAGTGCTACTTTAATGCCTCTATACAGACACCAAAAGAGCTCATTTATGATAGAGCTCTAGCCGAGAACCTGCCGTTTGGAATATTCAGAGTTCTCAAATAGATTAGGATGTTATTTCCATCAATAAAACATTTTTTAATGAAAAAAAGGAAAAACGTTGCATGCCGCTAAACAGTTACCATACTTCATAACGACAACAACAAAACTGATCCACAAATTTATACATAACAATAATAGCATATATTTCTGTTAAGGTAAATAACAAGTCAGCAATGCCCCGATCAGTATAAGGAAAGATGACAGTTCTACACTCTTGCTGCTGTTGGAGATCAGTTAGGAAAGGAACTATTGCTTGTGGAGTATATACAGGGGTAAGCAAAATAAATGTTAATCAGTATTATAAATCAATTATTTTGGAACAATAATTTTACTGAGGGTTCTTAGAAAATATATTTCAGTTATTTTAGAAAAATTATATTTCAGGTAAAAAAATGTTTACTCAATTTACACTTTCTTGAAAACACTCATCCTGAATTGTCATTTTCTGTCCACGTATGGTAAACCTCTCCTACGATGCATCGAATAAATAATAGCTAGGTAGTTCCCGTTTTAAAAAAAATTATGTATAGCAGCACCTGCTTTTGTTGCATAGCAATAATAACACAGCCCAATAAAACATTTTTTTTGTCTTGATGGCGAAGAAAAAACAACTGATGTTAGTTATTTTGAATGCGGTGATTCCAAAAACACTTAGCTTTTCTCCGTATCAGCTCTAGTTTTTGAGATAGAGCCTACTCATAATAACTTGTAATATTAATACATTTTTATATGGTCATAAATTTTAGCATTTAACTAATTCCAAGACTAATGCCTTTTTAATTATACCTATTGATTCATAAATCACTGGAAATTCCTAATCTTATATTGGCAGAACAGCCATACAATTGCAGATAAGAAATAATATTTTTTTTTGAATTATTTTGCACCTGCAGATTTCTTATTTTCGTATTTGTAATTAGAACAAAATATACATTAGAACCAATAAAACGAATGAAATTGTATACTGTAAGCCTCATAAATTAATTCGTTAACTTAGCTTGTCTCCTAGGATAATAGTACCTATCGTTGGTGTTCGTGCAAAATGTCGTATGTTGAAAACATTAACATTTAGAATGCTATGACATAAAGACATCTTGCAATACTGGTTGTTCACTAGACAAACATCGGACAATTTGTAAATGGATAATAGCTGGTCACCTATTTGACACAGATATTGTGATATATTGCAGTTGTGTGGGCTTTGCGAAACTATTTAACTTACGACAAAAAACAATTTTGCCCTTTTTGTGACATATGACATTTTGCACGAACACCAACGCTATATAATCCCCATATGCGGAATATTGCCTGTATGCATTTGCAAAATTTAGTTGAAGAATGGTGCTTGTTTTGATTACTTGTCCAGTAAATTTCCTGCACTGAGCAAGGAGAAATTGAAAGACGGAATATTTGATGGACCACAGATCAGAGAGCTCATAAAAGATTCACATTTTACGGAATCGATGATCGAAACTGAATTTGATACATGGTGCTCTTTTGTTAAAGTTGTGCAAAATTTTCTCGGAAACAGTAAATCGGAAAATTACCGAGAGATAGTGGAAGATATGCTCAACAACTTTAACCGACATGGGTGTAATATGACGATTAATATTCATTATCTCTACAGCCATTTGGAACGATTCCCAGAGAAACTATGGAAGAGATATATCAGGGTAGATGGGACATTCACATGATGGCCGATTACTGGTGGAGTCTTCAACGAGACTGTTCTTTTCAATCTCATGCGAAAAAAATCTTATATAAGGAAGGTTTTGGCTGATGCAGATTAGCTCATACTTATTTATTAGTTTAAGTTAATTTAAATTAACAACTTCAGTTAATATTGTTAATGTTATTGACAGATAACTTTTGTATTTGTTTTGGTGTACAATAAACATTTTTCTTCCATTCCAGCAAATCTTAGATTATTTTTAGGTTTAGTTGACCCAAATTACCTAGAAACAGTAACAAAATTGTCGGCACCAAATTATGTGTTGACCAGTGTAATTAATAGTAGAAAATGCTCTGCAAGCAAAGCGCCTCCCAAAGTGCTGCAAAGGACGCCTCAAGTTTGCATTATTGATTACACGTCACATTGTTTCAGATGGTTAGTAATGATAAAATTAGAACTCTTTTAAACCACAGGCACGTCAGGGGAACTCATTTTAAGCCAGGGTTGAATTAATTTTGTTTAATATTGCTCTTGTTTTTCCAGGCGAGGGGGGGGGGGAGGGCTTCAGACCCATAGACCCATAACCATTGGCTACGTAACATTCTAAAGGCCCATATAGATCTGAAATTGAACAAGGGTCGTTTACTGATTTTTTGTCTGAGATCGGTATGTTCTAAAGATTATGCTATTTCTAGCATGATCGGAATAAGATTAATTAGAAAATGGACATTTTTAGTTAAATATTAATATATTGCTAGATCAGCAATTAATGAAACAATACTAAAATGATTAAATCACAAAATTACAAAATTTTGATTGCCCCTTGACAATTTTATTGTTTAGATGGTTTTTTTTATATTAGAGATTATAAGACACACACTACGCCAATTAATTATAGAATATTCAAAATCCTAATTAATAAGCTGCTATTTCGTTAAAATGAACCAATTTTAATAAATTTTTTACCTGAAAATAGATTCTAGAGTTTAGAACAGAGCATAAAACCTAGATGCACGTAAATTTTTCGTAAACTTTAAATTTGCTATATCTAACATCAAAATTGAATTTCATTTATTTTTTAAACTAAACGAATTAGAGATATATCTGGCCAAAAAGTATCGCCATGCCACTAGAGGTAACGAAAAAATTACCATTTCTTCTAAACACGTCATATTTTAAAAAAACGTTAAACGATCAAAGCGACATTATAGTGCCACGGGAACGTTTAATATGAAAGAGTCATCATTTCAATGCAACTTGTATCCTTGTCCCTATATACTAGGATGTCCTAGAGAAAGTCTACATACTTTTTTTTTAATCGAATATCTAAATACGAAGGTAAAACCCTTTTTACCCACATACTGTCGCGCCGTTCCATCTGGATTCACTCAGCAACAATGTGGGTCACTAAAGTATACTAACAGTGATGTCAGATCACACCGCGTGTGTCGCCCTTACTTGGATGCCCGCCGCACGCCACTCTTGTTGGTTCAGTATATTTCGAGACTCGGGGATGGAAAGACGCTGTCGAAGGTTCCACGTGCTTGACGTATACGAATTTTCAACGTTTTGTTAGTTATAGCATTACACGATCTTTTTCTGTTGTGAAATAATTCATAATAATAAATGTTGTAATTTCAAATTTGTATGATATTAGCTACTGTTGGTTCTTTTGCAAAACATACTTGTTGTGTTTCATTTTTTAATGGAATTTGATTGTAAAACGGATTATTTTAAAATAAGATCGAAGGTAAGAGCGTATGTACCTTAAAATATTTTTTTTTCTAAAAAGTTTGAAAAGGAAGTGATAACACGCGTCAAAGACGTCTTGTTGTCAAAAACTGACCACGAGCGTTTACAATTCTGTGTTCCAATATGACAATACCGCCCCTATAATGCGCTGACATCTTTTGAAACTCGAGACTGCCTCAATAAACTATTGATTGCGAACGTCCTCAGTAGCGGTCATGTAAATTTTTCAGATTTCATATAAAGTGTATATTTCGCTTAATAATTATTTACATTTATGGTTATTTTTTTCAATTTATTTTCATCTCAGGATTTGCCGGTTTAAATATAATACGTCATTTCCATAACACCCTGTATATTAAATACAAAAACCCAATCCTATCTTGTACTGTTTATTCCTTCTGGATGGGGTTACTTGTCACCAATTCGTGTCTAGCTTGACTCCCCTTATTGCGCGCCGCGCTCGAGCAGCGCTCGGGTGAATTGGTGACAATATCACTCTTGGCATTTGAAATTATAAATAAAAATCATTTCAACACATAAAGTCTATAATACAGAGTCCTAAGCAATTAATTTAATCATTAAATTTATTTACTTAACTTTAAAAATTCGAAAGTAACGATACAAATACCAAGTTCAGCTATAAAATTAAGTATGTAACCATGGTTACGGTAAATAAATGATATAAGTGACATTAAAAATACTTAAATACTTAACAATGATGAATGCGAATCGGTTTTTAATACCAGAACAATGTTCTTATGCTAGAGAATTGTGTGAATTTTGTATGTTGTATCGTTATTTTCCAATTTGTAATGTTAAGTAAATGAATTAAAAGAGAAGATATTTGCGTTGCTCTCTGTATTATAGACCTTATTTGTTGAAATGATTTTTATTTTTTTGTCTAGAAACAGCAAAGTGCAAAAATGTGGAATTGATTGTTTGCGAAATGTTTTTCGACAATATAACGTGTTTAGAAGAAATTGTAGTTGTTGTGTTACCTCTAGTAGCATGGCGATAATTTTGAGCCAGTATATTATAACCCTGCTATATCTCTAATTGGTTTAGTTTAAAAAATTAATGAAATTAAATTTTTTACAAGATAAGTCAAATTTAAATTTTAGGCAATTTACATGCATTTTATGAGCTACCCCATAAAATCAGACGTATCAGGATGTAAACTGCTCTACCGTTCTTTTAGGCGTAGCAACCAGTAAATGTTACTGTCGCGAGGGTAAATAGACAAAATTGACCGGTCTTGCAAAAATAATGTAATCAAGGGTTTAATACGTGAAATTAATTTAATTTTAAATTTTCAGAAATTAAGAAACACTTCATACAATTACCAATGCTTTGTGACAATGTGTCGTTCATTTTATCTCGATATGGTAATTGATCTGCCAGGATAACAGGATTTTGGATTGAAACCCTACCGTTCTTTTAGGCGCAGCAACCAGTAAATGTTACATTCTGTCGTAAGGGTAAATAGACAAAATTGACCGATCGTGCAAAAATAATTTAGTCAAGGGTTTAATGCGTGAAATTAATTTAATTTTAAATTTTCAGAAATTGAGAAACATTTCATACAATTGCCAATGCTTTGTGACGATGTGTCGTTCATTTGCATTGGAAATAATTTTTGAAGGAGACTTTTTGCAAACATACTAATCGGTACTTTATATAGGGTGTCCCATAAGTTATATAATAAGTTAACTGGAGATACTAAACATCAAATTAAGTCATATAAGTTTTTTCGAAATGTTTCTCGTTCTTGAAAGTGAAAGTTTATTTTCGAAAATAAGCCATCATTTGAAAACGGTATCGGATTGAAAATTGGCGGTATGATGTTCTTATGAGTAATAAATGAGAGTTTGTAGAAATAAATTTTTAAGTTCCACATTAGAGGGCGCTAGTTACATATACTGGGTTTAATAAACATGGTTTTCTTCGTATATGTATTTTTAATACAAGATTCTCAATGAGGGGCAATTTCTAAACTAAAAAGGTGTACTTGGGTCACTCGAAAAAACAAATCTTAGGTTTTGGCGGTGGTTTTACGGACTCCATTTTGTCACTTCCCCTTTAACCGGATCGAAAAAGATATTTCGATACTGGTAATTGTTACCGATAACGTGGCCAAAATTAACAGAAAATGGTTTACTGTGGGATCATAAATTTTATTACATTTTTCTAACACTTTCATGACTTGTACCAGAATCAATAATAGCTACTTGTGTACACCAAATTTCGTACTCGGCCTTAACAGCAGCATTCAGAGAGATTTTCCAATTTTTGTATTGCTTCAAGCGAACCAATATTTGAAAATGAAAACTTTAAAGTATATATTCATTTGAAATAAATCTATCCCACAAATTTTGTGTAAGACTCTCCATGCAAGGGATAAGGGCTCTCATAATAATATAATAATATAAGAAGCATATTTGGCATAATATTCATTTTTGTTTCGGCTGTTTCGGGGAGGGTGGTTCCCCGTATTTCCCGTAATAGTACATATGTTCTAAGTTCTAACACTTAGATATCACAATACTTCAAAATATAAATTGTATGGTACTATCAAAGAACGGATAGATTTTTATCACTAGTATGTCATCATCTCAATGGCGGTTCGTCCATAGGAGCACAAGAGCACGTGCAGCCTTAAAAATAATAAAATAGTAATTTATTTTCATTTAATATTATTTATCGTATAAAGTCCGAACCTTCCTAATAATTTTATCGTACCGTCAAACTAAACTTATACGTAGTAGCTCTCACCGTGGCGTGATCTGCGCACCGGTCGCTACAGTGATGACGAGGAATGGTTGCATATGCGCTTATGAGGACGGGACGTAATGCAGTTTTTCTTTACTGTCCGGCGAAGGGGGATAGCGGAATATCGCGATTTTGAATGGAAAACGCGTTTGTTTGTACCAATATTTTAATAAGTTTAAAATGAATAGTTTGATGGTGGAATATTTAAAAAATAACTGTAACACTTTTGAGTTTGGAGCAAAATATTGAAGTAAAAAAAGGCACGATACATTTTCTGCAAATAAAAACAGAATAATGAACTTTACATTTAAGCACTGTACACACTAAAAACCTTATATTTTTTACCTGACGCTTGCTTATTACTCTTTTTTCTTTCTACGTTTAGAACGCCTAAGAAAATAAGCGTTTGTTCGTTGTCGTGTTGATACTTTACCTTGAGGAAGATTGTCGAACGTCAAAAGAAACCCGCTTCTGCTTTATACAGGATAAAATAATACAAAATATTTTTGTCCGTATAAGATAAATCAGAAGAAAAATTCCTGGCGTGTCGACTAAAATGATTAGTTGCACTTGCATTAAAATACAGATAACTCCAGAAGAATGGACAACTGTGGATCAGGAAGACTGTGACAGCTGTTTCGCTACTTAACTTAAATAAAATTAGTAATTTTCATAACACCCTGTATATCGTAAGAACACGGGTTCTACTTTCGTGAAGATATAAAATGCAATTTACAATATTAGTTTGATATATTATTTATTGTATAAGATATAATAATATTATGAGCATTATCATTGAAGTATATTTTGAATATATGGTGATTTAGATGATACAATAAACTCGGATATTTCGAAATAAACTATACATTATGAACATAAAAGTAAACGAAACACAATTAAGTTTTGAGATATAAGTGAAAATATCGTGTTTTATTTCTTTTTTACGTTAGTAATCCCAAGTTAATATCTCGAAGCAATCGCAAATCGCTTGAAAAAGACTTCACAATTTCGTATAAATCCACATATCTACGGATTTATGTCGTACGTGACTAAATTGTACGATATTGCTGCGGAAATTTCGATTTTTATACGTTCAGTATAGAGTTCGTGTGGTCTTGTACAAAATGTTTCAAGTTATATTGAAAAATTGAAAGCTGGGTCTGCATTTGAAACAGTTAGTGCTGGCATTTGTTTTACGTGTTTTTATTACAAATTGTCGCTAATGTTTAGGCATGCGCATAGCACAGTGGTTATTATAATAATATGTTTTTTCTTATTATGCATATCTACCAAAAAAAAAATGATTTATTGCAAACGTTTGCAAATATTTACAAAGTTCATAATTGTATGTTTGACATTGTTGTCTCTACCTGCCAAATATTCGCAAACGTATGTATGTTTGTAAATATTTCTCATCGATTCTGATACTCCGAATGCCTGATTCGCTGTTCATGACTTTCGTCTCCATCAAAACAGCAGAGTGCACACACAAACAACAAATCCTCTTGCTGTACAGGCGTCGGTTGGAACAAGAACAAATGCTTGCAATTTTTGCGAATGCGCATGATTAACGTCCCTTGGCATCAGTCTCAGTGATGAACAACTTATGCTTTTTCTTTTACGGTGACTCTAAAACGTATAAACCATATACCTTAAGGTAAAGGGAGCATCCAGAGCTGGAATCAGCCGCAGTGATGATCACTTCCTGCTTTTCCTTTGTCGGTGATTCTAAAACGCCCAAACCATATCCCTTAATCTAAAGGGACCATCCAGAGCTCGCATCAATCGCAGTGATGAACAATTTATGACTTTCCTTTCCCGGTGGCTCTAAAACGCATAAACCATATCCCTTTATCTAAGGGATCATCCAGAGCTGGAATCAGTCGCACTGATGAACCCTTTTTGCCTTTCCCTTGCCGATGACTCTAAAACGCATAAACCATATCCCTTAAGCTAAAGGGATCATCCAGAGCTGGAATCAGTCGCAGTGATGAACAATTTATGACTTTTCTTTGCGGGTAACTCTAAAATGCACAAACCATATCCCTTAAGTTAAATGGAGCTTCCAAAGCTGGAATCAGTCGCAGTGATGAACAATTTCTGAATTTCCTTTGCCGGTGACTCTGAAACGCATAAACCATATCCCTTAAGTTAAAGGGATCATCCAGAAGTGGAATCAGTCGCAGTTATGAACAATTTATGACTTTTCTTTGCCGGTGACTCTAAAACATTAGGTACGCGATAATTTATAAGATTTTCTTTGAGACAAAACTGAATCCATCTATACCAAGTAAACATAATTTAAATTCATGACTTTTTAATTTTAGAAGAAGATAAATTCCTAAGAAATTGAAATAATGTATAGTTCACAAAAGCGATTTGGTTTATAGATTTGAACCAACCAACCAACTAGTCTTCACAAGATCAGCGGCTATTTCCAAATTCGAGGTGAAAGTGGCTGTAGGTTAGACGATTGAAAGAAAATAACTAATTATATTAAAAAAATTTTGGAACATCTACATCACTGTACGTAAGCGCTTTACTCGCAATAAACTCATTAAGAACATAAAAATGTTATGCAGAACTCCTCAAGGCATCTGTAGTAATTTGTTATTGCGTATCCATGTCTTTAGTGAATTTTTGCTGCGTATCCATGTCTTTTAAACAGCTCTATTTTTTAATCACTGATATCAGTTCAGTAGTTTTTAAATTACTAAGTAAAATGTCTGGATCCATTTGATGTTTACTGGGTATTCAAATAAAAGGCCTGCGTATCCAAATGGATACTCAAAACTACGTTAAAAGACTCTAGTATATTTTACAAAGGAATTGTAACCGGGATATTGTGAAAATGAGTTTAATTTCTGAATAAAGTCTTCCAAATTGAAGGGATTTTGTTAAATACAACCAATGTCAAAAAAGAGAAATTCTGAAACAATTTCTACAATTCGCGCTGAAAACGGCTATATTTTCTAAAATGTCGTATATTTAAATTGTTTTTCGCAAAATTGGATGAGGTATCTTGCCTTCAATATTTATATTCTTGATGTCATCTTCGGAATATACGCGGCTTTGATTCTCTCGCTAATATTGAGTGATATAGAAATGAGCTATTATATTTAAACCCGGAAATCCTGACATGAAAACAAATTGCAGAAAAATAACCATACTCGCCTCCAATCTCCATGCCTATACATGTGTTCCTTCCTTTTTTTTGTTATTATAATATTGTAATGTTTATTTCAAACTAAAAGACGATTTATTATTATAAATGGCGCTTTGAGCTAATAAACGAGAAAAATCTATGTTATTGTGATTAAAAGACACGTGCACTGCGACATTTTGTAAACAAATACTTATGATTGTTAATCAAGAGACGTCAGGTATCAGCTACGTTTTTAATTTTACCCGTAAGTTTAAACTCGAGAAAAAATATATACAACATTTTAATAAGATAAGATCACAAAAAAACATGATATAACCAACGCTTACAGGGAAGAAAATTATTTCACAGCGCATGAGAACTTTACGGTAGTGACCAAGACAATGCGGCTAGATTTTGTATCCGGGTTGTTAAAATAATTAACTGGTAAATATTACACCATATTTATTGAGAAACAGCATCTAAAATATTTAAAACCAATCTAGCGTAAGGAGACTGTAGTCGACGTACAGGCGCCTTCACGTCTCGAATATCATTGTGTTCAGCCGGGCTGGACTGGACCGTATCAAGTAGGAAGAGATGTGAGGAAACTTTGATCTCACCAGATCATGGCAGCGAACGACAGTGGTCGCATATGGGATTTCAGGAGTTTTGACCTAAGATCCTAGACGTGGATTTAAAAAAACTAGTCCTTCTCGTGTTGGTGTTGTATTTATAAATTACAATAATGTTACAATATTAATTGGATGAAGGTTTGTAGGTTACATAGGTTAACGTTATATTAGTGTAATAGTCTAGTTTATAAGAGGAGAGAAATGATTAATAATTAACACTTTTCTTGAGTGTATTATTAATATCAACTAATGTCCGCTGATGTTTTATTACGAACCTCAACATCCATTTCAATATAAAAAATAATTTCTATAACACCCTGTATAATAACGCAATTCCATAATATCCTGTAATATGATAGATAATATATTATAACATTATAAGGCAAATTTATGTTTTATAAGAGCTTTTGCTTTTTTGGACTGCCGACACTATTTTAAATATTTTACCGCCCTAATAATAAAGTTCAACTTTGACTTTTAAGTTATCTTCAGTAATATTTTCGGTACATAATCCCTTTAAACGACATCGTAAATTTATAAAGCTCCCCATAAAGAGAATTTGCGTCATACATGTAAATTTTAAATTTAAATTTAATTCGCTAGCTTATTCTATACAAGGTGTCCCAGATAACAATTTTTTTATAGTCAAATACAAGCACTATAGGAAAAATCCTTTAGGGTCCTCTAGGAGTGGTGCGTGTGCGAATAAAGCGATTCACGTTGGTTTTGAATCGTTGGAGGTTATATTCGTTGGGAAAAACAACCTCGGGAAGGTCGTTACATAAGGATGAAGTCCTCCAGATTAAAGAATACATCAAGTTTGCCCAGCAAATTAATAGATGAAGCCAGTAGTATTACGTGGCCGGCAATGACAATATCCGGCTCTGTAATGTTAACCTTTTTAGAGAAAACTGCTGCCTGGGTTTGAATAGCGCTAAATTCGACTTGGTTACTGTCACCCCAAGTCAAAATTTCTTCCAGGTCTTTGTTGAGGCGTGAGACTGCATGCTGTCCGGGAAGATGTGAGTTGGCAGCCGATGTTTGCGCATTCAAAGCGTGCATTTTATAGGGATCTCGTTAACCATAGTACATACAGAAATGATGAAATTAGACGAAAGTTGCGCATTAGTAAATTCTGCAATGTCATGTTTCCAAATTTGAAAAATTCAGCAAAAACCGGAATTTTTGCGATATCGTTCTTTATGTTTTCTGATCTTATTTGAAGAGATATGTGAAAATAAGTTTTACATTCTCATTGCAACGTTCTCCCCTCTATAAGGCATTGTAATTAAATTTTCGATCCGAGGTTCCGATTTTCCGCAACCATCACGTACTTTGTTTTTTTAAATTGGAGAAATATTTTATTTTATGCTTCTTGCAATCCATTTTATATTCCGAATCCAACAATATATCGCATATATCACATATATTATTTACTAGACGTTTCGGGCTAAAAACACTTATCTTCAATGCAAATAACCACCCTATTTTTTATTTGACATTATTTACATAATAATAATGTAACATAAATAATTTTTCATTTTCCAAAATGCATCATTTTCGAACACAAAATAACTTAACTTATTATTAATAATAAATAACAGGTGGGATATATCGTTTAATGCAAGATATAAAGGGAGTTATACATGCAGCAAAAAATAAAATTTTTCTACTATTAAAAAACAAAGTTGCGAAAAAACGAACCGTCGGCAATAAAAATGTAAAATTTATTTTGACATATTTCTTCAAATCCCCGTAAAGTGCATTCTTATCTGGGACATCCTCTATAGGAAAATTACGGGACGGTATTTTATAAGTTTGAACCAATATATATTTTTCTACTCCTCTCATAGAAAAATTAACGTTCCAATCATTCACAATAGGCGCCTCATTTACATATATGCCAATGCATCGGAAATCAATCAGTTTGTATCCATAGATATAAAGCCATTGAAACTAAATCAATTTTCCAGTCAAATATTTTCGTCATTCCTGGAAAATGGCAATTGTTTTGCCTTTGTCCAAAATATGCGACCATTAAATTATTAATTATTTAAATAAATCAATCTATTTTTAGATGATATTTTTTGGGTTGCAGACAGAAATAACGATAATCGGAAGAAAGAAGACTTCAATTTTTAGCACTTAAATTCGGAGTTTTCTCTTTCTATGAAAACGTTGCATTTTTTTCTATAAAAATGTCGAACAAAAGATGTCTAAATTTTATTAATAATTGGAGGAACAGTAAATAAAATGAAATCTAAAAATCTTCCGAAACAAAAAAAAATAGATATTGGGGATTTTAAGTTCAGTTACTCCCAGTTGGTTATGACGGCGTTGAAAGGCAGTCCAATGCTAAAAAATGTATGAAGCTGAATTTGAAAATTATTAATAATCATGCCGGGGCGCTTAAATTATACCAATGAAGATTATTTTAACTAGTTTAATATTTATGGAGAATGTTATAAAGTGACAAAAGATGTGACAAATTAATTTATTTAGCATCTGGGTGTTTTTCAGCATATAAAAATATTAAATTAGAAATATTGCAAAAAATTCAAATTTTCGGAATAGACAACCTTACATAAAATTTATTTTTAATATTAAAAAAATAATAATTATAAAATTTGGGGGTTTCCACTTGAAAATGTGGATTTTTTGCCTCTCAATTCAATTTTCAAACTTACTTTTTGAACATCCTGTATTAATAATTTAAAAACATTATAAAAAATATATTAATACATTCATATTTCAACAAGGAATCCGGCCCAAATTAAACAATAAAGGCCTCCTTATACAAAGAATTAATAAGGTCCGCAAACGTCATTTTTGACATAAAACCTTAAGTATGTCAAACATGCTTAGACTGCTTAGAAGTGATCTATTTAAAATAATCAATTTGACACCGACTTCCTGTATAACCGGAAGTGATAGAACGTCAAAATATTTTCATTAAAAAGATCAGCATTTTCTATGGCGAATATTTCACATAAATATTTTCCGAGATCTTTTAATAGGCCTCTCACCGTGAATGACCCTGTGTAGAACATGTTAATACAAAAGTTAAAGAAAATCAAAAAAAAATCAAAGGACTATAAAAAATTATTTTCATTTTTACTTTTCGCATACTCCTCATTTCCTCTAGAGTCCACGTCAAAAAACATTTTGTGTGTGCAAGTTTCAATGGCACAGGAAATTTTCCAACAGGGCAGACGATTAAAAACATTTTAAAAATCGACTAAGCGTACTGTTATTACATTATATTCCAGCAATCTTGAACATTAAATTGCGACGAAGTTTCGTTTAGCTCTGCTTTTGTTTCGATTAGGGTTCTACAATGTCGAACTTTACGTTGTGGGTATCGTAGGTAATATTGGCTTGATAAAATTTGAAACAACGCAATACAGACCAAACATTAAAATAAATTTCTTCATTTTAGTATCTGCATATTAATTCAGGATTAATTTGGATTACTCGTACATGTTTAGGCGATAAATAAAGTTATTTAATTTTTGTTACCTACGGAAATAAAATTTTGATTCTACTTGAGACAACAATTTTTTTTTTAATGTACTTTGTTTCACAATATACTGCAAATAAAAAAGATTGTCTTATTATTTTTTTAGTAGGTACCTAGTCAGCTCCGGACAAAGGAGGGGAAAGCCCCGGGCGGCAACTTCAGTGGGCGGCAATTACAACTGTGGCAGTGATAGCACCCCGGGGCGTCGTACCCTATTATTAATCGATTAGGAACTTTTATCAGGGTCCAACTATTTCATAATATCGCCCAAATTGCGGTTTTGTTAAGAATCTTATACAAAGTGTCCCAAAATTAATAGTAGACAGTAAAACTGCAGATTCTGTGTGTAAATATATTGCGATTTAGCCAAATAATAACCAAGATACAGGGTGGGTGTCCCAGTGAAAATTATATTTTCTAATATACTAATTAACTTACTTTTTAACTGATTTTTAAGCATACCATTTTTGTAGATTGCAACAAGTGGAACTCTTTTGCGCTTTAGTGCATTTATGTTTTTATTAAAAATATCAATTTTCTCATCACATTTACCCAAAAATGTATCTTCTCAAAATCGCTCTGAGCGATATGTTTGCATTGCAATACGCTTTTAAAAATTTTACAACAATTATTGTCAAAACAGATCTTTTCTTGAGAGTTTATTTATGTAACAATAAAAATTTTATTTATCTTATAAATATTTTCCTTATTGGTGTTTAATTTCTTTGTAGTTTGGACTTTTTAGAATATTTTAAAATTATTAATTTTTAAAAATATAATTTTAAAATCCTGGTGTAATCTGAATTATAAATTCTATTACCTAAAATGTAATAATTATTAATATCTAACATAATAATGTGTTATTTCAATATTTTAAAAAGCGCACTGGACACTATAAATGCAAAAATCTCGAACGCAGTTGCTCGGAACGACATTGATGGGACACATACCATTTTTGGGTAAAAGTGATGAGAAAACTGATATTTTTAATAGGAACATAAATACATTAAAGTGCAAGAAAGTTGCAATTGGTTCTATGCACCCGTTGTGCCGCATCGAGCGCCTAATCTACATAAAAATAAAATAATTGATCAAAATGCGCGGAAGCATGGGCACGAAGCTTTTTTTTAAATACCACTAATAAACACAACAAGGGATGGAGGATATGCGAGGGCGCAGTTTTAAATTTTTACCCCGTCTCGAAAACAATCAAGATTCGGAGCTGTGCCTAGTAGTTTCCAAATAAATCCTTGTCCACCTTGCCCACTTAATTCCGCCCAGAGCGGTGCATAGCAGAAATACACGACGAACCACTGCCGCCCATCCATATGTGGTTAAGCTTAGTATTCCTGGAACTTCATTATTTAAGAATTCTTTCATCTGGAGGACTTCATCCTTATGGAATAACCTTCCCGAGGTCGTGTTTCCCAACGAGTATAACCTCTGCCGCCCATAAGTGGTTAAGCTTAGTACTCCTCGAACTTAATTATTTAATTCTTTAAGCTGGAGGACGCCATCCTTAAGGAACGACCTTCCCGATGTCACGAGTATAACCTCCAATGATTCAAAACCAACGTGCATAGCTTTAATCGCATTCGCACCACTCCCAGAGTGCCCTAAAGGATTTTTCCTATAGTGCTTGTGTTTGATCATAAAAAAAAATATTGTAAGGGATCAGAAGGAAATATTTTTTGACAAAATGATGGCACATGCAACCGAAAATCGATTATTATCTCTGGCCACGAAATTTGTTTAAATAGCATTAAAATTACGATAGTGCTTATGTTTGATCATAAAAGAAAAAAATCGCTTTGTTATATGATATTTAGGTTATTGATTAAAAAAAAAACATTATTATGTTGAATCTTCAGCAAAATGATTAAGGGTATGTATCTAGTTACTCCGGGTTTGTTCGGGTTTGTTAAAATTCTTTACCTAAAAATAAAGTTATAATTACATAATTCCATTTTTGGAACGCGATTTCTGTTAAAGTACTGCGAAAAAAATATTAAATTAGGCTATTTTTGGAAAGAAATTTAAACGGTCTTTAAAATGATGCGCACTTGACCGTATTTAATTAAGCCTTAAGGGTAACAGCTACCACCAAGGCTGCAAATATTATTATCCCCCTTCGCAATAAAATATACTTGTCTTTCCGATTTTTAATATTAATATTAATTTATACTAGAAGCGAGATTTTAAAGGTGGAAAGTTTTCAACATGACACCCTGTATATCCTGCTCTGATTGGGATGGAGGATAGACTAATGCATTATAACATTTATTTCAATTTACAGACTACACATATCAGAACTTCGAAATTAGCTATACCAGCAAGCTTGTTGATATATATGTTACAAAATATTTAGTTATCTATTAAGAAATCACGAATTTTTCCTTTGGCCGAGACTATTATTAATATTATCTCGGATTTATCCTTTTATATCTTTGAATGCATTCAAGGATATAAAGGGGTAAATCCGAATGAATGTATTGAATATCTTCAAAGATATAAGTGGTAAATCCGAGCTAATGTTAATAATAGTAATGCCAAAGGAAACCGAATGGAAGCTAATTGGTAGGAAGAAGCCTTTAAAAAAATTGTTATTTCATGCCTCTTACGTCGGTTTAAGGTGGCAAAAGAAATTACTAGAACAGTCCGGGGATAATGTTATTGTTTGTTCGGGTTTTGTTATTTCTTAAATAAATAATAAGAAAAGTATTACATATTAAGTCTAATCGTATACTTTCATGTGCATGTTACATGATCGTTACTTACTAAGACGTTTTTGGTCACTAAGATTAATATAATAGCTAACTTATTTTCTAAAGACATAACTTAAGATTACAATCCACATTTATTTTAATGAGTAATGGTTCAAAAAAAGTCTCTTAGAATCTCGAATTAACTATTGCCCAACACACGGTTAGTTGAACGTGACGAAAGATATGCTGGGTGTTATAGAAATGACGTATTATATTTAAACCGGCAATTCCTGAGATGAAAACAAATTGAAGAAAAATATCCAAAAATGGCGCATTATTTAATATGCTCTCTACATGACCTGATGTCAAACCAAAAATAAGCACGTGGTGACACTGGAATAAGGATAAACAAAGCAACATATGGCGATAAACGTCAGTGAATTTTGAGCAGTGTTGTCACATTTTCAGAGTTTCTCTTTAGAAAATCAATAACCGTTTAACAGATTCGAAGTTGTTTATTTTTCAGGGTACATTGTTGTAAACTTACCACTTCAGTTCGCTGGGAAACAATCTCTGATTTATAAACTTGAACTGACTCGAACGAACCGCCGCGGAGTTTATAAATGGTCAGGTATGTTCTCATTTGTTCATTTCGAACGACACCCGTCGGATCTGAACCACTTAAATGCCACTTTACCCTTTAAAAAAAAAAATGAAATTTTATTTACCTTTTCGGCCTTATTTAAAACCAATTTAATTTATAAAAAACACCAAGTAGGTAACCCGAACAAAAACTGGAACAATAACCTCACAAAACACAAAAACAAAAGCACATAAATTCACATTAGTTTTTCGCGTAGATTTGTATGCATCTCATAAACACATCTAAGTACCATTCAATCTGAATTAGTATTTTAAAGTGCTACTGTGTAGACAAAAATACGCCCTTATTGTATAAAGTTTCATCGGGTGGTGAGGGAAATAATATAATTTTTCCATACATTGGTATTTGACATCTAAAAATTTTGAAAGTAACTAAATAACACGTTTGACCACCGTTTGAGTCTGTTTGACATGTTCGGGTTTACTCGTCAATATCCATCATATTGGGAATATCTAAAAATACAGCGTTACCACTTTCGATGTTATATTAATAAATTGGGGAATTTCCTTCTGTAATATTACTTTCCTGTATAATTATAGTCTCGGAAATGGCAACCGCGCTCGTTCGAGTTATTTTTTCGAATAACTCGAACTTGGACCCGTCTATGTGAAGGGGAGGTCCTGTCTGTTGTCAACATAATTATTTCATCATTCTTCAGTAAAGGATTAAAAATTTGATGTTTAGGCCCATTAGAAGCGTTTTTATTATTTCTGAATTTCTACTGCGAAATAATTTGTATACTATCTTCGAAGTGCTGTTGTTTTATGTGTACGGTAGTGTTAGTGTAAAGTGTAATTATACGTTAGTTCTTAGTGCTTTTGTGTAATCTAATAATAGGTGCATATCTTCAAAAAAACGAATTTGAAGCTCGTGTGTCTGTGTGTTTCTTTAAGTGATCTAGTGTAAGTTGTTCTGTTTCACTATGTGTTTTTTTCTCTCGACGATATTCCGGTTATGTTCCGAGATTGGAAATAAGAGGCCGAATGTGGTTTAGTGGGTATAAGCTTATTATGCAGTCCCACACTATCACCAGGGCACGTGATGAGCATAAAGCTTTTCCCATAGAAAAAAAAGAACTGAAAGGATCTGTGCCCTGGATTCCTTACTCGCATCATGGATTTACTTTCTAAGTAATCTAAATATTTTATTTTTATTAGAAACTAAAGTTTTACATTTTTACACAGTTTCCAACATTGCGCGTAACAGGTGTTTGTGATACACTGCCACAGGGTATTATGATTCATTACCGTGGAGTCACCTATGAGTAAGAGGATTTGTTACCCTACTTTTAAAACGGTTGATTTGAAAAAAAAAGTATGTAGCGGTTCTCTAGAGGAGTCACCCATTTAAATATAATACGTCATTTCCATAACACCCTATATTATGATATACATACTCTGTAATTTTTTAGTAAACATTTTGGTATTTATTGAATAATTTAGGTAATAGGAATATTAGGGAGGGCCGTTTATTCCTACTTCAATGTGAAAATGCTAAGCCGAAAATTGTACCCTTTGAAGAGATTTTTCTAACCCTGATATACCGTCATGAACGGATATTTTATTTTTAATTGAGCTTTTGGCCAAAAAAAGGGATTTTTAAGTGGATTCGGACAATATTTCTGAAATCTTCTCTCAGGTCTTATACTACCAACCTTGATGTAAAGAGAAATACCAGATTTATCCTCGCATGCTCGCCAGTTAGAGTCATTACTCTTTTGACTCATTAAGTATTGTTGTCGATTTTATAATAAATATGTGCGGAAGATATTTTTTTTAAAAAAATTTCGGGTTCGTCAATCAATGAAGTTAAAATATTATAAGTTTCACTGGATGCTTAAAAAACGTTATACATATTTTGTTAGTTTTTTGTAATTTAGGTTTATTCGAATTCTCTTAAGGGGCATGAATTCTAAGGTTCATGCTTTAATCGATTAAATTTTTTAAAATGATACCTTAAGCTTGTTAACTTTTTAGTATATCAAACGATTATCCGTAAATGAATAAATCCGAAGCTATTGCACTGCAGCACATTTCTAAAGCACTTGATCGTGTTTGGCATGAAGGGCGCGCCTAAGTAAACTGCAATTATATTGTATGCCCAGTCGATTCTTTGTATGGTTGTCTCCCTTTCTGAAGGATCGCTCTCGGCATGCAGCGTTTGTTGACACCTTCACCATCAATGCCGATGTTCCTCGAGGGTGACCTGCCCGCAATGTAATCAGTGATCAACTGTGACAATCGCCAGCAACTTCAATGAAATATGCTGTACTTTTTCGGACCAAATAGTTTTATACATATTTACAATTTTTTACACTATACAAAACCGCGATTCGTCCATCCCTATAATATTTCTCTCATATCTGGACCTCTGTACACTAGAATAATTTTCAATTACTGGATTCCATCGATAGGAAAGCCATTCGTCTGATCGGAAACGACGAGATGACCAAGAACCTCGACAGTTTCGAATATTGAAGATATCAGTTTGAAGAGTTGACTCTCTTTTACAAATATTTCCATGGCAAATGATCGATTGACATTGCCAGCTTAATTCCATCTATTGCCCCTTGAACTTCATTGTTTAAGAATTATTTCATCTGGGGACATCATCCTTGTGGAACAACCTTCTGGAGGTCGTGTTTTCCCATGAATATAACCTGTCCTGAGCGATTCAAAACCTACGTTTTATTCGCACACGCACCATTCCCAGAGTGCCTTAAAGTATGTAGTTATGTAGTTATTACGTCTTACCCCAAAAATCCTACGCAATTGTCCCATAAAAATATAAATCAATAGGGAAATGGGAATAGGGAAACAAACGAGAAAGTATTTAATACGCTGAATCATCACAAGCAAGATTTTAGGTTATTATTTAAAAACATATTTTTTAGTTTACTCCTCTTTTAGTAAAATAATTAGGGATCCGTAGGTAGTTACCCGGGTAAATTCTTTATCAGGGCAAGGTCATCGCCTAAAAATTCTTGGAAATTACTACTCAAAGAATAAAAAAATTAGAGTATTATTGGTAAGAGATTTAAATAACCTGTAAAATTATGTGATACTTATTAATCGCGAAATATTAAGGGTGGGAAGATTGATGCCCTCTATATATTCTTTATATATTAATTGGACTTTATATGTGCATATGTATGTGTATTGTCCCTTATTATTTCGTAGCAATTCAAACTTATTTATCACGTACGTTTTATGTTTCAAATATAAAAAAGATATTACATATAAAGTTCTCTTTTGTTTTTAAAACACAAAAAAGAATTCGTTTAAAATTTCACGTTTTGCTGCGACCCAATTAACACATGCTTCACGACAAAACAAAGAATTTTCCGCTAAAATGATCTGAAAATATATTTTGTAAAGTATTAAACCTCACTTTTGTAACGAGAGTTTAAAAATATCTCTGAAACAAAAATTAACACGAAGCAAAATTAAGGTTGCTCTTTTTCTGTCATAAAATAAAAACAAAATGATCAAAAGTAGACTAGCGTTCACAGTAGAACGTTGCTAAAGGCTATAAACGCTAACGCTTTATTCACAAATTAAAACGGGTAGATTGGACGAAGGTCAGAATTTGCTTGGTCCCCAGATATAAATAATATAGATGTATTCTTGAAGAATTTTTTTTTTCGTAAACTCAAAAGTAACAAAGTTTCCAGCATGCAGATGGTTTCTGGATACACTGTACAGGGTGTCACATTTTCGACACTTTCTGGGAGTTTTAGATTTATTATCTATATGTCCTACTTTTGAACGAACATGGCATGGCATGGCTCTCTTAGTTTTTAAACTATAGGACGATTTTGTAAATTTCCGCTTTTAGATTTTCAAGTAAAGTACAGCCCAATTTTTCTCTAAAAATTTTCGTTCTTAACATATTAATATTAATAATATTAGAAATTTGTTAAATATAATATTTTCTTAATTGATTTAGCATACTTTGGGATTTACAAAAATGTAGAGTTGCTTATATTTATATTCAAAAAGAAGCTAAAAATGCAATATTCTTAATAATTTAAGTTACATGTAATAGTAGGCCATGGTCAATTTATTAGAAAGTGAAAATTATCTCCTTTCAAGACCGTACTTACTTGTGTACAGATCAAATTAGAATATATTTTGACTGTAGTTTAAAATTATTAGTCAATGCGCCTATGTTATTTAAACAAAATTTTACTATAGTATTTTTTCCGTTCGTATGTTAAGGCCATTTCGATTGATTTTATTTAATCCGGTTAATCTTAAACATTGTGTTTATAAGTTTTAATAAAATTCACGACTGAAGAAGAAACATTGTATGCAACTCGTTTTAGCCTACGTCTCATACAATATTTACAAACTTGTTATACAATAATTATTATCAAAAGGGTGTTATGGAAATGACGTATAATATTTAAACCAGCAAATCCTGAGATGAAAATAAATTCAAGTAAAATAACCATAATTGAATTATTAAGCGAAATTATACACTTTAAATGAAATCTGAAAACTTACATGGCCGCTACTGACGACGGTCGCAATCAATAAAATAAAAGGTCTGTAGTGTAAAAAGACGTCAGCGTATTTCGGCCAGTATTGTCATATCTACACGCAAACTCGCAATGCCCACACAACTGCACAATATCACAATGTGTGTATCTAATAGGTAACAAGCTATTTCCCATTTACAAAATGTCCAATATTTCTCTAGTGAACAACCAGTATTGCAAGATGTCTTTATGTCGTACCATTCTGAATGTTAATGTTTTCAACATACGACATTTTGCACGAACACCAACGACATGCTCTCTTACCTTTACTTATTTAAAAATAATTATTAGTTACATAATTTCACACAAACCACACAGAATCGAAGTGGAGAAAACCTCTCACATAACCTCACAAATAGCAGCTATTCACATGAAAGAATACACGGGAACATTATTTTAGTTAATTGTGGTCCCTTTCTTTCTCGCTTAGATTTATTTGTTTAAACACATTTTAAATACAATTCCTTCAATTTAAAAATGACACACACGACGAACGACCTGAAGGAAACATTCAAACTACTTCAAACTGCGTTGTTCCAAGCTTTAAATTTTTATACCGGATGGATCGGCCAAATTGTACCGAATTTTATAGTAGTTCAAAGAAAAAAAAGGTCGTTACCTTCACCAAGAAAATGAACTTAAAAAAAAAAGTCGTTACTTTCAACAGCCCTACATAACAAAATAAATCCATGGATTTCACAAATCGATGGGAAATCGGATGCCATTTTTTTCATCGAATTTAAGAAGCGATTTGTGATTTAGGGATTTATGTCAGTTTTGTTTGTCAGGTTGAGGAGTAAAATTTATAAAAAATTACGAAAGAAGTGAATTAAAATTATAAAAACATATTATACACGATCTCTGTTAGTGAAGAGGAGCATTAAAAATAAAATCATCCATTTCACACAGAATAAAATGGAAAATTTGATGAAAATATTTAGAAGGTAACCTAACCAAACAAAAAACTGACAACAAAACGCATTTAGCAGAACTACAAATCAATGCGCATCGTGACGTCACCGGCTTATAAATTGATGGGTTCTGTTGAATGCAGCCAATACCTTGTAAAGTGTACCGAATTCGGTACAAAAGTATTCTCTGGAACAACCCTGCGTTCAAAACTCAAAATGACGAAATGTCACATAGTCGGCTTACTACGGCTGAGCCGAAGTAGTTCGTATATGTCGCTGTACGCTTGCGAGCTTGTCAGTTTAGCACAGACAGCGTCGTAATACGCTTGATTTTATTCATAACCCAATACACACGCTGCTATCCGCTAGGTTTTGCAGGTGGTACTCGTGTTTGTAATAATTTTTCGGTATACTCGTGTATCTTGCTAGTTCACAACTGGACGTAACAGCTGCCGTTTGACAGAAAATATGGGATGTCGCTGACAGTCAAATTTCGTCGCGTCGCGTTTAATAAAATCTAATAATCTGATTTTCAAAAAAAACTAATTATCGTTTATGTTTCACTATTATTGTGTTCTGTGTTGCTATCAAGATCTAAGATGCTCCGAGCATAAAGTGTTTCCAGGAGTGTTCCCATGAAAAAGAAAAAAATTTGACTGTTTGTGACTGGATTTCCTCACTCTTTAGGTATAAAGATAAATACAAATAGGTAGACAAATAATTAATTTTTATAATGTATATGCAATTTCAGTTTTATATTAAGTTTGGCAACATTACCATTGGGTCTGGATGAAATGTTGTACAGTAGCGTGGACTGGCCTGTGGTAAGAGTGTTTGTTATCCCACTTTTAAAACGGTCGATTTAAAAAAAAATATGTAGCGCTTCTCTCGGACACCCAAGGAGTCACCCAGTTAAATATATTACGTCATTTCCATAACACCCTGTATATAAGTACTCGTATATATACATATCATATTTATAGATTTAAGAATATCGTTACTCAATACAAGATGTGGCGAGTGTGCCCTAATAGCCATTTTTCATAACTAGTTAAGAGAGACGAGCCTAATTTGCATATAAATTGAGTTTCGAAAAGTTTTCAACCAAAAATTAAATTTGTTTGCGAATGGCACAAGCCAGCCCATTATAACTTTAGCATTAAAACAAATTTTTTGATATCATGCAAATTATTACATAAATTAGCGCAATAATTTTTAAATAAAACCACTGCTTGCTTGCTTAGGTCTAATTTTAGCACAAATGTGGTTTTTGATACGACTATAGGGTCTTTAAAAACAAGCTACAAAAAATATTATTAAGACGACAATAAAACTTGATATTTCAAAACTCTGTGACAAAAATAATATGTGATCTGTTTAAGGTAACTTTATGTTCCCGTATAAACGGTTATAACACATATATACGGTGTTGTAAAAAGGTCGGTACCCCGGAATAACTCCGGTGGATCTCATTGCAAAAAATTTCTGGGAAAAAAGTTGTTTGGTTTTGAAGGAGGAATAGTTTACAATTTAAACCATCCCCCCACCCCCTCAACCCCCGGGCCCGGGTATGGGTAAGTTAAGATTTGCAAATGGAACCCCATATTTTTTATTGGTGTATCGTGTTCTCCGACCAAAAATAAACATCGTTTGTCCGAAAAAATTTTTAATCGGGCCCATCCTTCACCAATAATCACCATGAAAAAGACAATATCAAAACCATGCGAAAATCAAGTTTTATCCCGGAAATACTCTGTTTCTCTGTTTTGTACTAAAAAATGCCAGTGGAATACAAACAAATTTTCCACGGGCATTTTTTAGTACAAGACACAGAAAAAGAGTATTTCCGGGATAAAACTTGATTTTCGCACGGTTCTGATTTTGTCTTTCTCATGGTGATTATTTTTGAAGGATGGGCCCCAATAAAAAAAATTTTCGCACAAAAGATGTTTATTTTTCGTCGGAGAACACACGCCAATAAAAAATATGGGATTCTATTTGAAAATCTTAACTTACCCCACCCGCGCCCGGGGGTTGAGGGGTTGGGGGGTGGCTTAAATTGCAAACTTTTCCTCCTTCAAAACCAAACAGCTTTTTTCAACACCGTTATGTGTTATTACCAAAAATATGCTAAAAGCGAAAATTTACGAAAGGAAATAATATTTAATCAGGTTAAAAGAAAAGCAGATTAGATTTTTTTCACATTTGCTTCGTTTAAGAACAATAAACTAATATTCTCAATTTATGAAAATTGCCACTAGATATCGCTAAATATATTAATATGTAATCTGTATAATCTCACAAATTTAAAAAGTACACTATTAATCAACATGGCGCAAAATACTTTATCGCGTATGTGAAACAACTTTTTTGAGAATCAATCTTTATTTTCAAACAATAATGTACATTCACCTGAATACTATACTCTAATCAGTGCCTGATGGCACTGGCCTCGAACATCAATACGTATTCCTAATTAAATCCCTAAATACAATTTAACTTGTTTAACAAATTGATATAATTTTCTAAGATCTCTAATGTCCTCTGGTATTTTATTATAAGCCTTAGCCGCTCTTACTATTGGGTTACTCAATCCTACATTCGTCCTGGCAGTTACACAATATATATTATTTTGAGATCTAGTTTCGTGACCGTGTATGTTATTGGATAATAAGATATTTATATTACATCTTTGGTTATTTTTTAAAACTTTTTATCAATTTTGGTATTTTCAACTCTCTATATAAAGTCTCTGAACTTGTCAATCAATCATATTAAAGAGAATTTTTAATATTTTATTTTGGAGCACTTGGACTGCGTTAAAATTAGTTTTCCCACATGTTCCCCATATTGGCATTAGATATCTAAAGTGTGACAGGAACTTCGCTTAGTTTTCAAAGTAAATTGTTGGTATTTTATAAAAATATGTTAAAAATACCGCAAAGGTAAGTTTACAAGTGACTCATAGTTATATTAAATCATTAATGGTTAATATAACATCGTTCCATTACAAAATTTTCATACCATTTTACTTTGCCTAATATTCGGAGTTATGCATATTTCAAACTATTTTTCTATTAGTCAGAAGATTTTTTTTCTAGATTAGTTAGAAACTAGTTACTAGTATAAATTTTGTGAAATAAACGTGATTAGAACAAACCATTAATTAATTTTTATTTGACTATATTTATATTTTTAAGTCGTTTGCAACGAGTTGTTTATCTCTCCTGTAAACTTGTGCAATTTTCATATTAGATCGACGTTATGCGTTGTTTCCACATAAACGAGGTAATTCATAACGACAGTTTGTTTTGAACGTCAAAGGAAACAATGATCACAATAATCGTTTTTGGATTGTACTCATTGGGAAATACGACCTCAGGAAGGTCGACCCAGTCAACAACAGGAGACCCCCATCTTTGGGGCAACGGAATCGAATATCATGGGGATGTCATTACACTGCACATATCTAAAGCCTTTGATCGTGTTTGGCATGAACTCAGATACCTCCACCATCAATGCCAGTATTCCGTACGTACATTAACGACCTTCTAGAGGAAACCACAAGTCTAACATATATTGCAATTTTTTCATTATGTCGTCCAAAGTGGGGCAACTTTTTTGTTTGAATGAATAATATTTTTCTTTTTCATTTTGGTTCGCATATTTCATTTTTCAGACTACCTTGCTCCTCGCATATCTTACTTCCTCGTCTAGTGCAACCAAACAAGTTTACTGGCTTACTCTAATAACCGGAATAATGCCATAATTTGAATTGTTATGTTGAATAAGTAAAACTGTATATGCAAGATACCTTAACCAATTATTGCCATTATCCTAATATCGCCACTCGATCCAGAATCGTGACGTGCTTCAGTACGGTTACAGTGCAAGGTAATTATGAAACCAATACTCTATTATAATTTCACTATTATTAAAACTTTCATCCATACTATTTATTTTAATATTTAAATGCAAAATATTTCTTACAGTACTTTTAATCCAAAAAATATGGCAACATAGTGCGATTGCGCAATGCGTCAATGGTTACAAGTAGCTAGAGCTAATTTGATAGGTTATATCCCAGACAGTTGATAGCGCATGCGTCTCGTGAGATACCTCTTAATAAATTTATCAATTGAGAGTGGTGCATACCCAGATCGGTTAAAAATCGCAACTGTTACTCCTGTATATAAAAAAGGTGGGGTCAGTGATATTAAAAACTACCACGCAATTAGTTTGTTGTCTAGCATTTCGAAAATTTTTGAATTGGTAATAAAAGCAACTTGTAGCTTTCTTTATGAAAAATAAGATTCTCTCTCCCTCACAACATGGATTTACGGTTGATAAAGGCACTGAGACCGCCCTATATGAGTTTCACTCTAAGATAAGTCGATTCCCTGGATAAGAAGTACTCCGTGATGGGAATATTTTTCGATTTTTCTCGTGCATTTGATGTAGTCAATCATGATTTGTTGCTTGCTAAATTATATAGATACGGCGTCAGGGGTAAGCCATTAACTTCTTCAATCCTATCTACATAATCGGTCTCATTTTGCAAGAATTAATGGCACACAGAGTAATCTACGTACTGTTGAAAGAGGCGATCCACAGGGTTCAATTTTAGGGTCATTCTTATACTTAATTTTTGCTAATGATTTGATTGTTTTTTTTTTTAAATAATTCTTCCTACTCTCGTAGTCTGCTATGCAGATGATACAAATGTCTTGGTAATTGAAAATGATGAACGTTCTCTAAAAAAAGCAGCAGAGGCCATATATTAAAAACTGGTTCTCTGGGCTAAAAAAACTTAACCTAAATACATCCAAGACTAAGTCTATTATTTTTTCTTTAAGGCCGAATGCCAAAGATGACAGCGTCGTCCTGCTTGAGAACAGTGTCGACTGTTTGACGTCGTCTTTGGATACAAAAATGCGGGGGGTTGTTTTTGACCAGGGCGTAAAGTGGGTTTGTGCTATGCTTTGCAGTGGGTGTTATGCTCTCAACTTCATTTCGAAGCAGTGTAGCCAACCTGTTTTACTTTTTACTTACACTTTATACTACTCAAATATTTACTCTCATATTCGTTATGCTATAATAAATTGGGGTTCCAGCTCACAAGTAAATAGAGTGATCTTGTTGCAGAAATATGCGGTACGTATCTTGTTATCAATAGGTTACAGGGAATCTTGTCGAGCGGCGTTCAAGGATTTAAAAATTTTAACTGTGGCTAGTATTTACATTTTTGAATGTTGTGCTTTTGTATTTAAAAATAAAATTCATTTTTTGCACACTAGAATGGATCACTCACATAATCAGAACAAGAGAACTTCTGCTGTCACCTATTCATAGTACTGCTTTTTTTCAAAGGTCAGTCATAAAACGGGTACAAGTTCTTCAACGCGCTGAGATAAGAAATTCTCCTAATATAAATATTTTTAAGAATAGACTCAAGCATTTATTAATAGAAAAAACTTGCTATGCCAGTCAGGAATTCGATCAATGATGTTATATTGTTAGCTTAATTACCCTACAATTATTTTATTGTTTAGACTTTAGATATAGAACATTTTTTTTAATTTTTCTTCAATAATTGTCTTTTTTACAGTTATTGAAGAAATAAATTTATTATTATTATTATTATTATTACCCGATGGGGCATCAGGCTTGTTCGGCGATGTCCCATATTTGATGGATGTGTCCACCCAGTTGCGAAGTGATAGGAAGGGCAATAGTTATTGTATTATGCTAAATTGTGTTTTATAAATAAGTGTGCATTGTGCCGTATTTTATGGTGTTATTTTAAAATTTTGAACTTTGTGATACTCCTGGTAAAAACCTTCAGTCAGACCCTTGAAGTGATTGCAAATGCTTATAGGGTATGTGAAGAGGAATCACAAATCAATATATTTAAATTGCCACTTAAGTGAAAGCTAGGAAGTTACATTAATACGACAAAAACTGAAAAATCATCATTAATCATTTGATTTGATTATCGATACGTCGGAGACACAGATCCACTTGTCGACCTGTAGCAAATAGAATACTTACTGTTTACTTAGGTTAGGTGTGCATTCAACATTTTACCATCATCATTATTGCATAGTGAATTTTTCAAATAATTAATTAAGAAAAAAACTGTTGAGTATATTTTTAATTATATGATCTGTTTATAAACGGCAGATATCCTAAATTAAAAAATCTCCCAGATACCACAGATGAGAAACTAATAAATTCCTTCCTTAGGGCTTGACGTGCCTTGATAGGGCAATCAATCCGTCGAAAAACACTCCTGCTGAAAGTTCGAAATCGCAATTTCGGTAACTTGTGCTTTTATTCGTTCTCGTTGAATCTTCACAGGATGTAAACAGATGTAAAAGAAAAGATTGAACGTAAATGGAGAACAAGAAATTATTAACGCCTCAATTCATACAATTTTAACTGATTGATTTATTTAAACATTTTCAATCCGATTGAATTTAGTTCTTTCTGAAAACTTTTTTTAATGTATAAATATGGTAATGGATAATAAAAATATTTATACATTAATTTTAATCCATAGCATAAGCAGAAGAAATTTATTTTATAGCCAACCAACAACATGACTTATTTTTATCATTAAAAGAAGATTTACAATACGATTTGAAATTGAAGAAGCCTTGTCAGAACTGTTCCTCTGGACAGCATTTCCTCTGTATATCATGTAACTTATTCGTGCCGTTCATTTCTTCGCACAACGAGGAAAGCAATCTAGTCTGCAACGGTGGAGTTTTAACAAAATTTATTTATTTACAGCTTCGGTTAGGTCATTTTTCAAATTATCTTCCATCTTTTTTGTGGAATGGGCCTTCCTAGGAAGAAGTCAAATTAATCTGTAAGTTAATGCCCTTTAATTCTTCTGTTATGCAACTATTCTTCCCCGCTTTCGCGCCATCAGTACACGCCGTTCTACAGGGTATCCCACTAAGGTCGGCGAGGTACGATATTATGGAAGCCATAAACCTTACATCTTTGGGGAAAAAATTTCAATGACGACCAAAAAAAATTGACGGAAGTTTCCAAAATAACCGCTAGAAGGTATAATTACTACTTTATATCTAAACACTGTTATCACTGATGTTATAATTTAATAGTAATAAAACCATTAGTTTTGCGAAAGTTTGGTCAAAAGTCATTTTTCGTATCGCCGATAATAAAAGTGGGGGAAGCCTATAAAAAATATTTTTAAAATTGCTGTATCTTCCATACTCTTAATCCAAATTTAATCAACTGAAGCCCGTTTTAAAGATGATTTTATTCTTATTAAATATCCGACTGTGTAAAAAATAAGATATTTTTGCCTAACGGGTAAAAAACTAATGAATTGAATATTTCAAAGGCAATCCAACTAACTTCGCTATTTTTCAAACAAAAGAAGTTTTAACTAGATACATGTCTAGCGTCTAGCAGGGCTGGCAACATTTTGTTTTCATGGATATCATGATAAGTAGGTACAGAACATTAATTTTTTTTAAATAAAATTGTTATTTGTAAATAACTCGAGGAGGAATAAAGTATTGAATTACGGTTTGCACCAAAATGTATCTATTTTTGTCTTTTTTAAGCGCGGTAATAAAATAATTCATCATGCTATTTAGTTTTATTAAGACAATTAAAAAAAACAGAATCCTCTAGAAGACGCAGTATGACCCAATAGCGACGAACATCGAATGTTTAATATGTGTAAAATTATCGTTAAAACGAGCCTAAGTTGATTAAATTTCGATAAAGGGTATGGAAAATATATTAATTTTAATATTTTTTTACACGCTTTCCCCACCCTTATTATCGGCGTTATGAAAATAGTCTTACTAGAAATTTTCACAAAAATTAAATGCTCGTTTTATATTCTTTATTAAATGAAAACCCTAACAGTGATAATTCGAAGAAATTTAATTTTTTAGTTATATCAGGCTAATTACACACCCCCTAGGGGTAATTTTGATAAATATTTTCCATCAATTTTTCTTGCTCAATTCAGTCAATGAAATTTTTATTTTTAGGCGTTTTTTAGGGGGTCGGTGAGAAACGATGATCGAGACTAAGCAGTGCAAATAATAAATTCACGATATTTCAGGAAGAATTTACGATTAGCAATCAATAAAAAGATCTGAAATAGAATCATAATATAGGCAAATTGTCATTTTGTGGAATCTTTTTGATTTCATATAGGAATTTATATCATATATCATTAACTTTCTGTCAGGAATATTAAAAAATAATCTTAAAATATACTAATTTATTTCCACATAATTTTCTACCCTGTTTGGCTATATAAAAAAATCACTCGCATAGAGTCTAGAACACATAAAAATGTAAGGTATTTATGAACAGAAAAGTAATATTTTAAATTTTCTAATCCTAAATCGTTGAAAATTGAGAATTGTCTAGATAAGGCAACAAAATATCGAAATGATTTGACCTCTAAGAAAGTGACACATTTTTAAATGTCTTTATCCTTACCAATTACGGTACCTACTTTCAAACTTTCTGCCTTTACAGCAAAGCCTTAATTTTGCTTTCATCGTATTATGTCTTTTCTTCGCTTTTTTGGGCCAGAGTCAATTATCTTTTTTGTTCGCTTCCAATGTCTCCTTTTCAGCTGACTTTCCACTTTATGTCAGTAATGGAACATTGTTTCTTTTCAATCCCATCAGTTCGCTTTACTCTAGTATTGTACATTTTGTAACTGACGACGCGCGGCATGGCAAACCAATATATGTACAAGTGGTAGAGATGGGATATACTGTCAATCGCTTGTTGCGGTACATATCGTCGCGTTACACAAAAATACCGCTACTAGATAGCGTAAGCCGTCAAATTTATTTGCGATCTTAGATATAGCTTATCGTGATCAGTAAAAGACAAAAAAAAATCAAAATTAAACTATGTAATTTTGACCGTTGCGGTATGAAAATGTGTTTTTGTTATAATTTGTTCATGGAATTTTTAAAATTGAAATCGTTTACGATACAAAAGGAAAGAAATATTATGTTTTTACTTAACTGTATAGTCAATAATAAATAACAAATAATTATAATATAGCGACAAAGCTCGCTCATTAACATTCCGATTTTGGTGAAATTTTTAGCAAAGTGTAGACTTGTGTTTCGCTTTGTTGGTTCAATTTTGGTTTTCGAAAAATACTGATGTCTTGGCCATGATACAGGCAAAAACAAAAGTGACTTTTTTACCCGAAATTCTTAACGCCCTTGTGGAAAAGTTGAGCTGTCGAATGTAGCTTCATTATATTTTGTTTTGAAGTGTGACCTTTTCCTTTTCTGAACATAATATTTTCCTTTTCTGAACACAATGTTTTTTGGTTCACGTCATAATCCGCTTTTTAAAAGAAGATACAGATTTTTAAAGAAAGTATTGCAGTTTTTTAATTTATTTCACAATTCGACGAATATAAAATAAATAAAATGTTTGTGTTTTTAATTTTTGCGAAAGTCAATCCAATCAGTGTTGGAAAATCAGTTCCAACAATAGTGTTGCCGTTACCTGATAATTTTAGTCATTACCTTTTCTTTTCCCGGTAAAATTATCCTATATCGTTAACCGAATCATCTTAAACCTTCCTTATTTTTCCTGACCAATCATAATAAAACACATGTTGTTTTGTTTTTCTCTCGGGAAACGATACAACAAGAGTTTTTGTTTTTGTTGAATGATCTGCATTTTTAAAAAAGAAAAGTTTTTTTTACTTTAAAAAGAGGTTGTCCATTCTCACCCAACGGCGAAGTCGCCACAAGTAAATAAGTCTTCAACACAGTCAAAAAGGTTGCTGATTCTACATTTTTATAATTGTGTATTGTCTGCTATTTAGAATGTCAAAACTGTAATAAAATGTCAAAACTGTCATAAATACACAACCACACATTTTTCTGTTTGTAAAATAAAATAAAACCAGTTTACACAGATTAAATAATATTTAAATGAACAACTAATCTTTTTTATTTACCACAGTAACTACCCTTATGAACTGACACTCTAAATTACCTCCGGTGAGGAGGAGAAGGCATTGAATAATATGGTTAATGATGACTTAAATTTATATCTTAATTGGCTGTACTATAATAAACTAAAAATAAATGTTGACAAAACAACATATATGATATTTAAACAAAAAAATAAACAAATAGACCATTTAAATATTAAAATAAATGACTTAATTTTAGAAGAAGTTCAGAATGTAAAGTATCTAGGATTGGTCATCGACAATGATCTTAACTGGACCCAACACATTAGGCATTTCTCAAACAAAATACTACCTATGATACCTATAATATACAGATGTCGAAACTTTCTTACTAATAAAACCAAATTGAATGTGTACAATGCCTTCTTCCTGTCACACTTTAGATATCAAATGCCAATATGGGGAACATGTGGGAAAACTAATTTTAACGCAGTCCAAGTACTCCAAAATAAAGTATTAAAAATTCTTTTTAACCATGATAGGTTGACAAGTTAAGAAACTTTATATAGAGAGTTGAAAATACCAAATTTGGAGATACTTCTAGAATTAGAACAGGTTAAATTAGTGTATAGAGTTTTAAAAAATAACCAAAAGTGTAATATAAATATTTTAATGTCCAATAACATACACAGTCACGAAACCAGATCACAAAATAATATATATTGTGTAACTACCAGGACGAATATAGGATTGAGTAACCCGATTGTAAGAGCGGCAAAGGCTTACAATAGAATACCACAGGATATCAGAGATCTTGGAAAATTGTGTCAATTTGTAAAACGAGTTAAATTGTTTTTAGGGATTTAGTTAGGAACACGTCCAACACTGTAAAAATTAATACTGATTTATTCTCGAGGCCAATGCTATAGGCACTGGTTAGAGAAATATTTAGATGAATGTATATTATTGTTTTGATGGAAAAATAAAGATTTATTTTCAAAAAAAAAAATAAGTTGGCCACCCTGTTTTTAGTTGTCTAGAATTAATAATTTTTTCTACAATCAGTATTAACCAAATAAATCGCAAAAATATAGAGTAAATATTAATAAAACTATAAAAACCGACGAAAATAACGCATTTATTTATGAACCGTTATAATGGTTGCTAAAAACAGCCGGACGGGAAAAAAATGCTGGTCGTAGTTACCAAATTCTCAAAAAAGAAAGAAATGTTCGGTCTTCCGGACGTCTGCCAACCCCAGCAATGCATTGAAAGCACAGGGCCAACACTCCATTCATAAATCTGTTGGAAAGTGAGTTTGTGATTGTTTGAAATGTTATTGAAAATCAGTAATGGGTGGAAGAGTGACAAAACATGTTGGTCTCGCTAATGGCAACAATGTTGAAGTCTGGTTAAATCAAAGATCTTACAAGGTTAAATCCAATAACGTTTAAAAGGTTATGGAGTGGTCTTCATCATTTACTAGCGGAGCTAGTCTGGGCAAAAAGCCCAACAAGGGCGTATAATTTACTTTGAGATTCATTACGTTTAACTATATTATCTATTCAAAAAGTGTAGTTTCGAATATTGGATATTTATAAAAAAGATTCAGTTTTTATATACAGTGTATCCAAGGATGGATTTAACTATTTATGCTTAGCATCAATATTTTTGGTGTATTCATTACTGGATGATACTCTCCAGATATAAAAGTGTATATTTCTAGCCAGATTGTCATATTTATCACTAAGACATCTTGCAAAATCCCAATTACAAATTTGAAAATTTGACAATTACAACTGGCTTAAGGCCACTAAGGCATATTGTACACTAAAGTGATTAATTAAATAAGTAAATTAAAATAATATGTACCTAAACAAGTTAGATCAAATATATAAAAATAAATAAATAAATTATATAAAACATGTCTTCACGTACTTGTTACACTGCAAATGTTGTTTAAATATAGAAAAATAAAGATGTAAAATATTTTGACGGGACTGTTCCTTTCTTCAGTATTTTATTCCCATGTACATTACCTACATAATCTTCTTTTGTGAAGTGTTTCTCACAAATAACTGTTGTATCCCTGGACTATAATTATTATTCCTTCTAAGGGCATGTATCCAAATTTGCCGTAGGCTACGGCCCTTTAGTATCCTAACGAAGTGGATAAACATTTGGTACATTCTTAAACAAACCGAATTTTCATAGTGATGCAAACTCAAAATCAAATTTCTAAATATATTTACTAACCTGTGAAATTTTAATTTAACACCATTGCATCTTCTAGTGAAGTATTTTATGGCCGCACAAGACTCAACCATCTTGTAAATGCAAGATTTATATTAAGAAATAAACCAACTCGACTGCTTTTTGCCAGACTAGCACCACGGACCGGTCCAACCTTTTAAACGTCAATGGTTAGTCAGAAATCATATCAATACAATCATATTAAACATAACCATACTTACCGAAGAAAAGATAAATCCTTGCTTAAATGATCCACTCTTTTACAAACTATACATGAATGTACCATTCTTTATTATAAACAATGATGGTGCATTCATGTAAAGACGATTTTTCACCAATACTCACAAAAAAAAAAAACAACCAAGTATATAAACACTCCCTTAAAAGCGGTTAGCAGCGAGTAGCAACAGTGTATTATTTACTATAATCCGATACATTGATAAAGTTTGATCGTTTGCCATCGAGCGTAGTAACTTTTAACTTGATGTTGTCAGAGTGCAGTCGGTTTATTTCAAACTTTTATGTATAATAATAATATTTTTTTTCTAAATCTCTCAAGGCCTATTCACAATTTATATTAAAATTATTGGGAAATAAATTTATTTTAAAAGCAATTGCGGATTAACCTTAAACCAGTTGCAATTGTCAAATTAACAAATTTTTAATTGGGATTTTGCAGATACCTTAGCGATAAATAGGACAATCTGGCTATGCTGCAAGCATAACAGCAAGGTGGGGAGTGCACGTTTACAATCCTTACGTCCACTTCAAATGTAAACAATTCTATCTGGAGTTTGTAAGATCTTTGATTGAAAGTATGTCACGTCACATAGTAGAATTGATAGGACCACTAGGTGGCACAATACGCGCTATTAATTTGTTTTTCTATTTGGGTTTCATAATGGCTACACTATGAAATGCAAAAAAATTGAATAACCTGCCACTTTATGAAACTGAAATATTATTTTTTTATGTTGGCAGCAAGTAGGGTTCGAATTTTAGGCTTACTTCGATTTCATTGAAATTAGTGTTATAGGCATTATATATGGATTCGACAAAAAATTTTTATAGAAAACTTTAAAATACTAACCTTTAACCTTGCAAATAGATCATTTTTACTAGATATATATCTGAAATACCTATACTCGGAAATATATAACATGCTGATGGTGTCCGTCAACTAATTTCTAGTCACAACTATAAATCAACAGAACCTAAAAATAATACAAATATGTTTCAGTTTAGGCTCTATTTCTAAAGTTTTATTCAATAAAGTACTATTTTTATTACATATTACTTTATACCATACAGGGTGGCCCAAAAAAGTGTGACAGCATATAGTTATATTTTTTTAAATGGCACACCCAGTATTTTTTTGCATATTCAGGTTCGTATTAGTATCGTTTATAAGTGTCTCAAATTTTTTTTAATTTGGTTTTGCAGTTTCTGAGAAATAAATTAAAAACTAAAAAAAAAAGTTTTGCAGTCCTGAATAAAAAAATTAAAAAATTCAATCCAGAACTATTTTTTTAACCTCGGCATTGGGTGAAATTTATGACAAGAGGTCTAGAGATACTATAAATCTAATTGCGTTTATCTATTTTATACAGGGTGTTCATAATAGCTTTCAAAAACGCCACATTTTAAAATAATTTTTCTCAAGTTTTTCAAATCTCAGTCTATTATTTGGCTATTTGACGTAGAATTCATAGACAATGTTTTTTTGTAATACAAGCATATAAGTTATATCCAGCCCTTTTCGAAATAATTGTAAATATCATAAATTATGTTGTTTAAATAGTTTATATTGGGAAATCTTATTATAGGCGACTAAACTAATAATTGTAAACTAAAGCAAATGTTCAAAATAGCTTCCTTTTACTCTTAGAGTTTACCGTATTTTAGTTATTTCGATATAAATTTTAAAAGCCTACATTTTTGCTACTTTTATTTATTTAATTTTATTTTTTGTTCTAATCGAGTTGCAATGATTTTTTTTTGTTTAGATTGTCACTATGACAGCCAAATAAAATTATTTACATTTGTTCAGTCGTCGAAATTAAGTTCTAACTTACATAAAATGTCGAATTTTACATATTTAGAAACGGTAAATATGACTTTTATACTGGGTGAATGTGCAAGAAATGCCTCCTCGCGAGTCGAATAAGCTGAAAAATATCCAGATATTGGGAGAAAGCCGAGACCAGAAGCCATCGAGTTGTTGCAAAGATTTGCAGCAACAGGAAGCAATGCGTACACAAAAAGGATGATAATCAATAAACCCGTTATTAATGAAGAAAATGAATTAAGAGTTCTATTGGCAGTAGAGGAAAATCATTAAATTAAGTAAAAGGAAGCTATTTTGAACATTTACTTTAGTTTACAATTATTAGTCTAGTCGCCTATAGCAAAATTTCCCAATAAAAACTCTATTTAAACAACATAATTTGTGATATTTACAATTATTTCGAAAACGGCGAGATATAACTTATATGCTTGTATTACAAAAAAAATTGTCTATGAATTCTACGTCAAATAGTCAAATAATATACAGGGTGTTCCGTTTGAAAAACTTCAGAAAAATTATTTTAAAATGTGGCGTTTTTGAAAGCTTATTATGAACACCCTGTATAAAATAGATAAACGCAATTAGATTCATAGTATCTCTGGACCTCTTGTCATAAATTTCACCTAATGCCGAGGTTAAAAAAATAGTTCTGGATTGATTTTTTTGATTTTTTTATTTAGGACTCCAAAACTTTTTTTTTTTTTAGTTTTTATTTTATTTCTCCGAAACTACAAAACCAAATTAAATAAAATTTGAGACACTTATAAACGTTACTAATACGAACCTAAATATGCAATAAAATACTGGGTGTCCCATTTAAAAAAATATAACTTTATTCTGTCACTTTTTTGGGCCAGCCTGTATAATTTAAAATATATTTAAAACATGCCGCTTTTAATCCAATATCTCAAGCTGTTTTAGTATTGTTGATAAGTTCTTCGATAACGATTTAATCTTTCGTCCCCGTTTCGTTTGCGGACCCTGTATATACATATTTATAGTTACTGTAGACATTTCCTGGGTATTTATTGTTATTCCTCTCAGATTCTGTGTCGACACAATATTTTGTTCAATAGTATTATTTAGTAATTTGTTCAATATTTTGAACTTTGTTCTGCTCGCACCATAACTCAAAGTTTTGCATATTCTTTTTAAAAGTTTTTCTAGATTATTTTCTAGACTTTCTCGTATTTCTGACGGAGTACAACTTTCTTCCTGACTCATTTTTATTAACTTTCAAAATATATTTATTTTTAATTATGACTGATGGGAAGAAGCTTTGTTGTGTACAATTGTTTCTATCATGGCATATTTGATACTTGTAACATTTTATTAAATTGTAAAAGTATTCAGCGATCATCAATATGGTTTTCGGAAGTCCAGATCAACTGGAGATCTTCTAGCCTATGTCACCCATATTTGGAACAACGCAATCGAACATCATGGGGAGTCTCGGGTTGTTGCACTGGATATATCTAAAGCTTTTGATCGTGTTTGGCATGAGGGGCTTCTAAATAACCTGCGATCCTATGGTATGCCCAGTCGAATCTGTGCATGGTTGTCTAGCTTTCTTAAGGACCGCTCTCTGCAAGTGGCGATTGACGGATTTCTCTCAGACACCTTCACCATCAATGCCGGTGATCCTCAAGGGTCCATATTGTCGCCCACTCTCTTCTTACTCTACATTAACGACCTTCTAGTGAAAACTCAAAATCCGATATTTAGTTTTGCTGACGATAGCACACTTATCTCATCTTTCTCTTTGAATGCGCAAACATCGGTTGCCGACGCACATCTTCGCAGACAGCATGAAGTATCACGCCTCAACAAAGACCTGGAAAAATTTTTGGCTTGGGGTGACAGTAACCAAGTCGAATTTAACGCTAAAAAATCCCAGGCAGCAGTTTTCTCTAAAAAGGTTAACATTACAGAACCGGAAATAGTCATGGCCGGACACGCAATCCCACTGGCTTCATCTATTAATTTGCTGGGCGTCAATCTCGGAGGAAATATGGCTTGGCATAACCATGTTGTCGCAATCGCCAAGGTAGCTTCTCAGAAGCTTGGGGTACTCTTCCGAACCAGAAAGTTGTACACACCTCAACAACTTTTGACACTATACAAAGCCCAGATTCGACCATCACTAGAATACTGCTCTCATGTCTGGAGCTCTGCACCCAAACATACTCTTCGGCTGCTAGATTCCATCGAAAGGAGGGCTATTCGTCTGATCGGAGACCACGAGCTGACGAAGAACCTCGACAGCCTAGAATATCGAAGACAGGTTGGGAATTTGACTCTCTTTTACAGATATTTTCATGGAAGGTGCTCGGCTGACCTTGACCTCTTAATTCCGCCCAGAGCGACGATGAGCAGAAATACACCATCCCCATCCATATGTGGTTAAGCTTAGTACTCCTTAAGAATTCTTTCATCTGGAGGACTACATCTTTGTGGAACGACCTTCCCGAGGTCGTTTTTCCCAACGAATATAACCTCCAACGATTCAAAACCAACGTGAATCACTTTTTGCGCACACGTACCACTCCCAGAGTGCCCTAAAGGATTTTTCCTATAGTGCTTGTGTTTGATCATAAAAAAAAAAAAAAAAAAAATTGTCAACCCAAAAGAAAATATTAATTCAAATGGAAAAAATCTAATATATTTTTTTAAAGTTTTTCAAACTTTAAAGACAAAAATTGAAAAAGTATTAGAGAATACACGGTTCATAAGACAATTAGAACACTTGTACTTAAGAAAACTCTGAACTCTGAATTAAACGCATGCTCTAAGGTAATGTCTTATGAACCTTGTATCTTAATATACTATTATGCAACTCGGTAAGATAATGTAATGTTCTGAATTATGGATAAAATTGAAAAATGGCAATATTTTTTTAAAAAATGTGTAACTTCGTTCAAAAAAACAGATAATGACTTGAACCAAAAACATTGTGCTCACCAAAGGTAACTTTTTAACGACAAAATATAATATAGCTAATTTTTCCTCAGGACGTTAAGAAATTGCGGGTTTGCGACTAACATTGTCGGGGAGTGTAGCTTGGATTTCTTTGCAAACAAGTTACCTGACCCCTTCATTGATGGCGTCCTCGAAGTATACGTTAAAAATCATACAATAAAGTGATCAGGGAACATAAATATAGAAATCAAGAAATGTTCCTTAGTTAAAACAAGTGAAAACTTACTAATTAAAAAAATTTATTTGTAAATATTTCCGATATTTCAATAAAATATTAACCTAATATATCGCAGCGGAACATTACAATAGAAACTCGGAATTTTGTACAGGTTACAGCTTTCGTCGGATGCCAGCGATACTGCTAGCTAATACCGGTGTCAGTTTAAGCAACCAAAATCGTCACGGGGAATGGAAAGCTCTGTAAATGGAGGAACAAATTGAAAATTCTTTGGAATAGAAGAAAGAAGCTACCAACATTTTTCAGCCATCACTAGCAGCACCAGCTAGCAGAAAGGTTACAATCCCTGACATCCAAAATCTAACCTCATCCATTATCACCACCGATAATACCGAATACCTAAGTTCTACTTCGTCTAGCAAGCTACAGTATCAGCTAATAAACAGTCGGGCAGTACCAAATTCTGAGCTACAGCAAAATAAAGTCTGATCTAAATTTAACTACCGTCCAGGGCTGGGCAGTAGCTAGCTTGTAGCTGTAGCTTCTAATTCTTGCTTCAGTATATTCATGAAGTTACCTTAGACTAAGTAGCTCAGCTACAGGGACTATCTTAAGCTACCGAATATTAAAATATAAGGTATCGTAATTTTAAGATTTCCTGCACATAGATCTTCAAATTAGATGAACAGTTCCAAATAATGCCCCTGTTTCTCAGTTTATAAGAACACCAAACTTAAGAAATGCCAAACGCTCGTATGTATATATATATATTTATAGGAAGGGTAGTCGTTGCTGACTAGTTAGGGAAAACGATTTGGGAAATATTGGGCTTTGCAGCAAATGAAAGTGTACTCTTTAAAGTTGGCCCAAGCTTTCGGAAATCTTTATTTCCATCATCAGGGATACTACAATATAAGAAGAAATTGATTGAAATCAGAGTTAAGCTCTTAATCCAACAAGACAACTATAGTTACTTACAACTTTGTTGAGGATGTTCATATAATTGTAGATAATTACTAATAGTAACACAGTAAACTTAGGAAGCAATGAAGCAGCACCAAGACAAAATCTCTTGTGGTTGGTAAAACCATACAAAACACACCATAATTAATTACTTAAAAAAGACAGTACAGATTAAAATAATTTAAAATTTTTTTGAATAAAATTACTGGTCTTCATAGACCATGCTAACGGACAACGGCCATTTTGTACCGGTATTATTTGATGAACTTGGCGTAGAGAATTATTAGGAACAATCAATTAATATTGAGATTGCAACTAACCACAAACTAATCGATAAACTTGAAACATCTCTGAACACAATCAAGACAGATATTATACAACATACGTCAGAAGCTAATTTTGTCACTTTTTCTTACAGACAAAGTAGGCATTACAATAGATTATTTCACAACACTAAACTTAATAACATAAACAAGTTAGACAACCTTAAAACAATATTAACTCAAAAGTCACTTAGGACAAAACCAGAGTGGATAAAAAACCTTACTGACATAGACATACCACCTGATATTTTAAGCTTCTTTTCACTAGGACCTAAGTTTAGTGTCGAACCTATTGTAGGCAAAGATCTATCCATAAAACAGATACTATCTGACGTAGATCACCTTACATCTTACATTGAAGAACCAATCCATAAAACTATCGCAACAGCAAGAATTACTAACATTCTCACCAACCACATACACTCTAACAGAGATTCTCACTAATGCTTATAATAAAGATAACCCATATTACATTAAAGACTCATTTGAGATTTCTGAACAGTTTAACGGGATGCAACTCCCAATGAATTTCGTATTAGCCAGTTTGGATGTGATTTCTCTTTTCAGTAACGTATACTTAGATATAGCTCACAGAGCAATTAATAAAAATTGGTACCGCATTAAAGATTATTGTAACATTGAAAAAAACACCTTTTTAGAAATTATCTCCTTTTTATTCGACAACACTTATTTCACATTTGATAATAAATTTTATAGACAAATTTTTGGTACGCCTATGGGATCTTCAATATCGCCCATTTTGGCTAATTACGTCATGGATGATATCCTTGACATTGTCATTCCGGTTTTATCTTTTACTCCATTGTTCATAAAAAAATATGTAGATGATATCATTTTGGCACTTCCGGAGGATGGCATAAATGAAATAGTAGATACTCTCAATGATTTTGATCAACATATACAATTCACCATTGAGACAGAATGTCCAGAACGATCAGTGCCGTTCTTAGATACACGTTTCATACGTACACCAGATAATAAAATTCTTATAGACTGGTACCGCAAACCATGTAGCTCTGGTAGATACCTCAATTATTTATCCTACCACAAACAAGCCATGAAGGTAAATCTAATCAAACAAATGAAATTGAGAGTTTCGAAAATTTCGGATGCTTCTTTCCTGAGAAAAAATCTAGATATCCTCTCAAAACTCTTTATTGAAAACTCGTACCCTCCTTCACTAATCAATAAAATTCTATTTAGAACCACAAATGATACAACCATTAATATACCTAACATTAACAATAACACATTAATTAATGCAGTCCCAGTTAACTCAGTAACAATTAAATTCACTTAATTTCCTTATATTAGAGAGATATCGCCACCAATCATGAGAATAATCAATGATTTTTGTAATATTAAAATTTCCAATAAGTCTGTATTAACTATTAAAACTTTACACTCGCGTCTAAAAGACAAGGTCCCAATTGAGCAACTCTCGGATGTGGTTTATAGCATTCCATGTGAGGATTGTGATAAGGTCTATATTGGCCAAACGGCCAGACCATTAAATAAAATAATTGCGTCACACAGGAGTGATGATTGTAGATTACACCCGGAGAGATGTGCTTTGGCAGAACATGCCAGTACACTTGGTCATAATATGAACTACGGCTCAACTAAAATTTTATCAACACAGTCGATATATTCTAAAAGACTCTTCCTAGAGATGGCTTGGATTTCTCAGATCCCCAATAACATGAACAGAAGAACTGACATCAGCCATTTGAGTGAGGTTTATGCCTATTTACTTGCTATAGATAAGAATCCCACCCTCCACAGTGACAGTGGTAGTCAATAATAGATGAATAATAATTAATAAATAATTAATAATAAATAACTAATCAAGAATAAATATCAATAAATAAATAATAATTAATAATAAGAATAAATAATAAAGATTAAAATTTGATTAAACTTAATATTTATAAGTCAAAGGATTGGTCCGGATATGTTTCAAGCGATGTATACACACATTTGAATCAACACCTCAGTAATGTAATTAAGAATTATAAGGTTTTCATCATTTTTGTGTCCAGTATCGAGAGATACACTTGAAAAGTCCTTTGTGGAATGGTGCACACTACAGAGCAATCATGATCACAATTGCTCTGTAGTGTAATCAAATTTTAATCTTTATTATTTATTCTTATTATTAATTATTATTTATTTATTGATATTTATTCTTGATTAGTTATTTATTATTAATTATTTATTAATTATTATTCATCTATTATTGACTACCACTGTCACTGTGGAGGGTGGGATTCTTATCTATAGCAAGTAAATAGGCATAAACCTCACTCAAATGGCTGATGTCAGTTCTTCTGTTCATGTTATTGGGGATCTGAGAAATCCAAGCCATCTCTAGGAAGAGTCTTTTAGAATATATCGACTGTGTTGATAAAATTTTAGTTGAGCCGTAGTTCATATTATGACCAAGTGTACTGGCATGTTCTGCCAAAGCACATCTCTCCGGGTGTAATCTACAATCATCACTCCTGTGTGACGCAATTATTTTATTTAATGGTCTGGCCGTTTGGCCAATATAGACCTTATCACAATCCTCACATGGAATGCTATAAACCACATCCGAGAGTTGCTCAATTGGGACCTTGTCTTTTAGACGCGAGTGTAAAGTTTTAATAGTTAATACAGACTTATTGGAAATTTTAATATTACAAAAATCATTGATTATTCTCATGATTGGTGGCGATATCTCTCTAATATAAGGAAATTAAGTGAATTTAATTGTTACTGAGTTAACTGGGACTGCATTAATTAATGTGTTATTGTTAATGTTAGGTATATTAATGGTTGTATCATTTGTGGTTCTAAATAGAATTTTATTGATTAGTGAAGGAGGGTACGAGTTTTCAATAAAGAGTTTTGAGAGGATATCTAGATTTTTTCTCAGGAAAGAAGCATCCGAAATTTTCGAAACTCTCAATTTCATTTGTTTGATTAGATTTACCTTCATGGCTTGTTTGTGGTAGGATAAATAATTGAGGTATCTACCAGAGCTACATGGTTTGCGGTACCAGTCTATAAGAATTTTATTATCTGGTGTACGTATGAAACGTGTATCTAAGAACGGCACTGATCGTTCTGGACATTCTGTCTCAATGGTGAATTGTATATGTTGATCAAAATCATTGAGAGTATCTACTATTTCATTTATGCCATCCTCCGGAAGTGCCAAAATGATATCATCTACATATTTTTTTATGAACAATGGAGTAAAAGATAAAACCGGAATGACAATGTCAAGGATATCATCCATGACGTAATTAGCCAAAATGGGCGATATTGAAGATCCCATAGGCGTACCAAAAATTTGTCTATAAAATTTATTATCAAATGTGAAATAAGTGTTGTCGAATAAAAAGGAGATAATTTCTAAAAAGGTGTTTTTTTCAATGTTACAATAATCTTTAATGCGGTACCAATTTTTATTAATTGCTCTGTGAGCTATATCTAAGTATACGTTACTGAAAAGAGAAATCACATCCAAACTGGCTAATACGAAATTCATTGGGAGTTGCATCCCGTTAAACTGTTCAGAAATCTCAAATGAGTCTTTAATGTAATATGGGTTATCTTTATTATAAGCATTAGTGAGAATCTCTGTTAGAGTGTATGTGGTTGGTGAGAATGTTAGTAATTCTTGCTGTTGCGATAGTTTTATGGATTGGTTCTTCAATGTAAGATGTAAGGTGATCTACGTCAGATAGTATCTGTTTTATGGATAGATCTTTGCCTACAATAGGTTCGACACTAAACTTAGGTCCTAGTGAAAAGAAGCTTAAAATATCAGGTGGTATGTCTATGTCAGTAAGGTTTTTTATCCACTCTGGTTTTGTCCTAAGTGACTTTTGAGTTAATATTGTTTTAAGGTTGTCTAACTTGTTTATGTTATTAAGTTTAGTGTTGTGAAATAATCTATTGTAATGCCTACTTTGTCTGTAAGAAAAAGTGACAAAATTAGCTTCTGACGTATGTTGTATAATATCTGTCTTGATTGTGTTCAGAGATGTTTCAAGTTTATCGATTAGTTTGTGGTTAGTTGCAATCTCAATATTAATTAGTTTATCACCTAACCTATTGCAATAATGTACAGCATTGTGTGCCTCTTGTCGAAGGAGGAGGTCCTCAATGGATCTGGTTGAAGTTGTGATGTGGTGTGGTTTGATTCCCAATTGCCTACACTTCAAGAGGAAGGATCTGCGGTTATATTCTTTCGCTAATTTCATTTTTATCTTGCTCCATGTTATAATATGAACTACGGCTCAACTAAAATTTTATCAACACAGTCGATATATTCTAAAAGACTCTTCCTAGAGATGGCTTGGATTTCTCAGATCCCCAATAACATGAACAGAAGAACTGACATCAGCCATTTGAGTGAGGTTTATGCCTATTTACTTGCTATAGATAAGAATCCCACCCTCCACAGGGACAGTGGTAGTCAATAATATATGAATAATAATTAATAAATAATTAATAATAAATAACTAATCAAAAATAAATATCAATAAATAAATAATAATTAATAATAAGAATAAATAATAAAGATTAAAATTTGATTAAACTTAATATTTATAAGTCACAGGATTGGTCCGGATATGTTTCAAGCGATGTATACACACATTTGAATCAACACCTCAGTAATGTAATTAAGAATGATAAGGTTTTCCTCCTTTTTGTGTCCAGTATCGAGAGATACACTTGAAAAGTCCTTTGTGGAATGGTGCACACCACAGAGCAATTGTGATCATGATTGTTCCTAATATTTCTCTACGCCAAGCTCATCAAATAATACCGGTACAAAATGGCCGTTGTCCGTTAGCATGGTCTATGAAGACCAGTAATTTTATTCAAAAAAATTATTTTTTAAGTAATTAATTATGGTGTGTTTTGTATGGTTTTACCAACCACAAGAGATTTTGTCTTTGTGCTGCTTCATTGCTTCCTAAGTTTACTGTGTTACTATTAGTAATTATCTACAATTATATGAACATCCTCAACAAAGTTGTAAGTAACTATAGTTGTCTTGTTGGATTAAGAGCTTAACTCTGATTTCAATCAATTTCTTGTTATATTGTAGTATCCCTGATCATGGAAATAAAGATTTCCGAAAGCTTGGACCAAGTTTAAAGAGTACACTTTCATTTGCTGCAAAGCCCAATATTTTCCAAATCGTATATATATTTATATACAGTGTGTCCCCGGATCGGGTTTGTTCGAGTTTGTTACCATGAATAGCTGGAAATGATTATAATATTTTTAGTTGAAACTTCATCTTCTGGGGTTCTGCCCAGCTTGGATAGAAACTAGTTTTTGTCCTAATTTTAATTTCGAGAAATCAAGTATGCATTGGAAACTTACAGAAACAAAAACATTTTTTCTTAATAATTCTTTTTCATATCTCATATTGAAAAAGTACTTTGCTAGTGAAAAAAAGCTTGTCGTAAATTTCCAAGGCATACTAGATTTTCAATCATGTTGAAGTCCGGAGAATATGGTGGTATATGATTAAACTCTAAGTTGTTAATTCATTTCGTTCGAACGGCCATTGTTGAACACTTTAAGGCACCACAGCTGAACAATTCCATGGTTTCATTTAAAAATTACTATCTTCCTGACTTCCCGAAATAAATCGATGATTCCAAAAACATTTCCGCAGAACCTAGTAAGATTTCCAAAAAATACCCTAGTATAAGTCAGAAATCATATTACCCAATTTTGTAGCACATAAAAGGTTCTTGAAACTTGCAATGCTTCCTAAAACACATGGTAAAACATAGAGCCATCGCATTAGGGGCATGTCAAAGTCGAGAAAATTCTCTATCCAACCCTGGAAGAGCGATCACCCCTCACTGATTTCTGCTATAAAATATGTATCCTCAAAACGATGCAAAAAATTTCCAGTTGCCTATTAACTTTTGAGTAGTTTATTATGTATCTTAACAAGTACCAAAAAAAGTAACTACTTGTAGCTAGCTACCAGCAGCTTAGAAAGTAGATTAACTAGTAAGTAGCTTATTTACTTTTTTATTACTTATTTAAGTAGCTTGTAGCTAGCTACTTTTCTCCAGTAGCTTGCCCAGCTTTGCTAGCGACACTAGGGTCACAAATTTTAGATTCAGCTTTAATATTAATCATTAAAATAATTTTTATTTTCATTATTCACTTAAATAAAACATTGGAAACACCTGCACACTAATCGTGATATAATTTTAAAATAAACAATGCACTAACACTAGGCCGGTATTAGACTATAAAAGATATTTGTCAAAGATATTTTATAAAATATTTGACAGTGTAATATCAGTTCTTTTATAAAATAATTATTTTATAAAAGATATTTTATAAAAGATAACAACAGACGATTATCTTTGATAAAAGATTTTATAGTTTATTGTTAGTCAAACCCCTTTCATTTGATTTACTAAGTACAGAAAATCAAATATTAGGATTTTGACATAGGTTTTCAGCTATAAATATCGCTTTAAAATTGTCCTTACATACTTTTATATTATTATTGAACTAGTAACGCAACTAGAAATAAAGAATTCAGAGATTGAAGGTTGTAATTAGTTTTATTAAAAAATAGGAAATAAATCATAATTTACATAAAATATTTTTCCATCTTCAACTTCAAACAAATCAAGGTACAATACAATACTATGTATATGTACAGCTACTAACCAAGTAAATATATGCACCATCATTAGGATTATGGGCTTCCAATTTATTTGTTTCGTACCATACTCCTGGCAACATTAGTGATCGAAGTCCTCTTTAATGTTCAGTCATTATGGGATTCTCAATTAAACAATGAAAGGAAAGAATTATTATAATAATATATTACCGGACTTATCAAAATTCTGACTACGGGTTAATATAACTAAGCTGTAAATATTATGTTGTAGCTTTTGACTTGTAGATTGTAAAATTTAAGTAAAATTCTTAAAAAATGTGTTTGTTGCTAGTTTGCGTGAGAAGTTTGGGACATAATGGGACAATTTTATAATGTAAAATAACAATAACGAATAAAAATTAATAAAAAAATATTTCAATAATAAATTACTTACCTGCAACAAAACGAAAAGGTCCGTTTTCGTGCTCGCATTCTATATCTGTCTCTGTCTGCATCAACCTTCTCGGATTCATTAAAGGGAGACAAATATGGCCTAGATCAAATCGAACAAACCCGAACAAGTACACTCACGTCTTTGACTTTCAGATATAGCTAAGTAAGTCTGATATTGACACAGAACGATTGACACAAAAGGATAAACGTATGGAGTAACCTGTCTGGCTGTGACGTCACTTGCACGGCCTACTTATATGCTTCGATCCCCGCCATAAGCGGTCTCGCCGGGCTGGTAGTAACCTTATTTTCTGACAATAAGGCATATATTTGACATTGACTGCGACTGGTATCAAAATAATATGACGGAAAGCATGATTGACTGCTGCATTTCAACAACAAAATTGCTAATTTCGGAGTAAAAGTTACAAAATGTTGTACACCCGGATTATAAAGATCGAAATAAAAGACTAGATATATATACAAAAATTTGTGAAGTTATAACGACATTCAGAAATGGATTCAAGGTGGGGGTTGTACTGGCATAACTCTTTTCTGTTGCCAGAAATTGAACGGTAACCATAGGCGTTCCTCAACGCTGATAGAATTCCTCAAATGTGCATTCTAGCGGGATATAAATGGTGCAATCTTCAAGACAATAAACTTAAATGTTTCTTCATCCATAACTTCCCAGATTGTAACTTCCGAAGGAGATTGTGGTAGACACCTCTTAAATTACATCTTGCCACACAGGGCCTTAACCAAAGTCGCCCGGTTCTTTTTTTTTGTTCTTTTCTAACACTAAAGACATTGTAATGATGGCAACACTCATCGTTGCGCAAGCTAGTGCACGTCTTTCATTCATTTTAAATTATAAACATGTGGAGAGTTCCTTCAAAAATTGACAGTGACAAGTTCTTTGACAGTGTAATACTACTTATACTGGCCATAAAATTTCATAAAAGAAATATTATCAAAGGAATAGCTACAAAATATTTTATAAAAGATCTTTGTCAAATATATTTTATAGTCTAATACCGGCCTAAGTGATATTGTATTTATGTGCATACAGGGTGTTTCTTAATGACATGCTAATATTTAAGGAGGTTATTATTGGGTCCATTTGCAGAAAAAACTTCATATGAATATATGTCCTAAACGTCTTAACTTTTGAGATACAGGGTGTTAATTGTTTCATGTTTCTTTAATAGTTTGTTAAGGTTAATGACTTAAATACGTGACAACTAGACTAGGTAGATAACTGTCAAAACTGTTTGTGTTTACAAACCAAAATCTGCTTCTAGCCTACTAGATTCTTTTTAATCTTTGTTAATGCCTAATTTAATAACAGATTACAAATGAATAAATTTAAGTACAAATCAAAATAAATATTCGCAGGATTCGGGTCAAGGGGGCGCAATGATTTCAAATTTGTTGGTCTCTAAATTGACTAAAGGTATCGCGATTTTTGGCTAGGGATAAATCGTGGACTGCGACTGAGAATATAAAAAGTTTTTCAAACACATAAATCTTAATTAGAGTGGCCATAGTAAAAAAATGGCTTAACGGCTAAGGGTGTTGCTTTTTATTGTTTGATTTTGATCAGGTAACGATGTCTTGTCAAAAGTTTTGATATCAGAAATTATTACATTATTACTGCAGTCTAACTTGAATAACTAAAACGTCAGGAAGGAAGTTGGAATGGCTTGTGCTGGAGAATAATTCGACCCATTTATGACAGAGGCAAGATGGAAACTAATATTTATCTCTTTAAAGAGACGTCCATACCTAAAGTTTTACCTAACGTCTTACCTGACGTTACGTCTTATCTGATGTCTTACCTGACGTTTCACTTTACGTCTTACCTGACGTCTTACCCGATAGCTTACCTGACGTTTTAGGTATTCAAGTTAGACTACAGACATCAGAAATCGGGCTTTTAAAAAGTTTTTCACAAATCAACAGATTATTCATAAAACTACAAGATCTGATGAAATTTCACCAGACTTGTTAACTCTGTTAGACTGTCAGGTAGAACATCAGGTAAAACCTTAGGTATGAGCTTGACAGTGGCCAGCTCGTTACTTTGTCGTTCACGATTTATCTCTAGCGAAAAATCGCTCGCAAGCGTGACGGGACCATAAGCTTTAAGTTGTGTCGCCACTTCAGCTGAAGAGAAAGAGCGACATTCCATATCCATGCAATACTTAAAAAATAGACGACGACAATATAACCGGTATATCTCCTTACCACGAGAAATCAATTTGATTATAGTACTATCCATGCATGCTTTTGATTGAGAGTTTAGAAAGTGACCTATTTGAATATCTTGATTAACAATTGTTTAAGTCAAACTTTTAAAAAATATTCCTGTGTGGTCGAAAAATTATACAGCAAGACAAAACGGTTTTAAGATGTTTTTAACGAAAACTATATCTAAAGTAGGTTTAATAAAATATCCATTGCAAACAATTCATTGTCTATTGTTTACACAGAGGGAAAACCAATAAATTGCGCCTTCGATGCCCGACATTTAGAGTCTTCACTCAGGCGAAAAGGACAATCGATAGAAGGATGGGTTTTGCAGGTTTAACATTTGAGAGTTTTCAGACCATTTTACAGAACGTGAATAAGTGAATTGTAAACAAAACTTTCTGTCTTCGTTGTGTCGATACTTCAAAAGTTACAAAAACAGGCTTTTTTCACTAGAAAAATTATAGTATTTTTAAATGTTAGTCTTTATATTTTATACATTACAGATTTTATATTTTACAAAAATACGTAGTTTACTTATTAAATTAGACAAATCGCTAAGACAGTTTTAATAAATTAACAATATGTAATGACAAATATCATTAAATAAATATACACATGGTATAATAACCGAATAAATTAAATGTATGATATACATGACGACTATGCATGGTGAGCAGCGTTGTCAGCGTCCTTACGTTCGTAACAAATCTGTTACGAAACACGATGATTTATTACGTTATTAGGCCGCGCTATTACGTTTTGTAATTATTTGCTAAACTATCGATAGTCCTTATAAAATGTGACTTACTTAACAATGGACATTCAGCCGGACCACACTAAGGAAAATTATATACAACCGACCCAAAAAAAAGGGTCATTATATTGTTCTGTCAACATTAAAAAAATTTATTACGGAGAAACTTAATCTGTTACGAAATTTCAATCCAATTAGCTACGAAAAAAAAAACACGCTGCTGGCAACACTTTTGGTGAGCAGGGAGGAACGGACCAAACTCCAGGAGTGTATTGTACAAATGAGAATAATATGTGTATATAATGTTTTACCCGATTTTCTTTATTAAAAAAATGATGACACATTATTACATTTAATTACTGTGCATAAAGAACACGGAAATACAGCTTGACAAGCGAGTCTATAGCTACGCGATATCGGTAAGGGGGAAGCAATATCTTTTAAAACATGGCCGAGTCATCGGCGTGCTATTATTATCTTAATAATGTATTAATATATATTTTTTCATGGCATGAAGATATTTGTATCACCAGTGCAATATATTAGGCCTTTCCATTAATATTTTTCACTTATTTTGGCATTTTCGCCAATAAAATCCATTTGATTACAACATGCACTTTAAAGTTTCACGGAAAAATGGAGAGTTTATGTCACTTCTCAGCTGTTGTAGCAACTTTTTTAAGGTTGGAACCACTTTTATTTCCAAATAAAACTTTTGTATTATTCTCCTAACAATGCCAAAGTCGAAGATTTCGATTTTTCCGACAGCAGAGAGACGGGCCCTTTTTTGACAGGAGATGACAACAATTGATCCGGGTTATTTTCTTTCCTTTCAGTATCTTCTTTGTGAATGTTTTTTACTGCATCCTACGCTTACTCCCGTATACATTGCGACCCTTTCTAGCTTTCGCTTAAGTGGCAATTTAAATGTATTAATTTGTAATTCCTCTTCACACACCCTGTACACATTGGCAATCACTTCGCGGGTTTGACTATGAAAGATTTTACCAGGGCATATCCATTCATTATCACAGTTTTAAAACAAACCCCTATCACTACGCAACTGGATGAAGCATATTGGACATCGCCGAACAAGTACGCTGGCACAACAGGCGTGTCATCAGACGCGTGTCACCTCCTCTGTCTGGGATATAACCTATCAAATTAGCTCTAGCCACCAGTTACCCATGGTAACCGTTGATATTGAACAATGTTACCCTATTTTTAGATTAGAAGTACTCTAATAAAAAAATATTTTATTTGCATTTAAATATTAATAAATAGTATGAAAAGAATGTTTTAAGAACATTAACATGTTATTAAATTAAAATTTAAGATATGCGACAACATTGTTAACCCAAGAATTTTTTTTTGCCCGCATTCCTTTTGTTGCTACAGATAAAGTTGTCGACCTGTAGGTATATTTGGCTGCAAACCCTGATTCGATATCTTTATTCCTTCTCGAGTTATGAACCAATAGCAATTTTATTCAAAAAAGAAAATATGCTATACTTTACTTTAATCATGATATAATCCATGAAAACAAATTTTTGCGGACTCTGCTAGTTACTAGGCGATTTTGATATAAATTGACATTTAACATTTAATCGAAGAATGTGTAATATATTTAATTTTATTAAGAACATTTAAAAAACCGATTTATGGGTGAATATAAATTTTTATGTAGAGTAAAGTCGGATTAATTCAATTGTATCTTTTGTTAAATTGTACCACTTAATTATTTAAAAAACTATTCATTTCGAACACACCCCACGTAGTTGTGGTGTAATGATAAAATCAATAAACGTAGCAAGTTTTACCCACAGTGACTTAAGCTGTTGTACTCAAGTCAACGCTAGTTAGGTTATGTTTTCCTAAAATAAGCTTTATTTTGCTAGAATTGCGACAGGTAAATTTTAATCTAACCTCGCTTTTAAAGAAAATATTACGATAAATCAGTCAGTTTGCTAATTTATACCACCAATAGGTTTGTTAATTTGTACCGCTACAATTTCCCAAACTATTTTAATTTTTTCACTCCGAAAAGGACTAAAATGTGGCCAGTGGCAGCCATATAAAAATATAAAACAGGAAAACATGGTGGAAACAAGCTTTGCAAACGTTATAACATTGCTAAACCGACATTTAAAAGACATTTACTCGGCTCAAATCCAAAGGCTAAGGACGTAATCAAATCATTTGGACGTTTAACTGTGTTTAGTGGTGATATACAATTACAGGAACAAATTTTAAAAATGGAGTCACGCTTCTATGGCCTTACCATTACAGCTATAAATGTTTCTTTTTATTAAAAGCTCGTTCTTTACATTTTTGTATTATATCTCTAGTATCAGGGGGAAGGGGAATATTACATAACTGCTAATAAGTAGTTTATTAATCGAGCTACGGTGATCACGCCAGATTCAATTTGTTCTTTTTTTATCAGCTACGAGGGGGGATTGGCGAAAAAAATTTATTTTAGCAAATGCGCACTTGTCGCGGCATACAAGAAATGGCCACTATTTAATATCTCCGAAAATACTTTAGATATTATATTCAATTTTGGTGTGTGTTAATAGGATATAGAACCACACATTTTAGTTAGAAAAGTTATTCAATTGTGCCACCAGTGACGTCCCTGCAAACATGTCCTCTGATATTTTTTACAAAAAATATGGTACGCCACTGTCATTTTTCCATGTGGATATTTTTCTGATTAGCCTGGTCAATTCTACATAAAAACGGTCTCTTGAGTTTTTCTCGTTAGACGCATCGAATTGCCCACTCCAATAATTTTTATGAAACAAGATTTATCATTAATTATTTTATCAATGTTAATAATAATGAGTTTCAATATGAATTTAGTGGTTTTAATCAAGTACGGTGCGGCGCCCCCTACAAATCATGTCAGAATGTCGAGAGGATCCTGCTGTATCGATTGGGGAAAAAAAATACTCGATTTCGTCAAGGGAATTTCGTAAACCGGATCGACTGCACTATAATAGATATAAATTAGCATAACAGCTATAATAAGTACCTACCTCTTTAAAAATACGTCATTCATCGCTAACGCCTATTTGCTTATTTTGCCTCGTAACTAAGCCTAAATTTTTAAAGGGCACACAGTAGGCACCTGGCAATTTAAAGTGAAAGAATTTGACGAGCCATTTTAAATATCTACTTATTTTATGCTCGTAGATTGAAAAAGATGCGAAGGTAAGGAAGAAAGGTATGTGGTGGTAATACCTTTTGTTTTAAAAAAGCACAAGAATAATCCCGAACAATAAATACATATTTAAGTGATATTGTTGCAGTTTTTTTGTTTGGTACAGAGACACGTGGTAAAAATTCATTATTCACAAATAAATAAATTTCTGGAACTTTTTAGGTGGCTACTACAATTTTTTTAGCTATACCTGTGCCCACATGTAGTTACGTGCCTGTTAAATACTCTACCTGATCACTTGTCATTGTAAATAGCTAGGCTGCCGGTCGAGAAGTCGGTGACGTCATCGCTAGGTGAATCGGAATTTCAAGCGATTAATCGCTCGAGCGATTCACTCGATTATTAAAATCGATCGAGTATCAAGTACTCGATTACTAAAATCATGGATTTTTCCCAACACTAATATTTTGATTAACCTTATTAAAAATGGTTATTTTTTTTTACATATTTTGTTCTGAAATAATTATTTGGATTTTTAATAAGCAATAATATTTAAAAATGCACTAACTTTGAGATTAAACGAATTAAACTATACGTTGTGCATTATTTTTCTTTAATATAAATTCTATATCTGTACAATTTTACAAACTTCAGTGATAAACTATCTTCAAAAAAATATTAATCATATCAATAATTAAACTCTTAATGGAGATGCAAATACAATTTTTTAAAATTTTCCTGAATTTGCATTTCCAGCAGTGAATCCGTTCATCCGAAATGGAAATAAATTTCTTAAATAAATCTACAGAAACCTCAAACTACATTATGTTAAATTTTAATGACGAGAAGCGCCAAATTCCAAAAAGAAATTATCTATAAAACACGTTCAATGGACGGAAACTCGTTTCTGTTTACTCAAATGGGGAACGAATAAATTGCTGTTCAATGTCTAACATTCAGAGTCATTATTCTAATGAAAATAAAATAAAAACATTTTACCCGAAAATTTATGTTTGCGTTAAATATATTTTTCACCGCATAAGTATGACCTTAAGCAGAGCGGTTCGTCCATAAGAGCGCATGAGCACGTGCACTCCCAAAAAGAATAAAAAAAAATAACAAAATATTAATTAATTCATCATTATAGCGAACCGGCGTGATCCTGCCGGTCATTAGATTGGTGACGAGGAATGGTCGCATATGCGTTCATGTAGACAAGCCATAATGCAGTTTCTCTTTATTATTAGGCGGCGGGGGATAGCGGGGATATCGCGATATTGAATGGAAAAGGCGCGCACTTTTCTAGTGCGCCTTTGACCGTTTGCACGTGACATAGGCAGTAATTCGAAGTGTGTTTTAATAAGTTGTTCCGTTAATATGAACAGTTCGACGGTGGAATTTTTAAAAAATAGCTTCAGATCTTTTGCACTTGGAGCAAAGTAAAAAATGGCTGTTATTTCTAAATGTTCTGCAATTAAGAACAGAAGAATGATGAACTTTAAGCACTGTACACACTAAAAAAACTTTTTTAATTTTCTACAAATTTTATTTTCTTATGTAAAATTTAAAAAAATTAATAAAAATATGTTTTACCTAACGCTGTTCTTATTACTTTTTCTTCTTTATACGTTTAGAAGGTCTAAAAAAAGTGCTTGGTTGTTAAACCAAATTTCTTTTTTTAATAATTTCACGCTTCTGGTGAACCTTCTCTATCATAGGCCACGAGCCGCCACTGACCTTAAGTAGTGCTCAGACGACTGGTGTACTTGGCCAATATTTGAAATTGCGCATACTTGCCAACTGTCGTGTGAGAGGTACAATTGTCAGTTATTGTACAAGTAAATTTACATTATACAGGGTTGCCCAGAACATACAGCTTGTGATACATCATTTGAAGCTAATATCTCGTACAACACGTGGCCGTCCATTCCTATGCAAGTTCTTTACTGGCCATTTTCATCAAATTTGTGAAATATTTTACTAACAGTGCGCTGTGAAATTTGATTATCCGGATATTTAGCATTAAATAAAGTGCACACTGCACTTTGACTTCTTATTTTATCTCCACATCCTAACAATATCAAGACTTCGATACGCTGTCTTTCCCACAAAACCATTTTTGTTTAGAAAATTGTAAAATAATACTTCGGAAATACCTAAATTAATTTTACAAGTTCATAATATCCCAAAATGTCAGAACGTGAAACAATGAAGATTTCTTACCTTGAAAGGTAAATAAATCATCAATGATTTATCATTTCCGCTTATTTAAATAGAGATTTTTTAAAACTTTTAACAGTAGCTATTTTGAAATAGTTTGACAGAATCGCCCTAAAATTTATGAGCATACTGTAGGAGATATTAGCTTTGTATCACAAGCTGTACATTTCTACTTGTCTAATGTCTGTAAAAAAAAAACGAATAACGTCAAAATGTGAGCATATATAAAACTAAATTGACGTGTCCGAGCATTTTTCCCAAAAGTTACAGGTTAAGGCTATATTAATTTTATTCAAGACTTCTGGGCAACCCAGTATATTATTTACTAAGAATATTTAAAATCATAAATTTAATAAAGGAGAATTGTTTAGATCTATCTGGTCGTTCAACAACATATTAGAGCATTTATAAGTTTGTTTGCAAGGGTTCTAACAAATTTACTGTACGACTTTTATTTAATGTGTCAAAATTTTCAGCGAATCTATGATTGTCGGTAATTAAGCGGCTAGCATAATTTGACTAGCATGATAACATTATTAAGCTGAACTTTTTGTAGCAGAAAAAAGAAAAAAACTATTGTTAATATAATAATAAGAAAAATACTCTTGACTCAATATTTCGAATTTAAATTTTGGATAAATATCGTAAAACATAGTTGAATATCCAAATAACTCGTCTATTAAATTTCACACATAATCATCTGTATTAAAATGGTTTAAACATATTCGTGCGGAAGTTGCATGGAATTTATCTTTCCGTTTACACAACCGTATCCATTTTTGTTTAAATGTATCCTTAGGAAAGCGGAGAAACCTTATCTTTCTATCAAATTTCTTTGCCGGGTTATCCATATCACAACCGAACACAGACTTCATTTTATGAAAATTCAGATATTTATTTTAATATACACAACACGACTAAATAAGAGAAAATTTTGGTGAATTTTCAAAATTTCCATTGAAAACTGCGGCACTACGTGGCGACCAGTGTTCCCAGAAATCTTTGATCAAAGGTAATAGGTTGACGGTTCGAAACGTAATAGAATAGCAACAAACGGTGTCAGAGTAAGAAGAGCACGAAAAAAAGGTCGTTGCTTTCCTATGATATGGGGGGCAACCTCGAGATTGAACATAAATTTCATATGGGGAACCCGACAACAAGAATTAACATCTAGAAAATTGTTAAAATAGTAATGGATATATTATAATTGTCAAAGATTGACAACGGTGGTGGCAACGAGCAGGGGTCGCCGAGCGGCTTCTCCTATCGTCGGCTGGTTCCAATGGCGCGTCGGATGTTTTAAAAGTTTGTCGTAATCTTTTCTTATTTCAGTGGTATTTTAGCTGTATTGTGTGTAATATCACACACACACACACACACACACACACACACACACACACACACACACACACACACACACACACACACACACACACACACACACACACACACACACACACACACACACACACACACACACACACACACACACACACACACACACACACACACACACACACACACACACACACACACACACACACACACACACACACACACACACACACACACACACACACACACACACACACACACACACACACACACACACACACACACACACACACACACACACACACACACACACACACACACACACACACACACACACACACACACACACACACACACACACGCACACACACACACACACACACACACACACACGCACACACACGCTTTCGACAGCGCAGACAGATTTTACCTCATCTCTACTCCACAAAGGAAGAAGAACGGTTTGAAGTTGTCGTTACTCGTTATGCCAGTTGGCTTGTCAAAAAAATAATGTGCGTGCATTGAGTGAAAAGTACATACAGAAAAATCAGTCAAAGGCATATTGAAAATGTTCCTTTAGTAAGAGACAATGAGCATCGCAAGGTCACCGGATTTTACACCCTGCATTCTATGGGGTACGATGAATAAAGAAATAGTTTGCAAAGAGTCATGGATCAGTTGCGAAATAAGATAGTGGATGCAGCAGATAAAATAATAGTTTGGAATCTACAAATTTGCTGTGATGCCTATTGTACAGAAATCAGTCTTTTCATTATTTGTAAATTTTGTGTATCTACTAAGTATTGCCAAATATCGTGTTGAAATGTGCTTTTGTTCGCGAAATCTGTGACCTGTGTAATAAAATCTAATAATGTGATAGTGTCTCTAAAACAACTAATATGCATGTGCCTGGAGGCACAGCACAGGAAGCAAGGGCCAACTTGTGTCCTATCTCCTATTTGTGTGTTTTTTATAAAGATATGCATTAGTGTGTAGCAATTTTGTGTGCCTATCTTCAAAAAACTAATTTGAAACATGTGTGTGTTTCTTTAAGTGATTTATGGTAACTTGTTCAGTATTTCACTATGTGTTCTATGTCTCTGACAATATACAGGGTCATGGTCTGAGATTTGAAGAAAAATGCTGAAGGGGTTTTAGTGGGATATAAGCTTTACCCACTAAAACCAAAAAAAACTGAAGATCTGAGCCCTGGCTTACTTTCTAGTGTACTGGCACCTGGATTTACTTCTATTTGGATACTAGGTAAGCCGAATATTTATTTTTATAAGAATCTAAAGTTTTACACTAACAGTTTGGCAACATTGCGCCAGAACATGTGTTTATTACACAGCTGGGCAGTATAATATGATTGTGCCGAGGAGTGACCTGTGGGTTTATGGGTGAATTACCCCACTTTTTAAACGTTCGATTTAAAAAAAATATATATATGTAGCTCTTCTCTAGGACACCCCAGGAGTCACCCATTTAAATATAATACGTCATTTTCATAACACCCTGTATTTGGAAACGTTTCGTTTTGTCACAATCGAGAGAGAGGGGACCACCTGGTTTTAAAGTTTAGTATAAAATATATAAGTATAAACCAAACTAGGAACGAACCAATAAAAAAAAGTTGAAATATAAACAACGGACAAATAGTTTTAATTTATTTTATAAACAAATAGGTTCTCTATATGTGGTAAAAAGGATAAAATTTTCTTGAATTGCAAGCAGGCAGTTTTTCCGAATCAAAAACAAATTTCTTAGGTAAATCTATAGCAACCAATAACCCAAATTTTAACAGCGCGAAATAAAAAAAATTGCCTATAAAATACATTTATTGAAATTCCAAATGCAAACAACTCGTTGCCTTCTGTTTACACAGATGGAAAACGAACAAATTACTCGTCAATGTCTGACATTCAGAGCCATTATTCTAACGAAAAAAAACATTTGACCCGATAATTAATGTTCTCGGAATTTACGTTATATACAGGGTGTCGGACATATAATGGAAACAAGCTTATATTTTCGCTATTTCTGAATTGATTGTTTCCAATTTAGTGCGGATTTATAATGGTGAATTCAAAGCGGCATTTATTGTAATTTTTCTTCAATTTATCTTCATCTCAGGAATTGCCGGTTTAAATATAATTCCATAACACCCTGTACACCATGTAGCAATTGTTTTACTATTCACAATACCCAAATATTACAAAATATGCTCACACCTTACCGCATTATTTTCTCTAGAATTTACTATAAGTTATTAAATAAATTTAGCAAAATTTGGGCGTGGTTCTCGCCTGCAGATTTTTCACTGCCCACCAGTACTGAAAGGGAGGAGGCGGCATTTTTCAGTTCTCGCCTGGGGTGGCAAAATAGCTAGAAACGGCCCTGGCATCAACCGCTCAATACGAGCATAGAATGTCACATTCTAAGCTCGTATTGCGCGGCCGATACCAATAATAAAAACACGTATGCCCATTATTTTTCCAATATTAGGTACACACGTGGGTATAATAGACCCTCCGCGGTGGATTAAAGCCACAGCATTTGTAAATAAATATTTAATCAAAAAGGGGATCGAACCATGAAAAGTAAATAGCTGCACATAAAAAAAAATAAAACATCTGAATTAACTACGGGCAATATCAGTTCTCAAAAATAAAATATTAATACCAACCATTTCGATAACGTTCAATTTTAATGGGGCTTTAAGGGGCAAACTATCCTGAAAATTAAACTAAAAAAAAAATTTTAATTAATACCTATATTCCAATTCTCATATACTTTTAAGATCTATTTCGTATTTGTACCTTAACAAAATGGATTTTTAACCCAAATATCCCTTTCCTCATAAAATTATATAGAAAATAACTATAAAATAATTTCTGTCCTGTCCAATCATCAAATAAAGTTCTTATTAAATTATAGTTCTGAAGATGGTTATTATGAATAAAACCCAAACGATAACAAAGTAATAGTACATTACGTACCGAGGGCAGTAAGAAGGCCTTTACGGACGAGAGCGGGGGGAGGCAACGCTCGAGTCCGTAAAGGCCTTCACTGCCCGAGGTTCGTACCGTACTTTTTGTCAAAAGTGCGCCGTAAGCGCCTCTTACGCGACCTCTTTTCGTGACCGAATAATATTAGAAGTTATTACCTAAAGAGCCATCATCTCCAGGACAATATTACCAGACGACGTAAATTTTCACTAAATTGCCATTATTAGTCGCTGGATCGCTACTAAATTGTCGAGTGTTAGTTTTTAGCTTTATTGCATTAGATTTTTAATTAACATTTCTACTAGGCATGATATCGGTGACACCAGACAGGGTGTTTCCTTAAGGTCGCCCAAATCTCGGCAACTAATAGGCAGAGAAAGTCAAGAAAAATAAATTGTTATTAAAGTGGTCATAAAAAATCCTGGAAATTATTTTTAAGTTCCGCATTTCGCCGCACAATTGATAAGTAAATATATAAAAATTTCTAAACTTCTCCGAATATTTTACAGTAATTCTAAAAAAAGTGCATTGGGGTATATTTTATCCCATCATTTTTCTCGAGGGTCCGTCCAAGCCGGATGCGCTCGGGTCAGGGTTGACCAATATGCGCAGCCTAACCCTTGTTAGACCCAGTCTTAATAGGCCCAGTCCCTTGTTTGTGTAGGTCAGCTGGAGAATTAGTCGGGATACCCTCCTATGCTAATTTTTATTTTATGCTTGCATTTTACAAAATAATAATGCTCCACACTTAATTCATATTAGTTGCCTATTACATATTTAAAAAATGTTCATCTTTTGCGTTGTATTATCGTTTTCAGACCTTGCACCCTCTTTCCTGAATATTCTTCTGCATTTTCCTTAATTTTTAGAAGGCAAATAATTCATAAAATAAGAGGGGGAAGTCGGTTGTACGCTGTATAAAAAAATAAAAACAAACCATATCACTTGTATTCAGCGTAATTTTAATTTTAATCCTACCATCACCTAGCGCTTTCGGCCTCAGGGCTAAGGCTTCGTCAAAGTCACCCCAGGCACCAAGCAACATACCCCAAAAATAGTAAACCCGTTTAAGAACAATTCTATTGTTTACTTATATTTAAGAAACCACCACACAGTTTTTGGGATATATTTCTTGGTGCCTGGGGTGACTTTGACGAAGCCTTAGCCCTGAGGATGGCCTTTTAAGAGGCCGAATGAGAGACGACACTAAAAATCGCCGATACTCCGGCAACATTCGGCATTTTTCGGAGATCCGAATCCGGAAAGCTGGCGGGCATTTTTAATGGTGATATTTGCCAACTTGCACGTTTCGAAGGGTCGCCTGGCGAGAGGCAATGGTGACGCGAATTGGAATTTGCGCACAGCTCGTGAACAATACCTAACCTAACATTTACAACTGTTTACCGCCTTTTTCTAGACTATTAAGTTTAATCGCTGTGTTAGCGTTTGATATACTGATTTATTGTCATGAAATATTAAACAAAAAAAAAATATTGAAACTTCTTTTTGAAAAATATGCCTTTAAAATTAGTTATTGAATGCCACCTTTTATTAAATATGTGGTGTACTTGAGTCACCGTTATTTAACCGAAATAAAACACAAGATATCTTGAACTGTTTCTTTATTGTCGGTCAAAAAGTCGGGACGGAGGAACAATGTGGTCAATCAATAAAGCAAAGCAAATCCATGTACACAATTAAGCTTAAGATACTGCTGAAACCACTAAACTACATTACAATTGCTTACAAAATAAAAAACATACATAATAATAAAGTACTTTATTTAAACTTACTTAGTTTTCAGAAATCCGCAGCTTCGATTACAACCCGTAAAAAGAAATTGCAAGAAACTTACGAGTGATGTTTTTTTTTTCAAATTCCTTATTATTTTTTTTTTAATTTACAAAAGGTACATCACAGTAAGCATAGCTAACATCTTAAAACATCCTAAACCATACTAAGCAACTACAAGAAGGAACTGTAAGAAACTTACGAGTGATGTTCTTTTCAAATTCCTTATTATCCTGCATTATTTTTACAATTTACAAAAGGTACATTAAAAATAAGCATAGCTCATCTTAAAAAATCCTAAACCATACTAAGCAACTACAATAATTAATTTTTTTATCATAAAATACAAAACCCTGTCACCATACAAAATACCATACCATACAAAATAAAACCCCTAAACCAATATTATTTCTTTCTCTTTGCTGGAAAGAATTCTTGCTTTTCTAATTTCCTTTTATGAACTGCTGATCTATTTTCTTGCTCCATTACCAAACTAATTTGTCCCATACACCTTATAAAAAAATATAGCTTAATTTTTAGAATACACATACATGGCAAAAATGATTTCGTTACTTTTTGTACCGCTCATCATTTAAGGATCTTAAAAAGTTTGACAAAGTTTTAATTTCTGTCTCCTTCTTCACGTTTTATTTATTGTAGGTACTCGTAGTTGAAGATTGACTCTCTCTCTCTTCTTTGTAATAAAGTTTTTAATTTCCTTTCTCCTATTCTGCTGTTGGTTATATATGAACATTTTTTACCTGTCTGTTCTTTGTTGAAACACAAGATAACTCCAAATTGCAGAACGGGCACGTTGTGTTCAGTTGGACTTCCATGCTTGATGATTCAAAATTGCACAAGTGAAGTAAAGTAGATAAACACAATATTTTTCACAAAATAAAGCAAAAAGCGAAGAGTTGTGTTAACACAGCGATCAAACAAAACACTCGAAAAATGGCGGTAAACAGTTATAAATGTTAGGTTAGGTATTGTTCACGAGCTGTGCGCCAGACTTCCAGTCCTCCGAAATGTGCAAGTTGTCAAACATCACCATTCAAAATGCCCGCCAGCGTTCCGGAATCGGATCTCCGAAAAATGCCGAATGTTTCCGGAGTATCGGCGATTTTTAGTGTCGTCTCCGAATGAGCTAGGTAATGGTAGGAATAAAATTATAATTAATGCAAGTGGTTCTATTTTTTTATCCGTTCATAAAATGTTAAAAGAGGGCGGCCAACTTTATTTTGCAAGTGGGCGGCAAAGGGTCTGGGACCGGCTCTAAATAACCTGGTTATTAAGTTATTAACATTTTAAATTGCTGGGATATAAAGTTCTTATGGCTTTAAATTTTATTTTCGTGATGTTTTTTTGCGTAATATCGATAAATTTATTTAAAATTTTGTTCCAAATAATTAGAATATAATTACTTGTTTTAAATAGCAAAACCCAGATATAGCCTATTTTAACGCAAATATTCATAAATCCGTAGGAAGGATCAACAGACAACATCAATTTGGTTGGAAAATATACAGTTCAAATTTATTGGAAAGTACGGAAAAACTCTATATAAACTAAAGCTTCCTTCTATATTTTATTTATTTGTTCGAAAATACCTATTCAAAGTAGGTACAGTTTGAAAAATTAACGGTTATTTAAAAAATATCACCACTTTAAACATTAATCTCCAAGATCAATAAATAAACGTGTTATTTAATTGGAAACTAAAATTGACATTATTAATTGAACAAAAATGTTTACATCCCAAATTTATTTTGAGTCCTTTAAAATGTTTTTTTTATACAGTATAGTAGTTGTTTTTTTAACGCACGGGCGAATTTTTTAAGTTAAAACGTTTATGTATTTATTATGTTTTATCCCAGGAGTCTCAGGTTGGAAGTATGACGTCATCTAAGATTTTAATTGAATTTTTAAACTTCAATATATCGGTAACCGATATTTCCAGAAAAGGTATAGTTGGTTAACAAAAAGTTTTAAATTTTTATCATATAATTGAAAATTCCCCAATATTGGGTTATTTCGGGCTTATTCGGGTTTGTTCCACTTAAGAAAATCTGAAGCTGGGTACTGACTTGAGCAAATTTACGCACCCGAACGGTTTGCGCGTAAAAATGGTCAGATGAGTACGGCGCGACCTGCCACGTAATTTTTTTACCCGCACAAACAGTTCCGACTGCTGTCGGTCTTCTGCAAAGATCAAATAGTTTTCGTGTGCATAAAATGCTCAGTATGGAAGTAGTTGCGTTCAGTTATTGACGTGCGTCGAAAATGGAATAGAATAACGAATTGTCACTTAAATTAATAGATGAGTACGAAAAATGTAGTGCAGTTTTCGTGTGCTTAAAATGCTCAGTATGGAAGTAGTTGCGTTCAGTTATTGACGTGCGTCGAAAATGGAATAGAATAACGAATTGTCACTTAAATTAATAGATGAGTACGAAAAATGTAGTGCAGTTTTCGTGTGCTTAAAATGCTCAGTATGGAAGTAGTTGCGTTCAGTTATTGACGTGCGTCGAAAATGGAATAGAATAACGAATTGTCACTTAAATTAATAGATGCCTTGCATTTTAATAGACGAAGGAAGGTAGATGCGTGGAATACCACAGCTACCAATTTAAATCTAAATGTTTTGGATGTAAATTAACAGTTTGTTGGGCTCTTTCCGAAGAGAAAAGGCTAAAGGTAGGAAGAGTACTGGAACGGGTTTGTAAATACTGAGAGTACTAAAAGTAATACTTTATTACTGCATATAATGGTATATAAGTAAGTATATAAACTCAAAATCTGCAGATGACATACGACTACAATTTTTGAAGTGGCCACTGTTTCCTTGCAGCCTCTTGTCGGTTAATGGCTTACAGTCACTGTATGCCGACCTGCTTTCATACAATTTTGTATTCCACCATCGTTTAGGTTTTTTCTTCTTTTTCTCTGCCTCATGCAATAGTAGAAAGGAGGCACTCGCAATAATTATATTACGTCTTTTATGCCACTTTTCAACAAACTCACTGGAACAACAATTTGCGCGAACGAATTTAATGAAACAAATAATCTTCGCGAATAAACATCTTTGCGCGTACATCTTTTTTCTGCGTACGCAATTCGTGCAAGTCAATTTGCTCAAGTCGGTACCCAGCTCGACCTCATGGGACACCTTATACAGGCTGTATCCTAAATCAATTTGATCTATACAGTGTGTGTGAAAATATTTGCGCAAATTGTAAACATTTTTATCTGTGAATTTAGGAAAAAAAATATTTTTCATAAAAAGTTTTGCTTGCCTTAAAAACCGCTAATCCCCGAAAAAATCACAAATATAACGTGCAGGGTGTTAAAAAAAATAAGAAAATGTGAAAAATGCTAAGGGTAAAGTAACACTAATTGACATGGTACAAAAAAATGTTAGCAGGAAGTTGTAAAGAATCAAATTTAATTGTATAATTAAAAAAAAATTTCCATCAATTTTTTCTTGCGAAAATAAACAAAAAATCAATATTTCTAAGGATAAAGTAATGTATTTTTAAAAGTACAAGATATCAAAGTCACCTATGAAACAATCAAAAGCCACAATAAACGTAAATAGGATTCTTAAAACATAATTGCTCCAAAGATGCGACTTATTAGCAAAGAAAAAATTTAAATTGTGTTCAATGAATTAAACAACAGATTTACAAAAACCGGTAATGAAATACAAGGATTTGAAATTGAAAACGCTTTTCGAAGATTAAGAAAAAACCTCCGTAAATGCATTGAACATGGTGGTGGGTTAGCTGAAGCCTAATAATAGAAAAACCTTTTTTCTTTTCTTCCTAATAAATTGTTCTCCTTATCTGGAACAAGAAAAAATAGATTAAATTTGTTGTTTTCGTAGATGGATGATATTTTATACTCTGACATTAAATTTGATCTGAACAACTTTTTTCTAATAGATTTTTTTTTATCATGTAAATTAATGTTGCTTTACTCTTAGCATTGTAGCACATTTTCTTATTTTTTGGGCACATTATATTTCTGATTTTTTCGGGGATTAGGGGGTTTATAAGCAAAACTTCTTATGAAGAATAGTTTTTGTTCCTCAAATCACAGATAAAAAGTTTTTCATATGGTGGCAATATTTCAGAAAATCGGACGTTAAGATTATTTTGGCTAAAGTATTTTCAATATGATGACACTTCCGGTTATACCGGAAATAGGTTTTAACTTGCTTACTTTAAATGGAGTACGCTACATATATTACATTTTTCGATTCTACGCCAGAATCTAAGCAGATTTTGTATATCATGTCCTATATCTAACTCTACGCTTGTTTGACATATTAAGGTTTTATATCTAAAATGACGTTGCAGGCTTAAAATTATTATAATTTTTCCTATAAGGAAGCCTTTATTATTTAATTTGGGTTGGACTTATTGTAGAAAATGATCTGCTTCCATACATTTTTCGTAATATGTTGATAACAAAATACGTAGTAAGAGCATGTAGCAAATTACATTTACTAGAGTAGTAAATTACGTAGTAAATGTTACATTAACTACTTTAACAACCCCGCTCGTCAGGTGACGGGATTCGTTCGGATGTTTAAGAAAAAAATTTCTGCCGTCCGTAGACGTACTCGAACGGCTCGTGCTTCAAGGCGAACTAGGCACTTTTCTCCAGTTTTCTTCTGTGTTTGTTAGGTTTTGGTATCGAGTGCCTTGGTTGACCCTGTTAGCAGTGTCTTATGCCTACTTGTACCAAAATTAACTTAAGTCCTTCTTACTTAAGAATATCTTTAATTCTAAGTTAATCTTAATAGTGAAAACTAAAAATCCGATAGTTAGCTTTGCTGACGATACCACACATCGCACATCTTCACAGACTGCATGAAGTATCACGGCTCAACAAAGACCTGGAAGAAATTTTGGCTTATAGTGATGGTAACCAAGTCGAATTTAATGCTAAGGAAACCCAGGCAGCAGTTTTCTATAAAAAGTATAGCATTACAGATCCGGATATAGTCATGACTGGACACGCAATTCTACTAGATTCTATTAATTTGGTGGGTATCAGTCTGGGAGGAAATGTCTTGGCATAACCACGTTGTGGCAATCGATAAGGTAGCTCCACAGGAACTTGGTGTACTCTTCCGGATCAAAAAGTTGTACACACCTAAACAACTTTTGATACTATACCATCACTAGTCTAGAGCTCTGCTCCCAACATACTCTTCGGCTACTGGATTCTATCAAAAAGAGAGCTATTCGTCTGATCGGAGACCACGAGCTGACAAAGAGCCTGGAACCAACGAGTATAACCTCCAACGATTCAAAATCAACGTGAATCGGTTTTTGCGCACACACACCACTCCTAGAATGCCTTAAAGGGTTTTCTTATAGTGCTTGTGTTTGATCGTAAAAAATAATAAGCTAAGAAAGCGTTGAGGGCTTGAAAATGGCGACTTACATTTAAGAAGTCTTGAGCAATCTTAAGCCTTTCTCAAATGCTGGGGCAAGGCAATTTTACTTGTTAAATGGCTAAGAGCGACTTAAGTTTTTCTTTACGTTTGGTGCAAGTGGCTATTAATGCTTTCCCTTTGTTGCTGGTACTCCAGTATCGTTCGGGGAAGAACAAAATGAGGGAATTCACCTTTTCATGTTGATAATATTATTAAGAAATTTCATAATTAATTATCGTATGCTTCCTTTTTTTTAGTTTTTAAGTTCCTTCCTCTACAAACCAAGCATGCGGTCGAGAAGACTTTCTCTTTTCCTTTTTTAAGAGACCCATATCCGTGTTGGCCCAACGCCCTTTTAGAGATGATTTAAGCGATTATGGCCAAGGGTATTCATTATAATTTTTTTTTGAGGCGATTTATTCAATTGGGGTTTTCCTTGTTTCAGGGTTGTTCTTATTTTCCTTTCTTCTCTTTTGAGCGAGTTTTTTAAGTTTAGTTAAGACTCAACCTTACCACAGTTAACCAAGCGGACACACAATGGTAACTGCTGATACTGTAACCAGCAGTACCTGCCGAATTAAGTTGTAGGCAGCTAGCATTGCCCTGAAGCCAGTTCATCCCTAACCAAAGACTGTAACCCGTGAAGTAACCTCTCTAGGGATCCATGTGCAAGCTTCACATGTTTCATTAAATAGTTTTTCAACCTAAGGACAAACAACAATGTTCCAGTTTAGTCAAGAAAATTTATAAATAAATTTAAACCTCTAGCCTCCTCTAAAAAAAGCGAACAAACCCAAACACGTTCGGGTGGCGCCTTCAATGCTGAAAGAGAAGTTTATAAAGTAAGTACTCTCGACCTCTATCCTCCTCTAAAAAAGCTGCCGTAAGCCTGTAGTGTGTACTCTATAAATTTAAATAAGCCGCCATAATATGCAGACTGTAAAATACATATGGGCCTTGCAATGTTGTACTAAAATCTCAAATAAAAATGACCAAATTGTAAATAGATAAAATCGTGTTTGAACAGTGTAATAAAAGCAAGTTATTTTAACAATCAAAATAAGTGGTCGGGTCTGTCAGACCGACTTGTAGTAAGTATGTACAAATAGTTCTAACAGTTAAAGGTTAAATAATGAAACTTTATTATTCACAGAAGAATTATTACTACACTGTTTTTACCTTTCGAGTTTGCTACAAATTATATTTAAGCTAAGGTAATTTATCAGAAAACCCGAAAGCTGCAACAATGTAACAAATTGTCTAAAGTAGTGTAATTATTCTTGCAGGCATGTTTACTTATTATTAAACTGTTCTTTTTAATGGTTAGCTATATACTTTAAATATTTGGAGATGGATTATTTATTTATTTACGAAAATAAGGACACAAATATGTACAAGTACCGAAAGACCGTATCCACTATTTATTATTGTATTTTATATCTAAACTTTAAAATTAAGAGCATATACGAGCCCTGACGCACATGTATTGGACCAAAGGCAGTTTTTTATTTCTCACCTAGTATTTATTGTATATATAATAGGTTCAACAAATATAACTAAGTATATTTGATACTACATGGCATTAACAACTAATCAATAATACCGCTTATTTATTTTACTCACAATAGTAATAATAAGACAAAATTATTAATTGGACCAAAAGTATTTAAAATTTTATTGTCCCTTACTACTGAGAGCAGTCTCCTTTTTGTTTTATAGCAGCATCAAGTCTTGCCCGCATGGTGTTCACTAATGTTTTACAGTAATCTGGTCGAAAGTTATTCCAGATTTCCTGAATTCAGGAATAGTGCGGACTGGACTGGTTTGTAGAGATTTTTTCATTTAATGTCAGATAGTTTCGATAGGTGAAAAATCGGGGCTACTTGAAGGCCATATTAAAACTGGAATATTCATTTTTTGCAATCACGATTCATCGCTCCATATATCTAAGTCCCACTGACGGTCTGACCAGTTTTTATGCCCCTTTGTCCACAAATGTCCTCAGTGATGAATCCAAATTCGAGATATGTGTTGGTGATTCACGAAGTAGAATTATCCGAATGCCGGGAGAGGAATATCATAGAGATTGCCTTAAGAGAAAGTTAAAATTCCAGCATCTGTCATGGTATGGGGCTGTATGTCCTCACAAGGGGTTGGTCGTCTTTTTTTATTAATGGTACCGTCAATGATGCAAAGTATAAACAAATTTTGCAAGAAGAATTGTTGCCTTCAATTAATTAGATTCAGCTGCCAGATGGAGAATTTATATTTTAATGGGACGGCGCAGCAATCCATACTGCCAAAATGGTAACATCATGGTTGCAAGAAATTAATATTACAGTTTTAATGTGACCTTCAAGGAGCCCCGACTTGTCACCTATCGAAACCCTCTGACATCAAATGAAAGAAGCTCTACAAACCAGTCCAGTCCGCACCATTCCTGAATTAAAAGACAAAATTCAAGAAATCTGGAATAACTTTCGACCAGATTATTGTAAAACATTAGTGAACACCATGCGAACAAGACTTGATGCTGTTATAAAACAAAAACGAGACTGCACTGAGTGGTAACGGACGATTAAATTTTAAATACTTTTGGTCCAATTAATATGCGCCAAATATAACAAAAATAATTTTGTCTTATTATCATTATTGTGAGTAAAATGAATAAGCGGTTTTGTTGATTAATTGTTAATACCATGTAGTATCAAATAAACTTAGTTGTATTTGTTGAAGCTATCATATACACAATAAATACTAGGTGAGAAATAGAAACTGCCTTATATATTCCTTCAAACAAACCCAATACATGTGCGTCCGGGCCCGTACATAAAATATACTAATTTTATTAAACTTATAGGTACTATACTAAGAAATTACGTTCTGACATATACTAAATAAACCTATACTGTTCACTGCTATTTAACGCTGTGGGCTTCATTTAGGCTTAGATATTGACGATTTTCACCAAACGCTTCATCGATACTTAGAAATATTCCTGGCTAATCTAATATTAAACACGAGCTGTAAAATAATTCCGCACCATTCTCTAGAGGTCGCCAAGTCTACGGTCCTTAAACAACCTTTGATGGTACATAACGATAGCCCATGTTTTTGGCTTGGTGGTCATTCTAGGTTCACTATAGTTTCAAGTAATTTTTAAACTGTGAGAAAACTAAGAAAAAGTCAACATCTTGATAATATACATTAATCAAAGAGCTTAGTCTAAATATAGCAGCGTTTGGACTAGATTAGTGCTTGTCTGAGGTAAATGAGAAGAAGATAGCGGTCTATCTAGTGGCTCTAGAAGGAACATGCAGAGGAAGCTGTTGCATTATAAAAGTATTTTAAAAAGAATAATCAGGTCAGATGTAATTCTACAGACTTCCAGACTTGTAAGTCTAAGTTGTTGCCTAGCTACAGTAATACTAGAACTCTAACTCTCCAACTTAGAAATCTGACAAATTTATTTTGCAAACGTTCAATCTAATTTAACTTTTTTCATAATAAGGGTTCCAAATGACACGTGCAAAATTTAATCTACTATAAATATATGCAAAGTAGATTTATTTGATTGTGGTTCGTCTACTCAAGCGTGTGTCGTTCAAGCTAATTTTTTTTATTTGTAATTGCATTTTTCTAATTAAATTTAATTTTAATTCATATTCTCATTTATTATTTTTAACTGTTTTCTAATTGAACATTAAAGCGTCAATACTCAAACCTTTCTTCATATCTCCGCGTGTATGGGCGCTTTTAAAGGTTCAGTACTACCATGGTGATGCACACGGAGACAGAGAGTCGACTTAATACAGTCGTTTTCGCTAGTAAAAACTGATCGTAATTTTATCACCCGCACTCCACGCTGGCAGTAACCAAACGAGAAGCCTCCACCAAAATGGAAGCTTTCCTCGAGTATCAAGGTAAGAATTTTTAAAGGCCCGTTTTTCAAATAACATTATTTGGAGTGGCTATTTTTCTCTCCAATTGAGTATTGAAGGTTTTATTTTATTACTCCTTGTCTGACAAGGTATCCGCATAAATCAGATTTACACTCTTTCGCCACAACTCCTAACATTCGAGAATACTTCTTCGCTACATAGTCTATATTGTGGTTTAATCAATATAAGCTTGCAGTCAAAAAATACACCGAGGTCCTTGATCTGAGTCACTAGATTAAAAAGTTTACCATCTAACGAATAGTCATACGTTAAAGTTTTTTGTAAAAGAGATACAGGAGCATTTCCTGTAGTTTAAAGAAAGTTTATTAACAGGAAAGTACATTTTCATATCAGCACAGAGAAGGTAATAAGAATACTTCAAGCATTTATAAATGTCGTTAATATAAAGTGAAAAAAGCAGGGGCTGCAGGTGGGAACCCAGAAGTTACTAGGATAGGTTTGGAAAGGATGTTGTAAATGGGAATTACTTGGATCCTACCAAAGATATAAGATGAAAACCAATGTAGAAGATCCCCTTGCATACACCAAGATCAGCAAGCTTCGCAATAAGAATATTATGGTCGACCTTGTCGAATGCCTTACTGAAGTTAATATACAGAGAATCGAGAGGAATTCGGTTAGAATTCAATTAAATTAAGTAAAACTTTTAAGTTTAATAAAATAGTTACAATTTATGCATAATTTATTCTTTCGAGGATAATTATAATTAGTTGTCAAATGTGGGCAAGGGCTATGAGGTACGGTATCTGAAGTTTAGGTATTGTTGGCCCATTTTAATTTCAACAGGACATAAGGACTAGGTAACAAATAACTTTTTTAATTTTATTTGAATTTTTTGCAATTAGGGATTATTGATTATTTGAAATTTCCTTCCTGTAAATATGCTGTTATTAAAGTCATAATATATTTCTTATTAAAGAATATATGCTTAACGGATTGACCTCATATCTGACGTTGTCCGAGCGTTTCGATTTTGTCAGTCTCTTTGTTAATCACATATCATTTAGAAACACTTGAAATTGGTTGTAACCAACCTATTACCTAATATATAGTCCGTCCGAAAAAAATAAAACACAATTATAATTTTTCGGTATATATTTTTGTTACTTGAATTAATTATAAAATTACCCGAAACTAGGTCACCGGTGATGGCGGTTCAGGCCTGTAGAACTGACCGAATCAAATCTTTATTTCATGGCGCTGCCACTTCAATCTTCGTTAGTCCTCATATGTTTTCAAAGGGATTAAGATCTGATGAAGCTGCTGACCATAAAATTGTTACCAATTGGTGTTTTAGCATCCAAGCTTGAGAATACGCAAAAGTATGGCATCTAGCATTATCCTGCTGAAAACGACAGTCGTCTGAATATAAAATATGAGCCGTTTGATGTGGCCTTGTCTTTTCAGTGGGATGCGGGCAGTTTGTGGACACACTTTTAATCTTCGTTAATTTGCAAATCTATTAGCCAATTTTCGAAACCCTAGGCTCGGATTTTGCTGTCCTAAGGTCACTAAAGCCTTTAAATTGGTTCCGCGAAGCTTACGCGTTATTCCGGCGAAACAAGTCTGTTTTTATCCTGTTTATTGTCTCATATATTACCTCATATTTCCGAGTTTAGTTAATTGTAATAATTTTTTTTTTTAAGTTTCGAACACCTTTTCTATACAAAAATTCCACCTTTTTGTTTGTTCTACTTGCGACAATATTTCACAAATCCTAAGCCTGCTTACACTCAACAATATTTGACAGATGGTGTTGTCATGCGATTTTTGGCCATAGCCTACTATCGCCACAACCTACTTGATGCATTGGTTTTGTCTTAGAATGTTAGAACAAAAGAACTATATTAAAATTAGAAAAACATCACATTCTGAATACTTCCTAGACGGACTATAATTTCCCATTTTTTTTAAGGAGGTACGGAAGAAGGTAGATTTCATAAACTGAAATATTGATAAATTTTATTCTCGATTGGGGTCACATATCGTAGGACAAAGCGACGTGGCATTGTGGTTTATCCATAGAATATCGTATCTCAAGCAATGTCGGCCATTCGTGAAAAGGGTTTTGACAAATTTTCATTTATTATAAAGTGAGATTACGTCCTAGGGTATGTTAGCATTTGATTTACAAAAATAGTTATATTTATGAAACTAATATCAAGATAAATAGCGGTAACTTTAAATGATATGAAGGGGAAGCTGTGCAATTTAAAATTTATTAAATATAAAGTTTAAACTTCTCTACTGAAGGAAATGAAGGAGAGAAAATGGATTAAACAGCGTGTATGGTTGAAAGGAAGGCATCTTTTAGTGATTTTTTACGGCGTATCCATGCCTTTAGTAAATTTTTTGCTGCGTATCCATGTCTTTTAAACAGGCCTATTTTTTTAATATTTTTTCTGACTGAGCGTTTTTAGGTATCAGTCATCACTGGTATCAATTTAGTAGTTTGTAAATTACTAAGTAATTAAAAAATTTCTGGATCCATTTGATGTGTACTGGGTATCCAAATAAAAGACCTGCGTATCCAAATGGATACTAAAAAGTACGTATGCCTTGGTTGAAATGTAACAAATGGGAAACTTTTTTATCCTTCAATTTATCGAAAAAAGTTATCTCTTATGAAAAAATTATAGGTTGGTTGAAAACCTTCTTAGTCATAGTCGAATTTCCGAGATATTGAATAGAGTGGCCAAAAAATATGAACATGATATAAGAATAAAATACCTTTATTTCTAAAAATACGTCAAAATGCCTTATTATTCTCTATCTAAACATGCTGACGAGAAATAGTTCAATTCATTAAACGAAATAAAATTTTATTTTAATACCAAAACATCGAAACAACGAGTTAGATTACATAAAAAATTAAATATATAACTAAACTAATTAATTCGTTCTTGTTGACACAGTTAGAAATATACAAAACACTGCGATAACTAATCTCGACAACAAATCTGTAACTTTTTACGACACAAACTCGAAGGAAGGAGCCTAATCGGAAATTACGTTGTGTGTAGACCGAAACGGCCGATACTACCCACCCCTTTTTTACTTGTGTAAATAGAAGCGAAATAAAATTATCTACAGTTTAAAATATTTGTATATTTTTTTTATGATCAAACACAAGTACTATAGGAAATCGTTTAAGGCACTCTGGGAGTGGTGCGTGTGCGCAAAAAGCGATTTACGTTGGTTTTCAATCGATGGGAAACACGACCTCGGGAAAGTCGATCCATAAGAATGACGTCCTCCAGATGAAAGAATTCTTAAATAATGAAGTTCGAGGAGTACTAAGCTTAACCACATATGGATGGGCGGCAGTGGTTCGTCGTGTATTTCTGCTATTCACCGCTCTGACCGGAATTAAGAGGGCAAGGTCAGCCGAGCATTTTCCATGGGCATATCTGTAAAAGAGAGTCAAATCACCAACCTGTCTTCGATGTTCCAATCTGTCGAGGTTCTTTGTCAGCTCGTAGTCTGCGATCAGACGAATGGCTTTCCTTTCGATGGAATCCAGTAGCCGAAGAGTATGTTTGAGTGTAGAGTTCCAGACATGAGAGCAATACGCTATAGTGATGATCGAATCTGGGCTTTGTATAGTGTCAAAAGTTGTTGAGGTGTGTACAACTTTTTGGTCCGGAAGAGTACACCAAGTTTCTGTGAACCTACCTTGGCGATTGCCACAACGTAGTTATGCCAAGACATATTTCCTCCCAGATTGAAGCCAGTGGAATTGCGTGGCCTGCCATGACTATATCCGCTTCTGTAATGTTAACCTTTTTAATGAAAACTGACGTCTGGGTTTTCGTAACGTTAAATTCGACTTGGTTACTGTCACCCCAAGCCAAAATCATTATTATTTCAGCAAAATTTCAGTGATATTTTAAAACAACCGAAGACTTAGTAATCAGAACACGATCATCGGAAACAAGTACAACAATGCAAGAGTATCGAGTATCGTGAACTCAGTGGCGGATCAACAGAGGGGGGGGGGGAGTGGAGCTTAGAGAGGGAGACGCTACTACTACAAATAATGCAACCCAACATACAACAACTAATTTAACATCTATAATAATTCAGTAACGTGTATCGTAGGCTGGAAATATCTGCCGTTAGCAGTCCATTTGTTTAATTAAGCAGTGAGGGCTATTCAGAGGAAGTAGGGGAAGCGCCACTTCCTCGCCTTTGGCGTGAATTATATTGTCGCGTAACGATAGTCTGTGTGTTTAAGAATATTTTTCTTTGGCTCTTCCTCTATATTTACTTTATTACCTTATCAGGTTTTCTAGTACTATTTACTATAAATTATTTGTCTTCGATCAGTGGCAATAATGCAATAGACACACATTTACTTATCAAACTTAGCTATATTTGGCGCGATGTCTCCTATAGCGAGCTTTTCTTGCCCCTCCTATATTTACTACGTCCGCCACAGTCGTCAACGCCACAAATCTGGACCTGCATACTCTTACCATCATCAGTATTGTGAACTAATCCCAACAATAATTATAACACATTTATCATTAATTGATCAGTGTAAGTAGCAGACTAACCCAATTCATTAATAGCAAATATGATCGAAACGTCTCTATTAATGGACTTTGGCTTTTGCCACAGGGTCTTAGACAGAGTTCATAAATGGATCTGTATTTATATAGCGCGCTGACAATTTGACAAATGATTGGGGATTGGTTTAAATGTAATGATGTGGGTTAAGAGTTGAAGTCTATACAGCATTAATTGGGGACTAAGGCCGTTAAAGCTGTAAATTTGAGAAGCTTTACGTAATAATTACAATTTTGTATGCAATAATTTTCCCTCAGGTTCTATTAATTATGTATAAACTTAATATACATATAAATATTTCCTTACACAATGTTAATAAGGAGATAGAACGAAGGTATTATTTTTCATTTTAAGAATGCATGTTTAGCGCAAAGTAAATAGAAATCACTTGCACACTGAGATAAAATTTTTACTACCGTTATAAAAATTGAGACTACGATAGAAAAAAATACCATACAATGACATACATATACATAGGACCCAATAAAGAAAAATAGGTGTGACAGTAAAATCGATTTTGTTGGGTATGTCATTGCTGTAGTAGTAAAGTCGCTTTATAAATATTTTCCTGCAGTTACAGCAAAGGAAAGTTCTTATGCTTACAAAGCCACTTGCAGAAATTGACAAGATACTTTGCTGGGAAATATAGTATATTAAGTATGAAGAGCAGTAAAGATAGTTTACCGATCGACGACAATGTGGAGGAGATCGGTAAACTTCTTACTGTTCCATTTTTTGTACGACTATTATACGCATCTAGACATTAAATAACGTTAATTGATTCAGCCGATATTTGGTGGAAATCCATAACTAATATTATGAGAAACAATAAAACTACGTTATATTTCTTTTCCACTATATTCTTAAAAATTACATGTTTCGCTATCACTGTAGCTTCTTCAGATTGAGAATGAATGAATATTTTTCTATATCTAACAAAGTGTACAATCTTAAAATATTATTACAGGTATAATGATGGTGGAGGGTGTAGGGGATATAATAGTAACAGTGGGATTTTGCAAATGGTTAGTAAAGTGATTATATAAATTATTTTATAGATTCATTTATACATGTAATAGCGGATTAGTGAAATAAATTTAAGAAAGGAGAATTGTTAAGGTCTATTTGATCATTCAGTAAAACATCGGTATTTTTAAGTTTATTTATTTCCATGGATTCTAACAGATTAAGTTTTATGCCTTTATTTTCAGTATGTAAGATTTTAAAATTTGAATCAAAATTATGTTGTTTTTCTTTTAAATTGTTGGAATAATTAGAATCTGTTTTATCTTTATGTAACTATTATATTGTTCTTGTATTCTTTTTTAAAAATGTCTCCCTGTTTGGCCAATGTATGTTTTCAGACAATCTTTCCATTTTAGTTTATACACCCCTGATTTTCTATTTTTATGATTTTTAGTTTTATTATTTTTTATATATTTCCCTAAAGTGTTTAAAAGTGTTAGTTTTGTAAGCTACCCTTAGATTGAGTTTATTAAGCACCTTGCCCACATTTTTACTAGGTTTTCCAATGAAACTAACAACTTTAAATTTATTCTCTTTTTACAGTTAACTGTAAAAAGAGAAAATAATAAACATATTTCCTCAGTTTTCCACATACCTTCTCATACAGACACAACTATCCATAATTCTGCTTGTCACCCAATACAACATAAGTTAGCAGCTTTCTACAGTATGATTCATAGACTATTAACTCTCCCACTTAACAAAAATAACTTTCATAAAGAACTAAATATCATTAAACAAATAGCAGTCAATAATGGTTATACTTCGAATTTAATAAACAAAATCTTAAAGAAAAAGACTTACAAAAAACTATTGATTTAGTTTTTGCAAATAGTAAAACGTCAGCAGATAAATTTAAAGTTGTTACTTTCATTGGAAAACCTAGTAAAAATGTGGGTAAGGTGCTTAATAAACTCAGCATAAGGATAGCTTACAAAACTAACAACACTTTAGGGAAATATATAAAAAATAATAAAACTAAAAATCATAAAAATAGAAAATCAGACTTGTAAAACTAAAATGTAAAGATTGTCCGAAAACATACATTGGCCAAACACGGAGACATTTTGAAAAAAAATACAAGAACATTTTAATAGTTACATAAAAGATGAAACAGATTCTAATTATTCCAACCATTTAAAGAAAAACAACATAATTTTGATTCAAATTTTAAAATCTTACATACTGAAAATAAAGGCATAAAACTTAATCTGTTACCTGTACCGATGTTTTACTGAATGATCAAATAGACCTTAACAATTCTCCTTAGTTAAATTTATTTCACTAATCAGCTATTACATGTATAAATGAATCTATAAAATAATTTATATAATCACTTTACTGACCATTTGGAAAATCCCACTATTATATCCCATACACCCTACACCATCTTTATACCTGTAATAGTATTTTAAGATTGTACACTTTGTTAGATATAGAAAAATATTCATTCATTCTCAATCTGAAGAAGCTACAGTGAGAGCGAAACATGTCATTTTTAAGAATACAGTAGAAAAGAAATATAACGTAGTTTTATTGTTTCTCATAATATTCATTAAATAAAGCAAAATTTCTTGAGCATTTTTATTTTGGGCACGTTTCTTCTCTTGTAGCTATAACAAACTTTAACAACATTTTGAATTTGTTGTTATGGATACGTTTGTAATTAGTATATTTTTAAATGTCACGTTATTGTCAAACGCGCGTGACGTGAAGTTTTTAGAAATTATTTTTTACTGATAAAACTATGAGTGATTTAGAGAGCGATATTGAATGATCGTGGCAAATAGGATGTCCCTTTATAATACCAGAGAAGTCCAAACATCGCTATGAAAAAACGTATACGACTTTCAAGGAGTGATTTAAAGAAAGCTAGTGCAAGGCCCATTGGCGTAACTAGAATGATTTTGTAGGGGGGGCCTGGCCCCTAGTCTAGTAGGATTTTAATGGCACGTGTCACTATGACGTATGTATGGCTTAGAACTTCGGAAATTATGGGGTGGGCACCAGAGCAATCTGGGGTGGGCATAGCCCACCTGCCCCCCCCCCCCCTAGTTACGCATATGCAAGACCTTAAACGAAAAAGTCCTGTTGGCATATTTTGTCCAAAGAAATGCAAAACTGAGGTCTCCTGGTAGCTCATGGGCTGACTCCATGCTAAAAAGCACAATTTTTTTGTATGTCTCTATTGATATTTCTAAGTTTTCCATGTTGATTGTGTTTTTCAAGAGAGAAAATATAACTGTACACTTAATTTTAACATAAATTAATAGAAATATATAAATATTGTAGTTATTTTTAATATAAATATCTAAAGCCGACTTGTGGACAAATTATATGTAATTTACTTACCGTTCAGCTAAACGATAAGTAAATTACTTACTGACGCGTTATCCCTATAAGTAATGACAACCTACCTATCTAAAAATAGATATGGTAAATCATTCAAAATAACACGGTCGTACAAAAAAGATAAAGCCCAGAATAAAGCCAGGTTATATTTCGTCATTTTTAATGTATTTATTCAAAATGTGTTCTACAATATACATATATAAATAGTTCAGCACAATATACCCTCTCCCTGTTTAGGATTATTAACATCTTTACGTTTAAATCTTTAAAAATAAATTTATTACAAATTAAGCACTAAAAACGAAAATTAAATGACCGAGGTTTAAATTAAGTGGCAATACAACCAATATAAATCATATGTTGGATATAGTTCTAAAGGTACATTTATAAACTTTTACGTTCAGTTCAGTTGAGTTGCGCTACGCTCGCAGTTGCAGTTCGCCGACATTTGCTGGCATTTCTGATTTATTAATTTCCAGGTCGTTCGCGGTCGTTGCGCATTTCATTGGCCAACCGACTGATAGTGTGTAGGAAGTTTTAACTTCACATGGCGTATTCTCATTATACATTTCAAAATAAATCGCAGCAATTATTAAATTAGCACAAAAGCCACTGTACTCTCTGCACGAGAAGGTATACGAATTTATAACCCTAAAAAGACTATGCCCCAAGACCTGTCAACGATCACGTGATTCACCTTTGCATTCTATTGGTTACAAGTCGAACTGCCGGCGGGCAAGGCGAGACGCAATCACGAAAAACTCCGAAAGCGGCCGAAAGTAACCGAATGTTGTTTTCAATCAGATTATTTTATCGTACCAGTAAAAAGAATTTATAAAGAAATTTTTATAAAGTTGATTTTTAACCACAGTAAAGTACATTCATTATCCAGCATATATAAAGATTAATGACAGAAAATAATATTTTTAACGAGTTATTTAATTATCACTGTAAAGTAAATATTTATAAAATATCAAAGTTTAACATCCTGACAACCTATTTTCGGAAACAAGGGCCAGCGCCAAGTGTACAAATTAAAAAAAAGTTATGAGCTATGCACGATTTGAACCCGTTGCGTTGCGTCCGCGATGGCAGTCTCAAATTCATATTATTCATACTAACTAATCGTAATTTCGTCAATATAGAGAGTGATGAAGTACATTTATATATCGGTTTAATTTCGGATTTGCTTCATATCATTTTCTTTAGTTTTTAAATAGATGATCGTGAAATGATTATACTTTTCTAACATTTAACATTTATCCAATAACCAGTTATTTAAGTGTTCTGTGCTAAAGGTGTCAAATATTCTCCAAATGTATTGATCTAGCGATATCTGATTCGAACGGTTTTCATCTGCTCATGTGTATAAAAACTATGTGTCTACAAAAATGGAAATATGTCTAGATCAGTGATTCTTTACCTGGGTTCGATCGAACCCCAGAGGTTCTGAGTCAGTCTCCCGTTTTCGGCGGAGGTCCAAACACATGCTTGTCCATCATTGGCTGCTGGTGATCACGCAACATCGCTTATTTATCCAATTAAGATGGGTTCGGTGAACGCGCAACGGTCAGTACCTCCAGCAAGGTTATGAACCACTGGTCTAGATGATAGGTCACTGGGAGAATCCCATTAATGGTGTAGTCCAAATCAACAACTGCCATGGTAAAAATATTCAAATCCTTTATTAATTTTAGCTTCATTAGATATCTTGAACAAATTATAATTTTATGACATTTGAATATGATATTCAAGAAGAGTAGAATTTTTCTATTTAAATGAGAGCAATTCTTATGAATCTTAACTAATCTAATCTAACTTAAGTTATGAGCAAAAATATATATTTTTTAATATTTAAATGTTCATTAATAACAAGTAAGCCATGACAATTGAAACAATAAAATTCAGACTTAGCTGTCATTACTTTTCGCCTTTAGTAAGGACTTATTTGCTATTTCGAATTCTAGTATTGTGCCTTGGTTGTTAAAAATAACAGTGTAAACAATTTGAAAGTTATGTTTTATTCTATTGCTGAAGCATATGACATACTGGCAGTATATTTTCAATGCTTTGAAAATACAGTTATTGCCTCGGGGGAATACGCTGTAAGATATCCTGAGCGACAACATTTTTCGTGGATGGTATTTAAGCGTTTAGCAAGGCGCTTGCGAGAGGCTGGACAAGTGTTACCAATGCAAGCTCAATTCACGATTCGCAGACCTCGAAATGAAGACAATATTATAAATGTTCTTGCATATATATCCTAAACGCAGTATTAGGGATATAGAAAGAGATCTTGTAGTTCCTCGATCGGATATTCATAGAATTCTAAAAGATGAAAAATTACACGCATATCATGTTGAACTTCATCACGCACTTACGGCATTTGATTTTGACCGAAGGTTAGATTTCAGCAACTGGATGCTTGAAATGACCAGAGAAAATCCAAATTTTGTTCATCAAATTTTATGGACATATGAGGCTATACCTTTACTAGTCGAGGTAAAGTAAATTTACATAATTACCATTACTGGCCTTCAAATAATCCTCATTGGATGATAGAAATTGATCATCAAAATCAATTCAGCGTGAATGTTTGGTGCGGCATTATTGGAGGTAAAATTATTGTTTTTATATTTGAAAAGAATGGAGCAAGATCTTTAGAATTTTTAAGGAATCATTTGCCACCTCTTTTGGATGAAGTGCCTTTAGAAACCCGTTTAAACATGTGGTTTCAACAGGACGGTTGCCCTGCGCATTATGCTCTCAACGTGAGAGAATATTTAGATACCGAGTTCCTCAACAAATGGATAGGAAGGGGTAGTTTATTTCCCTGGCCACCCAAATCCCCTGATTTGACAGTTTTGGACTTTTATTTATGGGGAAGACTTAAAGATATTGTCTATCAGACCCGGCCAACCACACGAGAAGACGAGATGTTAAAAGTATTGATTGGGCTTTGCAAGGTGATAAGTAATTTGTAATTAGTATTAAGTGTGAATTTTATTGTTTCGATTGTCATGGCTTAATTGTTATTACTGAACATTTCAGTTTTTAAAAATATATTTTTGCTCATAACTTAAGTTAGAAAAATGGTATCGACTTCCGGTTTGTGCCACTTTTTAAATAATTTTACGAGTAATACAACTAATGATTTAAAATGTTAGCCTTCCATTTAACTTTTCATGAAAAATTGAGTAAATTACTAAGGCGGTCAAAAAACGCCATCTGGTGATTCTTGCTAAAACTAAAACTTAAGTATTATAATAGACTATAATTAGACTGTCAAGGGGCTTTAAAACAAGACCAAGGGCGATGAAATCGGTTAACGTATTCGGGAGTTATCGAACTTTTTCTGCAACACGATTCAAACCTCCCCCACCCCTTATTTTAGGAGATAGACCAAAATGTCAAATAAATTATATGTACAGTGTTAATTGGAGAGTCCAAAACAATACCACATAACATACCTTCACTATCGATTTTAAGAGATATTATCATTTCTTGATTTAGATTTCAAAATACGCCATCTAGCGGTAAAATTTCAAAGCTAAAAATAATTTTAGTATACTTCTAGGAGGCACTTTTGTAATAAATGTTTTTTCCCGGAAGCCGTATGGCAAACTATTATCGAGATACAGCCGCTCGTCGACCTTAGCGGGACACCCGGTATAATATAATATATCTATATAGGATTATTCACAGTTTTTTTTATGATCAAACACAAGCACTATAGGAAAAATCCTTTAGGGCACTCTGGGAGTGGTGCGTTAGCGAATAAAGCGATTCACGTTGGTTTTGAACCTTTGGAGGTTATATTCGTTGGGAGAAATGATCTCGGGAAGGTCGTTCCATAAGGATGAAGTCCTCCAGATGAAAGAATTCTTAAATAATGAAGTTCGAGGAGTACTTAACTTAACCACATATGGATCGGCGGCAGTGATTCGTCGTGTATTTCTGCTATTCACCGCTCTGGGCGAAATAAAGCGAGTTCGATGTTCCAGGCTATCGAGGCTCTTTGTCAGCTCGTGGTCTCCGATCAGACGAATGGCTCTCCTTTCGATGGAATCCAGTAGCCGAAGAGTATTGTTTGGGTGCAGAACTCCAAACATGAGAGCAGTACCTACTCTAGTGATGGTCGAATCTGGGCTTTGTATAGTATCAAAAGTTATTGAGGTGTGTACAACTTTTTGGTTCGGAAGAGCACACAAAGTTTCTGAGAAGCTATCTTGGCGGTTGCCACAACGTGGTTATGCCAAGACATATTTCTTCCTAGATTGACGGGCAGCAAATTAATAGATGAAGCCAGTGGTGGAATTGGGTGTACTGTCATGACTATATCCGGTTCTGTGATGTTAACCTTTTTAGAGAAGACTGCCGCCTGGGTTTTCTTAGCGTTAAATTCGACTTGGTCACACAGTAGTGGCCTATTAAAAGATCGCGGGACTTAAAAATATATTTATTTGAAATATTATTACTCGCTATAAAAGATGTCGATATTTATAATGGTCATACCGAAAGTCTTAACATTGTTATTTTAACTGGAATCCCTTTAAATGTTTATATTTTTCAATGCTATGAAAAAATCCAAATATTGTTGTTAACTATTTTCTATTCCAACCGTATATGAGATAAAATTTATAAAAATATTTTTTTATAAGAAACATGTATAAAAAATTTATAGTCTTTTTATGAAATAAAAAGATCCATACCATTTCGAAATTTAATCAAATTTTTAAATCATTAACTGCATCAGTTAGAAAGTAAGGCCAAATTACCTTTGACGTGTTGTTTATAATAATTAATTTTAATTTAAAAACGACTGTAGATGGGTATGGGAAATTGTTAGCAAGAATTATTAGATTTTTGCATAGAATCGAAAATTGCCAAAATATACGGTCCATTACATTTGAAAGCCTCTTGCAGATACACGGGTAATTTTATTTGAAATAAGCCTCTTCCGGTATAACCGGATAACTTATACGTAAAAATATCTTCATTAGAAAGCCCGGCCTCTTTTATAGCGAGTCTTTTTTAGTTCCCGAGACCTTCTAATATGCCACTCAAAATGAATGACCCTGTATATGTATTTGATTCGATTTTTTTCATTTAACCAAAAATGGATCTTATTTAGGATAATCCATTGTTTACAATGAAACTTATTTTATTAAAGCGACCCTTATCTTTTTGATCTACATGCTCTTAGTACTGGAAAGCAATTAAAACTTAAATTGATTTCACGTTACGTTCAAAGGATAAGTGAGAGTTTTGTGTTTATTTAGCTTAGGAAGTTTTAGTTTACAGAGGTGAAAACATTAACTCTACCTTTCTACTTCAGGTCAATATAAATTATATATAGGGTGTCACACCGGGAACCGCCTCGATCTATATCTGTAAAACTATACATAGGAGCATTTTGAAAATTGGATGCTAATTGATGGCACCAACTCGACGGTTACACCAACATGCTGTAATAGGCTTTAAAATATTTTGATAACTATTATTTAAGGGTGTTCAAAAAATAAGATATAAAATGAAATTGAATAAACTGCAAAAAATCTACTTTTTCAAATGGAAGCCCCCAAATTTTATAAATATTTTCTATTGAGCATTAAAAATAAGGGTAAGTTTGTATGAGGTTATCTATTCCGAAAATTTATCGCTTTCGAAATATTTATTTATTTATTTTTGTATTTCATATTTTTATATCGCCATTGTGCTGCGGATTTTAAGTTCAGTTACTCCTAGTTGGCTATGATGGCGTTGAAAAACAGTTAAATGTTAAAGTAATAAATTTTTTACATGTTCTTGATATTACTTTATCACATTCTTCATAAATAAAAATTAAGTTTAAATTATCTTCGTTTGTATAATTATTAGTTATAATTATTAATAATTTGCAAATGGTAAGTGACAGCTTCATACATTCTTCTTTAGCACTTGACAATTTATCAAGGACGTCATAACCAACGAGATGTAACAGAACTTATAATCCGCATCAAAATCAACATATAAAAATTGTATATTGGCAATATTTCGAAAACTGCAAATTTTCGGAATAGACGACCTTATAAAAACTTACCCTTATTTTTAATGCTAAATAGAAAACAATTATAAAATTTGGGGATTTCCATGTACTTTGTGGTATGGGAGCCAATTTGTATAAAACATTTTGAATATCATCCGTCGCAGAAGTAGAAGGACCAGCATCGTCCACGCTTTTGTTTATGGGAGAGCTTTTTGAGGACTGCAAATTGTTTAAAATCTCTATTGATTCACGAGTTTCAGGAGCGGTTTCTGGTATATCGCTAGTTAAGCTGAGTAGAAATACGTGGTCTGATGAACTGATGGTTTCTCGACTTCCTCACTCAGCTTAACTTTAATTGACCCAAGGTGCTATTGGCACGTTAAACATTTTGATATCTTTTAGCCTGCCCATTTTACGATTGTGGACAGCTTCCAGAGCTCTCTGCATGTCCGCCTCATTTCAATCCATTTCTTATTATTTTTAATTAAAATTATTAATAAAAGATAAATGTCATTTTGACTTGATAAATTAGACAGAAAATTCAGATAACCGCAGGTGGTAAAATAACGTAGGTAATGATACACATCAAGATAGCAAATATCATTTTTTGAATATGGTTTCCTTGTCGCTAAGCAATATATTATTTTAACAACAGAAAAATGCTATCAGATGAGAAATTTGATTTTGCTGCTACTCCCCCAGAAATTCGAGAAGCAGCAAAAATAGTAGAAGAATATCTTCTGCCAACTAAAAGCCGCCCGAGATATGACAAGGCATATAAGGATAAAGAATGGTATACGGGAAACAAAGTTGAAAATCCTGGTTCGGAGTCCGCGCTACTAGCTTATTTCAGTAAAAATGCCAAGACAAAGAAGATATCAACGATTTGATCACAATATTCAATGCTGAGGACAACTCTATCAATTAGGGAAAAGTAGACATATCTAAAAACGCAAAGCTATTAGCATTTTTAAAGAAGCAAAAAAAAGGATACAAGCCGAAAAAATCGAACACACTGTCTATGGAGAATATTGAAACTTTTTTGGAACAAGCACCTATGAAATTTCTTGTTCAAAAGGTATTTTAGGCCAAAAGGTTTACTTTCTATGTTAACTTGTTACTTTATACATTCGTAGGTCACATTGGTTATTGATGTCTCAGGCGCCTGCCGATCAGATGAATTACACAAAATGAAAACAACAGACGTTCACTTTTTAGAAGAAAAGGTCGCGATTGAAATATCAAATAGCAAAACATACTGGCCACGATCATTTATGATAACTGATAAGAAATAACTTTTCGGAAAAATATACACGATGGAAAGCTTTTTATTCGAATAAGATATGGAAAAATTACTAAACAATGTATTACGCAAAACACTATAAGTCAGGTTCCAAAAAAAGTTAAACCTTTCAAAACAAGATTTTCAGCAAGGTTTTAACATACCAGTGACTGCCTACAATAATGCCAATGTAATATTTAATGTAAATAAGTAAAACAAAAAGCATGTTAATTTTTTATTTTTTATAAATATCATTAGGTTTATTTTTAAAAATAAAAAAAATCATTGTCGTTAAATTTGTGTAACGAGTTGTATGTTGGTGTGTTCGTATATTATTTTGAGATATCGATTTTTTTTAAATTACACCTGGGTGGAAAGTAAAAGTAAAAAAATGTCAACTTCCCACCTTCGAGTCTATAATAAATACCTTTTTTCACAATCGGATAAAAAAAATCGTTTCTGGGAACATTTTAACCCACCTAGGAAGACGAAGGTTAAATAAAGTGGACTTCCTGTTAAATCGTATCCTTAAAATGCGTATTCACAATAATATTTCGAATAAAAGAAGGGGTTGACATGGAAAATATAATAAAATGATATAGATATTTTTATGTTTGTACGTAAATAAATCGCTTTTTTTAAAAGCTATATAAACTCCCTTTCGATTAATTTTAATTGTTTTGACATCTAACTTCAAAATCACAAAAGCGGAAATTATAAAAAAAAGGTTAATATAAAGGTAAATAAGTAGGCGTATAATAAATTCGTTGCGAAAGATATGAAAGAAAATATAATCCGTTTGATATATTGATAAACAAGAAGGGACAACTGGAAAAAAAATATTTTTGGACGTTTCAATTTGACGAAATATATAAGGACAAATAAAGTAGGTATTATTATTTCCATTAATTTCAATCTTTAACTTAAACGATTTTACATTAGATAGTTTCGGTCTTTTACCGTCTTCAAACAGCCAATCCTGGAATTGTTCGATTACGAAATACCTAAAACTTAAAATATTATTTAGTTGTGTTTGCAGTGTTTTGTATATTTTTTTCAGTTTTCCCTTTTTGGCATGACGCCTGACAACACCGCCATGATGTATACTACTAAAATCCACCTGATTTGAATCGAATAGGCGACTGAGGAATACTGATCTACAAATTGCAGGTCCTACAGTTTCTGAGCATCGGAAGGAGTGCTGGCGTTAGTTGTGTTTTAAACATCGTTAACAGAAAAGAATTAGAACAACTAAACTGTAGTATAATAAATTTTTATATAAAGTTATGCATAAGTGTTATCAAATCCACCTAGGCAAACGTGAAGGTGTGTAAATATAATCATTTTCCGCAATATTTAAATGACTAAAATAAATCTTTATTCAATGTCTCATATATATGGCAACGCTGTAGCCGCGGTCTGTTTTTTGCTAAGGGGCCAAACCATGCTAGATTTTTCCGTAGCCTTTCATATTTTGGCTTTGACACAAATGTAAATAAATTCAGTATGTCCAAGGCTGGGGTTTACAAGACGACAAATGGACTAAAAATTGAAAGATACGAAACAAAGTCACTCTTAATTTTTTTTGCTTGTCTAGAAAATAGGATTCATCATAAAAAACTTCAATTTTTTTATACAGGGTGGGTAAAAACTGCAAAAATGTTATTTTGCTTAAGAGTAAACATACTTTATTTTGAAAGATACGAAAAAAAGTTACTCTTAATAAAGGTTTTTGCTTGTCTAGAAAATACGATTTATCATAAGAAACTTCAATTTTTTTTATACAGGGTGGGTAAAAACTGCAAAAATGTTATTTTGCTTCAGACTAAACATACTTTATTTTGAAAGATATGAAAAAAGTCACTCTTAATAAACGTTCTTACTTGAATAATGAATAGGTGATACTTGTTGTCAATGTCTTTATTTAATGAAGTAATTATTTAAGTAGAAATGCTATCTACTGAACAAAGATTTTTTATAATACGATTTTATGGGGATGGTCAAGTTGCATACCGCTACGTCATGGAACAATTTACCCAGAAATTTGTAGGAATCCCAATAACTAGGATGGCAATCTGCAAGTTAATAAAAAAGTTCAAGAGAACTGGTTCGGTTTTGGACCTCAAAAAAAAATAAATACGACAATGATGATGCTGCTACCGTCTTAGTTCTTCATTCTGTTGAAGAAAATCCTATGACGTCCCTTAGAAATCGTGTTACTCAGTTGGAAGTTGTGGAAAAAAGAAAGAAAAAATTCAGAAGATCCTTAAAGCAAATAAATTGTATCCGTATAAACTGCACTTTAATCAAAGATTGGAAGAGGGAAACGACGCGAAACGACTTGATTTTTGCCTGTGGATAGGAGACAAAATTTTAAGTGGAAATGTTGATTTTATAAATGTATCATGTTGTCTGATGAAAGTAAATTTTCAACAAATGGAACCGTTGCAACCCAGCACGTTAGGTACTGGTCTTTAGAAAATCCCGAATTCAGAATTATGATAAGGACAATATTTCACAAAAGTGAAGTGTGGTGTGCGATATCCATCCATGGCATTATAGGGCCATATTTTTTTGATAGTACGTGCAATAGATTATCATATTTAGAAATGCTGGATACATTTTTCAATGATGAACTCGAAAATCTCCCATTAAATTTTCGACAAAATATGTTTTTTCAGCAAGACGGTTGTCCAGTCCATTTCGCTCGTGAGGTTAGAGAATGGCTTGACCCCAGATTTGGCCCAAGGTGAATTGGCAGGAATGGCCCAGTTTTGTGGCACCCAAGAAGTCCCGACTTAACCTTGGCCGATATGTTTTTATGGGGCCGTTTAAAACAAATTGTTTTTGCAATACGCAATACCAAATGATATTGAAGTGCTGAAGGGCAGAATTGTCCAGGCTGTCCAATCGATATCTCAAGAAGAAATCAGAAATCCTTTCACTTATTTGAGAAAACAATTAGAAAAATGTGTCGAGTATGGGGGTGGAGTTTTTGAATTATGAAATCGTTACCGTATTCTTTTCATGTTAATAAAAATGTTCGTTTATTATCAAACACAAGCACAGGAAAAATCCTTTAAGGTACTCTGGGAGTGGTGCGTTTGGGAATAAAGCGATTCATGTTAGGTTTGAATCGTTGGAGGTTATATTCGTTTTGGAAAAACGACCTCGGGAAGGCCGTTCCATAAGGCTGAGGTACTCCAGATGAAAGAATTCTTAAATAATGAAGTTCGAGGAGTACTAAGCTTAACCACATATGGATGGGCGGCAGTGGTTCGTCGTGTATTTCTGCTATTCGGCGCTCTGGGCGGAATTAAGGGGGCAAAGGCAACTATAGAAACACGAAAAAAATGAGCTGTTCGGTAGACACGAAAGGAAGTATAAAATATTTATCTTTAAGTTGCATAACCAGGTTTTAAATCTTATAGAGAACAATTAAAAAATAATTTATAAATATATTAAATTGTAACTTTTCGCAAAGGCACATTTATATTTTTGTCACGGAGGATATGCTCTCGAGAAAATCAATGTCATGGCGGAAAATTTTAAGGAAGGTATTTACATTAACAAAAATATATAAGGTTGTATCAACCTCGAGCTCCGGTAACGTAGTTCAACCAGCAGATACAAGAATCGTATAAAATTTGAGGGAATTTATTTCAATTTTCGTAAATCCTCTTTAAGGTTTTCTGTAAGTCGTCATTTCCTTGGAACAAACATAGATCTGTTTTAATAAATGTTATCACCTCCTTATTCCAAGACTCATAGGTTTTCTAGATAGTAGTCAAATGTTGAATTTTAATTTTAAAACAAAAATATCGTCGAAAAAACTAAATGCTTATCCTATGAATGCCTATAGGGTAAGGGTTAGAAAACACTTAACTAAGAAGGCGTATACGAGGTGTCCAAGAATATGTGGCAAATCTCCCAGATATGAAGGAAACAAGTTCATATTAACTCGTTTCATATATATCTCCTTTTTTAAGATATGGGTTCCCAAAGAGCTCCAATGGAATCAAGCTTTTAAACAATTATTGAACCACCAGGTAAATTAATTTTTTTAATATGATGTATACCAGGTAAGACCCTTCAAATTACTCTCCAAGAAAGTATTGTGAATTACTCACCGCTGCAGGGACGGACTAGCGTGACACTCATAGCTTCTTCTTTTAACGCCCTGTATAATATTGACTAAAAATTAAGTGCTCTTCATTCATGTCGCTAATCCTTTTTTCATTTCATATACATAATGTATTTAGCTTATTTCAATAAAAGATATATCTTTGTTCCAATCAAATGTTCAACCTTCAAAATTCCGCTTTTTCATTTTAACCCGGGAGAAATTAGGGGACTGTAAATAAAATGACGTATTTTCGAAAACGGTTAGGATTAGCGACATGAATGAAGAGAACTTAATTTTTAGTCAATAGTTAAATGTAAAAACCATTGTCAAAAGTTCTTATCATACAGGGTTAAAAAAAAGGGACCATGAGTGTCAGAGCTAGTCCGTCTTTACAGCTGTAAGCAATTCACAACACTTTCTGGGATATTAATTGCTATACATCATATTAAAAAAAAAATTCGATAATTATGTGTAAAAAAACTTGATTCCGTTGGAGCTCTTTGGGAACCCATATCTCCGAAAAGGAGGCCTATACGAAAAAAGTTTATATGAACTTGTAGTACTTTTTTCACTGTTTTCGTATCCGGTAGATTTCCCACAATTTCCCGGAATTTACATAAAAAAATTAACCATATAATTAAAACAATAATATTTAAATTCCTTGATATGTATTCTCGACTTACAAGTCAAAGGGTTACCAAAAATTATAGTATCGATACATCATAAAGTGGTCCGTCTATTTTAGTTCGGTCGAATTATCTTAAGTTTAAATACCATAGAACCTTCAATTCGGATTAGAGTGTTTTTAGCCGCTTTCTTGACGCAAAATACAAATAAACTAAGCTAAATTTGTGCTGTTTTACACAGCTTGAAAATTGATATTTTGTGGGTTTGCGAAAGGTATTGTTATGCAGAAAAATAACTCCATAAGCCACTGAGAACCCGTAAAAACTAAAGTGATTCATTGTTCTATAAAAGATACTTAGATACAGTACAATTGCAATGATCCGGACAGATAAAGTTTATTTGGTCGCCGGATTCACAAATTTTCCGGATTATAGAAGTTTTTTTTTAAATAATGTACATATTATGTACAAAATATACTGTGCCATTATTGCGGAATTAAACTATGGTAATTTTAAGAATATACTAGGTTATAAAAAGTATAATAAAGAAAAAGCTGCAGTATTCATAAAGTTTGTTCGGGTTTGTTTTGTTCTCAACACACAAGGACACATATACATAAAATTTAACACATGTATTTTTTTTGTAAAAATATCTAAATATGTACATATTATTATGTACAATACATATACAGGGTGTTCTATCGAGAACCCATTCGATCTATATATAGGAAAGTTTTGAAAATTGGATAGTATGGTAATATTGTGTTTGTTGTGTCAAGCTGCTTATTTTAAATGTAATACCCTATCTTATATTTTTGGATTATACGTAAGATTCTAGGCAGATTTTGTATATCATGTCCTATAGCTAAGTTTTTGACATACTTACTTAAGGTTTTATGTATAAAATGACATTTGTAGACCTAAAATAATCATTAATTTTTCCTATAAGTCATTATTACTTAATTTGGGTTGGATTCCCTGTTGAAAAGGAATTGTTTAATAGATTTTTTATAATATTTTCATTGCCTATTCAGTGTGTACAACAATAAAAAAATAAATTATGGTGACAAGTGTATAGTCTTGTTCTTGGATTTAGCGAAGGCATTCGACACGGTGTCCCATCGCATACTACTTCAAGCATTGGAGGGGTATGGGGTGAGGGGTGTCGTGTTGGACCTGTTTTGCGAACTATCTTGCGGATCGTACCCAACATGTCAAGATTGGTAACGTCATTAGCGACCCTGCAACTGTGCAATTCGGCGTACCCCAGGGTACAGTGATGGGGCCAATTTTGTTAAACATTTATAGAAACCGCCTTTGTGAGCCTGAAGGGGGGGGGGGGGGGGCGAGGCATGCAGATGATAGTGTAGTGATTTTTAATGACAGGACGTGACAAAGTACAAGAGAACGCCTGAAATCTGGTTTCTCTAAAATAAAACTTTTCTTGGATACTTTCAAATTAACTTTAAATATTAAAAAATCAAATTATATAGCTTGTCGCGGATCCCCTCTGTGAAAGTTCGTTTGTAAAGTATTTGGGTATTGTAATAGATAAACATTTAAAATGGGATCAACACGTGCTTTATTTGTGAAAGAAAGTCCGATGCCTAATCTATAAATTTTATATCATTCGAGGAATATTAAATAAAATATTAATTCTTATAACCTATAAAGCACTAGTTGAGCCATTATTGAGGTATGGAAACATCGCTTGGGGAGGAATGTACAGCAGTCATTTAGAACAGCTAAATATTGCCCAAAATTATATTGTGAAGGTAATCCTAAAAATACCTTGACTGTTCTCTTCTAATATGCTCTACTCATCAGATCTATGTAATATTAAAACATTGTATGCCCTGGCGGTTTGTGGTTACATGTATTCGAATGTAAGACTAATACTGAATATTCCTTCCTCAAAGAGAGATATCAATCAACACTCCGTGACATATCTTGCACCAAAATTATTTAACTTAATTCCATTTAGTATAAGAAATGTTAAACGATTAAAAAGTTTCAATGCGCTGTTTAGAAATTTTTTTTTTCAAATATGGAACTGTTTATGAAGCAGTTTTAGTATTTGTATGCTTTGATATAAATGTTTTACTTCATGGGTTAGTTTTTTTTTACGAGCTAAATATATAATTTATTTTAATATGCACATACAGGTCTGCCGTGCAATACAAGAACCTAGTAAGTCGACTTACTATAAAATAGAGTAGTAAGTTTTTAATATTTATTTTAATGTTTATTTGTTAATAAAAATCAATGATTTTTTTGGAAAATGAAACTATGTAACAAGAGCTTACTGTGTAAAAAATTTTAGAACAATAAATTAAATATTAAAGAAGTTGTGCACTTTTTACATGGAATGTCTTAAAATTTACTTTTACGACTTACTAGGTTCTTGTATTGCACGGCAAAGGTGGCAACACCTAGGTGCATTGTATTTACAATATAATGATGCATATTATTATCCTAAGTTATTTAAGTTGAATGAAATTGAGAAAAATCTACATTTTCAAATAGGGAACCCAAAATTTTATAATAATTATAAGATTATCTGCCTAGAACCTTGCGGAGAATCAAAACTATAATAATATATAGGGTGTTTTATTTAAAATTAACAAGTTGAACATATTGAAAATATTTTAGCCGAGTCGACCTCATCAATATACATACAATACGCATACTCCCTAATTTTCAAAATTTTTCGAAGCATAATTTGCCATATACATACAGCGTCTGTGAAAATATTGGCGCCCATATGGAAAACTTTTTTATCTGTGATTTCAGAAAAAAAAATTGTTCTTCATATAAAGTTTTGCTTACTTCAAAAATTCCTAATCCTCGAAAAAATCACTAATATAACGTACAAGGTGGCTAAAAAATAAGGAAATGTGCAAAAATTGTAGGGTAAATATGCCTAAATCGTACCTGCTCCTAAATCGTACCGCATTCAAATTTGGTGGTCGTTAAGTCTGGCAACGCAGCTATTGGTATTGGTATCCTCATATTCCGCACGGAAGATAATATATTATTGAAGACTTCGGTAAGTATAATTATAGTTATACATCTGAAAAAACTTCATCATTGTTTCTTAGACATTGTGTTATTGTAGGCCGAGTTTTTGAAATTGAAAAATTGAAACTAGCCATATGCCTAAAACGTACAATGGGTCCCTAAATCGTACTGGTTCATTTTCACTTTAGTTATCTGTTAGGTAGGTAACGGGTTTTTGTTTCAATTTTCTTACTGGTATTAGCTAGTTGCAAGATGAACATATTTTTGAAGTACATATACGTATACTATAGACAACTAAAACTAATGGACCAACACACATCGTGTACAAGCACTAAGTCTTTTTATAATGTAGATGTCAATAGATTTGTTGTTTTTCAGTGAATGTTGTGAGGGAAATAGAGTGACAAGGAATTTTTAGGTCAGAAACTGCCCTTGAGAGAGACGACTAGCCCTGCTAATAAAATATCTGCGCCCAAAGATTCATCACAACTTAGTATTAGACATTATATCCAGGAGCTTACACCTATTTCAAAAATCAAAACTACTATACAAAATAGATTATCAAAATACTACAGCATCTCTAGTTTTAACAGAGAGCCTTTATGAAAATGAGCTAGAAAAGAAAATTGATGAATAATAACAAGAAGAAAGTGAAATTGCATCCAAATAAAGAAAGTAAAGGAAAAGTTGGATACTTCAAGAGAAAAAAATAGGAGCAGTGAGAATATGGAATGACACTGCATAATTTGCAATGAAAATATGAAGGAAAGTATGCTTCAGTGCACAGTTTGCAGGTTCTGAATACATGGTCTACATATGTGCTGGAGTTCATAAAGGGACAATCGATTATCAATGCGACAATTGTAGACTTGAATCCTCAAAGTACGATTTAGGCACACTAAAGTACGAATTAAGAGCAATGATCCTATTTCGTACCTTCTGTAGTTTTTTTTTTAATCCCAGAACTCCAGAATTATTTGTGATCATGTGTTCTTTTAATTACAACAATATGATAAGCAATTTAATTACGTTTACATTTATATATTTGTTATTGTTATTTTACTATTAAATTAATGTCCCCTGTACAACGAAAACATCTTACGGGATTCGATTTAGGCGTGTTTACCCTAATAGTAAATTACAGTAATTTACATGGTACAAAATAATACATTTAAAAAAGTTGTAAATAATCAGATTTAACGGCAAAATATAAAATAACAACCATGTACGAAGAAAAAATATTTTCATCTATTTCTCTTGTGGAAATATGGAAAATATCAATATTTCTAATATAAAGTAATGTATTTTTAAAAGTACAAGATATCAAGTCACCAATGAAACAATCAGGTGTCAAAATAAACGTAAATATGATTCTTAAAATGTAATTGCTCAAGGATGCCACTTATTAACCAACAAAAAGTAGAAGTTGTATTTATTGGGACAATAATGAATTAAAAAACAGAATTACACGAGCCTGCAATGATATACAAGGATTAGAAATTGAAAACTCTGCTCGAAGATTAGAGCCTCCGTAAATGCATAAAAATAGTGGTAGATTAGCTGGAGCCAAATTATACAAAAACCTTTTTTCGTTTTCTTTTTGATACAATATTCTCCATACCTGAGACAAGAAAAATAGATGAAATTCTTCTTTTCTTAGATTGCTGTTATTTTAAATTCTGACATTAAATTAAATTTGATTCTAAACAACTTTTTCTAATAAATTTTCTTGTACCATGTAAATTAATGTTACTTTATTCTTAGCATTTTAGCACATTTTCTTATTTTTGACCACCCTATTATTTATTTATTATTTTTCGGGGAATAGGAGATTTTAATTTTAAGGTAAGCAAAAAACTTTTTAGAAGAATAGTTTATTTCACTAAAATCACAGATAAAAAGTTTTCCATATGGTGATAATATTTTCATAAACGAATTAGTTCCTGGTATTATATCCCTGTATATACTTGTACTATATATGTATGTATGTGTGTAAATGTATATACATAACCCAAGGAAATAAAATTCGAAAATTAATTAACATTTTTCTTCGGTCCAAAAAGCTCACAATATTTTGACTTGTCCGGACTAATGAAGTTTATTGATGTCAGACTGTAACTTATAAAAGTGACTGTTCTACAATCCTCATCTTCTATAGAGCACAAATTTAAAAAATATTTTAAAAAATCTAATAATATACATGGACATTATCCGGGCCGCAGCGATTTCAGATTTTTTGACTTCTAAAATCGACTGAACATATGTTACGTTATGCCTTGCCACTAGTGCCACTGCATTGAAGAGAAAGACCGCAATTCAATAATTACTGCGTCAAAAGTGTAACGACTATATCCGGTCAGCATGCGAGGATAAATCTTGTAATGTACAGGGTTACCCATTAATTTATATTAAATCTGTAATAGGCCGTGAATTATAACATCAAGATACCGAAATTCCCATTTTTCACTGAAGGGTTGATGCCTCTCAGGCCAACTAATAAATAATAGTTATTTATGTATCAAGGGTACTAAGTAGTTGATTATGCTCTGAGGGCGACAGTCTTACGGAGCCGAGGGCATCTGGCCCGAGGGTTCGTAAGTCGCCCGAGGGTATATATCTATATATAGTCACGGGTACACACACATTTTGCGTCTTAATGCCAGCGCGGGCCATAATGTGTACATAAATATATTTATGCCATACCAGTGCATTATTGTGTGAACAAACCCGAACAAACCCGTTCGGGCATAAAGTACACATTATGGCCCGCGCTGGCATTAAGACGCAAAAAACAGTTTTCGATTAACTTATTCTTTATTAACAAAATAAAATTTTTCAGATAGATAGATCATTAAAGTACCCCAACAGCACAGTTTCGTTAATGTTTTCTACATTTTCTGACATCCACTTCATATTCTTTGTCGTATGAGTCTCTGGATTTTCTCGGTAACAGGTTTTGCATTGCCTTTTTTTCAATTTTGTCGGGAATTTCAAAACCTTGTTCCATTTTATTGTTGACTTTGACACATTAAACATTTGAATACTTATCTCCCTAGCAACAAAAACGCAGGCTATAATAATATCAAGGTAATGTCGCAGGTAAAAATAAAAAATTGATAAATCAAATAAAATTTTAAAAAAATATTTATTATTTAAAACGAACTAGTATGACATAAAAGTTTGTATGCACCACGGGTACTATATATAGATATATACCCTCGGGTGACTTACGAACCCTCGGGCCAGAGGCCCTCGGCTTTGTAAGACTGTCGCCCTCAGGGCATAATAATCTACTTAGTACCCCTGATACATAAATAACTATTATGAGTTCCCGCTGCTAGTGTCGGCAACTGTTCAGGCACCGTTTCTTCACCACGTAGTTACCAAAATGGGGAATAATTTTATGTTAACGATTAAGTGGTCGCTGGAACTAACATCCTTTGGTTGCACTACCATTCGTAGAATGTTCCAAAATCGTAAATGTGTGGCAATTCCTATCAAAATGGGACTTACTCCTATCATCCTTTAGAACATATTTTCATATCTCTCTCTTTCAACTAAAATAATCTATATTTATTCCGTCTATCATATGGACCTGAGTAACTACATAAATATTTAAGACTTTGATTTCGTATTACCAAGATGCTAAAAACCAAATGCGTGTAATTTTTCTGTGAAAAATAAGGAGGTTAGATCTTAAAATAACAACGCGTCCTTAAAATAAAGCCTTTTAAAGAATAAAAATTTGAAAAATATTAAAATATTAATATATATATTTGAGGAGGTGACCAATTTTGTTAATACCTTAATGCTTAAAAATAACAAAAAACAAGTTTTTTTATTATCTAACAATTAATAATAAAACGAATGTTTCGTATTTTACAAAAGTTAATTTTTTTCTAAAATGGCGTCGCAACAGATCTCTATAAAATATGACGTTTGGTTGGTTGGTTAAAGGCGGGGGTCGGTTTAAAGGCCCGAACTTCTATCACTGCAGCCTACCGGCTTATTGTGTACCCCGATTGTGTACCCGATCTTGTTAGAAGATATTTGTTCCTTCTATGAGGTCCAGTAACCTTGTCAAGCTTGACATGTGGGAAGTTGTCACCACGTTGTATGTTCCCGAAGATATTTTGTCTTCTACGAGACAGCGCTACGCAGCGGTATATAATGTGTGAGGCGGTTTCATCCTCTTCGCCGCAGAGTCTGCATTCAATGGATCCATTGTTTATACCTAGTTTTCGCAAGTGACAGTGTCCTGTTAGCAGACCTGTTTCAGCTGGGGCCGCGTCAGGGTTAGCATCCCATTCGATAGTATTTTCGATGGTTTTCCAATTGCGACCCGTGCGTGTATTTGACCAGGTAGCCCTTGCCATCGAGATAGGTGTTCTTTTTTCGACCATCTATCTAATGTTGTTTTTGTTGCCTGTTTTGATATCCCAAAGGCCGGTTCGGGGCCCTTGAGACTTTGAGCGGATGCGGCTCTCGCTAGTTTATCTGCTTTGTCGTTACCTAATATCCCAGAGTGACCAGGGACCCACAAGAGCTCTACCTTGTTCCCCCTGGCCGCCAGTACTGGTAGGTTGATATGGCACTCCAGTGTATATTTTGAAGTAAACCGATTGGAGTTCAGAGCCTTAAAAGCAGCTTCGCTGTCCATCTTTTGGTTGTGGTAGCACCTCTCAAGATTTTGTAGTACGCATGTTTGTATGGCGTGTACTGTGGCGTAGTTGCCCAAAGGAAACATGGCGTAATGGGCCAAGAACAGTGTTGAGAACGAAACGTTCAGTCCACCGTCAGTCCAAAGTCAAAGTTGGAAACAAAGAAATAGACTGGCAACAAAGCGTTAAATATCTAGGTTTGCACTTTGACAGGAGGCTCAATTATTGGAAAGTAAATACAGCCAACACAATAAGGAAAGCCAATCAACAACTAGGCGCAATCTACTGTCTGCTGAACAAACGCAGCAAGATAAACATGAAAACGAAGGTCACCCTCTACAAAACATTCATCAGGTCAACGATGACATATGGAGCTCCAGCTTGGTGCACCATAAGTAAGAGTGACATCAAAAGAATTCAGGTTATGCAAAACAAGGTACTAAAAATCATAGTAAACGTGCCGCGATACACAAGAAATGACATCATACACAGAGATCTCGAAATTGACACAATTTCCGAGTTCTTTGACAAAACAATCGCAAAATACCACACTAAGGCTAATATAGCCAACAACAGTACGATACTTGCATCTCACATACACTCACAGCCTAACACTTGTTACAAGCTACCTAAAGACTGGATCACTCGAAACCGCGATTGATCCAAAACAAATGTCTCATAAACACAAGAATATGGCCTTGATTGCAGAACCAAAATTCGCAAAAACCCAAATAGACAAACTGCGCCTACTCTCTACCCTATACGTTCGGAGCTCTTGATTGTTTGTTCATTCGATTAAATTCGAATGGAAAAATATCAAGAGCTGGCACCAAACATACGTGTATAGCTTAGAAGCTAAAACCAAAGAAATCATACATGATTCAAAAATAACACTAGTTAGAGAAAAAGAGTAACAGGCTTCTAGCCTGGCTCCCACGGTGAGTTTAGTCGGTCGGCCCTCCTCATTCGAGGCGGATCCTTCTCTTCAGGAAGGATGATATTATCGGAGGTTCATCCCCACAGGTTGCTAAACCCGACACTACTTTGCATACTCTGTGCATCGTGTCTGTATGCAGATTCTCATCGGCTGTCCCAAAAAAAAAAAGTTACTGTATGGTAATTTTCATAGTCACTCTGTAGTACTGGCAGTAGTTAACGTTACTCTGAAGTTTCGCTTGCTTAAAAGTTATATTTCAACGCCGACGTTCTCTTCTTACTTTTGGTGTTATATAAGTAAGCAGCTAAATGTTGACGCTCTTTAGTTTCAGTAACCTGATTATTATAGATTACTACTGAGTAATCGCAGCATAAAGTCACTATACCAAGTAAGTATTTTCATGAATTCTACTAATAATTTTAACTTAGTAGTAGTTTAAACTTTATAGTAATTAATGTGGTGCCAATTACCACGTCTTTACTAAGTTATAATAGCAGCATCAATCAGTCACAGTGTCTATAACTTTGATACTATTTGGTGAGTAATAGATAAATCACAAGTTTAAAGCATTTTCTTAATTTTTGTGCATTATCATACGCATGAATAAGACTACCTATTTAAATACCTAAGTAGGTTATGGATGAAGTTTAGTTGACATGAAAATAAAAAGGATAATTAATTTTATTTAATGACAGATCAGAACATGTTTCGAGTTGGTGCCAGTACACTAGCAAGTAATCCAGGGCACAAACAGTGAGTAAAGCTTATACCCCACTAAAACCCCTCCGGCATTTTTCTTCGTCAAAGACATAGAACACATAGTGAAACACTGAACAAATTACCATAAATCACTTAAAGAAACACACGCATGTTTCAAATTAGTTTTTTGAAGATAGGCACACAAAATCGCCACACAGTAATGCATTACCATTTATAAAAAAAACACACAAACAGGAGAGAGGACACAATTTGGCCCTTGCTGGCAGGATATGTGCCTCCAGGCACATACAAATCAGTTGTTTTCGAGACACTATCAGATTATTAGATTTTATTACACAGGTCACAGGTTTCGCGAACTAAAGTACATTTCAACACGATATTTGGCAATACTTAGTAGATACACAAAATTTACACAGAATAAAAACGCTGATTTCTGTACAATAGGCATTATAGCAAATTTGTAGATTTTAAACTATCAGTCCTTCTTCGCTTTTCTTTTAGAATGGAAGATATTGAAAATAACCGACTGTTTCACTGGTAGTGACGTGGGCGCTCGAACTATGTGAGAAATATTCAGCAATTATTTAATATGCTGCATCAACTATCTTATTTCACAACTGATCCATATCTTCGATTGACTCTTTCTAAACTATTCCTTTATTCATCGTACCCCATAGAATGCAGGGTGTAAGACCCGGTGACCTTGCGATGCCCATTGTCTCTTACTAAAGGAACATTTTCTAATATGCCTTCGACTGATTTTTCTGTATGTACTAAACATTCTCACACTCTACGCACGCACATTATTTTCTATTAAAGTTGATTAAATATCCCGAAGAAAAACCGCTTTTAAATTCGAAATCACACGTGGAATATCTTGTTGTCAAGCAAATGTCAACTTATAACCTTCTTTCCTCTGTCGATTTGGAGTAGAGATTAGGTAATATTTGTTTTTAGAATCCCACTGTGAAATGATCGATTTAATTTTTTTAAGCTTCTCGAATGAAAAAGAGCACCAGAGCAGTGATTAACAAGTTATTTAATCTTTATTGGTACCTACAGTAATGAAAGAAAACAATAAATAAGTGATTATTATAGATTATTGTTTATTTCACCCTTTTTTGGTGAATGCGCTGGAATCTACCTACCATTTTAATTGATGCTAAGAAAAACACACATTGCAATAATACCCATCTCTACTTCACGTTTTGACAGCTCGTGTTTTGAATGATTGTTTCAGTTCAGATGTCATAAAATTTGTAATTCAAAGAAATGTTATTTGCAATGTAATTTTGAGTCAATTAAAAATTTTTAAGTAAGACCGACAAGGTAAGTGTATGTGTGTGGCTTAAATAAAATTTCATTAAAAAGTAAACAATGAGAAATCACTCAAAAGTCAAAAGGTCGTTGACATTTGACCTATTTACGTACGTGCATATTTCAAAATTGTTTAATACTATTCCGTGTGTTCCAAAAAACTGGTAATCTTTCTTAAATTAATTGTAGAAAAAGGTATGACAGAATGGAAAAGTGTTTCAATTATTGTATTTTGTATAAAGAGTTTATGGTGTAAATATGACAACACCGGTGAGAATTCGTATATGTCGCAGTGCCGCACAGATGTTTTTCTGGTTTGACGTCAGGTCACTTTTACCGCTGAATGAATGGAGAGCGCCATTTATAGGTATTTTTCTTCAATTTGTATTCATCTCAGGAATTGCCAGTTTAAATATAATAAGTCATTTCCATAACACCCTGTATGTTGAATTTCAAAGAAACGAAGAAAATGTCATAAATTTGTATTTTTAACGTTACCCTCAGAGGCAGCAGCAGTGGCATTTTTACAAGACTAGGAAACAATCTGATGAATTATGGTAGCTTAAGATCTGAGATCGGTATTAATAGCATTAAGGGTCATTTGAATATCTTTTTATTTCGGTTTCGTATGTCATAATGCTCGGCCTACTACAGATTTAATATAAAATTTGAAATTGTTCACTTATTTGACTAATAAAATATATTGTATGTTATATATTTAAAGAGAGAAAATGCATTTTCTTCCTAAAATACACGGTAGATGCAATCCTTCGATGTTATCATATTCTATTTACCGCACTAGGCAACTTTTATTTGAAACATTTTCTTCTATTATTAGTAATAAAAAATATAGGGAACAAATCTAAAATAAACAAATTTTCAATTTACCCTCGTATCTGTTAAACCAGAGAATATTTTTAAGTTCTGCTTGTATCATTTTTAGTTTCTCCCAAATACATCTCATGAAATGTACATTCGTTTTTTGATAAGTTGAATAATTACCGAGATACCCAGCAAAAGTGACAAAAATGGATAACATTGTAGCGGATGCCAATATTTTAGATCCACTTAAGGTCAAGTTTAATTATAGACATCATTGTTATTTAAACTATTTATAAAATACTACGAACTGAGAATACACGACTATTATAGAAATAAACTCTACATAGATTGTGCATATTTTGAGCATATCAGCAGGACGTTATTTTCGTGAGCCACCATATATTGTTAGTTATATTACGTAATGACACATTTTTGTGAGTGCCAGCTCATAATAATTCTTTTTTGTTGAAGCCATTTCTTATAATAAGAGGTATAAGCCTAATGAGCCGCAGCGAGATCATTAATTATGCTTTATGCTATATATGAGCAAATTCCTTTTTATTATATTTCTTAGTAAAAAAATGAATAATGGAAAGAATCTAGCGAAAATGGCTTGTCAGGAAGCGACGTTAAATAAAAAAGTATGTCCAACCGTATTTATTGCGAATAAATTTCGTAAATGTCTTGATATAAAAATGAGTATGTAAACATTTCAATCTTAATTTAAAAAGTATTTGTATTGGATATATGAGTATTTATGAAAAAATTTCAATATCAAGAGTTTTATAAAAATATTTTATTATGGCTATTGAATATTCCTTACTTAATAAAATTTGGAATTATTTTTAATAACTACATTTCATTTAATTAGTATTAACTTGGAATTAATTTTTAATTAAAGGTTTCGATCATAAAGAATTTTAATAATGTTTAAATATTATTTAATACAAAAATTAGATGCTAGCAACCCTAATTGGCTTATTTACGGGTTATTGATTTTTTAAATTACCTATTAAATCGTATTTAATATAGGTATACCTAGGAAGCGTAATATTTTAAAAGAATGGCATTAATTTGAAATTTTATACCGTGTGTCCCCGAATCGACGAAAACGTCATTTTCTGTCCTGCTTTTTTTCTTTTTTTTTATGATCAAACACAAGCATTATAGGAAAAATTCTTTGGGGCACTCTGGGAGTGGTGCGTGTGCGAATCCGGACGCTGTCTGTTTCATACTGACAGCCCGCCGCCGCTAGCATGCACTCATATACAAACTACGTCTGCTCAGTCGAGCCGAGTGTGTGACAAAGATAGGAAGATGGCAGTGTAGCCTTCGTAATTTCGAGATTTGAACGCAGGGATATTCTAGGGCGTACTTTTGTATCGAATTCGGTACACTTTACAAAGTATTGGCACGTTGGTACATCATTCGAGTTTTTGGTACACTGTCCATCCAAGGATTTATTTTGTTATGTACGACTATTGAAAGTAACGACTTTTTTTCATTTTCTTGGTGAAGGTAGCGACCATTTTTTCTCTTAGAACTCTAGGTTTTTTAAGTTGGTGTCCAGTGAAGTAGCGTCCTTTTTAGGCGCCGTGCTGGTACATTTCTATAAAATTCGGTACAATTTTATAGAATCGTAACGAATTTTATAGAAATATACCAGCAGCAGCATACCGAACAAACCCTACTTCACTGGACACCAACTTAAAAAAACTTAGAGTTCTAAGAAAAAAATGGTAGTTACCTTCACCAAGAAAGTGAACTTAAAAAGAAGGTCGTTACCTTCACCAAGAAAATGAACTTAAAAAAAAGTAGTTACCTTCAAATAGCCCTACATAACAAAACAAATCCTTGGATGAACAGTGTACAAAAACTCGAAAGATGTACAAATGTAAAGTCTACCGTATTCGGTACAAAATCTCAAAATTACTACTGCCATCATCCCATCTTTGTCAAACATTCGGCTAGACTGAGCAGACCTAGTTTGTATATGAGTGCATGCTAGCGGCTGCGGGCTGTCTGTACGAAACCGACAGCGTCCGGATATAGATGTTTTTATCGGATAACCAACACCCAAGCAACACGGTCGGTCGTGCAGGTGTTTGTTCGGGTCGTAATACGTAATTTTAAGACCGGTAGTTTCTTCTGGACGCAACAGCTGCCGTTCACAACGTCAACAAGTCAAATTTCGTCGCGTCGGGTGTAATAAAATCTAATAATCTGATAGTGTCTTTACAAAAAACTCACTAGTTCCTTCCACTATATGTTGTTCAGGGTTGCCGTGAAAATCTGTATCCCGTACATAAAGTATTCTTATGAAAAAGAATAAATAACTGATTATGTATGCGCTTGGATGTTCCGCTCTTTAGTTATAAGATAAATACAAGTAAGTAATTAATTTTTATAATTTATATGCAATTTCAGTTTTACATTAAGTTTGGTAAAAGTTTTTTCCTAAAACTTAGTTTTTTTTATAGAAATTATGACACTAATAATTGTTTTTAAATAAGTAAAGGTAAGAGAGCATGTGTATGAAATTAAATTACATTTTTTTATAAAGAGTTTGAAAGATAACCATTCAAATATTCAATGACGTTTGATCTTTTACTTTCCTGTGCTTGTGACGAATTTGAAATTTGTGTGTGATATTACTATTATTTATTTTGCAAAACGTTTTTCGCCGTCGGTTTTCTGGAATCATATTTCTTCATAAACGATACAATGAAAAATTGTTAAAATTATAATTTCTTTTTAAAGAGATTGCCGTGTAGATATAACAACACTGGCCGAAATACGCTGACGTCTTTCACACTGCAGACATTTTATTTTATTGATTCTTCCCTTGTATGTAAATAGCTCGGCTCTCAGTGGTAGTACTTTTACTTGCTCAACCAATAGCAACCGCCTACTGACAAAAAGTAAAAGTTTAAGTAAAAAAGTTGGTTGGTTGGTTGGTTGGTTGTTTGGTTGGTTGGTTAAAGGCGGGGTCGAGTTTAAGGCCCGAACTTCTATCACTGCAGCCTTCCTGCTTATTGGGTACCCCGATCTTGTTAGAAGATGTTTATTCCTTCTATGAGGTCCAGTATCCTTCTACCAAACCTGTCATGTGGAAGGTTGTCACCACGTTGTATGTTCCCGAAGATATTTTCTCTTCTGCGAGACAGCGTTACATCCTCTTCGCCGCAGAGTCTGCATTCAATGGATTCGTTGTTTATACCCATCCGTTGAAGGTGCTTTCGCAGGTGATAGTGGCCTGTTAGCAGACCTATTACCTGTTTCAACTGGTCAAAAAGTTAGTAAATATATCTCAGGTTTATTGACGAAGTTTGAAGAAAGAAATATTTATTTAACCAGGTAGTCGAATAAAAACGACATCATGTACGACTAAACCGATGATTTGCCAACATTCAATTCAATTCAGTTAAATTCAAAATGTATTTTATTAATTAAACAAACAGCTAACAGACGAAATGCAGCTTTATGCTACTAATCCCTAACTAATCTGGACTTAGCGCAGTAATTATTACAAATTACAACTAATAATTAACTGATCTAGTACAGGGTGTACATTTTTCGTTATTAGTAAAAATGTTGTGTTTGTAGTTTTTTTACGTAAAAACAAATTTAAAAAAAATAAATTTGATTTTATTTAAATGAGGCAACCTATATATTTTTTAATAATGTAGGTAATTCAGTTTTTAATCAGCTTCTCAGGAATATATCATACTTTATTTTTAGTTTTAATATTATGCCCGAAATTTACGTCCTAATTATTACAATTAAGGTAAGTTAAAATATGATTTTCCCGTTTTGTTTATTCAGTGTAACGAAAACGCAGATGCAAGATTAGAAATATATTTCAATGTCAAATATAAGTCTATTTGCATTCTTGCATGCATGTAATCCTATGAAATTTATAAAATTTATTAAATTACTTGTAGATATCTCGCAGCCGCATAAAATAATTTTTCCAAGGATAAAATCAAATGTAATTGAACAAGGTTAATTTTCTAAGCCTCGGCCTAAAATCTACCATAAGGAAATTCACGAGACTGATGAAATAATGCTTCAATTGAAACAAATCCTATTGTAATAATAAATAATAACTATGTTTAAAACATGTATGAGGCATAATGGAGAACAATTTGAGAAATATTTATAAGAAAGTTTCATAAAAGTTCAATTTTTGTTTCTTATATTCATTCGCACCAGTAATTGTTTTTTTAAATATCCGTCAAGGCCTACTCAAAAAAATTGTATATTTTTAAAAAACGTAAATTCCGCGCATAATATTGAGACTAGAAATAAAGTATTATATCTATCTGAGAAGCTTGTTATAAACTGAATTAGATTATTGAAAAATATATAGGGTGATCCATTTAAAAAAAGCAAATTTGTTTTTTCGCTATTGAAACTATTGAACGAAGAATTGAGTGAGAATGTCAAACAACAAAGAGAATATTTTATTTCTTTCTGATAAGTTGCAGGGTAACCGAAATATGGGGTGTGTCCCAAAATATAAAATTGTCAGAAACATCCCATATATCAAAAGCTAATTGAGGCTTATTTTGTTTCACAAAAAAGTAGCAGCGTGCTGCTAAAACCGCCTCATTCTATCTTTAATAATAACAAATAACCATCGAGAAATCCTTCTTAGAGGCCTAACAATCACTTATTAAGTATTCTTTGACGTAAAGTGAGTTCCTAAACTGTTGCTTATATATATATTTATCGTATTTTAAAAGATGCAACTCTGTGTGTTTATATGTGATTATTCAACCCACTATAAAGGCAAACCATGGCCGGAAAGTAGCCGCAGCGTTAGATGTTCTAATATACTACCTAGATAAATAAACAGGTATTAAATGCGACACACGCTTCAGAAAACCCATAATAAATGGAATCATGTTGAAAAATGTATAATATTTATTAACACGGAACTCCATAATGTTTCAAAATACGGTATATGTTTGTTTGTAGATAACTAGGTATTCTTTAGGATATGATATACAGTTCTTCATAAATTCATATTATTTTTTTAAACAAGTATAGCACTAAGTTCTCTCTACGAATAAAAATATGAAATGATTCACATGGCTGATATCTATCTGCAGACCGTAGTTTTCGACAAACAACATGAAATGAAGAATAACTCTGTGACATGAAAACAAGCAGAAGCAGTTAGTTCAAAGCAAGGATCTTTAGTTCCATTGAATTGAAACACACATAGACCCGATATTTCTATCTGCTTTGTACACGTCAATGTGATGCCTGTTATTACGAAAATAAACACAACAAAAAAGAGACGGAGATTCTATCTGTAGAATCCCCAGCTCTTCTTATCTTATGGTTCTTTTTGTTTTCACTGTGACAGTTGATCGGTTTGATATATCTTGGGTAGGAAAAACAAACAATCGACGGACGTGAACTTAAAAGTCTATATTTTTATCCAGTTTATTGCAGACTTAGCACAGTCGTACCATATTAAGTTAAGAATTACATTTTCTTCCACAACAATACGTAAATTTAACACATAAAAAAACATAGAATTTTAGTTCACAATAATGACAATAATAATGTTGTTAATCGGGTAATGTTAACGTGAAAGCAGGTATGAAAGACGGCCGTTTCAATATATATTAGAAAAAGTACATTCCAAACGCTCGAAGGCGATGTCTTTGTCTAATTAACAGAAAACGACAAAGAGACATTATTTTCGGAGCTTCTCGATTTTTGTTCTGGAAAGTTGTTTAAAACCTATGTGAATTATTTATTCTTCAAATATTGTGAACCAAAGCCGTCTCCTCCTTGATTTAAAATCCTTGTTTAGTTCACAATATTTGAGGGACCAAGAATTCTCATTTTCAGCTAGGTTACAACAACCCCGAACAAAACAATCCTTTCCCTTCATTTCGGAGATGCTAGTGTGAAATACTTTTCGTCATCCATAATTATCAACCGGTTGTTAACAAAATATACTCTTCTTGATGCACGGCAGCATCTCGGGATTCTGGCTAGTTGGTTGGCTGTATTTTTCAGATCCTTTCTTCTTTTTCGGTATTTCTGGCCATTCCACGATAGTTCCCGCGCTATGGTGTTCTTAGATGTTCGATATTATCGTTCTAGTTTTCTTGTTGATGTACCAAGTGTGTTTTTCGCCCTTCTTATGAGTCTTTCTGATCTTACTCTGGTAAAAAATTCTAGGCCTTCCACTTTTTGGAAGGTTCATACAAGGGATACCTTGCTCACATTCAGCAATTGTCCGATAAATGGTTCTACGCAATATATTTTGATTTTCAAAAATGCGTATTACTTCGGATTTAGGAATCCGTCCAACTATACAGGGTGATTCACGACGAGCTTGCATTAGAACTTTATGGAGAACTACTGAATATATGTTCCTGAAACTTTGGGAATTTGGGTTTATCGATATGCTCTCTTTAACTAAAATATTGACATGTTTCTGTCATTTCCGGTTATACCGGAAGTAGCTGCCTACTTTCGTTTTTTAAATACAACATGATAATTTTTATTACACTTTTCGATTAAGCATTAATTACTAAGCACATTTTATAGAAAATGTTTTTGTCAGACTCTAATAGTTTTTGAGATATCTGGAATTTTTGTAATTATTTGGCAAATGCATGACGATGAAATAATCCATATAATTTTTTTACCTTAGCGCTTGGACTAAACATTTTTGCTCACCGAATAGCTAGAAGATCATCAAGTCTCAAAAACATTTCAAATTCGGCATAAAATGTACAGGGTGGTCACAATTCAAGCCTCATTGTGAAAGAATTCAACCATTAAAAACTTTCTTATTTTAAATGGAACACCCTGTATATTTTTATTTAATTTGATGGCAAATTAGGTGTTCTTTATAAATAGTATTTACTGTCCTATACCTATATCAAAGCGTTTTCTCAAAAAATCCAATTTTATTCCGAAAATACTATTTGTTCAAGTGTGTTATGAAAACAATTATTATTGTACTTAGGGGCTGTATACTGATGTCTATACGGAGGAATAGTGATTGATTGCTTGAAAATACAACATTCTAAAGTGTTTCTTAATAATTTATAAATAAAATGCAGTTTATTGTTTTAAATTGTTTTAAATTTAATGGTTTAAATATTATTTTTTTAAAAATAGCAAGGAAACAAGTTAATAAACTTTAAATTCTTTAATTAAAAATGTGTTTGAAAATTATACCTAATATCTTTTGATTATATTTTTAAAATATGTTCGAAATGATTGCCATTTACTTCCAAGCATTTATGTATTCTTTTCATCATGCTATTTCTTGTAGCATTCCTAATTTCTTGTGCAGTGAGAGATTGAAATGCTGCCTTCACCCTTTCAATTAGATTTTCCTTCGTAGTGATGGGACGCGCGTAAACTTTATCTTTAATGGTTCCCCAGATGAAAAAGTCCAGTGGAGTTAAGTCTGGCGAACGAGCTGGCCAGTGGAAGGGACCTTGGTTTGCTATCCACTGGTCATGAAAAAGTCTGTTTAGGGCAGTCTTAACAACTTGGACGTTGTGTGCTGGAGCCCCATCGTTTTGGTACCATGCATTTATTCGCTCTTGGAGCGGCAAATCATCCAGACGTTCTTCTAACTGATCCTCAAGAATTGTCAAATAATTCTGACCATTTAAATTTTCGTCGTAAATGTGTAAGCAAAATATACGGTCATGTTTAATAGCACAATAAACATTAAATTGAAATGATTCCTGGTAACGTCCTATCCTGACAATATGGGGGTTTTCGTGAGCCCAATAATGGATGTTGTGTCTGTTATGAAAACCATTACTAGTAAATTTGGCTTCATCACTCCATATTACAGAATTAGTAAATTGCTCATTTTCTTGGGTTTTGATTAGAAAAAACTCGCAAAGTTCGACTCGAGCTGGCAAATCTTGTGGTTTTAGATGCTGAACTTGGGCATATGAATATGGCCTCCAGCCATATTTTTTTAAAATTCTTTGTATACTGGAATACGAAACTCCTAATTGCATTGCAGCTTCACGAATTGAGTCTTTTGGGAAAGCGTAAAAATAGGCTAAAATGGTAACTTCAAATACCTCATTGTCCAGTATTGGTTTAATTCTTCGTACTTTGGCTTCAAATGATCCAAATTTTAAACAATTATTATTTAGTCTTCTAATAATATCAGGTGTGGGAATAGGCCTATTCGGATATTTATCCCGATATATTCGACAAGCTCTTAGCTTAATTTTACCACATTCAATGTAAACCGTAAATAAATTTAAAAAATCTTCACTTGAAAATCCGGAGCGTGACATTTTTTAGTAACAGAGTAATTGACAGTTTGAAAATACGCCAAGAAATATCAGACAATTGTTTTTCTTGTCAAAGCACACTAGAAAATATTGCCGCCATTATTAATTTTCCTCTGTATAGACATCAGTACCCTAAGTACAATTGTTTTCATAGCACACTTGAACAAATAGTATTTTCGGAATAAAATTGGATTTTTTGAGAAAACGCTTTGATATAGGTATAGGACAGTAAATACTATTTATAAAGAACAACTAATTTGCCATCAAATTAAATAAAAATATACAGGGTGTTCCATTTAAAATAAGAAAGTTTTTAATGGTTGAATTTTTTCACAATGAGGCTTGAATTGTGACCACCCTGTACATTTTATGCCGAATTTGAAATGTTTTTGAGACTTGATGATCTTCTAGCTATTCGGTGAGCAAAAATGTTTAGTCCAAGCGCTAAGGTAAAAAAATTATATGGATTATTTCATCGTCATGCATTTGCCAAATAATTACAAAAATTCCAGATATCTCAAAAACTATTAGAGTCTGACAAAAACATTTTCTATAAAATGTGCTTAGTATTTAATGCTTAATCGAAAAATGTAATAAAAATGACCATGTTGTATTTAAAAAACGAAAGTAGGCAGCTACTTCCGGTATAACCGGAAATGACAGAAACATGTCAATATTTTAGTTAAAGAGAGCATATCGATAAACCTAAATCCCCAAAATTTCAGAAACATATATTCAGTAGTTCTCCATAAAGCTCTAATGCAAGCTCGTCGTGAATCACCCTGTATAATAAATACTTTTCCGAATTTTTTAATATGTAAACTATATCGACTTAATCAATTTAAAAACTGAACTGTCAACGTTAAGTGAAGGTGTCACACAAGTTTTTGTTACCAGGGCAACTTGCTATTTTCTTCTTATTACCAATTTTATGGCATCTGAAATTTGTGCCAAAACTTATGGGACAAAATCCCTGCTGTATAGTTATTAATTTATTAATTTTACTGGCTTGCATCTATTAATCATTTTCATCAAGTGTGACTAATCGGGAATTAAGAAAAGAAATACTCTTATTACCGCTTAGTATAGTATATTGATTAAATAAAAGTAATGAGATCACAAATGTATTACTCCGATGAATATTATAGTACTCGCCACACATTGGTATGCGAATGGAAACCACGATCGCTACGTAGCTTCAAACACATGCTCGTATCATACCGTACTGAAGGTTCCTCGGTATCGAGACTCTTATGTCAGTTAAGTGGTAGCGCACTCCGCGACAATGACCATCCGTCTTACCTATCCTCTGATACATTACATCAAAGTTACCTATGGTTTGACCTTTCACAGAATTTTTGTTGTCACATTATTATAATTTGCTGTAATCGGGTTGCCTGCTTTCATAAGCTTGATAGTTTATTTTGATAGATCCCTCTATTTTTATTTTTTTTTTATGATAAAGCACAAGCACTATAGGAAAAATACTTTAGGGCACTCTGGGGATGGTGCGTGTGCGCAAGCGATTCACGTTGGTTTTGAATCGTTGGAGGTTATATTGGTATATATTATGACCATGGTAAATAACGAAGGTAAATAATAATGATTTCTGGCATGAGGTTAAGAAAAATGATTTCTCAAGCTGAACATATGTTAATAATACGTGTTTACATTGTTAATAGTGTAAAAATATTATTCCTGTCTGGCTTCCTTATTATCCAGGGCTTCAAAGTTACAAGTTGAATAATGAAATTTAAATTTTATTGAATTTTTATTATTGACAATCTTGAAATTTGTAATAGTTAAGGTGATCACTAATTAGCTACTATAACAAATATTCAAACACTTTTTTTGTTATAAAGAAATTTTTAAACTATATTATGGTTCATGGTTGGAGTGGCTAATAGTATTAAATGAAAGAATTAAGTTGTTTAAACCACAAATATCAAAAATAGAATTTTGCCCTTGTTCTTTTGTCAAACTGATCCTTAAACGCGTTTCGCAGTATCACAGCTCGTCAGTAAAAATACTATTTTTGATATTTAAGTTAAATACTTGCAACAATTTACAAGCTTTATGTCGGATTGAACACTAAATGTATTCTTCTGTAGTTTCAAATTACGGATATTATCGTTTAATTATATCCTTCCCGTGCAATCCAAATATAAACAACCTTTTATCAAAGGGCGTTCTCTGTTAAATGAGATCTTTTGATGGCACTTTTCATCCAACGCTTCCTCTTCGATACCAGACTAATCAGTATATATGTTCGCATTCTCATAAAACGCCCTCTCCATAAATTTACCTGCTCTGTCGATAACCTTCTGGAAGTCCTTATAAAGAATTTGCTTCCTTTCCTTGCTCAATGTGTGTACAAATTAAAAGACAATCTGTCATGCTCGTTATTTTTTTTGTTACAATTCTACATTTAAATTAATTTTAAATTTTTATTAAAAATTATATATTTTTAATTAGTCAATCCCAAAGAGAAGTGAAATGATGAGTGGGGAAAGAATCTCAAAATTTGATCCACTATTTTAATAGCAATGTTTCAAAAAATCTTCAGTGGAATTTTAACAGAGAGAACTTATTAAATTGCCTCACAACCTCACACAACCTCTGAAAAACTGTAAATTATGTAAAGGTTCTTGCCGAAACTATAATATACAATATATTTTTTGAAATGACCATTTTAATTTCGTAGAAAGATTATCTCGTTTTTATTAACCCAAAGATCAAAACCCGTCGCAGATGCTAATAACGAACAATTCATTTTACCGTGACAAATACAAGGCCTACACATACACAATGATGAAAATAACATTTTTTTAAGAGAGCGAAAGAACAGATTACAAATCGAGGTGAAGCCGAGGTTGTTAATGTTCTTGAGCATGCAAAAATGTATTTTCTGGTGAAATACTATACTTTTCCTACGACCACGTTCTAATGATAAGGACTTGAATATTGGAACATGGAATGTACTAAGCTGGTATAGACCAGGCACTTCAACAGTAACAGTCCAGTCCCTCCAAAAGTATAACATGGACATAACTGCACTCCAAGAAATCAGATGGACGGGGTCAGGTAACATCAAAATGGGAAACTATACAATCTTCTATAGTGGCCACGGGTCAAGATACGCATATGGGACAGGCTTCGCCATTAAAGAACAGCTGGGAATGAAGTCATTGGTTTTACGCCGGTCAATGAAAGAATCTGCTACATAGGGATGAGAGGCAAACTTCATAACCTTAGTTTGGTATCCATTCATGCACCAACAGAAGAAGCACAAGACGACATAAAGGACACTTTCTATGATACTCTGCAAGCAACTATTGACCAGGTACCCAAACAAGATATGCTTATTGTATTGGGGGACTACAACGCAAAAATTGGAAAAGAGCCTGCAGCAAACTCAGTCGCGGGTTTTCACAGCCTACATGACACATCAAACGACAATGGAACAAGAGTCATAGATCTAGCATCGTGAAAGGCGTTAAGGGTGAAGTCAACCATGTTCCCACACAAACGCATACACAAACAAACGTGGATTTCAAATGACGGCGTTACTAGAAACCAGATAGACCATGTTCTGGTAAACTCCAGATATGGCGACAACATTATGGATGTAAGAAGCTACAGAGGGGCCGAAGCAGACTCAGATCATATGCTGGTAGCGGCAAAGGTAAGAACCCGCATCTCTTCAACCAAAAACAATAAATCTAAATTAGAGGCACAATACGACACGAGTAAACTAACAAACCCACAAATATGCCTAGCGTACAAACAAAAAATCTCAGAGGGACTTAGCAGAATGGCTGAAACTGAAACTGTAGGCATAGAATCGAGTTGGACACACATAAAGGAAAGCATCGTAGAAGCAAACGAACGCGTATTAGGCCCAAAACCAAAACCTAAGCGAAACCCCTGGTTCGATGACGAGTGCCAAAACCTTAGTGCCATTAAAACGGAAGCACGGATCAAAATGCTCCATAGCCCATCAATTCCGTCGACAACTAGATACAACGAAGTAAGAACAGAATAAAATTACGTAAACTGATCAGAAAAAAGAAAAAAGAACATGAGACAGAAAAAGTGCTTAACTTACAGGTCGATTTCCAGAACAGTAATGTAAGGAGATTCTACAAAGAAGTAAAGGGACATAAAAAGGGTTTCCGACCAAGAAATACCACAATGCTAAAGCGTAACGATGGCTCGGTCACAGCCTCCAAGGTAGAAGTGCTGGACACATGGAAGCGCTACTTTGATGAACTACTTAACAGACCGGTACAGAGGGAACCCGAAGATCTTGTATTCCAAACAGTAGAGGCTAACATCTCGCCCATATCCATGGAGGAGACAACTAGAGCCATTAAGAGACTTAAAAATAATAAAGCGGCAGGGCGAGATAATATCGTGGCAGAGAGTCTGAAACATGGAGGGGACGACCTAGCCATACAAATACATGATCTTGTGAAACAGATCTGGAATCAAGAAATCATCCCAGACGAATGGAAAGAAGGTGTTATCATCCCACTTCACGAAAAAGGGTACCAAATGCAGTGTAAAAATTATCGACGTATTGCCCTATTGAGCCACGTCTACAAGATATTCTCAAACATTCTGCTCCAACGTCTTTCTCCATATACCGAAGAGATTATCGGAGACTACCAATGCGGCTTTCGAAACGGAAGGTCAACAACTGACCAGCTTTTTACTATACGTCAGATTTTAGAGAAATGCTGGGAGTTTAACAAAAATCTACATACCTTATTTATAGACTTTGAACAAGCATACGATAGTGTTGTTAGAGTAAGATTGTGGGAAGCTATGGAAGAACTTGGTATCCCGCACAAGCTAATCCGTCTGTGTAGAGCATGCCTCGAGGGGGCAAGGAGCCGTGTCAAAATCGATGGGGATTACAGCGAAGCATTCTGTATTAACAGAGGCCTAAAACAGGGTGATGCGCTGTCGCCAATACTATTTAACCTTGCTCTAGAAAAAGCGGTGAGAACAGCATCAGCGAGGGCAGAGATCTTTGGTCCAGGTGGCCCCAAACTTATTTTGGCCTACGCGGATGACATGGGTGCAGTAGGAGAGAGTACGGTTAGTGTGAAGGAGAACTTTATAAAAATTGAAAAAGAAGCCCAGAGAATAGGTCATCGAATAAATGAAGGAAAGACCCAATACATGCATGTTTCCCGTAACCCCGCGCGAGACAGAGTCAGGCAGAACATTACAATGGACGACTATAATTTCGAACATGTGCAAACCTTTAAGTACCTAGGGGCAGTGATAACGGCAGACAATAATATGCAGGAAGAGATTAAACAGCGAATCACACAAGCGAACAAATGTTCATTTGCAGTACAAGCCCTGCTCAAATCAAAATTCATCACAAGAAAAGCCAAAACCGTAATCTATCAAACAATAATACGACCAGTAGCAACATACGCCAGTGAAACATGGACACTGACGGTTCGCGACACAGAACTTCTAAGACGGTTTGAGAGAAAAATCCTGCGCATGATATATGGCCCCGTACGTGACCCTGAAACCGGCCATTATAAAATGAGAAGCAATGCTGAGCTTGCCCACATATACCAAAGCCCTGACATTATTCAGGAGATAAAGTCCGGCAGACTAAGATGGGCAGGGCACTTGCAAAAAAGCCAAAACGATCGCCTAATAAAACGGGTATGGGAGGAAGCACCGGCAGGGAGAATACCACTGGGAAGACCTAAGCTCAGATGGAGAGACAACGTCAATAAAGATCTGGCTATCCTTGGAGTAGACCAGCAGGAATGGAGGGAGATGACCCATGACCGTTCCAGGTGGAGGCAGATAGTCAAGGCAGCCAAGACCCACCCTGGGTTGTAGTGCTACGGAGTAAGTAAATAAGACGTTCTAATGGGTGTATCAAATAAATGATAAGTACCACTATTACTATCCTCGAAACTGTAAAAGCCTCGGGTCGATATACTCATATTTAAAAATCATGAAATCTCAACATAGAATATATACGCCATACGCCATACGCCATACGCCATACGCCATACGCCATACGCCATACGCCATACGCCATACGCCATACGCCATACGCCATACGCCATACTCCATACGCCATACGCCATACGCCATACGCCATACGACATACGACATTATTAATTTTTTTGCATTTAACGTTAAATAAAATGGAAAAAACACAATAAAATATATAAAATAATTGGAAGCCACTAAAGTATTATATGAGGGGTTGTATTTACTTTCGTCTCTGGAGACGAAAGATACCATTATGGTATTTTTTGTTACTAGAGATGGAATCGACGTTTTTATTTGGGGGTATATACCATCACCGAATAATATCTTTTCGACTTGTTTTACTTATAATCGGCTGAAAATGGTAATTTTCCGACTAGCTAATGATATATGGTGATATTATGGTGATATTAAGTAACCTATTTTACAAGAACAACTTTAAATAATTTTACTTTTATTGTCTCAAGATCTTTGACCCTCAAATGTTACATAGAAGGTGTTTTTTTTATGATCAAACATATCCACTATGGGAAAAATCCTTTAAGGAACTCAAGTGGTAGTTACGCTTATTTAAAAATATAATTATTTCTCTATAATCAACATTTTTATAATTGAATGTCAATATTTTTTTAAATAGAACAGCAACATAAAATTGAACTTATAATAAAAATGATTTAATTAGAAAATAATTTAAATACAGAATATATTACCGTCAAATAAGTTTAAATTCCACATCGCTCTGTCGAGTCTTAAGTCCTTTGAAATTATCACAGGGGCATTGAATTAATTCTTTACTACCGCCTAAATTCAATTTCTCAATATGCCTCATTTAAAAAGTCCCTTTTAAATCCAATTTTCATTTATTTCCTTTTACTTCTTCCAATGTCAAATAAAAAGCTATATTTTAATATTTATATTCGAGAAACTGCTTGTCCTCCTTGTATTCTGTTTTGTGCATATATTACAATGAAAATCAATGGCCGATTTCGCAAAAATGTTTTATAATTCAATAATTTATTTTAGAACTAACCGTTCAATTGTACAGGGGGTCCCGAAATATGACCTAAAAGTCAAATACGTTCTTCATGGGAAAAAACTTACTTAATAAAAAACATTTGTGGATTAAATTTAGTCGTGTGACTACTTTTTAAATCGCATAGGGAATATTAGAAATGCCGTACTTACTTGCTATAGAACTTGTCGCCTCTCAAAAATATTACTTATATATATGCATTATATTATATTACATTATAATATATTAAAAATTTTAAAATAAAATGTTAAATGTTAAATTAGTATTTTTAAATAATTCTGAAAAAAATTCAAAAATAATGTTAGTTATTATTCAAACCAAGGCAAATGCATTGCCATCTTTTGCTATCCAGCCTGATTACCGGCCTAGAGAGATTATAATAGTTTTTATACGATTGTGTCAAAAATTGGCGTTTTATAGATTAGATATTAGGACGAAAAGTAACCTTTTTATAAAGGTATTGATTATTCTGCTAATAGCTAGGCAGAACTTTTCGTGCCAGGCCAAAAAGATTTTTTCGGGCGCTAACGATATTATTAATTTAATTATCTGATATCTGCATGGATACGTACGTATATTGTACAGGTTTCATTGTTAACTGACAAACATTAAGGGCGTCAATTACCGTGCAAGATGAAATGTATTGGTTTACTTTATTTCTACATTATTTTATAACTGGCAGTCGGATCAAAAACACAATTGGAAAAAAAAGTAACTTATGTCATGCGGACGAAATATGCGGGTTACCCGCATTACTTCCGAAATACTCTATATCTATGGGAATCTCGTTAACGGTAACAGATACAACATCCACTATGGAGAAAAAGTATCGCAATCAAAGTACGAACAATATGCCGTACAAAAAGGTTCGGTAAGATTTTTAAGTTTTGAGTTATTTAAAAAAAACTGAAATTTTGAATTTTTAATTTAATTTTCATGTTCATGAAATTCTTAGGATACGGACCTGTATTTTCCATAATTTTGTAAGAACTGTTGAATGCAATAGGTACTAGAGTGAATATTTTAAAAATTCTTTATAATAGTGTACGCACTACATTATAATCATAAAACAAGATAATTTATTAACAATAACAAAACAGAAAGTATGAAAAAATAAACAACAAGTAGGTACATCGGCAAAATTAATTAAAGTAAAACTAACGGTAGATTATTAGAAATTAATTTTCCAAAGGTCAACGAAATGATTTCCGTCTTTTTCCAGAGACCTTAGACGACTAGTAAATGAAGCCTTTCAAAACGTAAGGCCACAAATCTAATTAATGTTTTAAATTCTGCAATTTTAGGATGCTATTTGTTTGGAGACTGATAATTTCGAACACCTTTTGGAAAATTAATTTCTAACAATCTACTGTTAGTTTTATTGCTTTTAATATTTTTTTGCCGATGTACCTATTTGTTGTTTATTTTGTCATACTTACGCTTTTGTTATTGTTAATAAATTACCTTGTATTATGGTTATTATGTAGTGCATTATTATAAAAGAATTTTAGAAATATTCATTATAGTACCTCCTGAATTGAACTGTTTTTACAAAATTATGGAAAATAAAGGTGAGTATCCTCTTAATTTGATTAAAAAGACTCGAAACGTAATTAAACGATAATGTGTAGTACATCATGGACTTTAGAATAAAAGAAGGTTTTAAAGTTTGAAATTATAAAATCAGGGCCGTATTAGAAAAATTGAAGTTGATTATGATTGCTTGAAAACGAAACGTAGTATAACAAAAGGTTTTATAATCTTTGAATTCACTAAAAGTTGCTGTGAGAATATTTTGTCAGTTTGGCTATAACTTTAATATTCAAAATTTCGGTTTTTCTTAAATAACTCAAAACTTAAAAATCCTACCAAAACTTTTTGTACGGCATATTGTTCGTGCTTTGATTGCGAAGCTTTAATTTATCTTTAAAATGAGCCTAAGTTGATTAAATTTGGATAAAGGGTAAGGAAGATACAGTAATTTGAAAAATATTTTTTAACACGTTGGCCCACCCTTATTATATGAAAATAGCTAACTTTCTCAAATATTAATAATCGTTGTCTATCTGTTATTAAATGAAAACCTTAACAGTGATAATTGGAATAAATTTGAATTTTTAGTTATATAACAGTAATTGTGCCCCCTAGTGGTCTTTCTGGAAACGTGAAAATATTTTCCATCAATTCTTCTTGGCAATTTAGTCAATGAAATTTTTTTCTCATAAGGTTTATGGCTTTCACAATATCGTACCTCGCCAGCCTTAGTGGGACATCCTGTATATTCAGCACTGGTTGTACATGTACTGAATTAGCGTCACTTAGTCTGTGAAGATGCATTAGGATATGGCTCTGATGAACGACATGGTATAAAGATCTATAAGAGGTACGATTCCACGCCGATGGAGGCGTGGCTTGAGACGTCAACGGGCGAGTGATTTTTAAATCTCTTATGTAGATTTATACTGCTGTCAGCGATTTTAACTCTCTTTTAAAGGTATGTGAAATGAAAGAATTTATTTCATGAAAATACAACAAAGATTAAAGATAAAATACGACGTAAGTAGTTATAAACAAATTAACCTATTTTTTTTAAGTAGTCCATCTCTCAGTGGAGTGAAATTATGAAGAGGTAAAGAAACTCATAGCCTCCTTCAGTAGTTAACTAATCAATAGTAAATGTTAATAAAATAAATAAAACCGTATCCATTCTAATTTTTTGTTTTTTATCCTTAGGAAAGCGGAAATACTTTATATTTCTGTCAAATTTCTTTGCCTGGTTGCCTATATCACAACCGAACACAACGCACGTCATTTTATGAAAATTCAGATAATCATTTTAATAAATACAGGTGAACTTTCAAAATTTCTATGGAAAACTACGGCAAACGGCACTCACTACGTGGCGACCAGTGTTTATAGAAATATTTGATCAAAAGGTTGACGGTTCGAAACCTAATAAAATACTAAAAAACGGTGTCAGAGTAAGAAGAATAGGAAAAAAAAGGTCGTTACGTTCCTATGCTATGGGGGCCACCTCTAGATTGAACATAAATTTAATATGGGGAGCCCCACAACAAGAATGAACATCTCAAAAATCTTTAAATTTGTAATGGATATATTACAATTGCAAAAGACTGCGCTGGTGGCAACAAGCTGGGGTGACCGATCAGCTTCGGGTATCGTCGGCCGATTCGAATGGCGCGGCAGATGTTTTAAAAGTGTGTCGGAATCTTTCCTTATATTAGTGGTATAGTTGTTGCAGAATTATACCGTCGATTCTTACTGCCATAAATAACCTACCTGATTAAACCCTATTGTATACGCCTGAACCTCTTCAAAGCTCAATAAATGGGATCAGGGCCGGCTTGAAAATGTATACCACACCACATGATTTATTTTTATAATTTAAAATAAATAGATAGGTATTTTTAGTTTTAGGCACCTATAATTAATGTAAGATAATGATAACAATTAATGATAAATGAAAATAATATACTTTAAAAGTATAACTATTAGGATAACAAGTACAATAAAAATTAATTACATCCTAAGAAACTATTGATAATTTATTCTATTGATAAATTATTAACTCTGTATCACTATCACTATCTTCATCTAAGCCTAAACTTATAATTAAGGGTTGAACATTTGTAATCATACAATTGTAAGAATTTTCCACCTTAAGTACATGCTGTACAGTTTTTCCAGGTTTCTGCAGAAATTTTTCTTACTTCGTTTTTAATTAATTCTACTACAGATGCATTTAATGCAGGAGAAATATTATTTCTCCTAATATTGGATTTTAATTGGTGCCATATTAGCTCAATAGGATTGAATATACAATAGTACGGAGGAAGACGCAACACTGTATGTCCATTTTCTGCTGCAAGTTTGTCACACTCGTATTCCTTATTTATTTTAAAAGCTTTTAATACTTTTAGCAGTTCTCGTTTTTTGTAAGTTTCTTCAAAATATAAATCATTTTCAATCATAAAATTTTGAATTTCTGCTTTTGTATTATTAGAATTGGGAATGATTTTTACTTGCCGACTATGATAACTAGCATTGTCCATTACAATGACGCTATTTTCAGGTATAGTGTTAAGGAGTTTATGTTTAAACCAATCTTCAAAAAGTTGTGCGTCGGTATCTTGATGGTAATCTAAAGAAGAATCTGCTATGTTTTTAGCTGAAAGAAACAGACAATTTGGAACAAACCCGATCTCTGAACCAGCATGTAATATTGTGATTCTCTTGCCTTTATTTGATGGTGCCTTGGTTTGACATTTTTTGGAAGAATCATCCCAACCTTTTCTTGGAGTGTCATGGGTATCGAACCATGTTTCGTCAAGGTAAATAATTGGACGATTTTCTTCTATAAATTGTTTAACAGCTGTTAAATATTTAAGTCTCCATTCCCGACACTTGAAGATGCCCCCCTACAGCACAATTCCAAGGACGCCACATTCTACCACTAATAAGCCTAATTAAAAATTACTCGCCGGAAAACCACTGAAGATTAAAATTATTAAAAATAACTTTGTATTTATAGATGCATCAGGCATAGGTATAAATTGAATTTGTATACCTGGTCCGGCTCTGCTCGAAAAGGTTTTAAAATTTGGGATTTCCTTATTTATTTTATGGTCGAATAGATAATGAGGTTTTATTGCAGTCAAGAGATCAACGATATAATTCTGCAAAAACTATACTTTAGTTGTAATGTGTATTATATTTGTATGAAATTAATATACGTAAATACGGAAAGGCTTGTCCATCTGACCATGTGTTCTCGTCGTATAGTGATCATCGCCAACGGTATAAATACATATTTCTACAGCTCTTGGAACACACAAATTGTAAAGTACTAGTGCCATAACTTTAGCATGCACACCATTCCTTGTTACAACTCGCCTATAATCTATAAATATGAAACTCATTTCTAACTTACCATAAACCATCACACAAATGGCAACATATATTATGCTATAAAACGGGCTTGGGAAAATAAATAA